>CM042011.1:40286353-41508853 GCA_023525715.1 Cichorium intybus | reverse complement strand
GAAATTTTTGCTAATAGAGATTCATACGCGAATTACATGTTAATCTGAACTGTGTTTTATTCATTATTGGCATTCACAATACCATATGATTTTTGACATATAAATCTGTATACATTTTCATGTGAATGTGAGTTGAGTTCACTTGTAAATCATAGTAAATTCATTATAAATTATTAAAATATTGAATTAGTAAAAAAAATTGAAGTAAATTACTTAGATTAATATTTTGGAGTAATTTCACAATACTTTATGATATTGTCAGGTGAATATGAGTAAATTTTTGTATGAATGTGATTAAATACATTTGTGAATCAGAGTAAATTCATTGTAAATGGTTAAAATGTTAAAGTAGTAAAAATTTTCTAAATAAATTTCTCATATTATATTACTAAATAAATTCTCAATATCTTATGATAGACATGTAAATATAAGTAAATTCACTTGTGAATCATAATATATTATTTACAAATAGTTAAAATGTTGAAGTAGTAAAAATTTTAAAAGTATATTACTCAGATTCATAAGTCTACAGTTCATATTCATATTGTGAATCCAGACATGTTGTACTCATGAAAAAAAGTTTTTTTATATTATGGTGATAATATATTAATTAGAAACAATATTAATTAATTATAAATTAATCTGGAATTAATTGAAATTAATTTATTGATTAATTGAATTAATTAAAGGTGCAGCGGCTGAATTGTAATTATTCAATAGTTGAGTAGTGACAGTTATGGAAGCCTGGAAGGTGGCGATTTTGAGGATATATTTATCCTTGATTTCAAATTATATATTATAGAAAATAGAGTTTGAATTAAATGATAAAATGTTTATCTCATTTGAATTCAAAAGGGTTTATCTGTAAGGTTTATCTGTAAACATTTGGAGGCTATAAATAAGGACCTATGGTCCTCATTTATCTGCGCCACTTTTCTACCCTCCCTCTCTCTGGATTTCGACCTCCTCTAGTCTTGGGTGTGATCTCATTTGAGGCAAGGCATTTGCGTTGCTTAGCTTGCAAGAAACAACTAAAGGTTAGTTTTCTTATTCTTTATTTCTTTAGTAATTTTTTGTTTGGCCTTTAGGATTTTATTATATGTTCGAAGTTAGAAAATATAGATACAATCTAGGTTGCATGTGAACTTAGGGTTTAAGTTTATTGATTGCATAAAACCTTTCATATATATATATATATATATATATATATATATATATATATATATATATATATATATATATATATATATATATATATATATATATATATATATATTATATATATATATATATATATATATATATATATATATATATATATATATATATATATATATATATATATATATATATATATATATATACATATTGCAACACCCCAAACTTTCACACAATTTTTTTTTTCAAACTTATATTACAAATACTTGTCATACAAACCATTTAATTATACAAACGGGGCATCACAAGTTTGCATCATAACCATAGTTTAATCTTGTTTATCGCACACTTTATACAACAGAAGCTACCGTCCCACACCATACTCTTCTAACTCTTTTCTTGATCACTTGAGTATATAGCATTTTTAAAAAAATATACGTAAGACATAATGTCTCGTGAGCAATGTGGGTTTAGACCCAAAACAGTTTCCTTATATTTCATTCATTCTCAATTCAAACGTTTAAATTCCTATGAGCGCACCCATAGGTACTCCTTCCCATTTGTGAGCACATTCCTACGAGCGCACCCGTAGGTTTATACGAGACGCACCCGTATAACTCCTCCCTCGACAGCATGAAACGAATTCATCCACCAAGGTATCAATTAGACAACTACTTCGCGACGGGAGGTACCATCCTAGTAGTGTCCTTTGACCACCTCTACCGCAGCAGGCCGTGATCTTTATCCGGATACTTCTCAACTCATCCACAGGGGTCAATCACTTTATTAATTCTCTGTATTTCTCATTTATCATTTCTGTATACGTTGTACTTACTACTTCATAGTATCATTTCCAGTTTCACAAAACCATTTCCAGTTCCATAGAACCAGTTTCATTTTCATTAAACCATTTCAATTTCCATAAAACCATTTTGACTCCCAAAACATCGTATATAAAATTCATTTCTTTGTGTAAAACCCATTTTGCTATGTACTAAAAAATCCACACATTACTCACCTCGAGTCACCTAGGAGTTATTTAGCTTCTTGAACTCCTTTTTCTTTCACTTGATTAGCAGTGTTTGAACCACCACCTATTATATACAAGATATACATTTATACTTGGTTCATATATACAATAACTAACTTTACAGCACAAGAGTGCCATATAATGCAACTACGGGTCATAACTAAGCCACTACCTTTAGTAAATTGACTTTCTAAAATTTTATAAACTTTCTTCAAATACACGTATTCTACTACAGTACTCTCGGAAGATGGTATTCAAGATTTAAAAATTTTCCCCATGTTTTCACATCATTTTAGGCTTATGGTATGAATTGTAGACCAAACAGACATGTCTAGCACCATTTTCTACAAAATCTCGGACGTTCTGGACATCAGGGAGTATGCACGACTCGTGCTCTTTTTGTACATGAGGGAGCACGACTCGTTCTCCTTGTATATTACCATTTCTTGCCCTAAAACTGGAGCACGACCCGTGCTAAAAGGGCACGACTCGTGTCTGTGCTGCAGATACGGGTTTTTGCCCGATTTTTGAGCTACAGACCTCTATTTTCGCATATTAAGCACTTAATACTTAACTTAATCAATATGTAATCATTCCATGACTAAAACCTTCAGTTTACACCAGGTTTTAACCCATGGAATCGGTGATTCCATACTTTTACCAAAAATTCCCGTTTGGCTCATTTTTCACTATAAATGTAAATCTTTGAAAACAATCACTTAGGAATGTCTTAATACATCCTAGGTGATCCTTAGAACTTAACAAAACCATTAAAATCAAACTTGATCATACAAACCCGTTAATTAGGGTTCTTGAGCTAAAAATCATTATTTTCATAAATTCAACAACACTTCTCAATTGAAGTGTGTTTACTTAGTGTTTATAACATGATTAGATGGAGAGAATCACTGGAACCATTTTATAAATCACAGAATTCCATGTTCCAGATTTTGTCCCGAGAAGATGATGAATAGTACGTGTTCAAGTTATGATTTCTTACCTCAATTAGCATAGAAATATTCAATTCTAAGCTAATACTTCAATTCTCGCTTCCTTCCTTCGTGAATTTTCCAGAACTCGTGTTCTTCCCGTGCTCCCTAGCTCTCTCTCGATTCTTCTGAAAACTTCTGGGAATTATGAAGATATTTCCACTATTTATAGTTCCCATATTTTCATTTTACTCCCCTCAAGTTCCAATTTTCATGTTTTAGCACTTAATTCAAATTTTTATTACATAATACTTTATTTCTTACATTATTGCCCACAATACAAAATATTTTACATCAAGGTCCATGATATGCCAAAAGACCCTTTTACCCCTCTATACCAAACTTAATATCACACTCGATTATTTAACATTTTATTAATATTTTAGGGGTTCTTACAATCTCCTCCCCTTAAGAGGATTCCGTCCTCGGAATCTCTTCATAGTTCGTGAAATCCGGGTATCTTTTCTTCATGTCTTCTAAAGTCTCCCAAGTTAAGTCTGAACCCGATGAGTGTTTCCACTTAACTAATACTAAGTCAATTTCCTTGTTCCTCAACTTTTTGGTTCTCACTTCTAGCATGGCTTCTGGTTCTTCTATCAATTTATTCGGGGTTTCCACTTTTAAGTCTTCTAATGGAATAATGAGTTCACTCTTTCCAAAGTACCTTTTCAGGTAACATACATGGAACGTATCATGTATACCACTCAATTCATGTGGTAATTCTAATTTGAAAGCTTGTTCACCAACTCTTTTTAGGATCTTGAAAGGCCAAATGTACCTTGGACTTAGTTTGCCTTTCTTCCCAAATCTTACTACACCTTTCCATAGTGATACTTTAAGCATCACTAAATCACCTTCTTTTAAGTTGTAAGGTCTCTTCTTCAGATCTGCATAACTCTTCTGTCTATCTTGAGCAGCTTTCATATTGGCTTGAATTATTTTAATCTTTTCATTTGTTATCCTTACAATTTCCGGTCCCATCATTTTAGTCTCCTCCGCCTCTAACCAACATAGTGTGTTCTACACTTTCTACCATATAGAGCTTCAAATGGTGGCATTCCAATAATGGAATGATAACTGTTGTTATAGGAAAACTCCACCAATGACAAGTGTTCGTCCCAATTCCCACCAAAATCCATAACACACGATTGTAGCATATCTTCCACAGTCTGAATGGTATGTTCACTTTGCCCGTCTGTTTGGGGATGATAAGCTGTACTCATTTTAATTTTTGTCCCCAATCGTTCCTGTAGTGCCTCCCACAACTTTGAGGTAAATCGTGGATCTCTATCAGACACAATTGACAAAGGAGCTCCATGAAGTCTTAAAACTTCATCAATGTATATTTGTGCTAACGTTTCCAGCTGTGTGGTTTCTTTAATTGCCAAAAACATAGAACTCTTGGTCAAACGGTCAACAATGACCCATATACAATTGTGACCCCTTCTAGTTCTCGGCAATCCAACTATGAAGTCCATAGTTATATCTTCCCATTTCCCTCCGGAATTTGCAGAGGTTGAGTATTTCCATACGGGGCTTGGTGTTCCGCCTTCACCTGTGCACAAGTTGCATATTTAGAAATGTACTTAACTATTCTTTTCTTCATTCCTGGCCACCAATACTGTTCCTTGAGATCCCGATAAGTTTTCGTACTCCCTGGGTGTATGGAATACTTTGACTTATGAGACTCTTCTAAAATTAGTTTTCTCATTCCACCAGCTTTTGGTACCCATACGCGGTTCCTAACTGTCTTCAATCCCTGAGTATTTTTTCCAAACACCAAATCTTTTCCCAGTTTTTCTTTCTTTAATTCGCCACTTTCTAATGCTTGCCTTTGAGCGTCTTTAATTCTTTCTATTATACTTGATTTCAACTCTATCTGCATCAATCTTTCTTGACTATTCTTTTCATGAATTTTTCTACTTAAAGCATCCGCTTCCACATTTTCTTTTCCAGGGTGGTAGGCGATTTCACAGTCATAATCATTTATCAGTTACAGCCACCTACTTTGCCTCATATTGAGTTCCTTCTGTGAGAATACATACTGCAAGCTTTTGTGATCCGTGTACAAAGTACACTTTGTTCCATATAAGTAATGCCTCCAAATTTTTAGTGCAAACACAATTGCTGCCAGTTCCAAATCATGCGTTGCATATCTTGTTTCTGGTTCTTTCAACTGGCGAGAAGCATACGCTATCACTTTTCCCTGCTGCATTAGTACACAACCCAATCCTCTGTTCGAGGCATCACTGTATACCACAAAATCTTCGGTTCCTTCAGGTAATGCAAGAACCGGCGCATCACATAACTTTTCTTTTAGTGTCTTAAATGCTTTCTCTTGTTCTGCTCCCCATTCAAATTTCACCCCTTTTTTGTTAGCTTCGTAAGAGGTACTGCAATTCGAGAAAAATATTGGATGAATCGTTGGTAGTACCCGATGAGTCCAAGAAAACTTCTTACTTCTGTCGGGGTTTTTGGAGTTTCCCACTTCATCACTGCTTCCACCTTTGCGGGATCCACTTTGATTCCTTGAATAGAGACAACATGCCCGAGGAATTGCACTTCTCTTAACCAAAACTCACACTTTGAAAACTTCGCATACAACTTCTCTTTTTTCAGAACTTCCAATACCGTCCTCAGATGGCTTCTATGTTCCTCCGCAGTCTTCGAGTAGATAAGGATGTCATCAATAAATACGATAACAAACTTATCGAGGAACGGCTTACACACCCGATTCATTAAATCCATAAAAATTGCCGGGGCATTCGTCAAACCAAAAGGCATGACTAAAAATTCATAATGCTCGTAGCGAGTGCGGAAAGCGGTCTTCTCAACATCTTCATTCCTTACCCGTACTTGATGATAACCGGATCGAAGGTCAATCTTAGAAAAATAATCAGCGCCTTGCAATTGGTCAAATAGATCGTCTATGCATGGTAACGGGTAACGATTTTTAATAGTGATTTTGTTGAGTTCACGGTAATCAATGCACATTCGCATCGAACCATCCTTCTTTTTAACAAACAGCACCGGTGCACCCCAAGGTGACGAACTGGGGCGTATAAAACCTTTGTCGAGTAATTCTTGTAATTGTGACATCAACTCCAGCATTTCGGTCGGGGCCAAACGATATGGAGCGTGGGCAATAGGAGAAGCTCCGAGTACAAGATCAATTCGAAATTCTACCTGTGTCTCTGGTGGCAAGCCAGGTAAATCGTTTGGAAAAACTTCAGGGTACTCTCTCACCACATCAATATCACCAACGGTTTTCTTTACTTTATCTTCCGCTATCACATACGCTATAAAGGAAGAACATCCTTTTACCAAACACCTTTGTACTTTCGCAGCATTGATAAAACTTGACATTCTTTTAGGTTTCTCACCATAAATGTACACTTTACTACCATCTGGAATCTTCACCGACACAACTTTCTTTCCGCATGCAATTTTTGCGTCATTGGCTCCAAGCCAATCCATTCCAATAACAATATCAAAAGTCTTGACTCCAATCGGCAGAAGATTTAAAGAAAATTTCTTGTCGTCAACGCTAAGTTCGCAGCCGCGGTACACGTGCTTTATCTCCACCTTCTTACCACTCGCCAATTCGACCTCGCACACATAATCTAACGGTTCTAACGGTACATTAACTTTTAAACCAAACTTATGGGACACAAATGAGCATGTAGCACCAGAATCAAATAACACGTAAGCAGGCATCTGATTAATTAGTAAGGTACCTGAGACCACGTCTTGTGTCTCCTTTGCTTCCTCCCGTGTGAGCTGAAAAGCGCGAGTCTTTACTTTTTGAGGTTCTGTCTTCTTTTGTGCAGTTGACACCACTGTTTCACCACCTTTCTTCGGGCAGTTGTAGCTATAGTGCCCCTTTTCATGACAAGAAAAACACTCAACTTCGCTAAGCTTCGGGTAAGTACATTCTCTAGCTCTGTGACCGACTCTTCCACAGTTGAAACATGCTGAGCTTTCCGTTTTGCATTCTCCCGTATGTTCTTTTCCACACTTTTCACAAGTCTTCCGGTTACCCTGTTTAGACGACGTAACCACTGACTTTCCCTTCTTGCTCCAACTACTACTTCTACTACTAAATTTACGTTTGTCTCCAGAAATTTGCCTCTCCATCGTTCTACGCTTCCACACATCCTCAACATTCCTTGCTGCCGCAAATGCATCACCCATTGTTTCTGCCCGCTTCACTTCCAATTCATATTTCCATGGTAAACCTTTCACGTAGCGATTAATTTGAGCCCGCTCCGTTGTATATATTTTTCCCACAAATGGTAACATATCGCTAAACTTTTTGGTGTATTCAGCAATGGACAAACTACCATTCTTTAGAGTAAGAAATTCATCTTCAAGCTTCTCTATGTCCCGGAGGGGACAATATTTGTTCTTCAAATGGGTAGTAAATTCGGTCCACGACCATTTATAAATCACGTCTTTCCCAAGCAACTCATATAGAGTATTCCACCAGACCAACGCGTCATCCTTCAATAGCCGTGAAGCATAATAAACTTTATCTTTTTCGTGACATTTGCTAACCTCCAATACCTGCTCCGTCTCCCGTAACCACCGCATCATAACCTTGGGTTCAAAACTGCCATAATATTCCGTAGGTTTACATGCAAGGAAAGATTTGAAGGTACACCTCTTTTTATCTTCCGTCCCCACACTATCTTCCTCTGTAAGAGAATCTCCGTTAGTAGGTCTCCAAGAGGCATCCTCCAGAGAAGGATTAGGGTGTGGTTCTCCCAGCCGAGCATTCATCATCTGACGCATGTCTTCCCTCATTTCAGTCTTTAAGTTGCTGATAAGATTTTGTATAGCCTCCAAGGTTACAGGTGGAGGCTGCGGCATTGGGTTTGGCATAGCACCCATATTGTCCGCATCATGGACGGGAATACTCCCATGAGATGGAGTATGACTCGCTGCCCGTCCTTCACTTGAAAGGTTATGATCACCGCTCTCCATTTACTATATAGAATAAATAACATTCACGTTTGTTACTCCACATAAATATGTTTATCAATATATCTGAAAGCTGTAGCATGTGATCTTCCTATGGAACTTGTGTTCCCAAGTACCTCTCTCCTAATTCCCACAACCAAGTTTCCTCAGGTTTCTCTTGTGACTTCACCATTTCCAATGCATATCCTGTGATTATAATAATACGGGCCCAATATTATTTTAACCACCTATATGCTTTGGCCCTGATGTTATCACAAGACTCCCTGATTGACCGGTTTCTGTGAGTTTCAACACTATAAACTATCGACACTACTCCGTTATCTAGTACCCTGGTGCCCCTACTTTTCTTACTATTAATCCAATAGTTTAAGCCTAGGATGGTTACCCAACCTAATTCGCTTAAACCATGGCTCTGATACCAAATTGTAACACCCCAAACGTTCACACAATTTTTTTTCAAACTTATATTACAAATACTTGTCATACAAACCATTTAATTATACAAACGGGGCATCACAAGTTTGCATCATAACCATAGTTTAAACCTGTTAATCGCACGCTTTATACAACAGAAGCTACCGTCCCACACCATGCTCTTCTAACTCTTTTTTCTTGATCACCTGAGTACATAGCATTTTTTAAAAAAATATACGTAAGACATAATGTCTCGTGAGCAATGTGGGTTTAGACACAAAAAAATTTCCTTATATTTCATTCATTCTCAATTCAAACGTTTAAATTCCTATGAGCGCACCCATAGGTACTCCTTCCCATTTGTGAGCACATTCCTACGAGCGCACCCGTAGGTTTATACGAGACGCACCCAACTCCTCCCTCGACAGCATGAAACGAATTCATCCACCAAGGTATCAATTAGACAACTACTTCGCGACGGGAGGTACCATCCTAGTAGTGTCCTTTGACCACCTCTACCGCAGCAGGCCGTGATCTTTATCCGGATACTTCTCAACTCATCCACAGGGGTCAATCACTTTATTAATTCTCTGTATTTCTCATTTATCATTTCTGTATACGTTGTACTTACTACTTCATAGTATCATTTCCAGTTTCACAAAACCATTTCCAGTTCCATAGAACCAGTTTCATTTTCATTAAACCATTTCAATTTCCATAAAACCATTTTGACTCCCAAAACATCGTATATAAAATTCATTTCTTTGTGTAAAACCCATTTTGCTATGTACTAAAAAATCCACACATTACTCACCTCGAGTCACCTAGGAGTTATTTAGCTTCTTGAACTCCTTTTTCTTTCACTTGATTAGCAGTGTTTGAACCACCACCTATTATATACAAGATATACATTTATACTTGGTTCATATATACAATAACTAACTTTACAGCACAAGAGTGCCATATAATGCAACTACGGGTCATAACTAAGCCACTACCTTTAGTAAATTGACTTTCTAAAATTTTATAAACTTTCTTCAAATACACGTATTCTACTACAGTACTCTCGGAAGATGGTATTCAAGATTTAAAAATTTTCCCCATGTTTTCACATCATTTTAGGCTTATGGTATGAATTGTAGACCAAACAGACATGTCTAGCACCATTTTCTACAAAATCTCGGACGTTCTGGACATCAGGGAGTATGCACGACTCGTGCTCTTTTTGTACATGAGGGAGCACGACTCGTTCTCCTTGTATATTACCATTTCTTGCCCTAAAACTGGAGCACGACCCGTGCTAAAAGGGCACGACTCGTGTCTGTGCTGCAGATACGGGTTTTTGCCCGATTTTTGAGCTACAGACCTCTATTTTCGCATATTAAGCACTTAATACTTAACTTAATCAATATGTAATCATTCCATGACTAAAACCTTCAGTTTACACCAGGTTTTAACCCATGGAATCGGTGATTCCATACTTTTACCAAAAATTCCCGTTTGGCTCATTTTTCACTAAAAATGTAAATCTTTGAAAACAATCACTTAGGAATGTCTTAATACATCCTAGGTGATCCTTAGAACTTAACAAAACCATTAAAATCAAACTTGATCATACAAACCCGTTAATTAGGGTTCTTGAGCTAAAAATCATTATTTTCATAAATTCAACAACACTTCTCAATTGAAGTGTGTTTACTTTGTGTTTATAACATGATTAGATGGAGAGAATCACTGGAACCATTTTATAAATCACAGAATTCCATGTTCCAGATTCTGTCCCGAGAAGATGATGAATAGTACGTGTTCAAGTTATGATTTCTTACCTCAATTAGCATAGAAATCTTCAATTCTAAGCTAATACTTCAATTCTCGCTTCCTTCCTTCGTGAATTTTCCAGAACTCGTGTTCTTCCCGTGCTCCCTAGCACTTAATTCAAATTTTTATTACATAATACTTTATTTCTTACATTATTGCCCACAATAAAAAATATTTTACATCAAGGTCCATGATATGCCAAAAGACCCTTTTACCCCTCTATACCATACTTAATATCACACTCGATTATTTAACATTTTATTAATATTTTATGGGTTCTTACATATATATATATATATATATATATATATATATATATATATATATATATATATATATATATATATATATATATATATATATATTGGGTGTAATTATTAGTGTTGTATCTTTACTTTTTCTCTCTTGTATTTTGCTAGCAATGTTTTAAAATCCGGGTTGACCCGGCCGGTCGAACGGTTGGACCGTGAACCGGTGAAGAGACCGGGTCAATTATGACCAGGTTTTTGCTAATTTCCAACTCGGATTAAACCAACCAGTTTTCTCAAAAAACTGTTTATGCCGGTGACCTGGAACCGGGTTGACCTGACGGTTGAACAAAAAATTAGAATTTGGGCTTTAAAAACTTGGTTCAGAAGTTCAAGACTCAAACTTTTAAAATTAGTAAAGTATTAGTTCATCAAATCTAGTGAATATTTATTATAAAAACTTGAGAAAATAGTGTTTTTTGTACCAAAAAGATAAAATTACATTGTTTATGTTTTATAACTATATAACTATGTTGAAAAATATAAAATATATGGAGATTATAAAAACCGGGTTGACCCGGCGGTTGAACCGGTTGATCCGTGACCCGGTCATCACACCGAGTCAACTAAAAACCCGGGTTTGAAAACATTGCTTGCCAGCTCCCATCGGTGATTTTTAATTTTTTCAATTGACCTTGTCGTTAAAAAAAACTAAATATTACTGAAACACATTAAATATTCCAATTTACATGTGTCCATAGTCGGAAAAAATAATCATATTTTCTAGTTAATAAAAGAAGGGTTTATTTCATAAAACCCTTATACTTTCAATTTTTTTCTGTTTAAACCTAAAACTTTATTATTTTCAAAAAAGACCTAAATTTTAGAGAAACTTTTAAATGTAACCCCTATAACCGGTTTACATGTGTTATATATATATATATATATATATATATATATATATATATATATATATATATATATATATATATATATATATATATATATATATATATATATATATATATTCATTTTTCCGAAAAAAACCCTCAATTTTTTTTAAACTTTTAAATTTAACCTCGTTACCTGGTGAGGGGTTTATCCGCAAAACGATTTTTCAGGGACTTTCTCACAAAGAAAATGATTTTTTCTTTATTTTTGTAATTGACACATCTTTCATATAAGATGTCCAAATTCTACCAACTTTACATCCCTAAAAAGGTTGTAAATAATACGACAACGTTGTTTTACTGACTTTTGTTTGAATATGTTGAGATTTTTCGATACAGTCCCATAAACATGAGCATAAACCTATTTAAACAATTTTTGCGGTTTTCAAACGTTCGTATCACTTTCATTATAACTCTAATAGATCTGAAACTTTTTCTCGGTTTTTATTAATTCAAATAGTATAATTATCATAATGATGACTTTTTCTCAATTTCTCATACATTTGAAGTTCATATAAAGATAAAAAAGAAGCAACACAATTGAAGTTCATATAAAGAAACTAGAAGACCAAACGAAGTGGTGACCCCGTACAACGCGGGCTCGGACGTGGACTCAAAAATCCGCGCGGGTACACCGCCTCGAATGGGTGGGTGATCGCTGGTTCCTCCCTCATATGAGTTCCTCAAACCGTGCACTTAATTTTTTTTACACTTTACCCCCTCCCCCAATGTCCAAGACAAGCCACCATACTACATTATCGGAAGCTCGTATCAATATAGATTTGAGCGTGAGGGAGGTTGAAGAGGACGAGCATGAGTTTGGTGATTTTGTCTGTCCGACAGGGAGAGATGCGACGAAACGGAATCGAAAAGTGATTTCGTCTAGTGGGACGAGGTCGCAAAAAAACGACGAAGTGGCACTTATGCGGTTGGAGTTTGAACGATACAATTTAAACCTCCACGAACGGATGAAATTTGAAAAAAAAAACTTACCAAGACAAACAACAAGCCTGCCACGATCGATAATGAGCCCGCGAAGAAAAACAACAAATCCGGGAAGAAAAACAACGACTAAAAGACATAAAGTTTTTGTCATCGAATTCGGAGGCGGGTCTCGAGTGGAAGCACTCGAGATGATTTTAAAATACAAAGCCGATATCATAAAAAAATATCGATCGTAGTTTCGTTTTTTTACATTTATAATTTTATTTTCTTAATTAATGAAGTGTTTTATTATAATTTAATTATATTTAATGTAATTAATTTTTCAAATTTAGCTATATTTGATTATATTTATGCTCATGTTTAAGAGACTGTAGCGAAAGATGTGAACATATTCAAACAAAAGTCAACAAAACAAAGTTGTAATATTATTTACGACCTTTCCAGGAAGATAAAGTTTGTAGAATTTGGATATCGTATATGAAAGATATGTGAATTACAAAAAAAAAAATTCTTTGTGAAAAAAGTCCCTGAAAAATTATTTAACTTGCGGATAAACCCTTGACTAGGTAAAAAGATTAAATTAAAAAGTTTTTAAAATTGAGGGTTTTTTTTGAAAAAAGAAAAGAAGTTAGGATTTTTTCTGGAAAAAAAAGTATATATAACTTGTAAACCGGGTCAAAAGGCTAAATTAACAAATTTCTCCAAAATTTAGGTCTTTTTTAAAAAAAGATAAAGTTTTAGGTTTAAAGGAAAAAAATAGAAAGTATAAAGTTTTTTATTAAATGGGTAAATTGTATAAAAGTCACTAGCTTTTTCAATTTTCTCGATTTTGACACTGTATTTTTAGTTTTTGCAATTAAGTCATTATGTTTTCAGAAAATTGAAATTAAGTCATTATGTTTTCCAAAAAATTGCGAAAATGACCATATGACAGGATAGCAACAGGTTACCGGGTCATATGGTCAAATTTGCAATTTTTCAGAAAACATAATGACTTAATAGCAAAAATGAAACATAGTGTCAAAATCGAAAAATCTGAAAAAGTTAGCGAATTTTATGCAATTTACCCTATGCAATTTATATAACTTAATCACTTACATGCCCCATACGTGTTCAAAACAGAATACATTTATAAATTACCTAATACAACAAAATTAGGTAAAAATACAATTTAAATGGTTAAACATTTACAAAAATAGATTAAGCTAAGTAGATAAAAAGTTCAATATACTTTTACCATTTTTCAATCGAGTCCATCAACTTTCTTATTGAAAAAAAATATATTTGGCAATACAACATGTCAAGCTAGTAGCATTTGCATACTCGAAGACATAAAATGTATAATTTTAATCACTAGATTTTTTGAAAGACTTAATCGCTAAAAATTATGAAAATAGACAAAATAAAGAAAGGCGCCGTCTTATTCGAAATTAAAGTACTTGTTTTCAATAAAACAAAAAATGTATACTCATTTTCAATAAAAAAAACTTAATTTCAATGAAACAAAAAGTATTAAGAGTTTAAACTAGAATTTTTTTTAAGTAAAAGAAGGTTTCGTATGCATTTATCCTAAATCTTTTAGAAATTCCACTTTTAGGACAATAAATTTGAGTATTTTAAATGGAAAAACAATGTAACAACAAATTTACTTTTTTGGACACGTATGAGGCATGTAAAGTGATTAAGTTATATAAACTGCATAGGGTAAATTGCATAAAATTCGCTAACTTTTTCAGATTTTTCGATTTTGACACTATGTTTTATTTTTGCTATTAAGTCATTATGTTTTCTGAAAAATTGTAAATTTGACCATATGACCTGGTAACCTGTTGCCATCCTGTCATATGGTCATTTTTGCAACTTTTTGGAAAACATAATGACTTAATTGCAAAAACTAAAAATACAGTGTCAAAATCGAGAAAATTGAAAAAGTTAGTGACTTTTATGCAATTTACCCTTATTAAATAAACCAAACATGAAATCTGGCGAAGATTTTTTTTTTTTGTGTGTGAAAGCTACAAAAATTGCGGATTAGCCCTTGTTTTTTTTTTTTTTTTTTTTTTTTTTTTTTGCACTTTGTCTGAACTAAAATAACTAGGCAAATTTAGTGATTCCATAAGGATGTTACCTTTTCACTCACCGGCCCGAGTAATATAAAGGGAATAATATTGTTACTACGTAAAACATTGGAGACATCTTTAAAACATGCTATGAACGTTAAACCTTATAAAGGGGTTATAAGTTGTAAAAACGATAACATAATAGTTTTCTTTTACCATTTTCTCAAATGAAAGCTATATGAAGTTATTAACCGGTAAAAAATTAAAAACACATTGCTATTATGAGTTAAAATTAAAATACACAGCTTTAATCGATGCAAAGACAAAATACGTGCTACTTCTCACAGTTCGCTGCATGATAAAGTCCTTATTATTCATGCGCAAATCATGGTTTTTTATGAAATTATGGATTGGCATAGTCCACGGGACCATAAGGCTGAAATAAGTCAGCCCAAAATCCCTTTTTCCGTCGAGGGTTCCAACCCATATCTTTGCAGAGTTGATCATTGTACCATATATCCAAAGCGGTTATGCATGACCGTTGATAGTATTTACCAGATGAGTTCTTCATGTAATCATCCCAATTTGATATATCTTTCTCCATCTCTTCGATGCTCGGTAGCTTGAATCCGCCATCAAGAAGCTCTACGATCCATCTGCACCTTATTTCCGATGTGAACAGGTTCGAAAAACTCTCTGAGAATCCGATTATCGCTAATTGTGGTATTCTTGGCTGAATGCATTCCCTGATACAATACAAAAGATCAACATATTGTTTGTGTTTGTAACGCAATATTGGACTCGTGTCAATGGATCAAAAACTACATTTTTTTATCATTGGGCCAGAAATGCTAACTTTTTTTTGTCTCACCTAAAAAGGTGGAACAAGTTATTAAAGGGACTCGGTTCCATCTCTTGTTTGTGAAAAAGAAGTAAATACTACTAGATTTCTCGTCACCTGTAGAGAGCAACTCTAGAGTCTGGTGAAACCGCGATGAAGTCACCGAAATCTTGTGACGTGAAAATGTTTTTTAGTTTCTGAATCCCTTTAAATCCAGTAGCTAATATGACAATATCTGTCTGAATCGGCTTAATCCCTCCATCGAGCATGATGCCATCCTTGTGAAAGCTGAAACCGGGAGATTTCTGTAACATAATGCTTCCACTTTCGACTTGGTTGAAGAAGTCTTCAGGCATTATGGCAAGTAAACACGAACGCATGTCTTTTGAGAAGCTACGCTCAGGTACCATATCATATTTGGCAAGAGGAAGCTTCTTTTTTATGTGGATTTCGACCAGCTTTGAAATACCCCATCTCTGTTACAAAAAATAACAACATACTTTTGTTCATTTGTTAATTATAGCATCTTACTTCATTTTCTTTCTATTACATGATTGTGCATTTAAACTTCTACCCGGTTATAGAAATGGCATCCAAATATAAAACATACAAAACGACTTTCACTGCCATAATTGCATAGATGTCTCAAAGTATAATATTCTAATAAGAAATAATTTATAAGTATAATGCTATAATTGGGTAAATCCTTCAATATACAATGTTTTCATTAGAAATTTTTTGAAAGTACAATGTTTTAATAGAAAGTAACGAAAGTAGAATGTTATAATACACAAGTACATGAAGTACATTGTTATTACTTGCATTTACCGCAAACTAAAATGTAGGCTTATGAACCTTAAGCTCGGATAAGGATACTTACAAGAGGTGATAGAAGGGTTGCCAACATACCGAGTAGAAAACCTTCTCCGGGCTTATGTACCAAAAGCTCCGAGAACCGGTTTAAGTACAAATATTGCAGCGGAATTCCCCATGGAGCGAAATCAGAAATTTTCCATCGGTCTTTCCTGTATACGACTGTACATGGATTCTCGGGTCCTGATATCATCCAGAAACGAAGCTAAGGAAAACCAAATACGATTGAGCACTTGTTTATGCAATGACGTTTTATTTCTTTTTCTCACTTTATGTAACAAAGCGGGCCTTTAGATGATATATCGAACCACCTGTCATTCCAGGACCAATATATACAAACAGGAACATGTGGCCTTATGGTTCCACCAGTTATTTGTTCATGTAATGTTTCATTCTTTTACCAAATTTATGCAACACTGTCTAACTTTCTTTTATCAATTTATTCGAAAATATTTAACCTGTTTACCATTTTTTTCGAAAATGTTTACTTTTCAGTTACCAGTAGTTTATGCAGCTAACATAAATTGTGAAAATTCATATGTGTGACATGTTGCATATATATTTTGGTTATAAGATGAAGCGCGGTTGCATATTTCATCTAAAAGCCCAATAAAAAGAAAATGTTGTAGCATAAACATACATTTAACTCAAACTAGATATAGTGAATGCAAGTAAAGATCACGATCATATGCAACAAACCATTTACTGATGAACATTCCATTGCGATATCAAGTCCTTGTTTTTGGAATCCCACAACAACGACTCTCTTCCCTTTAATGAATTCCTCAGCTTTTTCGTGATCCATAGCAGCGTAGTCCATGGAGTGAATCACTTTACCCTGGAACACTTCCGGGCCGGTGCCCGGAGCGAATGCTGGTATGTTTGGAACATCTTTGAATCTCCCCACGCACAAAATCACAAAATCTGCTTCATACACCTGTTTTGGAAGGAACTGAAATTTGTTAAAAGAGTTGGAATCTAAAGGAATTATAATGGCCCAAACGACTGGTTAATGGAATGAAATGTAAGTTTTGATTGCTTTGTATACTTGCTTTTGGTTTGTAAATCTTTTTAAGTATTTGGAACGTAGATAATGATAAAAAGAGAGAATTACCATTTATTGATTCCTTATCCACCAAAACATTCTAAAAACTATATTCAGGTAAAAGATAAAGTAAGCATAAATTTATTCCGCACATGACAACTATACAAGATTACAAGTTTTAAACAATAAGTTACAAAATTTAATAATAAAAGGGATTAACCAACATACCAGGATCGTAGTAATTGCCAGAATTGTTATGAAATTCTAGGATTAAAAAAAAGTTTTCTGAGTATGTTCAAACGAGGAAAAAATGCTTGGAATTGAGTCCATAACCATACGTTTTAAGATTGAACGTTCAAATCCATCAGTAAAAGGTTTTGTGAATTCCAATTATATTCAATTTTATACTCGTTAATTTGCAACAAAGTGCCGGAATGGACTAGAATTGAATTCAAATTCCGGCCATATCCAACGTACCTTTGTCAATGGTGGTTGACTTCGATTTGTCACAACAGTGACTTTCCATTTACCTGGCAGAAAAGTTCCACCGATTCCATTCCACTGCGACCACACGAACGATGATTCCCCTTGGTAGTCGATTTCTTTTACTATGGAATGGAAATGAATATGCTTCATCAAGTCAAAGTGTGTGGCATAGGACCGAAGATAGTTTAAGACTTGATCTTGTGCAGGGAACTCTTGGGTCACCGAAGAAGGCCATGGAAAGTCCGAAAACTGGTACATCCCTCTGAATGTCTGTAGCCTAGTCGTTCGGATGGTTTTAGCCCATACGCCGCCGATATCACCATCAGACTCAAAAACAATTGGATGAAAGCCTTTGGAGAGACAATATTTACAAGCTACAAGACCACTGATGCCTGCTCCAATGATCACCACTTGTTTCTTCTCCATTGGATAAGGATATTGAAGTTTGTGTTGGTTGATGCGACTGGGGGACTACAGATCAAAATAGTTGCCCTCCGGACTGTTGAGTAATGGATGAAAAGTACTAAGATCAAGACCAAAATCTGTTTGTTTTGGCGTTTTGTGATTGGTTGTTGGTCAAGATTTGTTGGGGTAAGGACATTGATTTTTGTCACTTAAATCGAGGAGATCCCCTCGGAATACCGGCTTTGTAATAAAATAATTCATGCACAATGCCGGCTTTGTAATTTTAATATATATATATATATATATATATATATATATATATATATATATATATATATATATATATATATATATATATATATATATATATATATATATATATATATATATATATATATATATATAGGGAAGGGTTCAAATGAGAACCACTAAAAGGTTGAGAACCGTGAGAACCACTAATTCACAGTTTAATAAAAAATTTACGTTATACTATTCACAGTTTAATAACTAGAAATTTTATTATATTGTGAATATTGTAAAACGTATTAAAAAATAAGGAAATTTATTAAGTTTGATGTATTTTCAAATAATAAACAAGTGTGAAAAAACAAAAAAAAACGAAAAAAAAACATAATTCTTAATGTGTGAATATCGGTTCTCACGGTTCTTAACCTTTTAGTGGTTTTCATTTGAACCTATTCCTATATATATATATATATATATATATATATATATATATATATATATATATATATATATATATATATATATATATATATATATATATATATATATATATATATATATATATATATATATATATATATATATATATATATATATAAGGAGGATCGTGTAGGAACCTAAAATCCGGTAAGAACCGCGATGACAAATCTGGACCTTTAATCTTGAAAAATGGGTGGATTAAATTCAATATGCAAATAATGACAATGTATTATAACTCAAAGGTGGTTTTTGTAAATTTCAGAAACTAAAAGGGAGGGAAAGTAAAATGTGTAAGGATATTTTTGACATTCCATCTCTTTTTTGCGTTGTAAGTTTCAGCCAAGAGGAAGACCACGCGCCCCCACTCTCAGCTTGACACGTGGCGCATTATTATTGGTCAATGTATTTATTTTTTCCACCCAGTTTGTATTTTGGCCATCACATTTTTTTTTTGAAAAAAAAAATTTGAAAAAACCAAAGCTCTAAAAATTTAATTCTCTACAAAACAAGCATAATCATGAAAATTTGAAAAAAATATTTTTTTTAATTTTTATATTTAAAAAGTCAAAAAAATAAAAAAAATCTTTCAAAAATTATAAAAATTTAAGGAATCATTCTAAACATCATATTAGTAAATTTGGAAAAAGAATTTTTTGAAAATAAGTTTTTATGTGTATATTCTTTTTTATTTTTAAACAAAAACTCATCAAATTACCAAAAAAAGTCTGATCCAAAATATTAAGAACCAAAATATGTTTTATGATTCAAAATTTTATGATCCAAGATGCAATATTCGTTATGATTCAAGATTCAAAAGTCGTTATGATCCAAAACGAGTTAAAAAAAACATACAACGACAAAATGATTCAAAACTTAATATCCAATATGCAAAAAAACTATGATCCAAAATGTTATGATCCAAAAATACATGATCCAACATGTTATAATTAAAAATATCATGATCCAAAATGATTAGATTAAAGATACGAACAAAAAACGTTAAAATTAAGATTAAAAAATATTAAAAATTAAAAAATATACATAAAAAATGAAAAAAAACAAAAAAAAAATTTAAAAATCGAGTAATGTAGCATTCAAAAAAAATAATAAATAATAAATAATAAAATAAAATAAAATAAAAATAATAAAATAAATAATAAATAAAACACTAAAAACCGAGTATAATCGAAAAAAATTTTGAAAAAAATAATTTTTTTTGAAAAAAAAAATTAAATAAAAAATAAAAAATAAAAAAAACAAAAAAAACGAAAAAGGAAAAAAAAAACCCACTTAAATCCTCTAGTTTGTTTTTCGTTCCGTGGACGTGCGTCACACATGATTGCGTCACGTCGTAGGAAGACGTTTTGACGTTATTGCCCTTATGAGAATGATTGGACGAGAAGAGTCATCGCGGTTCCTACCCGATTTTGGGTTCCTACCGGATCCTAACCCTATATATATATATATATATATATATATATATATATATATATATATATATATATATATATATATATATATATATATATATATATATATATATATATATATATATATATAATCAGAATCGGGTGAGGACTCTTCTTAAAGTGAGGACTTGCGAGGAAACCTTAAAAAAATTGAAAAAAATAAAACCAAAATATAAATAATAAAATGGATCATACTACTATATCGGAGAAAAAAAAAATTTGTATCATTATTTGTTTTATAATGAAATAATGATCCAAAATAAAAACAGAAAAATTGCACCATTACGTGTTGCAATGATGCAAAAAAAATTTTCAAATTTTTTTTGATAATGAGATAGTACTATAATCGATTTTATGATTTGTATTTTTTTATATATATTTTTAATTTTTTAAGGTGTGCTCGCGAGTCTTCATCGAAAAAAGAGTCATCACCGGAACCGGACCCATATATATATATATATATATATATATATATATATATATATATATATATATATATATATATATATATATATATATATATATATATATATATATACTAGCAGGCGTCCCGCGCGATGCGGCGGCGGTGGGGGGGGGGGAGAGGTAATGGGTAGACGGTTAACTGTTTTATTTGGTCATTTTCATTCGAAAAAGAAGTTGGTTCATCAGATTGGTATTAGCATATTTGCAATTAATTCTTAAAATAATAATGATTATGAAATACATTTGTCCCTCTAGAAAGTACATAACATATTCCAATTCTTTTGATAGATTTCATTCCTTCAAAAAGCATTCTACAAACCAGACGACAAATTACAAAAGTAACCTTGTTATAGGCGTCTCCTAATTCCTAATTATTAATGCTTTTAGCATATGTTAAAGCTGAACCGTGTGTTCCAAATGTGATGAATCTATAATCTTTTCGTCTTGCATAAGGCATATTACGGACAAGCTCAATTTTCACCACTTCCTCATATTTGTTTAGTAGGGCCCACAGTCAACCCTCGGCTCATGAAGCTGACAGGTCATCTATAAAAACAGTCTTCACGTGCCAAAAGATAGTCAAATAGCCAAATCCATAGAATATGATATTAATAAAAAAACAAAAACCATCATTTTTCAAGATAAAATTTTGAGCTTTATTATGATTTGCAGACTTTTAGCTAATTTTGAACTTGAAAACACATATAGGCCTTGTTTCCTTTTATCCATTAATTCATTATATTAAATACATGTGCTAATACTTGTAAATTATTAAGATTTCAATTGTACCTTACTCATTATATAAGACTACTTTACACACCACACTTGATGTGTAGCATCCATCCTGAATGAATTTTTTTGTCGGCTTTACTAATACCTTCATAATGACACGGGATATTCCTTTGGACAATACCACATAAAGTTGGCCATGTGAAAAGACTGATTCTGGTAGATATACACCAACATTTGGAATTGTTTGTCCTTGAGCTTTATTGATCGTCATAGAGAAACTAAGACAAATTGGAAATTGCTTTCTTTTCAGCTTGAATAAGAACATGTCTTCGTCAGACGGGCATAATGGAATTCTTGGCAAAAAGACTCTTTTGCCAGCATGTTCGCCAACGGCTATTTCTGCGTCTACCACATTTTGCTGAAAAGCTATGCATATTAACCTTTACCATTGCATAATCCATTAGAGGAATAGAGGGATCGATATTCCGTAGTAGTATCACTTGGCAACCAACTTTTAACCAAAGGTAATGAGGAGGCAGACCACTAACAATTAGAGAGTTCAAGAATTCAACATGGTATAAGTTATTATTATCATATTCAGCTTCATCGAAACTATAGTAAACATTTTGATCTCCAGAAAACCGTTTGATAAGTTTATCATTAACGTTATCAACACTTTGATTTTTTGTTGACAATATCGCCCTCGAAATGATAAAATTTGAATCATCCCCATTAGATATGCATAGATATGCATAGATGGAAATATTGCATCAATTAAAGCATCCATTGAGTTACTTTCACCGGTGCATGGAATGGCCATGTCATCATGTATCTGAATGAAGCTCACATCCACTATTTCCTCATTTCCATCACCAACCCGTAATAAAAAAATCAAAAAACCATGGATCAGTTACCGCTCTCATATTGAGAGTTAAGCGTAATCTTTTAATGGAACGCCATAGAAGCGACATTCGTAAGCTAGAGTCTACGATTTGTGCTCGTGTGCCACGTCTGACGAACGGTAAAACCTGTCTAAAGTCACCTCTCATAACCATTAGCTTTCCACTGAACAGAAGGTTCTCACCTGTGATGTCTTGTATAGTTTGATCAACCGCCTTCACTGCTTGCCTTTAGCCATCGATGCTTCATCCCATATGATAACCTTTGCGTCACGAAGTAATTGAGCCGTGCCACTTTGTTTTTTATATTGCACATCGAGTTGTTATCAAGACTGAGGGGAATATTAGAGAGAGAAGAAGTAAAAGTAGACCCTTTAGAAACTGCTATTATAACTACAAAATAGAGTTGTATATTTTGTTTAAATGACTTGTACTTCTTAATTTTAGGAGGTTTCAGAATATGCTTTATATAGTAGTAGAGATAGAGATATACGAACATTATTTAATTACTTTGGGTGAATATAGGATTTGCGGTTTAAGGTGCGTTTGAATCCCCTGTGCGTCTTTTTAATAATTGAATCATATGTGTGTATTTTGGGCTAAATTACAAAAAGAATTATTAACAAATGGCTTTATTACAAGAAAAAGATCATGAATCCTATTAATAATCATAATATAATAATTAGACATAAAACAAATAAATATTCTGGAGATATAGCTATTCTATATTAATTTAGACCCTTTACCCGGTTTTACAGGTTACACATATTTTTTTCAGAAAAAACCCTAATTTCTTTCCTTTTTTTTGAAAAAAATCCTCAATTTTAGTGATTTTTTCATAAAGAAAATTTTTCCTTCGTTTTTGTAATTGACATAACTTTCATACACGATGACCAACTTCTATGAACTTTATATCCCTGAAAAGGTCGTAAGTAATACTACAACTTTGCTTTACTGACTTTTGTTTGAATATGTTCGGATATTTTGCTACACTGACTTGTTTTCTTACAATAGCTGTATTTTTTGCATACGAGCTCCATTTTCGACGTTCTATAAGTCAACGGATTCGTAAACACGAATACATCGTGTAATGAATATTATTTAAACCAAAATATTATTTGTATGATTTATCAAATTTTACGCTACTATAGTCTATTATTCGAAATTATATCGTTTACTCGAGTTTATCCGCAAGTTAAACGATTTTTCAGACTTTTTCACAAAGAAAATTATTTTTCTTCGTTTTTGTAGTTGGCATATCTTTCATATAAGATGTCCAAATTCTACCAACTTTATATCTCTTGAAAGGTCGTAAGTAATGCTACAACTTTGTTTTACTTGACTTTTGTTTGAATATGTTCAGATCTTTCGCTACAGTCTCTTAAATATGAGCATAAATATAACTAAATATAACTAAATTTGAAAAATTAATTACATTAAATATAATTAAATTAAAATAAAACATTTCATTAATTAAGAAAATAAAATTAAAAAGATAAACTAAAACGAAAAATTACAAATTAAAAAACACGACAAACCGCAAACGTAAAAAAACGAAACCACGACCAATATTTTTTATCATATCAGCTTTGTATTTTAAAATCATCTCGAGTGGTTCCCCCTCGAGACCCTCCTCCGGTTTCGACGATAAAAACTTTATGTCTTTTAGTCGTTGTTTTTATTCATAGGCTCGTTGTCGATCTGGCGGGCTCATTGTTTGTCTTTGTAAGCTTTTTCTTTTCAAATTTCATCCGCTCGTGAAGGTTTAAATTTATCATTCAAACTCCAACCACATAAGTGTCACGTCGTCGCTTTTTTGCGATCCCGTCTGTGATATCCGTCAAATTTGGTCAACAAATGTCAACCAGAGCGCAAATTAGGATAATACGTTGAAATGTAATTTTCATAAATTTCCTAATGTATTATTGGAAGTTATAATACTACAATACTCTATTTCGAATTAATTATCGAGTAAACGATATAATTTCAAATAATAGACTGCAGTAGCGTAAAATTTGATAAATCATACAAATAATATTTTGGTTTAAATAATATTCATTACACGATTTATTCATGTTTACGAATCCGTTGACTTATAGAACGTCGAAAACGGAGCTCGTATGCAAAAGATACATTTATTATAAGAAAACAAGACAATGTAGCGAAATATCTGAACATATTCAAACAAAAGTCAGTAAAGCAAAGTTGTAGTATTATTACTTACGACCTTTCCAGGGATACAAAGTTCGTAGAATTTTGACATCGTATATGAAAGTTATGTCAATTACAAAAACGAAGAAAAACTTTTCTTTATGAAAAAATCACTAAAATTGAGGGTTTTTTTCGAAAAAAAGAAAAGAAATTAGGGTTTTTTTTAGAAAAAAAAGTATGTATAACCTGTAAAACCGGGTAAATGGTATAAATTAAAAAGTTTCTCCAAAATTTAGGTCTTTTTTGAAAAAAAAAAATTAGGTTTAAACAAAAAAAAGTTGAAAATGTAAGGTTTTTTATGAAATAAACCCAAAGATCAATGTATAATGTTGTTTTCAAAGAAAAATAAAAATACATTGTAGTTTTTGGATAAAAATCAAAATACGTTGCTATTTTATATTAATTAGAAAGGTATGTTGTTTTCAAATAATGTTTTACTTTAAAAATATTAACTTAAACCGAATATAATGATTTGTATCATCAATTTTTGGTTCGTTTGGTCCGGCTTACAGTTAAATCCAAATAGTATATGTTAATACATTTACCATTTAATTTTCGATGAAATCCATAACATATTCCGTAATAGAAAATAAGAAAAAATTAAACTTGTACAAATGACTAAAATATATAATGATGTATCTCTTTTATTTAACATATAAAAATAGACTTGGTGGGTTAAGTGAGAAATGATATATTTATAGATTAAAATGTATTTTTTTTTTTACTTTGGTTTTGTT
Source organism: Cichorium intybus (assembly GCA_023525715.1). Taxonomy (NCBI): domain Eukaryota; kingdom Viridiplantae; phylum Streptophyta; class Magnoliopsida; order Asterales; family Asteraceae; genus Cichorium; species Cichorium intybus. The sequence continues at coordinate 41,483,369 of CM042011.1, read as the reverse complement.
TTTTTTGTTAAACATTAATCAATAAACTAATAATTACGTTAAATGTAAGCTATATATATAGTACTTAACTACTTATGTCTTTAAATACAAATTCAGATACTAATACAGGATATTCAAAAGTCCTATTGACGTAATTATATAATCATAAAGTATTAACTAATTTTAAAACCTTAAATAAATTATGTTCAAAGTAATTACACGACCTGTATTAAACAAATTAACAAAAATGTCAACAAAAAATAACGAAAACAATTACCATGAAATCATAAACTCAATTAGTTAGTACCTATAGACAAAACAAATATAGTTTTTATGTGTTCACCATAGCGCTTTGTCTTAATTTTTTCCACAATAGTCGATGTCAAATGAAGTAATAATAATTTCAAAGAATAAGTAATTGATTTATTAAATTGTTGGATTTGCTAATTTAAGGTATTAATAATTGCCATTCGATAAACGCATCAATAATGCAAAATCCTTGGGCGAGAGTTTATTATGCATAAAATGTTGTCACTGTTGCTTTACTTTGGTTCAATCTTGATAATCTTGAAGTGTCTAGAACCTTACTACCGTAATTACAAGTCTCCCAGTTTATTGTCTCAACATCGTTGGAGGCCGCACAAAGTCATTGTTGATCTTTGTGTGCCTTGATTGTCTTATCTTGTTTGAGTTCTAGTGCTGCTACAGTAGATCTGTTTGTTTTTTTGCTAAAGTATCAAAGTATGTTGCTATTTTTGATTAAGGGCTCAAATTATAAATTTTTTTTGCACAAAGTCACAATGTACGTTGTTTTTTATGGATGGGTGTTGAGGTATCTCCGATTGACCTCCTTTTGCTCGTCTTCCACACCCTAATCTGAACTTTCTATTGTCGTTTAAGCAATACCTATATTACCATATTTTTTTTTCAATTTTGGTCACCAAGTATAGCTAACTTTTTGCAAAATTAAGATAAGACGAATGAAATTAAATCAGAAGGTTTCATTTTTTTCATTTTAACTACAAATAAAAATAATAAAACCAAGACACAAAGAAGCAATGAAGTCTGAATGTAAAAAGATAATAGGTTTTCTATTATACGCTTTTCTGTCTTAAGATTTTCTTGACTCATTTTGAATTCACTTTGATCCGTTGCTAGAGTTCTTCGGCCTTCAAGGCGTATACCCACACACCACCATGAAAGCAGTGCAAGCTTATCTACATAGACATAATAGCGATGAACTTTAATGCCCCTTTCTTCTAAATTTTATAGCTCAGTACCTGGGACAAAACAGAAAGAAGTAATTGAAAGCAATGCAATGATAGCATCCAACTTTAACATTCACTAAAAGTCAAATATTGTAATAGATGTGCAAAGATAGTTGCAACTTGCAAGAGTTTTCACAGAAAATGCGTTTTTTCTATCTTGAAATGTTCTTCTTTTTTTATAATCAGTTGCAAATACTTTCACAGCTGATACCTCGGTAGCAGAATCTAAACCAGTCCAAATTACCCTTTCCATATCATTTATCCCCTGATGCATATACCATGTTAATAAAGGTGCTAAGACAATTATTATCAATTCTGCACATAATGATTCTTATATGGAAGGGACTGCCCCGGACTTGCGCCAAGAACATTTCCAAACTAAACTTATAGTACAATTAAATATATGAGACGAGAAGTCTATAGTGAACAAAAATCTAAATGAAACGGACTTACAATCACACAGCAGTAGCAAGTTACATACATCGGTTCCGCATAGCTTCAGACTACCTGATATAACAACATATATGTGATTTAATATCTGTTACGTCATTCAAACAATGCAACTCTTTGAAGCATTTTGTCGAACAATTGGCATGCTTGGTAGGTGTTTCCACTTTGGGAGTACATTTCAATCCAACAGACCAGTTACGGATTTAAAGTAAGGTCCAATTAGTCCAAATACAACAAGAAAAAGTGATAAGCTCTTACATGGTAAAACTTTGCATCTTCACATCAGACACAAAGAGAAACAAAAAAAAGCAGTTTGCGTCTTTCAACTGGTCATTAATTCAAAGACTTAAATCAATTTTGGACCCTGTGATTTTCTGATTTTGGTCCATATATTGTGTTTATTCAACACTTTTGAAATTATAGAAAGTAAATTGCTATTTCGGGTAATTGACAGAAGTACATGTCGGTCTTCAACTTTGACAAACAGAGTGAAGTGTGATTACCTGAATCCATGTGATAAATGATGGAAACCATTGATCCCAGCAAATTGCTGAAACTAAAAAAAAAAAATTAAAAGTACATTTTAATTTCAAATATAAATAAGTTAGAGATTGTTTCTATTTTTTTCTCATCAATTCTTGAATGGGTAAGGTGGCTAAACTCCCTTTTAGTACTGCCATCAATTGTCTCATAGTTCTGGAAGTAGAAAAGCATTTAGTAAATTAAATTTACTACATCAAGCAAGGATATTGGAACCAGAAGTCTAATGAAAACAATTGAAAAACCACACTTTTATTCTTGAAATCAACACCATATGTAGTCACATACACACACAGATCAATAGAAGACGAAGGTAGACTGCCAAAATAAAGAAAACAATTAAAGTACCTTGTAACTTTTTGAACTAAAGCCAGGATAAGGGAAAAATCAAACAGCAGCAGCACCTGGAGTTGACTTTTCTAGAACCAAATCAGGATTTTGACCAGAGATAGTTTCAACTCAGATTTTTCTTCAGTGATGGATTTTCTTGTATTCCCAGAGGCAGTCACTGCATTGAAGAAGTTACAAGAATAGCGACATCATCAGAAGCTAACAGTGCTTCAGTAATTATATTATAGATGTCATGGTTTTGTAAACAATCTTTTTTAAGTGATAAACATGTTTTTTTTTACTATTTGAAATACACATACTATATATTTTAAACAACATAAAATATGTTTATCGTATCTTTATTTGACTAAAGTTTATTTTTATAAAATAACAGTTTTTACTTTAATTATCAATTTATTTTATCTAGTTTTCTAATTATACATAACAAACAATATGATTGCATTACTCATTCAGTTACTTCAAGCCAACTAAAAATGACAATGGAATGTAATGATCCATTCCTTTACCTAGCCCATTCCATTCGTTTCTGATTCCATTCCACCAAACCTAACAGACCCTACCATTTTCAAAGTTCATCGCTCATTAAATTAACAGTAGGGTTCCTAGATCCCCATTTAACTCGGTATTTGTAGGTAAAGAAAATTTTTTATGACAGCTAATATGATAGACCCTTCATGAATTCAGGAATAAGAACCGAAATTCACACAGAATTCATAAACTAAATGTTTGATAATAGAAAAGATAACAATGATTTTTCCCAATCTTTCGAGAGGTGGGAAGTCTCTTCAATGTCAAAGACAATTACTCAATTCTTAGCTACCTCTTTTATTACCACAAAGGACTATAAATACGACTCCTAAAGGAAAGGACAAAGAGGAATGACACCACACCAGACCAAAAACGTGCTATCCCACTAACTTTGTCCTACCACTAAAATAAGACCTAAGTGTTTACCCCAACATAATAATTTACCCAAGCAAAACAACCCCAGAATAACCCTAGTACGACAATTTAGCAAAAGGTGATTCATGATGAGTTGGGCCTGCCATAACACAACTTTTGGGTCTTTTATTCCACCTGATATACTCCTGGGGCTGATCATAATACCATCTAAAACTATATGATTCACCTTCAGGTTCTTGACAAAATATACCATCCTACAAAAAGTTCAAAATACATATGAGTCAATAGTTATATGACTATACATGTTTAGCATGCTTCTTAACTTTATAAGATACGAATGGAAAGATCAAGGAACAAAAAGCTACTCAGCCAAGAAAACTACCTTTTAGAGGCTCATGTAATACTTGAAGAGACTGGTTATCCTGATTGGGATTGATAGCCTGTGAACCATCTTGGGTCGATAAAGAAAGAGGCTTCAAAGACTCGGAAATGTCAATCTTTTCAACTACATCGGGTTTTAGTTGCCTTGTTTTGTCAGAATCTGCAGCTTCTGTAATAACTGGAATGGAATCAGCAACTACTTGATCAGCACTGAACTTGATTCCATCTGGAAGTCTGGACTCTGGAATTTGATTTAGTAGAGCCATTAAGGTTTATAACTTCAATATAATTGATCAAAGTCAAAAACCAACACGATACAAATAAGATAAAGCAGTGAAACTCGAAGAATAAATCCAAGATAAGCTAAATAGAAGGAAAAAGCAAATAAAGACCTTTGAGAATGGATTATACTATCCTTATTTCACTAATAGTTCTTCTGACCTTTTTAGCAGTTTACTGATTTGCAAGTCATTTTTAAACCCACACAATCCTAATACTTTTAAATCCTAAAATTGCAGCCAATTGATTGCTTTACCAACCTCTCATTGCCACAAATCTTGATTCTTTTGGTAAACCTAACCTGAGAAAAGAAAAAAGCACAAGATTCCGGTGGAAGAGAACAAGAACAAAGGATAAAGCTAGACTTATAAATAAAATGGAAAGTAACGAAAATTTAAATCTTTCTACAAACACCTCTCTTGCAATACTAACTCTTCCTATGATGAAGAGTTATTTGTTTCACCTTCATGTCTTGTCTTTTTTCTGATGAAGACCATAAGCAATATCATGCTAAAAAAGTATTAAATGAATACAATATTAACACAGTGGACTCTAAACTAATAACCTAGAGAAATCACATAAATGCATTGGAATTCTAAGAAAAAGTCAAGATCAAGCTACCAATTATTTTGAAGCAAATAAGATGCGACAATAACTTGCTAGCTATATTCATCAATCCACATGTATCAAGTTAGAAGTAATCCAATTATCGATTTAGGTCTGTGATTGACTTTCATCTTCTCATTCAGTTAATTGTTCACCTGCATCAACAGCCAACAACAACAAAAAACCTAGAATAAAAACAATAGTCTGCATATTTTATAGATGATAACATCATAACAAAATACCATAAACATATCCAAACAACTAAAGGTTTTAAAACAAAATTCTCAATCTATACCTCTATAATTGTGGCTGAAGCTTCTTGAATCTAATGTAAATATATACAAACAGAATCATTATCATTATCGATATACAAACCCATGTAAAACTCTACAATATCTATTGTAGGTTCATGGTTCCTTGCATATTTTGAACAATTTTCATAAGACTCTTCAAGCCATCTTCAATCGGTCATATAATTATAAAAAATGGTTTGCGTAAGTCAACGAATTAGGTGATTTCAATTTGAGATCCGAAGTTTCCCAAATGAGTGATAGTACCTGGTGAAGATGAAATCTGTCATTTCTATGTCTTTGAAGCATTTTGTCAAACACATGGCATGCTTGATCGATATTTCCGCACATCCACAAACCTACAGTGAGGGATTGTTTCTGTGCAACTGTCACAATTCATAGAAAAATTCCAAAACCCCAAACCAATTTTGAGAGTGAGAAATTGAGTGGAAATAAACCAGAGAATGTGAGAGGGGAAGCTCGAGCATGATCAGTGAGATGTGAGGGCATTGAGAGAACCTTTTAAGCTGCAGACTTCTTGTTCATGACTGGTACCAACAAAAGCAAATCGAGTGGAAGCATTTAGACCTGGTGGTTGTGGTACGATGCCAGTACGATGACCTATAATGAAAACGGTAAATCGTAAGAATTGGAAGGGTTAATTAGACCATAATTGAGATTTGTTTGTAAAAAGCTTTTGCAAAACCTTACCTTTGACCGGGTCATGTCGCTTGTGAGGGAAAGGCCGGCGGAGGCGTTATTGTTCCAACTAACCTTGGCAAACTGGTTATGAATGTTACAGAAGCGGAATTTCGTGAACCCATTGTGTGGCATTCATCAAACCTATGTATTATGGCGGTCGGATGTGGCATAAGACCGAGAAGAGGAGGCGAGAGGAGGCGGATGAAAACCATATTAGTGGAATCTGCCCGTCAAACATTAGATTGCAGGGGAGGATGTTTGTATCTTATATAGGGAGAGGAAGGGATCGGTTATGAGAGATATATAGAAATGGGCCGAGATTGGTGGGTGGGAGGTTGAATATCGAGCGGTTCTTGGTGGCCAGTGAAAAAGGGGAAGTTGAGGAGATGGGAGGTTGAAGATGAAGTGGGAGTGGATTGAAGAAATCGTGGGTTGAAGCATAAGACCCGGAGAATAAGGGAGGTTGAAGGGAGTGGGAGGAGAGGTGGGAGGTGGGGAGGTTTTTTACGGTTCCAGAGAGCTTGTATTCGATCATGGAGGAACATGGGTGGTTGATGAAATACGTGGGATGCGGAGATTGTGGAAACTTATGAGGAACCGTGTTTGAGTACTCTGCATAACAGGTGTTGTAACTTTTGTGTTGAATGATTAACTCTTGTACCTTGGGGTAATACGTTTTATAATATAGATATATATATATATATATATTGTAAGAACCCGCAAAATTTTCAATAAAATATAAAATAACCGTGTGTAATGGTAAAGTCGTGAAAAAGGGCAAATAAGTATTTTGCCATGTTTTGGACCTTAGTGTAAAATATTTTGTGTTTGTGGGGCAATAATATAAGAAATGAAACTTCATGTAATAAAACTTAGATTTTGGTGCCGAAATGGAAGAAGTAGAACTAGAGGGGAGTAAAATAAAAATTTGGGAACTATAAATAGAAGAAAAATCTTCATAATCCCCAGAATTATTTAGAACATTCGGGAGAGAACTTGAAGGCACGGGAATTTGAAGTTTTGCAGAAGTGAAGCGAGAGTTGGAGTAATTGGTTGGAGAATTGAAGGTTTCAAGCAAAAAATAAGGTTAGTGATCAAGTTCTTGAACCATGAGCATGTGTGTTCTTCATGGGTCAATCTGAAATCTGAATATATATAGTCATGATTCAAGTTGTTCCTGTGATTTCCTTCATCTAAACAAGTTTAAAACACTAAGTGAACACACATCTTTCAAGGATATTGTTGAAATTGTAGGAATTGGGGTTTTGAGCTCAAGAACCCTAGAAATGGGTTTATGAGATTAAAAATAATTCTAGTGTTTTTGTTAAGTCCTAAGAATCATTTAGGATGTATTAAGACATTCCTTAGTGATTAATTTCAAAAGTTTGTATTTTTGGTGCAAATTATCAAAAACGGGATTTAATGGAATTGAAGTTGGAATCAGTGATTCCATGGGTTAAAACTTGATGCTTAGTAAGTGAAAATAGAGGTTTATAGCTCGAAAATCGGACTGAAATGGGATCTGCAGGGATGGCACGGGTCGTGCCTTTTTAGCACGGGTCGTGCTCCACTGTTTGTGGCAAGAAATAGCAATATACAAAGAGCACGAGTCGTGCTCCCTTATGCACAGAAAGAGCACGAGTCGTGCATCCTCTCTGATGTCCAGAATGTCCGAAATTTTGTAGGAAATGGTGCTAGACATGTCCGTTTGGTCTACAATTCATATCATAAGCCTAAAATGATGTGAACATATGGTGAAAATTGTTAAATCTTTAATACCACCCCCCGAGAGTACTGTAGTAGAATACGTTTATTTGGAGAAAGTTTATAAATTTTAGAACGTCAATTTACTAAAGGTAGTGACTTAGTTATGACTCGTAGTTGCATAATATGGCACTCTTGTGCTGTAAAGTTAGTTATTGTATATATAAACCAAGTATAAATGTATATCTTGTATATAATAGGTGGTGGCTCAAACACGGTTAATCAAGTGAAAGAAAAAGGAGTTCAAGAAGCTAAATAACTCCTAGGAGACTCGAGGTGAGTAATGTGTGGATTTTTGAGTACATAGCAAAATGGGTTTTATACAAAGAAATGAATTTTATATACGATGTTTTGGGAGTCAAAATGGTTTTATGGAAATTGAAATGGTTTAATGAAAATGAAAATGGTTTTATGGAACTGGAAATGATACTATGAAATAGTAAGTACAATGTATACAAAAATGATAAATAAGAAATACAGAGAATTAATAAAGTGATTGAGCCATGTTGATGAGTTGAGAAGTATCCGGATAAAGATCACGGCCTGCTGCTGTAAAGGTGGTCAAAAGACACTACTGGGATGGTACCTCCCGTCGCGAAGTAGTTGTCTAATTGGTACCTTGATGGATGAATTCGTTTCATGCTATCGAGGAAGGAGTTATACGGGTGCGTCTCGTATAAAACCTACGGGTGCGCTCGTAGGAATCTACTATCAAATAAGAAGGAATGCCTATGGGTGCGCTCATAGGAAATTAAATATTGTGAATTTGGGAATGATTGAAATATAAGAAAATTGTTTTGGGTCTAAACCCATATTGCTCACGAGACATTATGTCTTACGTATATTTTTAAAATGCTATGTACTCAGGCAATCAAGAAAGGAGTTAGAAGAGCGTGGTGTGGGACGGTAGCTTTCAGTGTATAAAGCATGCAATAAAAGGTTTAAACCTTGGTAATGATACGAATTTGTGATACCTCGTTTGTATAATTAAATGTTTTGTATTATAAAGTATTTGTAAATTAAGTTTGGAAAAAAAATGTGTGAAAAATGGGGTGTTATATATATATATATATATATATATATATATATATATATATATATATATATATATATATATATATATATATATATATATATATATATATATATATATATATATATATATATATGTATATATGGGAGGGTTCCATTGAGAATGAAAATAATGTTGAAAACGTGAGAATGAATCTGGGCCACTAGATGCGTCAGCGCTGACGCGCGCCGCACCACGACGACGAGCTAGGTTTTTTTTCGTATATGATTTATTCATATATGAATGGGTATATTCATATATGATTATTCATATAATCATATATGAATAATCATATATGATCATATGAATATTCATATAATCATATATGAATAAACATATATAAATAAACATATATGGTTGTGGTGGTCGGAATGGTGGTAGAGAATGGCGATGATGATGGTGATGGCGATAGAGGGTGGAGATGGTGGCGACGGTGATGGAGGTGGTAGTGGTGGCGGTGGGTGGTGGTAGAGATGGTGGAGGTGGTGGTAAAAGTGGTAGCAGCAGTGGTGGGGGAGGTGGCGGCGTTGGCAGTAGCGGTGGTGGTAATTAGTGGCGGTGGCATTGGGGGAGGTGGCGGCGGCTACGGTGGTGGTAGAGATGGCGGCGACAGCGGTAGTGGTGGTGGTGACGACGACGGTGGTGGTAACGAAGGTGGGGTAGGTGGTAGTGGTGGTGAAAATCATATGTGAATAATAATATATATCTCGTCGTTAGAGCGTTAACGCTCCGACGGCGCCAAAGCATTAGAGCGGCAAGAAAAAAATATGTGGTTGAGATTTATTCTCGCGTTCTCAACTTGTTTTTCATTCTCAGTGGAACCTACTTCTATATATATATATATATATATATATATATATATATATATATATATATATATATATATATATATATATATATATATATATATATATATATAATCAGGATCGAGTGAGGACTTTTTTTTCGGAGAGGACTCGCGAGGACACCTTAAAGAAATTGAAAATAAAATATAAAAAATACAAATCATAAAATCGAGAATAGTATTATATCATTATTAAAAAAAATTTGAAATTTTTTTTGGATCATTGAAAAAAGTAATGATCCAATTTTTTTTTTATTTTGGATCATTATTTCATTATAAAAAAAATAATGATCCAAAAGTTTTTTTTGAATCTTTTTTTTCTCTGATATAGTACTATGATCCATTTTATTATTTTTATTTATTTTTTATTTTTTTCAATTTTTTTAAGGTGCTGTCGCGAATTCTCACCGAAAAAATAGTAATCACCGGATCCGGACCTTATATATATATATATATATATATATATATATATATATATATATATATATATATATATATATATATATATATATATATATATATATATATATAGACACACACACTAGGCGTAAAGTATGGTAGATTTATCTTGTTTAAAATAACAAATTTACTATAATATGTAAATTAAAATTTATATATTTTTATACCAAATAATATGAGATAAAAATATTTTCTTTTATTAATACTCGATTTGAAATAAGATGTTATTATCAAGAATGAGAAAAAACTGAATCAATAGACATGATATATAACAAAAAAAAGTAAGTATTATATACGGTAAATAACGTGATAAGAATAATGTTTACCCGTTCAAATGGACCTATATTGGTGAACATTATTTTTATGTAAAAATGATTTTTAATAAGGTTAAAGTTTGTAGGTTAAAACAATATTGTGTCCTCACAATAAAAAAAATACCAAATTGTAGATTAAAAAAATATTAAGTCATCACAACAGAAAACCAAAATTTGTACTGTATAACAATATTATGTCATTACAATATTTTAAATATATTAGTATCATTCATTTCCATGTAGATAATATGTGATAAGATATTAAAAAGAATTAGTTTTTGTAGTTTTTATATATGCATTATCTTGTATTTTCTTTTATATGTCTAGCATGAATGAAATTTCAAAGGATAAGAGTGGGATGTACATATTCATAGGAAATGATATTGTCGTAGATTCTTGACTTCTTTTGTTTTCTCACCCCTAATATAAATTTTTCCTGTCAAAATTTTAACGTTTCAAAATATAATTTTAATCTAAATGTTAATATATAATTATAGAGGTATAATTTAATATGTTTGAACAATGTCTTATGATTGTGGACCATATTAACGATCATGTATTTTGTGCTAAAGTAACTTTTTTAATGAGGCAAAAAGTTTTTGGTTAAAATAAGAATGTCTTTATAGTGTTTTGACAAAAAAAGAAAGATAAGAAGATATACATATGAAGGAATTAAGATTTATATCTATATTTATAAATACATTTGTTACTTTCATTTTACTTTCTTAAACGACATGGGATAATCAAAGAGAGTTAGCCTTTGTATATTATAAACAACATAGTTTCTACCTTCTTTTATTGTCCCATATTGGTAAATAACAAATAATGCTTGTAAGACTTCTTTATTTAAAGAAAATGTTGTCCTCATAAAACTTTCACTTCTTATTTTTCTATCAAGCCTTAGTACAATGGCTTTTTATCACGCATATCAAAGCTTTTAAGGATTTTAAAGTATATAATTTTTAGTCACAACTCACAAATTTAATATAGATTTATAATGGTTTTATACTTTTATTTAATTAGTTTGAGCATTTGTTTATAATAAGGGGTCACTTGAACTTTTTGACTATGTTCAGACATTCATTGTTGAAACTTTTCTGTACATAAATCATTGTGCATAAAAAATATATTTACACCGGTGTGACGCTACACTAGATTTACGAATGACATATTATGAACTTGCAAGGCTAATCATCCATTTTAAAAGTTTCTAAGCAACTTTATTCTTTACTTTTATGTTTCAGTAATTCTGAAAATTAAAACCTAATAGTATAATCATTTGAAGCTTTGAGATATAAACATATTATTATGATGAAATTACCACCATTAATATTGATAATAGACTCTGAGAATCATATTATTATTAATATTGAAGGGTATGAAAAACAAATGCATTGAAAATAGAATTTGTTAGATGGATGTATGAATCAATGAAAGACTTATAAATAGGTCAAGTTAATATGAATAACTAAAAATACATATGTATATTAATTTTAAGCTTATAATTTGGTTCTCTACCGCTTTTGCAAGTTAATCAAAATTACAAATATTAAACTTCATGCAAAGAAAATAAAAAACATTAACATAGCTTTAGATCAACAAAAACAACATTAAATACACATCATTTTATACAAAAATATGCATAATATACTTTTGGATCTTAAAATTTGTTAGAGTGAATATATTAAGGAAGGTAATTAAGGAGATGGTCATGATAGTCATCATTCTATGGCCTTTGATTTCCATAATATACATGTATTTTGTGTTACAAATAATGATAAACTATATGTTACACAAACTTTCATTTTCTAGTACTCAAAAGAGTTAAGTAAAAGTCTTTTGGATTGTAGTACTTAGCATAAAATTTTATCTTGAACCACAATGTTCTAATAACATATTTTATAATATATAAATTCCTCTAGCGATATAGGATAAGAAATCGGAGACAATCAGTCTGTGTATTTTATAAATGTTGTGTTTGTACTTTATTTTCTACGTCCTACATGTATCGATTTTCAAAGGATGAGCGTGATTTCTATATTAACTGGAAGTGTTGTCGTCATAGATTCGCGTTATTCACCAATGATGGAAAAGTGCATTTTGCAGGCCTAACCATGCATAACACCAAAGTGAATAGGCCTTCTAATAGTTGATTCTACCCTAAAGCAACAATCAAGCAAGAATATGCAAAAATGTCAAATAAAAAATTCTAAGCCTGTATGATTCTAGGCTTCTAACTATACACAACTAAAGGCATTCTTGTTGTAGGTCGCTATAATAAATCCTAACAGTCCAAACACATATATAAGCTGATAGCATACATCACTCCTATAAACATACATTGCACATATTAATTCACATACTTTGCACATTTATACAAAAACACACAAACCACTAGCATTTAGGTCGTACATCACACAACCTCATAACACATTGCATACACATTTATATTGTAGCATTCATCATTACAAATTTAATACATAATCTCATCATATAACATTATCACATACTAACTTTTACTTTTCCATCATACAATAATAATATAAATTCAACTCAGAATGTGTTCTCACCCCTCCTCCCCCCCCCCCCCCCGGTTGAGCTCCAGTTGACAGCTCATTTCCAAATTTAGAAACCTTTCCTTTTTTAAAAGTTATTTGAGAACTCTCAAAACATTAAGTCAGGTATTCAGACCATGTTTCAAATCCCTGATTAACAATCAAACAAGAACATACAAATGTATTATTTTCACAATTTTCAACCTAAGTTATTTAAAACTTGTTCATAAACATATGTTTTCTTACAGAAATTTGTTTAAAAAAATCTTTTAGAACGTTGGTTTAAGTTCAAGCACACAATACCATGCGTTCCTGAACCCCTTAAACACAGGCTTTGATTCCAACTTGTAACACCCAATTTTTTTAAAATAACCAAATAAGAAAACCTTTAATAAATCCATAAAAGCTTTTCATAGAAATTAAATACGAATCTTGTTGAAACAAAGTTTTCATGAGCTTAAATAAAACATTTATAAAGGTGCAGGTGGTACCACTTTTCACAAAAAAAAACATTTAAACGTAATCAATTTTAAACAATTGAGTAGAAGTCGTTAACACTTAAATATCTTACAGGAGCTCGAACAGTCAGGCAGTGCTCTTTTTCCAAACTACTCATTTAAACCTAACAATGTTGGATATCAACGGGTAAGCAAAACGCTTAGTGAGCATACACATTATACCAATTACATGCATACACATATTACATTCATACATTCATATAGTTCTAAAAACAATAATGCATTATCCTAAAACACATGTTGTTGGTACTAACTCCTATACACATGCTAATTCCCTCGAAGTGCTTGTATCGAACACTGCCACCGGCTACTTGGGATTGTAACCAAGCTAAGGAATTTTGATGGAAGAAACTACACATTCATAATAAGCTAAAGGCTTTGATCTCATATCATTTGGGACTTTCTAGAATTAGTTATGAATTTTACAAGTTAAGCATCTCAATATGTCGGTTTCCCATAACATGATGTAAAGATGGTAACTTTCATCCAAATTAGGGTTACAATCAGGTCATGAGCTTTGGATGGATGAAACTGTCCCCTATACAAAACTACAAACTACAGACCTTGACTTTGCCCTCAAATAATCTTTGTATATTTTTTGGTGATTTTTACAAACAAGGCCACATTACATGAAATTATAACATTCTATATGGTTAAGTTTATTTTTAACTGAAGTCTTAAGCACGTAACCCATTAATTTAAATGAAATAATAGTTCTAAAAAAGTACGTAAAATAGTCTTCCTGTTCGAGATAAAATGATGTACCGAACTTTTAAGCATGTAGTCAAACTTTTCATTAAGACCTTTGATCATTGACTTATTCAATTCATTCCTTAGTTCAATTCAAATACATATCCATTCATTAACACATAAATTGCCTAGGGTTTCATGTAAACCACCAACCTTAAGGGTTTTCATATTAGGTTCAATAACAAGACCAATAACTCATGGCTAGAAAAGAAAGGTAGGCTAGTGAGTTCTTCTATTTTTGTGGTTTCCTGATGATTAACGGTGGAGATTGGGAAAGGAAAACAAGGAACTAAAACGAGAATATACCATCCTTTAAGCTAACGATTCTTTTTAAATTTTTCTTCATGATCTACAACCCTCTAAGCATCAAAATCTTGATCGAAAATCAGTCTTTCTTGCTGCCTCTAATGTCCCGCCTTCTCATATCGCTACCCTCTCTTTCTCAGATCTCATATTGATTGTTCTCGGCTTCTCGATAACATCAAAACATGAAAAAGGGATATGGTTAAGGTGTAAATGTATTCACAAGTAAAGGAAAATGGGAACCACTTGGGTCTTAAACAACTGTGGGCAACAAGGTCTAATTTGAAGAATGGTTCTCGATCAAGAAGTCATGGTTCAAGAAGGCTTACATGCACCTTCTCCAACTTGACACTTTACCCCCCTCAAGTTAGCCATATCACCCTTAATACCCCATCTAACTTATTCTTATCATCCTAGTTCCCCTAAATTAACTTTTAGTCCCTCAATATTTTGTTTAACTCATAAATACACTTTTGTTATTATTTTTAGTATTTTCATAATTATATGTATTTTGTAATTTACAATAATGTAAATTATTGTTTTTTAGAAATAGGATAAAATAAATAAATATTTAAATGAAAAATGGAGGGTGTTATATATATATATATATATATATATATATATATATATATATATATATATATATATATATATATATATATATATATATATATATATATATATATATATATATATATATATATATATATATATATATATATATATAGGGGAGGGTTAAAATGAGAACAATTTGTAATTTGAGAACATGAGAACAAAAATGCACCATTGATTAAACACGGTGGCATTTTTGTAAAATATGTATATCTTCAGGGCCTAAATGACATGTATTCGAAATAACAGGGTATTACTGAAAAAACACGCGAGGTCACGTCCAACCGCCCACGCTCACTATATGTCAGACAATCATTCCCTCCGAAAGATTTCATACGATTTCGTCAGTTTTTTTTCAAAAAACCTCTGAAAGTTGCAAAATAACTACTCAAAAATTTGAAGATTTCTACATCCAGATTCCAAAATGTCAACAAGCAAACAACCAGATCAACAACCTACAACAAAAAACGGTATGAATCGATTTATGCTACCCTTTTTTCAAAGTTAAAACCCTATTTTTTGAAGTTTTTTGACCGCGAAAACCCTAATTTTTTGAATGTTTTTTGATCGGAAAAACCCTAGTATAGGAAATCGTTTAAATATACCCAAATGTTTGTACAAAAACTAATGTTTTCAAAGTTAAAACCCTAGATTTTGAATTTTTTTCATCCGAAAACCACCACAAAAACCATCAGTACACTCGTTTTCTTATTACTGTTATACTAATCTTCTGTTCATATGAAATCGACTAAAATAATAACATATTCACAAACGTTTTTTCGATCTTACTTGCAGATAAAGAAAAAAGCTTCAAAAATATATACGAAAGAAAGAAGAAAAAGCAGAAGAACGAAGATGCTGGTGATTTTATTTATGTTTTGTTAAAATCATAAATGGTTAACCACATGTGATTTGATGTAAATTTTGTTATAGTAAAAAAATGGTTAATCACATGTGATTCGATATGTATTTTGTTAAACTGATTAACCATAAATCATATGTGACTTGTAACCATTTGATTAATCATATGTTTTGTTAAAAATCACATGTGATTCGATGTAAATGTTGTTATACTGAAAAATTCGTAATCATATGTGATTCGATATGTATTTTATTATACTGATTAACCACTAATCATATGTGATTTGTAACCATCTGATTAATCTTATGTTCTGTTAAAATCATAAATACTTAACCATAACTCATATGTGATTAACCAAAAAACTCATATGTGATTTTCGAACATTTGACTAATCATATGTGATTTCTAAACCATTTGATTAATCATATCTGATTTGTAACGAAAAGTTTTAAACATATATGATTTCCTATAACATTTTTCTAACCATTTATAATTAAACAACAGCAAAAGAAAAAAAAACCACGGGAGCCAATCTTAAAATAAGATTGACTACATCAAGTTCAAAAAGGGGTTCAGAATCTACTACCACTGAAAAAGGTATATGTTATATATGATATCTTTATCTAACATGATATGATTTCAAATAGAATATAATTAGCAATACATTCTGTCTATAACTTACATTCGATCAAACATGCAATAAAAAGCAGGAGAAAAATCAGGAAAAAAGCAGAAAAAAAAACGAAAAGAAAAAGACAACGAAGAAGAGGAAAGAATATCAAAAAAGAAAAATGATAAATGTACTCTTCTTTTCACATATGATTGATGCCTTCCTTATTAATTTATAGTAATAAATAATATAACTTTACTTTATTTACTCATAAACAAATAGCCAAACAAGATAAAGAAGAAAACGAAAATCCAAGAAAAAAACACAAAAAGCAAAAAGAAAAAAGTGATGAAGAAGTAAGAGAACGAAGGTCCAAAGAAAAAAATGACAAAGGTACCTTTCAATTCAGTTGTGATTAATGTTATACATTAATAGTACTAATACTTATAGCTTTGCTTTATTTAAATCATATGTGATTTTATAACAAATATATATTTACACATATCAGAAGAAGAGAAGGAAAATCCAAGAAAACAACAAAAAAAGCAAAAAGAAAAAAGTGATGAAGAAGTAAGAGAACGAAGGTCCAAAGAAAAAAATGACAAAGGTACCTTTCAATTCAGTTGTGATTAATGTTATACATTAATAGTATACATTAATAGTACTAATACTTATAGCTTTGCTTTATTTAAATCATATGTGATTTTATAACAAAAATATATATTTACACATATCAGAAGAAGAGAAGGAAAATCCAATAAAACAACAAAAAAAAGCAAAAAGAAAAAAGTGATGAAGAAGTAAGAGAACGAAGGTCCAAAGAAAAAAATGACAAAGGTACCTTTCAATTCCGTTGTGATTAATGTTATACATTAATAATACTAATACTTATAGCTTTGTTTTATTTAAATCATATGTGATTTTATAACAAAATATATATTTACACATATCAGAAAAAGAAGGAAAGGAAAAAGCAGATAAAGTAAATACGACAAAACAAAAAAAGGAAAAAATAGAGAAAGTAAACGAGAGACGATCGAAACAAAAAAACGACAAAGGTATTGTTCAACTCATATGTGATTTATGTTATTTTGATAAAATCATATATGAGTTTTTTCAATTTTTTATCAAATCGTATGTGATTCATAATGAACTATTTTTTTTAATCAATGCTTAATGAAATTGTATATGTTTTATGCATTTCTTATAGATGTTGGAGATAGTGGTGAGAAAAAAAGAAAGAAGGACACAGGAGAGAAGAAGAAAGAAAAGGAAAAAACTGAATCCGATGTTTCATCATCAAAAACAAATGAGAGAAAAGCTGAGAAGAAAGTTCAACAAGAAATTGTGGATTCAGATTCAGATTCTGAAGCCACAGAACCTTTGAAAAAAAAGAGAAAATAAATACAAAAAACCTTTGAGACCATAAGAAACAGGTAAATTTTACTTATCTTTACAGTAATAATCATATGTCATTGAAACATATATCATTCACATGTGATTCATCTAAATTACACGTTTTACATCATAATAGGTGTTCGCCAGGTGCATTGTTTTCCATTGTACTAAGTTTGAGTGAAGAGCAAAAGGAATGCGTGAAAGAGATGGGATTTGGTTCCCTTTTAAAGATGAAAATGACAGACGTACCAGGAGCTTTGAGTAAATTCGTGCTCGAAAAGTTCGACCCGTCAACAAACACACTGAAGGTTAAGAGAGGGGACATTCCTGTAACAAGGCAATCTGTACACGAAATCCTTGGTCTGCCAATGGGGGAGGTAAAGTTTGAAGAACTTGAATACAGAAAGAAAGGTGATACTTCTTATGATGAATGGAAAGCTCAATTTGAAAACAATGCAATGGTTAGACTTCAGGACATCAAGACAAAAATTGTATCAACAAGAAACGCTGATATGAACTTCAAACTAAACTTCATAGCGGTATTGGTTAATGCTTTATTGGAATCAAGTTCAACAGGCAAATGTAACACCTCGCCCTTGAACTACATCACAAGAGAAACAGATATTGCAAATTTGGATTGGTGCAAGTTTCTTATTGATTCCTTGGTCAAGACAAAAAGTTCTTTTGACCCAAAAATCAAAACAGCCTTTTACGTTGGACCGGCGCCATTTTTAGTGGTATGTCTACTAATTTAAATTCTATTATTCTTATATGATAAACAATCACATGTGATTACGTGATATTGAATTGCATGATAGTTGCTATATGAATTTCAAGAAAATCATGTTCCTGTTATGATGGCAGAAGGCCATCATGATATCAGGTAATCATATATGATTACTATCTTGAAATGTCTTGCAAATATAATGATCTTCAACATCAATATTTTAATAAAAAATATAATGAAGACGATAAATCTCGTTCTATCAAAATGAGAATAGTCGCTGAGACGTTTTACTATGTTTTTATACAAAAAAAATACCCAATGAAGAGCACAATGGTTTATAATCATATATGATTACCTGATAAAACTCATATATGATTGTCATGATAACTAACATGTTATTTTCTATATTATACATGTATTGTGAACAAAATCATATGTGATTATGATGTTAACTCATATATGATTGTTTAGAATAATTTTGTATACTATACATACATGTAATCAAATATGATTAGCACGTGTAAATGATACATGATTTTCTTGATAAAAAATAATCACCGACCTATTTGCCTTGTCTTTTTAATTGGTTATTCTATTCAGTATCTGAATTGGTTTAATCTGTTGTTTGTTATAAATCATACAAGAATATCTGAGCTATCACTGTCATTTTCACTAGAACTATACGACTTGTCTTTAACATATTCAGCGATTTTGAATTGCATGATAGTTGCTATATGAGTTTTCATGAAAATCATGTTTTTGTTATGATAGCAGAGGCTGATTACTATCTTGAAATATCTTGCAAAAATAATGAAATTCAATATCCATACTTATTGAATATGATGAAAACGAGTAATATAGTGCTTGTGAAAGTGACAGTAATAGCTCATATATTTTTGTATGTTTTCTACCAATCAGTAGATAAAACCAGTTCACATACTGAAAAGAATAACCAATGGAAAACACAAGGAAGATTATTATGTTCTTCACATTTATAAAACACATGTAATTTGATTATGCGATGACTCATATATGACTCATTTTCGCTAGTGCTAGATTCCTGGTCTTAGATATATTCAGTGATATTGAATTGCATGATAGTTGCTATATGAATTTCAAGAAAATCATGTTCCTGTTGTGATAGCAGAGGCTGATTACTATTCTCATTTTATCGAAATGAGAATAGTCGCTGAGACGTTTTACTATGTTTTTATACAAAACAAGATATTCAACCAGCTCACAAATTTGCAAAAAAAATACCCAATGAAGAGCACAATGGTTTATAATCATATACGATTACCTGATAAACTCATATATGATTGTCATGATAACTAACATGTTATTTTCTATATTATACATGTATTGTGAACAAAATCATATGTGATTATAATGTTAACTCATATGTGATTGTTTAGAATAATTTTGTATATTATACATACATGTAATCAAATATGATTAACACGTGTAAATGATACATGATTTTCTTGATAACTCACTTGTGATTATAAAAATAATCACCAACATATTTGCCTTGTCTTTTTAATTGGTTATTCTATTCAGTATCTGAATTGGTTTAATCTATTGTTTGTTATAAATCATACAAGAATATCTGAGCTATCACTGTCAATACTTATTGAATATGATGAAAACGATTAATATAGTGCTTGTGAAAGTGACAGTAATAGCTCATATATTTTTGTATGTTTTCTACCAATCAGTAGATAAAACCAGTTCACATACTGAAAAGAATAACCAATGGAAAACACAAGGAAGATTATTATGTTCTTCACATTTATAAAACACATGTAATTTGATTATGTGATGACTCATATATGATTTTATATATTGACTAAAATGTTATTTCTTCTAACAAAATCATCTGAGCTATCACTCTCATTTTCGCTATTGCCAGATGCCTGGTCTTTGATATATTCAATGATATTGAATTGCATGATAGTTGCTATATGAATTTCAAGAAAATCATGTTCCTGTTGTGATAGCAGATGCTGATTACTATCTTGAAATGTCATGCAAATATAATGAATTTCAAGATCAAAATATTTTAATAAATATAATGAAGATGAGGAATCTGGTTCTAGCGAAATGAGAATGGTTGTTGAGACGTTTTACTATGTTTTTATACCAAACAATAGATTTCAACCAGCTCACAAATTTGCAAAAAAATACCCAATGAAGAGCACAATGGTTTATAATCATATATGATTACCTGATAAACTCATATATGATTGTCATGATAACTAACATGTTATTTTCTATATTATACATGTATTGTGAACAAAATCATATGTGATTATAATGTTAACTCATATGTGATTGTTTAGAATAATTTTGTATATTATACATACATGTAATCAAATATGATTAACACGTGTAAATGATACATGATTTTCTTGATAACTCACTTGTGATTATAAAAATAATCACCGACATATTTGCCTTGTCTTTTTAATTGGTTATTCTATTCAGTATCTGAATTGGTTTAATCTGTTGTTTGTTATAAATCATACAAGAATATCTGAGCTATCACTGTCAATACTTATTGAATATGATGAAAACGATTAATATAGTGCTTGTGAAAGTGACAGTAATAGCTCATATATTTTTGTATGTTTTCTACCAATCAGTAGATAAAACCAGTTCACATACTGAAAAGAATAACCAATGGAAAACACAAGGAAGATTATTATGTTCTTCACATTTATAAAACACATGTAATTTGATTATGTGATGACTCATATATGATTTTATATATTGACTAAAATGTTATTTCTTCTAACAAAATCATCTGAGCTATCACTCTCATTTTCGCTATTGCCAGATGCCTGGTCTTTGATATATTCAATGATATTGAATTGCATGATAGTTGCTATATGAATTTCAAGAAAATCATGTTCCTGTTGTGATAGCAGATGCTGATTACTATCTTGAAATGTCATGCAAATATAATGAATTTCAAGATCAAAATATTTTAATAAATATAATGAAGACGAGGAATCTGGTTCTAGCGAAATGAGAATGGTTGTTGAGACGTTTTACTATGTTTTTATACCAAACAATAGATTTCAACCACCTCACAATTTTGGAAAATAAACCAATGGAAAACACAATGGTTTATAATCACATGTGATTACCTGATAAAACTCATATATGATTGTCATGATAACTAACATGTTATTTTCTATATTATACATGTATTGTGAACAATCATATATGATTATAATGTTAACTCATATATGATTGTTTAGAATAATTTTGTATACTATACATACATGTAATCAAAATATGATTACAACGTGTAAATCATACATGATTTTCCTGTTAACTCACTTGTGGTTATAAAATAATCACCGACCTATTTGCCTTGTGTTTTTAATTGGTTATCCTATTCATTTGTGATTGTCATATTAACTCATATGTAATTTGTTTCTCTTAATTATATTTGCAGTTACTGTACGTAGACAGTGTGAAATGCAATTGTCTGGATGTGGAGCGTTCACGTCCTGTGATCAACAACTGGACTTCTGAAAAAGTCAAATTTAGAGAAAATTTTGAGAAGGATGTCCTCGGTGAATTTGGCACAGGACGTCTAAACAAAGCTTTCGTTGAGAAAGAATTGACTGAGGATGTATATTTCTATTTACAATGTTTTTCTTAAATCATTTGTTTACAATGTTTTTCTTAAATAATTTGTACTTATATATTCATTTGTTTCATTTAGGAATATTTGTTGAAGATAGAAAAGAGGAATGAAAAATTACAATCTTTGGTGAAAACTGCATCGGTCAAGCTTCCAAAAAGCAATAAGTTGGAATTTTGGAATGCAATGATCGAGTTAATTAATGAGGAAAGAGAAAAAATTGATGATTCAGATGATGATGTTGATAATGATGACGATGATGATAATGATGAAGATAATGAAGAGAGTGTAGCTGAGGACAATGATAGTGAAGGTGATGACGACAATGATGACGATAGTGATGAAGACAGTGAAAGTGATGATGATGATAATGATGATGATGGTGGTAAAGAATATAAAGAAGGAAATGTTGAAGATGAAGAAGGGAATGTTCAAAAGAAACAAAGGATTGATGATGATGATGTTGGTCATGATGAAAATGACAATGGTAAAGATGATGAAGAGATTGAAGAAATTGAGGAGATTGAGAAAATTGAGGAGATTGAGGAGATCGAGGAGATTGTTAATGATGTTAACAAGGATGAAAATGATGGTGAAAAGAAGGAAGGGATTGGTGGAAGTTCAGACGAAAATGTAGAAGAAATATTGATAAGTTTGAAAAGTAGCGGTGAACAGGAACAACCGTTAAGTGAATTTTGGTTCAATACACCAATCCAGAACATACTGAACGAACCTTCAAAAGAAACAGGTCAGTATACTAATTTGTGATTAAAAAATTAAAAAATTGAATTCATTTGTGATTATACTAATCTTTTGTTCATATTTTTTTAGTGAAAAAAAATAATGAAGACCATGTTGGCTGCAGTGGAGATACAGATTTTTGGAATGACTTATCAAACTTAGCAACAGAAGCAGACATAAACAAAACAATAGATGATCATGTGAAACAAATTCTTGATGATCCAAAAGGTATTAACAAAAATTTTAATCACATATGTGTTTGTATGTTAATTGTATATTATTATAAACTAACTTCTCTTATTTGGTTTTGTAGAAAACATCAATGACGAAAATCCGTCTGATAAAAAAACGATTGAAGAAGCAGAGGTTAATGATCCAATTAAAGAAACAGAGGTGAACGATTTTTTCAAAAAGACAGATAATGATCATAATATTGAAAACACAATCACAGATACTCAATTCTTAAATGAACCCGATGTTATTGAATTTTTTGAAAAGACTATATATGAATCAAACAAAAAAAAAGAGAACACATTCATGCCAAGTTTTGAACTTCATATCAGTCAAATAACACCACCAGAAGAATCCAATCAAAATCAAACAAAACAAGTTCAAACCGACAAATTGGTAATCCAATCACATCTGATTATAATTCATATTTTAATCACATCTGATTATATGTGTATGTAATCACATGTGATTGTCATCTTTTTTAAATTTATTATATTCTCAAAAGTTCTTTTTTCTGAACATATTATACAGGAAACAAATCTGAAAGAAAAACAAGTTGGGCCTGCAATTCTAAATCCTCAACTAGTATTAACTGTCTTACCTGAAGAAAAAAGACAGAAAAAACCCGGGCCAAGCATGAAATCACCCTTTAAGGATAGGGTGATAAACATGAAAAGCCCCAACACTGCTGAGGAAGACATGATTAGTGAATGGCTCTTCAACTTAAAAGGGAACGTCTTGTAAGTTATTCATATGTGGTTCTTATTCTAAAATTATTAAATTTAAACATGTAAGTGACACTAAGTTGTTCATAACATACATTGTTAATCATATCTGATTTTTCTTTTGACAGCGATGAAGTGATAACGACAGTAAGTGGAAGAACTGTACATAGGTACATGTTGGAAAGTTTGTTCCCAGGAGAATATATAATATATGGAATCATTGATTCCTGGGCTGAAGTTTTAAACCATCAAGAGCTTGAAAGGGATCAGAACAGTTCCCCGTACAGACTTTTTCTTGATGTGAAAATGACAGTAAGTTATTCATAATACATTGTTAATTATATGTGATTTTTTAATATTCTATACTAACACACACATTATAAACCATTTAGACAAACTACATTGAGGAAAAAACGTTTGAAAAAGAGAAAAAAGAGAAAAAAAGCAAAAAAGCAATTGAAAAGATGGCTTTGCAAGCAGAAGAAGAACAATATCGACAGTTCAAAAACAATTTTCATGACTGCTTGCACAATGACAAACAGAAAATTCTGCTAAAAGACATTGATCTTGTAAGTGTCAACTGCTGAAAAATATATTCATATTTGATTATCAATCATATGTGATTGTAGATTTAAAACACATATGATTGGTTACAAACCGTTTTATATACTCTACATATATATATTAATAAATGATGATCAATCATATGTGATTGTAATGTTAAATCATATATGATTGGTTACAGTCATTTTATATACTCTTCGTATATATAATCACATATCAACCCTAAATCTTATACATTATTGTTACTTAAATACAGGTGTTTTTTCCTGTATGTCGAAGTGAACACATATTTCTGTTTGTTTTCAACCTAAAGAACCCAGGAATTGTGATCCTTGACAACAGCATATCAGATGCTACAATGGAAGGGAAATATATGCCTGTTTTGAACAACCTTGTAAGTAGTATTTCATAAACATTGTTAATAATAAAATGCAGAAAAAACTTGTATGCATATATGATTTAATTTTCTTTTCTTTTTAAATGCAGAAAAAATTCTTTGGCAGATATTTGGAGGAAGTTAACCACCAAAAAGCAAAACAAATGTCAAATCCAAATTTGACAATCAATTTACTGGACATGCCTTGGAAAACAAAGAACAATAAAACAGACTGTGGGATTTTTGCCATGAGACACATGGAGACATTTAAAGGTCAAACTGATGGCAAATACAGTTGCGGTTTTCCGAAAGAATGTGGTTCGCAAGATGTTATGTTGGACAGGGTTAGATCAAAATATGCACATAGATTAATAATGTCCGATATAAACATTATGAAAAACGATATCTTGAATCTTGCTAGGGACTACTCCAAGGTCCCTAAATCAAAGAGAAACCAAGATCTGCAAGATGCCAGCCAAATTATTCAACAGAGGTTGCAGAATCTGAATTGAGGGATGGGATGGTGTTCTTAAGAAGGTTAGGATGGTGTTGTTGAAGGTTACGTTGGTTTGGTGTTGTGAAGTTTGGGTTGCTGTTGTTGATATTTGTGTTGGTGATGAAAATGGTGTTTAAACAATTTTTTAACTCTTAAACAAATTTATTATCTTTTATGTATGTTCTGAATGTGGTGGGATGGTGTTCTGAAGGTTGGGGATGGTGTTGTTGAAGGTTGGTTTGGAGTTCTGAAGGTTCGGGATGGTGTTGTTGAAGGTTGTGTTGAAATGGTGTTGGTCATAAAATGGTGTTTAAACAATTTCTTAACTCTCAAAACAATTTTATTATGTTTTATGTATGTTCTGAATGTGGCAAATACAATTTCTAAACAGTTTCTCTTATTTGAATTACGTGTGATTCTTAAAGAAATATGCTAATTGAACTCATGTGTGATTATTATGTTTTATACATGTACTGAATGTGGCAACTACAAATAACAGTTGTGTTATTTGAAAATCATGTGTGATTAAAATCATGTGTGATTATATATTTGAAAAAAAGACTAAAAAATGTTATATTTAAAATCATGTGTGATTATATATTTGAAAAATAGACTAAAAATCATATATATCCAAAAAAACACATATGATTATCATCAATTGTCGCCAATGTAAACTTTTCTGAAAACATATATGATTATCATCTAAAAAATCACATATGATTAATCGTTTAAAACTGAACCTGTTATTTCTTTTTTCTGATTTGCAATTCTTGTTGGACATGTACGTAAATTGTGTGGCTCTCTTTTACCACATCCAGAACAAATTCTAGTCTTCTTCTGTGCTTTCAAAATAGACTTCTCATATTCACCAACCAGCCTTTTCTTTCCACAACCTTTATTAAATTGAACATCAGGAACTTGAACAACAATCTCTTCTGGAACTGCAACTCCAAGAAGCTTTTCAACTAAATCTGCATTGTTTGTTGTTACTTCACTTGTAGAATCACTCTTGACATCATTCAACATATGTTTGGTTTTCTGAACAAAACATTCCAGCTTCTCTTTATCATCTCTAACGATATCCAAACATGATTGAAAAGTAAAGAATGCTTCATTCACAAGTTTTGTAACCTCAGCATCCCTTTCATCAAAACGATATCTAATAAGCTTATGATTCGAATATATAACATCCTTTGTCCATCGTCTTAGAATATATTCTGAAGGTATCTCCTTAAAATCTTTTTTTATCAATATTTTGAAGGCATGTCTGCACAATATACCACACTGTGTAAATAGTCCACAACTGCATTTGATTTTCTTTTCAGCGGCTTTTATTTCAACCTGTTACAACAATAACAAATCACATATGATAAAACATTCTTATTTCAACATGTTACATATAATAATAATCACATATGATAAAACATTCTTATTTCAACATGTTACATATAATAATAATCAAATATGATTGAACATTCTTTTTCAGAAATCACATATGAATACGACTAATTATCTAAATGTAATCATTTATGATTATACTAATATATATCTAAACATTTAATCACATATGAGTAATTTTTTTTAAAAAATCAGAAATCAAATCAATAATTACCTGAAACGTTGCTTTAAATTCCCTTCTCTTGTTCTTCTGAATTACAGTATAATATTCCACGCCATCTCCCTCCGTGGACTCTTTATCTTCACAAAACCATACTCCTTTATACAATTCCTTTTGAATGTCAAAAAATAAAGCACTGGTATAAATCTTTGCTGCTTGTTGTTCTATATCGGATGGTGACTTCATTCCATAATGCGCTTGTTTTGTTTTATGATCAAGTTCACGTTGCGAATTTCGTTGTTTTTGAATAGCATTATCATAATTCATCATAAAATTTACAAGGAAATTTTCGCCTTGTGAATACGAGTTAAAAAAAGAATTCATACTCTCGGACCTTGATGTTGTCTTCATCAATCCACACATTGGAAAGTCCTTGAAATATGCAGGAATCCAAGAATCCCGTATTTTAAAAATATCTTTGAACCATCTTTTTTCTTCAAGATTGAATTCTTTCATTAACAAATCCCATTTCGTCTCAAAAACATTAGGCTCCATATTCAAGTCCCATACAAGTTTCTTAAAACACTTCTTAAAGCCTGTGTTTTTAAGAAATTCCACGGATAGCTGCAATTTGTAAAACCACATACACAATCACATATGATTTAATATATAAAAATCATATATGATTCAACCGCTTGCTTATAAAATCACATGTAATTGCACAAAAAAAAAACTTCATAAATTAAAATGTTTTGTTTACAATCACATGTGATTATACAAAAATAATAACATACCTTTGATTGAAGTTTCTTCATGATATGCCACATACACAATCTGTGTTTTGAATTTGGAAAAACAGATTCAACTGCTTTCTTTAATGCTGCATCTTGATCCGTTAACACCATTACTGGTTCTTTTCCATGAGCATTCATAAATTGTTGAAGCAACCACTTATATGAATCAACGGTTTCTGTGCTTAGTAAACCAGCTCCAACAGTAACAGATGATTTATGATGATCAATCACAGTAAATGGAACAAAAACCAATCCATACCTGTTGTTTCATACAAAAATAAAAAATCACATATAATCAAAAACATATTCTCCAAAGAATCACAAATGATTAATAACAGTGAAAACTTACTTATTTGTTCGAAATGTAGCATCAAGTGACATCACATCTCCAAATTCACTGTAATAAGCTTTTTCTGTTTCATCGGCCCAAAACATTGCATTCAACACCTTGTTCTTATCGCATCTATAATAAAAAGAATAATTTGGGTAATTCTCTTTCCGCTCCATCATTTTATTAACAATCATTTGAGCATCTTTGTACCCTATAATGCAACTGATCTTTCTCTTAAAATTTTTATAATCACCAACTTTACCCTTTACATGCTCAAACCCGCCAATCAAGGTTGCCTTCAATTTGTATGCCTTTGTTGCACCAATTTTTGCTGTCGAAGACCGAACAATATACTCCATGTCCGAGAATGGCAATTCTCTTGTTTTTCTTAAATGATGTATATCTTCAAGCTCATGGTTATGCATTTCATTGAATTTATCAAACTTGTAGTCATTAGTTCCCTTAACAAGCTTAACAACAATCTTTGCTTTACAATCTGTACGCTTGTATGTTGTGTTACGTTTGGTATCAACTGATTTTTGTCCTACTTTTCCACTCCTGCTACAAAGTAAAAATCTATGCTTTACAATCTCACCAACTTTCCTTTGTGTATTCAAACGAACATCAAAACCAGCCTTCTGTGCATAACTTCTATACATCTCAATTGCAGCATCAACACTTTTGAATCTCATTAACAAATTTGGTTTAAATTCTTCGAGAACATCCGGTTTGACATCATGTGGAACCTCGTTATTGTTTGATTGATAAGAAGAAGTACACTCTTCATCACCTAATTAATCACATGTAAAAATGACATAAAAAATATTCAATTCAGAAAATCACATATAATTACTAAAAACAATCACGTATAATTACTCAAAATTACAACAATTATCTCTACTTAATAATTAAATTTGATTCAAGATAAAGCACATATGAGTTACAAACTTAAATACGTAAATAACATATGATTATAAACATTTTTGCGCTGAAAAAGTAACATATGATTACTGAAAAAACACATATGAGTACTCAAAATATTACAACAATTATCTCTACTTGATGATTGAATTTGATTCACAACAAACCACATATGAGTTACAAATTAAATTCGTAAAATATATATCATTATGCAGAGTCTTGATCTATAAAATCAAATATGACTGTTGAAAAAATCACATACGATTTCTGAAAATTACAACAATTATCTTTACTTAATGACTGAATTTGATCCCCAATAAACGACATATATAATCACATATGATTTTATTTGATTCCCAATAATCGACATATATAATCATATATGATTTTATTTGATTCAAAATAAAACTACTACAAAACTTCACATATATAATCACATATGATTCAGAATAAAACTACTACAAACATTCACATATATAATCACATGTGATTATAAAACTTTAATAGTAATTACCTGGAACACCGTAGTTTTGACCATATTTACTTGAATCCTCGTCATCTGTATCCTCATCTTCAGATATCCTAACGAAAATACTTAATTCTTCTTCGTTTGTACATATATTAACATCATCAACATAGTTATCCATCTGAACTAATAGGATCGAACCAAAATAAACTGATACAGAAGCTCAAATACGCTTGAATCCTCGTGATCTGTATTCTCACTAGTCGTCCTCGAATAAAAATATCAAATACGCTTGAATCGTTGACAAAAATCCGACAAGCAAAAATCGAATGTGTATCAGGACGACAATCAAAAATCGATTTTAATCAGAAGAGAAATCGCCTAATAAAAAACAAAAATATGAAATCGCAAAACTCGTGTTTAATAAAATCGAATGTATATCCGTATGAATCAGAACAAAAACGGAATGAATATCAGGATCAAAATCAAAAAAGCGTCTTTTATGGCAACAATGTCGGACAAAGATACGATCTTTGAATGTAAAGAAGCAACGCTGTTATCGTCGGATATAAAATACACATTTACCAAAATACCCTCTATCACTTAAAAAAACACGCGCCTGCTTTTCTACTATTAAAGGCTGAGATTTGTTCTCATGTTCTCAATATATAATTTTGTTCTCATTTGAACCTTCATCTATATATATATATATATATATATATATATATATATATATATATATATATATATATATATATATATATATATATATATATATATATATATATATATATATATATATATATATATATATATATGTGTGTGTGTTTTGGGGCAACCGCACCATACACGGGCTGTAAACAATTTTCTTTTAAAGATTATTTTCTTTCTGGTGGTGAATATTTTCCTTTTGGTGGACATGAATAGTTTCATATAGGAGAAAGAATCTAGAATTAGTCACATTCCAAAGTATAGCCACTCATTTTGCAATGGAAGATCAAAGAACAATGATTATGCTTCTTCAATTATTTTTCATGGGAAGACATTGTATTGTAGTTTTTTAGTTAATTTTTATTAGGAAATGATATGGAACATTATTTCTATATAGAAAGTAAGGTTGTATTATTCTATATATGTAAGCTAGAAAAAATGTTTACTTTTGTATATCATTTTCGAAAATATTTATCGTCGAATGGTTTTTGTATTATGCTAAAAAGGTTTCATCATAGAAACAGGAACACTTAGTTCCACATTATGTGGTAGGCAGAATTTCATGTATATCATTATAAAGTTTAAATATTACTTCAATATCCCTACAAATTTTAAAACTACATATACATCATTCTAAAATTATAAAATTAGCATCCATATCCAAATTTCTATTTTTATTAGGGTTAAACTAATTTAATATTAAAAGTTTAATCAAAACATAAAAATACCATATTATATTACTAAAGTACCATTCTCTAATTAAAGAGTACAATGAAATCAATTTAATCATAATTAATATTAAAAATCACGATGAATGTTGAAAATTGTGAATAGTATATCGTGAACTCTCATCCCAGTCTTCCATCCTGTACGCCATTTTCTTCCATCATGTACGCCATTTCCTGTCATCGTAAGCTACATAGTCGTTTTCTAGCTAGATGATCAAGAATGGTTAGTGAGAAGCCATTCAATTTTATTCTGCCATTGTGTTGTCTAGCGCCTTTGGTTTCACAGATCCACCAATAGTGAAGCTAATCAGCTTGAAGCCTTGAAGGCTGCTTTAAGTTTCACCATGCAAGGAAAGTGCAGGCCTAAAATTATACAAAAAACTGTCAATATTGAATAACAAACTAATATTTAACTTTAACAAGTAAAGATTAATGTCTTCTTATCAACTTTCTAGATACTCCGGCTTAGATTTCCTTTTAACTTGAATATTTCAATATTGGCATCTCAAGAATATTAGCTAGTTAACAATATCATTCCTTGGACAACAAAGCATATTCAATTTTGGCATGTTATCTACACAAGTGAACTGAATTGGGTTTGCACAGAGGTCATAGTTGTCAACTTTAAATATGATCTCTAACCCAGGTGGCTCCAAACTGAAAATTTGAATAAAGTTGGTTAACAAACAAAAAATTTTAAGAATAATAAATATTTGAAGATGCACACCGATAGAAGTCATGTTGGTTGCAAACATAGACAGATGCACACCTAATAACACAACATATACAAGTATACATATTACTTACAAATGTCAAACCATCCCTTACCTTCGCTGATCCAGATCCTCCTCATCTCAGCTGCGAATTCTTTAAATCAACATCCTATTTCAAACCAACCTTAAGCTTCACACAGGTCCGGCTCCTCCTCATCTCAACTGTGATTTCTTCAAATCAACATCCTAGATGATAAATGTCAAAGTAGAAATTTGAAATCTTACATTTTTCTCCTTTTCCAAACATCGAACACCGTCTTCTTCATGCGAGATTGGAAACCCCTATTTGCAGAACAAGAAATTAAGAACTTGGATTGAATGGGATAAGATAGCTAGTGAAACTAGATTGAAGAGGAATTAGAAGGGCTAGATGGTGAAACCGGATTGAAGAGAAATTAAGAAACCTGGAGATGAAAAGAAATCAAAAGAAAGAAGAAGATAGATGGTGATAAGAGTGAAGTTTTATCATGGTTGAAAAAAGAAAGAAAAAGGAAGGAAGATGGTCAAACGTGTGTATCAGGTAGAATTCGAGAACATGGATTTCAGATAGCTAGAATTTTAGATGATTTTAGAAGGATATTTTAGTAAAGTATTAAGATATCTAGAATTTTAGATAATTTTTTAATATTAAATTGATTTCATTTTTGTTAAAATACCACTTTAGATATAAACGTAATTTCTATAGTTTGACCCGGACATATATGTAATTTTAAAGTTTATAAGGATATTGACGTAATATTTCAAGTTTGTAAGGATATCATGAAATTCTTCCTATGTGGTATACCAAGGTTGCTGCAAAATGTATAAGTTGAAGAAAACATAGAGAAATCCATTTTTGGTAAAGCATCGAAAACCTTAGCAACATTTATGTTAAAAGATAATGTCATAAAAACCCTTACATTTGTAACAAATCACTACTAGAAAACAAGGGGGTTAGCCACGGAAAATAGCCACGCAAATTTTGTGTAGCTAAATAGACACACAATTACCACGCATCAATGACACCCCAACTTTAGACACGCACTTGTGACGGAACCTCAACGCATCATAAATTCGTGGTAGTTGCGTGGCAAACTTAGCCACGCGATAGCCACGCAGTCCTTTATTGCGTGGTAAAAGAGTGGCTAATATAAATATATGAAAAACTGTGTCTATAGCGTGGCAAACTTAGCCACGCAATAGCCACGCAGTCATTGAATGCGTGGTAAAAGAGTGGCTAATATAGATAAATGGAAAACTGTGTTTATGGCGTGGCTAAATAGACACGCAAATACTACGAACAATTGTTTAAAACATCATTAAAGGGCTTGTTGCTATTGCGTGGCTAGATAGCCACGCATCTACAACGACAACATAAAATCGAAAAAATGAGGTGCCGGGATTCGAACCCTGGTCTCCTCTGTGGGGGAGAACATCAACTACCACTTCGGCTATAAGCCTCATCCGTTTATTATTTCCCTTTATTACAATATAACCCTTTCAAATAATTATTGTTATTATTATTATTATTATTTATTTCGTATTATTTTTTCGTTTTCGTTCAATACATCTCTTTCGTATTATTATAATATCTCATTATTATTATTATTATTATTATTATTATTATTATTATAACACCTTGAAAAGAAATGGAAAACAATTATTATAACACCTTGAAAAGATAACGTTTGAAATGAACAACGGGTTTGGAAGGTATACACGCTTGTGTGTAAGTCGAATTTACGTATAAAAGGAGAAATATAAAGATAATAAAGTATAATAATGATGTACAAAAAATGAACCCAAAAAAATAATTTTTGGCCTTCAAAAAACAAAAAATACAAATACAGACGTGGCTATTGCGTGGCTAATTAACCACGCAGTAGCCACGCACTGTCTGGTTGTGTGGCAAATGTGTGGTTAATTAGCCACGCAATAGCCACGACTGCATTTGTATTTTTCGTTTTTTGAAGGGTAAACATTATTTTTTTGGGTTCATTTTTTACACATCCTTATTATACTTTATTATCTTTATATTTCTCGGTTTATACGTGAATTCGAGTTACACACAAGCGTGTACACCTTCCAAACTCGTTACTCATTTTAAGTTTTTTCCTTTCAATGTGTATAAACGTATGTAGTTTTAATACACCAATACATTGATGGACACACACACTCATACTTATATACACTCATTCTCATATACACTCATACTTATACTCATACTCATGATTGTATGTGTATCAATGTGTTGGTGTGTTAAAATCACAAGTGAAAAGATAACGTTTGAAATGAACAATGAGTTTGGAAGGTGTACACGCTTGTGTGTAACTCGAATTCACGTATAAACCGAGAAATATAAAGATAATAAAGTATAATAAGGATGTGTAAAAAATGAACCCAAAAAAATAATGTTTACCCTTCAAAAAACGAAAAATACAAATGCAGTCGTGGCTATTGCGTGGCTAATTAACCACACATTTGCCACAAAACCAGACAGTGCGTGGCTACTGCGTGGTTAATTAGGCACGCAATAGCCACGACTGTATTTGTATTTTTTGTTTTTTGAAGGCCAAAAATTATTTTTTTGGGTTCATTTTTTGTACATCATTATTATACTTTATTATCTTTATATTTCTCCTTTTATACGTAAATTCGACTTACACACAAGCGTGTACACCTTCCAAACCCGTTGTTCATTTCAAACGTTATCTTTTCAAGGTGTTATAATAATTGTTTTCCATTTCTTTTCAAGGTGTTATAATAATAATAATAATATAAATAATAATAATAATATATTATAATAATTGTTTTCCATTTCTTTTATTTATATTTATATATATATATATATATATATATATATATATATATATATATATATATATATATATATATGTATATATATATATATATATATATATATATATATATATATATATATATATATATATATATATATATATATATATATATATATTAGCCGTTAGCCACGCTTTAGCCACCAAATGCAATTAAATGATTTTCCCGCTCACGCATTAAGGTGTTGTAAAGTTTGCAGTAAATAAAATATCCCTGGCCGTTGTTATTGCGTGGCTAAACAACAACGCATTAGCCACCGTTTTCGCTTTAATGACTTTTCCGCATACGCATTAAGGTATTGTACATTGTGCATTAAAGAAAATACCCCAGGCCGTGGTAATTGCGTGGCAAAGCAGCCACGCTTTAGCCACCGTTTACATTTAATGACTTTTCCGCTCACGCATTAAGGTATTGTACATTGTGCATTAAAGAAAATACCCGTGTCCGTGGTAATTGCGTGGCTAAACGGCCACACTTTAGCCACCGGGTACCCTTTATTGACCAGCTCCAAGTCTCCACTCCAACCCGCGATCGACCAAATTATACTAGTCTGTGGCTGTTTAACCACGCGTTAGCCACCAACTGTTTAACCCTAAATTCTTTATACATCATCAGCTGCTACTTGTCTTAAAGCCTCCATAGATCTCGGTTCACAGTTGCTTCTCCTTTTGCCTCCATATCCAGCCGAGCTTGAGCTCCGACCATCACCGATCCAGCATCTCCAGATCCGCCGATCGATGATGAAGCTTCCGGCCAAGAGACCGCCTGCAGATCTCCTCTCTTCCCTGTCGTCGCTGCGACGCTCCCCTCCGACGAACAATCACCGCCACGCTTCTCCTCCAACGAAGCTACATCGCCGGCCGAAGGTAACCACCGCCGGCGATGCTTCTTGTTCCTTTCCAACCGTCGCTGCCCTCGGTTCCTTTGCTCCTGTGACGGTTTTGTGCGCCCGACTACCACCGCCGATCGGCGGTGTATTTCGGATTTTTTAGCCGCCGGATGCTTCTTGTTCACTTCCCCCATCTCCTTTTCCTCAAGAAAGCTTCATATTCTTCCATTTTCACCCAAAAGGTAAAACCCTAGCTTTCAAATTTTTGTTGAATTTGTTCAAATTGATTGTTATTTAGGTATAAGATGTTGATTTGTTTGATGTATTCATTATATTGTTCAATTTTATGTTGAATTTTTTAGAAAATTGATTGTTTGAAATTTATAGTATTTGATATAAATTGATGTAATTAGGTAAAATTTGTTATAATTTGTTGAATTTGTTGAAATAGATTGTTATTTAGGTATAAGATGTTGATTTGGTATTAGATGTCGGTATTGGATTGAGATACAATTATGGAATCTACTACGCCTCCAAAACATTCTACGACCAAAACAAACAAAGAAGAGTTTTGTGGAGTTGGATTAAAGAGACCGACACAGAAACTTCCGACATTAGGAAGGGTTGGGCTTCTCTCATGGTATTTTCTTACACTAAAATCTTACAAATGGTAATAAAAGAAGTTCAAAATGTATTTATTAAATTCCTATGTTTTTACAGGGTGTACCTAGGACGATTGTGTTGGATAAGAAAACTCAAAGCAATATAGTTCAATGGCCGGTGGAAGAGATCAACAGATTACGAACAAATCTAACAGTTTTTAAGGATATCACGGTAGAAGCTGGCTCACTCATCCCACTCAACTTGCCTTCAGCGTCTCAGGTACTTGTTATATTTACCATTTTGATATGTGAAATACTAGATTTTATCTCCAAAAGCCATTTAAGTGACGATGATAGAATAAAACATATATGAAAATGTACCAGACTCTGTCTAGTAGATGAGAGACACTAAAAGTAGTTATGGGGTATTGATTTATTATAAGGTTTGTTGTTGAACTTTTCAGCTGGATATTGTGGCTGAGTTTGAAGTGGATAAGAAGACAGTTGAGCGATTGAATGGAGCCGATATTGCATATGATTGTGCCAAAAATGGTGGAGCCGCACAACGAGGTGCTTTGGGACCATTCGGTTTTTCGGTCATTGCACATGGAGGCTTGGTTGAACACACCCCAGTGTATTTCTATGTTGTCAAAGGTGTTGATGGGAACCTTAAAACGTTCTTTTGTGCTGATCAATCGAGGTCATCTAATGCTAATGATGTGGATAAGTCGATTTATGGAAGTATTGTCCTGGTACTCAAAGGTGAAAAATTATCGATGAGAATTTTGGTGGATCATTCAATAGTCGAAAGTTTTGCACAACAGGGTCGATAATTTCCAACAACAACAACAAATGGAACAAAGACTAAAACAGTCGCAAGATGAGTTTAAAAAAAAATTGGAAGAAATGATGCGACAAATGAGTCAACGTGGTCCGGGTCCTTCTTAATTGTATGTTTTTTAAACAAGTTGACGTTTTAGAATGTTTTTGAAACAATTAGACGTGGTTCGTGGTATTTCTTATTTGACTTTTTTAGAATGTTAAACAAACTTTATCGTAATATTTGATTAGTTGTGTTTTAATTAGTTTCGTTGTTTATTTATATATATATATATATATATATATATATATATATATATATATATATATATATATATATATATATGTGTGTGTGTGTGTGTGTGTGTGTGTGTGTTTTGTCAAATGTGGTTAATGATAAAAAAAATTGGAATTAAAAATAATATTCTGGTATTTAAAAAAAAAAAACGTAATGCGTTGTAATTGCGTGGCTAATTTTGTGTGGGAATTGCGTGGCTAATTTTGTGTGGAAATTGCGTGGCTAAACTTTTGTTGTTATTGCGTGGCTAACTTTGTGTGTTAATTGCGTGGCTAATTTTGTGTGGAAATTTCGTGGCTAATTTTGTGTGGAAATTGCGTGGCTAAACGTTTGTTGAAATTGCGTGGCTAACTTTGTGTGTTAATTGCGTGGCTAATTTTGTGTGGAACTTGCGT
This sequence comes from Cichorium intybus, assembly GCA_023525715.1. Taxonomy (NCBI): domain Eukaryota; kingdom Viridiplantae; phylum Streptophyta; class Magnoliopsida; order Asterales; family Asteraceae; genus Cichorium; species Cichorium intybus. Next base: position 41,445,978 of record CM042011.1, on the reverse strand, counting down.
GGCTAATTTTGTGTGGAAATTGCGTGGCTAAACTTGGTAGTTATTGCGTGGCTAACTTTGTGTGTTAATTGCGTGGCTAAACTTGTGTTATTTTCTCGGCATTATTGCGTGGCTACATGTACGTTGCCATGACGTGTCTAACGCGCGAGACTATTGGGTGTTGAAATTGCGTGGCTAATGCGTTGTAAACTTTGCGTGGTTGTTGCGTGGCAAATTTGCGTGGCTAAAGCGTCACTGCAATTTAGACACAAATGGTTTTTCCACAGGTCAGTTTTCGTGGCTATTGCGTGACTATTTGGCTTTTACCACACAATAGCCACGCAAATGTGCGTGGCTAACCCCCCTGTTTTCTAGTAGTGAATGTTTGGTTTTACCATTTTACACATTTTTGGTTTATTAAAACCATCAACTTTGGCAGATTTTATAATAGACCAAAAGGATAAAACCAAATAATTCTGTCAAACTTGAGAGTTTTAGTAAACCAAAAATAAGTTTAAGGGATTTCATGAACCAAAAATGCATAAATGGGTAAAAATCGAATATTTCTGAAAAGACTTAAGAATATTTATAGCATTATCCCTTAAAAATATGTGTATACTATTATTTTAAATAAAAAAAAACATTGTTGTTTTTGATTAAAAATAAAACTACGATGTTGTTTCAAATTAAAAGTACAGTTGTTTTTTCATTTTGGATCGCTATACCTTTTTTTATTTTAAAAGGAAGGGGTGTCAAAGTAAATATTATATTGTAATAACTAATTCTTAAACAACATTATTATCATTAACTCCAATTAATTAAAAGCTCGATTTAATAGCATTTTCATCATTCATACTAAAAAATAAAATAGGACGAACTATTGTATTTTCAAAGAAAATTTTAACTAAATTTATTAATATTTTGAGCATCTACCTGATTAGACTTATACTTCGATAGCTACAATTGTATAATTTAATCATTTATGCTTACATATTGTTATAAAATAAAGAATTTTAGAGGTTGTTTGATACTTGTTAATTGAGTAATAACATATTGGGTCAGTGTTCGACCCAGACTCATCTTGAATAAGTTTTGGGGTTATCAAACGGTCTAACTCGGACCGAGTCAGATGTAAATTCTTACTGGACCCAATAAAAGACAAATCAAATAGTCCATTACACCTTTTAAAACAAATTTTAAGTAACGTTACACAAATTTAATATCGTAAAGTATGCCTGGTTGCATAAAATTAGTCTGAAAATTAGTCCAACTTTAAAATAACCTAAATAAGTAAATTCTCCAACATGTACCATTTGAGCAGATCATTGAAAGCTAGTCGCTAACCACTTCTTCCTTTCACTTTCCTCCTTTCATTTTTCCACTAACATAATTAAATAATTCTCAATTTGCATCATTTGGGAAAGGGACATGATATTGTCTTTCCACTTCAAAAATATGTGTTTTTGTCTTTTTTGCATCTCTTTTAATTGACAAAAATATTAAAAGAGAGAAATATATGATCTACTTAAAAACAAGTAACAAGTAGCGTGATCCTTTTTTTGCCGGACCCATTTTGCCCCTCTCCCTTTCTTTTTTTTTTTTCTTTTTTTTTAATTTATCACTCTTTTTGTTGACTCTTATATAGACGTATTTAAAATTTTGAGTTTATTTCATAAAAAATATTATATTTTTAACTTTTTTTTTGTTTAAATCTAAAATTTTGTTTTTTTTAAATACATAAATTTTAAAGAAACTTTTTAATTTAACCATTTTTATCGGTTTTATAGGTTATATATATTTTTTTCCACAAAAGACCCTAATTTCTTTTCTTTTCTTTTTTTCCCGAAAAACCGTTAAACGATTTTCAGTAACTTTTTCACAAAGAAAATGATTTTTCTTCGTTTTTGTAATTGACATAACTTTCATATATGATGTCCAAATTCTACGAACTTTATATCTCTAAAAAGATCGTAAATAATACTACAACTTTGTTTTACTGACTTTTGTTTGAATATGTTCAGATCTTTCGCTACAGTCCCATAAACATGAGCATAAACTTATTTAGATAAATTTTTTGCGATTTTCAAACATTTATATCTTCTTCATTATAACTGTAATTGATCTGAAACTTTTTCCTCACTTATTATTAATTCAAATAATATAATTTTTATAATGATGAATTTTTTTCAATTCCTCATACGTTTAGAGTTCATATAAAGATAAAAAATAATCAACATAATTGTAGTTCATATAAAAAAACTATAAGACCAAACGAAGTGGTCAACCCGCACACCGGGGCTCTAACGTGGCCTCAAAAACCTGTGCAGGTACACCGCCTCGGATGGGTGGGTGACCGCAGGTTCCTCCCCCATACGGGTTCCTCAAACCGTGCAATTAATTTTTTTTACACTTTACCCCCTCCCCCAACGACAAGCTACCACACTACATCATTAGACGCTCGATTCAATATAGATTTGAACGAGGGGGGAGGCGGAAGAGGACGCGGTTGAGTTTGCCGATTTCGTGCGTCCGACAGGGAGAGATGTGGCAAACGGAAAAGAAAAGTGACTTCGTCTAGTGGGACAAATTAGAGTATTTTCTGGAAAAAAATATATGTAACCTGTAAAACCCATGTAAATTGGCTAAATTAAAAGTTTCTCCAAAATGTAGGTTTTTTTGAAAAAAAAAATAAAGTTTTAGGTTTAAACAGAAAAAAGTTGAAAATATAAGGTTTTTATGAAATAAACCCTAATTTTTTTATCACTTTAAGATACCATGTAACACTAAAAATTGACTTGTTTATAACTATATAAATTGAATTAATATACGTATCACCAATTCATATATTATTTAACATTTAAATTATTGGTGTTTAAATTCAACAAAATTATTCAAAATAACGCATATCAAAATAACATATTTAAACCAATAAATATTAAATCACAATAAAATGTTGTTTGTCAAAAATATCCAAATCATAACAATGTTAAAAAAATTGACGATAAAGAATCATTCACCCTACTCTAATTGCATATCATCACTTGAAAAAAATTGGATATGCATTTAAATCAAATAAGTTATTTTCTCAGACACTTCATTGGTCATTAGGAAAACGCTGGTAGAACTTGAAGGAAAACACTAGTTTTTCTTAGACACTTCATTTCTCAAATCTTGAAGGGTCTCGTGTTGTAGAATTTATTCCTCTTTTCTTTTTTGATTTTGGAGGTCTACAATTTGGTCGACGAATCATGGGCACAAAGAATCTATCAGATTAAGTCAAAAGTTTAGTAATGATAGAAGTAGTAAATTATTTCTTACTTAGAGGCCACATTTGGTATTTTGAAGACAACTCACTAAGCAACTCATAAAATTTGTTGGCGCCATCATTGTTGGTATCGTCTTCTAAATTTAGTCGCAGTATATCAATCATCCAATGTGGATGAATGAGATCCAATGAAAGTGTCATTCCTTGCAAATGTTTTATCTTATGAGCACAATGAAGACTCATGGTTGTCATAAAATGGTCAGCACAAGGAAGACTCATGGTTGTCATAAAATGGTCAGTGCAAGGAGTGTTCTGCATGTGCAAAATGATACTTGCAATTTTCCAACACATTCTTTTCAATATGCCGAATGCACAAAAGGTTTGCTGTGTTTGCAAATACAATCTTTATGGCATTCATTAATGTCAACTCTCTATCAGACATAATGATGGATAGTTATCAATTTTCAAGTCTTCTTAAATGCACTTAATGCCCAAATATAACTATCTTCATCCTCTTTATCTAGAAAAGCAAACCTAGAATAAAAGGAGGTATTAAATCATTAAACACCAATGATATCAAGGAGAGGCATGTTATATTTGTTTGTTTTGTATGTGAAATCCATCACAAATTAATGGATATAAGACTTTGGCTAGTTTAATTGACAAAGGATATGCAATGAACAAATGGATTATATGCCGTATTGGATTATGTAAAATCTCATAAATGAATCCATCTTTTTCAAGTTCTTCAAATAAGGCACTAACCATTGGACGATTTTTCATGTTTTCTTTGATGATTTTCATCTTCAAGTTGTATATAGTTCGAAAATCTACCGGAAGGTTTTGGTTTCTATGGTGCAAAGAAGAAAGAATTTGCCTTAGGGTATGCCAGAAAGAGTCATGTTTTTGACACTTTGTACGTTATCCGGTTAAAATCAATGAAATGATGGATGCCCTGAGGTATCAATACACGGTTCATGGTTGGGAGTCAATTTTTTTCATTAAGTACCCATGCACCATCAATTCCTCTTTTACTCTTACAATCTAGAAGGGGTATTTGATCAAACGAGATACGTTGTTCCTTTTCCTTTTATCTCCAATACATAATCGATCTCGATTGGAACGGCCTCGATCACATTACAACTTGACAAAATTGTCTTTACTTGAATCTCGAATAGATAATGTATATCCCTTAGCCAATAGTTCTAATAGCCAATCTCTTCAAGAATATAGTAAAACAAACAAATAACTAGCATAAAATGAATTTTTCATCAGGAAATTGCCATAAAGAAAATGCCAAAGAATATAATGGAACCGAAATGAGTAATTTTTCACCTTAAGTAGTGATTTAGTTACGTTTTTTTAACAACGACATTATTGGTATTATTATAAATAAGATACATAATTGCAAAAGGAACATTGAAAATATCAACAAACTTTGTATCCTACGACTCCTGTAATTGCTAAAGCACTAACACCAATTAAGTAAAACTGCCTTAGCCAAGGATAATTGCGTCCAACACACACCAATTCCACAAGGTACTACTCAACACGGCACAAATTAGAGCTTTAAGGGCAGATTTGACCAATGAATCACTTAGATGCATAGGAATATACACTTCCTTTTCATTTATTAATTTAAGCATCTAGGGTAATCACATCCAATTCATGGTAGCCTTCAAAAAGGATTCTAACATTTTTGAAACTCCATCTTTCATACCATTCTTGCATAGGCCTATCTCGTTCAACTGTGAACAGGGGTAAAATTGTCAAATGTCAATAATCTACTGCATGGGCACCAGGTATCAAGTAGATTTTAGGGTAAGACTTCAACACAAACCATTCCTCCAGATATATAGTGACAAGCTTCAAAAAAGAATGATCATGAATCATGAAACCATTTTTCATCCTGGTAAAATTTGCATATTTTTGGTCCTATAATGAAAGTCAAAAACCTATCTTCATTTATTAGAATTATCAAGATTACACTCAATAACACTTTTCTTAATCAAGATTGGAATCAAGCTCTAGTTTTTTTTGTACTCCTTTTTATTCAATACTACATTATCACGCAAGGATTGAAAGTGTAATGAATAAGTGGTATTTTGTAAGTTTTGGAATGAAAACAATTAAATAGGAGAAACCTTACCGTTGATTATTGGGAGAGAGATAGGGCTGAGAACATATTGAATCAAATGAAATCAGCAATATATCAAAACCTGTGAAATGCCCTGTTATTTACGCCTCTAGTTTCTTCACTAAAACGAGCAGACGACGACCACCAACCAGCAGTGAAGAATAAGCATTGAATATTGAACATTGATTACGAAGGAGATCAACATTCCGTCATTAGGAAAGAAGAATTAGCATTCAAGTTGTTGGGATTCTTCTCTCTCTCAATATTTTTGTCAATTAAAAAGAGGGGCAAAAAAAGGCAAAACAAGTGGAAGGATAAATTTTAGAAGTAGCAATATAATCTCCCTTTAGGAAAATATTTAAAAGCGAGTTGCTAACCTCTACATTTTATCCAATGACTTTTAACCCTCGTAAAGTTTTTTTATTTTGATTCTTTTATTTATTAGACTCCAAATTTTATATTAATTTATTGTTTAGTAAGAACTACAATTTTAATTAACGCTTTTCTGGACACATTTCAATTAGTGATTGTAATTTCACAGAGACACACACAATGTTTAACAAAATAGAAAAGAAAATGAACTATGATACAACAGGTTTGATTTCTATATCTAATCCATGAGTATATTATCTTCTAATCCAAGAGTGTATGCAAGATCAACAACTTCAATTTCCGTATCAACCTTCACTATCCAATTAATTAGCTCCGAAACATGTTTTCCAGAAAAGAGTTAGGGGCTGTTGATTTCGGTTTTACTGGATTCGGTTAGAGCTTTTGTCTAACTCAATCCGAGTCCAGACGTTTTCTAAGCCTTAAAATTGGCTTACTTGTTCCATACATGTCTGACCGAGTTCTCTAATAATTCTGGCTGACTGAAAAGAAGGAAAGAATTAGATCTTATAAACATGTAAGTAGATCAAAAACTATAAATCAGAGAAAAAATAATAAAATAGTAGATAAAAAATTATAGAAGAAAGAATTAGTGACAGTCAACATAAATATGCGTAAAGTGACAATTAAGTTGATTTACATGGCCATTATTAATCTTTTATAGAAGAGTTAAATGGAAAAAATAACAACATAGTTTCATTTGTTCCCTTTTTAAGACAGACCATGTATTGAAAACAAAAAAGTAGAATTCTTTAACTGGATACACTTTTGGAGTACAATGTCTGACAAAAAAAACTAAGAGTAAAATTACATTTTTTTGTCTCTGGGTTAACTGATTTTTTCGGTTTTGATCCCTAAAGGAATATGATTACAATGTCGGTCCTTAATTTGATATTACTTGCCATTTTCGGTCCGGGTAATCAATCAATTCTGTCAAAATGACCATTTTACCCTTTTTAATATTATTATTTCTTTTGTTTAAACTATATCACCAAACAATAAACACAACTAAAACATACAATGATTTAAACCATTGGGGCCAGCTCACACGAAATAGCAGCATACTTTTAAGATGTAGTGATATGCTTAAACAATTCTGGTAACAAATACCCTGATTTAATTTATTTATCCAAAATCAGTAATGCAAAATCAATGCTAATATTTTATATATCACAGTAAAAACACCAAGGTCAATTATTAATAATGACAATAATACATTAGCGAGCATCCTATTTGTAAAAGCTAAGCCCAACGCGATCAATATCAACTAATCAATTGGTACAATGATCTATATCAGTGATCGGCTATATTTAAACAATCAAATGGAAAGGCATGTGACTCTATCTGTTATAAGTCATAAGTTTTAGGCCTAATTCATCGAATCGACATAAAATGTTAATTTCAAAAGTTAGAAACAATAAAACCTTTCTGGATGTTGTAATCAGCAAGAGTTCGGCCATCTTCAAGTTGCTTTCCGGCAAAGATCAACCTCTGTTGATCCGGTGGAGTACCTAGGATACAGATCATTCAATCTCGCTTTGATTGATGATCTGAATTTCCACTTAAACATTATCGATGGTGTCACTGCTCTCAACCTCGGGGGTTATAGTTTTCCTGGTTAGGGTTTTGACGAATATCTGCATCTTTGTCTCTCTCGGAGCACAGGCTGATGAAGGCTCACAGTAAACAACGGAGAGCTGTCGCGAGGTGGGTTTGTGCAATGGTCGAGTGAGCGCGAGATGGTGCGATGGTGGTTGGTGGGAGACAATAACGGGGATGACTGGTATTGCGGTGAGGCAGTTTGCGTTTATTGGGGGTTGTGGGGTGGCAGACATGGGTTCTCCTTTCTCCGTCTTCTGTCTCTATCTCTCTTGATCTAGAAACCATACTGAGAACCCTAGACTCATCTCTGTTCATTGCTGCCGTCACCACTCACCACCATAAACCGCTATCACCACCGCTATATCATCTCATCATCATCTCTATCCTCTCTCGATCTACAGAAGTAATTAAAAAAACCATATCCGGTATGGGTTTATTATGTCTTTCTTATTTGGTTCATGTTAAAATTGAATGTAAGGTTTGTTGAAGAAGAATATGAAGGAGATAAATAGTGGTTTAAGTTTTATCTGACATTGCCTTTCAAAAAAATAAAAAGTTTTATCTGACATTTATATTTATATACTTATTTAATTAGCGTGAGTTTATTGTTTCATGTAACGTTTTTTTTGTTACATGGGTATTTTTTGGTTTTCTCACACGCGGGTTTGTGGGTTGGTTTGGATCCGGTTTTTAAATCGTTAAATCTAAATCACGTAATCGTCTGGAACGTTCTTTGCGGTGCGCATCCTAGAAGCGAAAAGTGGGTAAGCAAAATCAGAAACACGCACTCGATTGTGCGACTCCAGAAATTGAGAGAGACCGAGATCGAGCGAGACAAAGGGAGAGACAGAGTGAACGAGAATGCAGCAACCCCTTGCTGCTGCTGCGTTAATTTCTCGACGGGAGGGAAGAAAGAAACAGTGAAAACGATACAGGAGGTGGAGGATAACGGCGGAAACTTGATCTTTCTGCACAAAATCAAAGGGAGAGACAGAGTGAACGAGAATGCAGCAACCCCTTGCTGCTGCTGCGTTAATTTCTCGACGGGAGGGAAGAAAGAAACAGTGAAAACGATACAGGAGGTGGAGGATAACGGCGGAAACTGCCGGTAGCCGGCGTCTGGTGGCGGCAGAAGGACGACAGCGGCGGCGGTAGCTGCTGCTGCTGGCGGTGTGCGACGGGAATCGGCGAGGGGTGGTGTAGGCGTCCGATTTTGTGCAGAAAGATCAAGTTAACCTCCTGATTTCAGATTTTTGGCCAAGGTTTAAAAGGTAAATGTTTAATCTTCAAACCCTAGCTTCTGGAATCGAAATGCTTGAATGCATGTGAGATTGGAACTTGATTTCTTGGTATATTTCAGATTATGAGTTCAAAATTTATCTATTACTTAAATTGCATATTTTTTTTAAACGTTACCTCCGGTTTTTTTCTTTCGGGTTGTCACGCGGGTAATCGGGTTTTTTAGTCTTCCTTTTGGATTCTCAGATTTCGGGTTTTGACGCGTATTTCTAACCATTCGTTGCACACGTGTTCTCTCATCCTTATTTCTTCTGCGATTATTGCCGTTTCTTCTTTTGTTGCTGGTTGTATTGCTTCCTGTGCCGCTGTGGTGAATACCCGTTGGCCAACGAGTTTTTGCAACTTCTACGGCTGTCTTTCTCCTCTACATGTGGGTGGGCTGCTCTCCTCTTTGATCGGGACCGATTGAAGTTTTTGCAATTAGAGTTAAGGATGTTAATTTCATTTATCATAAATTTACATTAATTGATACTAATTTTTTTTTTTCGGTCAGATGATTTTGGGTTCGATCATATTATGTGGGTGTATTTAGGTAATCTTGACTGGTTTTGACTTTTGAATATTGATCAAAGTTGTATTATCAACAAATACAAATATTATTCCACAGCATGAAAAATAGTCAAAGATTCAACAACCCTCTCGGTTACTTCAACTGAAAATGCCTTGAACAAATTGTTCAGGTTGCATTCAACTGTTGAATTTTGCCTAGACGAATTGGGCATTTTCTTGTCTTAAAAGGTGTGTTTTCAAACATCTGATTTTATTCTTGCAAATTTGGAAATGGAAAATGACCTTTTTACCCCCTGTAACAGGCAGCGGAAGCATATTCATGCGAAAAAAATGACCTCTTTTCATGGGGGCAGTTGGATGTACGTGGGGACAACATTGCTAGAGAATTCTGCAAAGATGCAAACAAAGTTTTCTCTTCTTACAGGCCTAATGGTGATAAAAATATTTATTGGAACTTCCTTTGTAATTAAATAATTTTATTATTCAAACTGTCTTTTTTGGCGGTTACCGGAATGGTTGATTACACAAGTGAATGATGCAACCGTGAGCATTGGCATGCTCTCTACAAAAGTTGTGTGTTTGATTGAATCTCTTGCTGAATACAGGTTTGTGCCATATTATGTAGGGCATATTGTGGAAAATAGCAACATACTTTGCTCTCATTACTATTTTAAACATTGTACTTTATTTTTTTACCATAATAGCGATGTACTTACATGTCTTTATTGATAGTAGCAATGCACTTGTGCCTTTGATAGCAATTTACTTACTTTTAATACCAATACGGACATTGTGCTTTATTTGTTAATCATTACTGTTTTCAGTAAGTAAATCCAAGTATGTTGCTGTTATGACTAAAGAAGTGTAACTATGTTTCTATAATTTATAAAGAAAGTGTTATCATGGGTAAAAAATAAAGGACATTAACCATTTGTTCTATTCTATCCGTATTATTCTTTAATTATTTTCCATAAATTTCTTGCAGGGATGTGAAGGATATGAGATGTATAATATTTGTTGAAAGGGTGATTACAGCAAGGGTGCTCACAAGCTTCTTTTGGGAATTACACCCTAAACTTTTTAATTGGAAAACAAAATATATAGCAGGCAATCATTCTGCGATGCAGTCACAGAGCAGATGTTTACAAAATAAGATTGTGGATGGCTTCCATAAAGGAATGGTATGTCTTTTATTATTATTATTATTTTTTAAATAATAGTCAAATTGCACATCATAAAACATAATTTGTGATGTGTACAGGTAAATATCATAGTGGCAACATCTACTCTTGAAGAAGGCATAGACGTACAAAAATGTAGTCTTGTAATCGGATTTGATCTTGCATCAACTGTTTGCAGTTATATTCAATCTCGAGGCCGTGCTCGAATGCAGGATTATGATTTTCTTTTACCGGTTAAAAGGTACAAATATTAACAACTTTTGCTATATTTGAAATATGTTTTTTATTATTCAACTTATTACGTTTTTCATTTTGATGATTTTTAGTGGGGATGAAGATACGCTACATAAGGTGAATAAGTACCTTATGAGCAGAAAGATTATGAGAGATTAGGTTTTGAGCCATGCGGATGATCCTTGTGGGCCCCTCGAAAAAGATGTGTTTGATGAAGTGGTTTATTTGGCAAGCGCGGGCCCGAGACCCGGTGACGGTGGATGAAACGTTTAGGTATATACGGGAGATTGTCAACTGGGATAATGAGAAGGAAGAGACGTATTATGGTGTGGCCAAGGACTGATTTTATAATACAACTGACGTCCATCACACGTTTCCACTTTCAAGTGCAGTTGAAACTTCCCCCTTCTTTGTATTATGTGAGTGCAATCATTATCATAGGTAAATAACATTTGATAATTTTGATTTTGAAAGAATGTCGATTAACCATTGCCATATCTCCATTTACTTTCTCAGTTAGCGGTACAAAACACGAGTCTCTATGTTCATTGTTGCCGGAAAAACAAGTCAAAGGATGACAATGCTACGCTAGAGTCACTACTGCCGGGTAAGCAAACAGGCACATGTACAACAAAGTAGACGCCTTGTGGCTTAAGCCTTCCATGGCTGGGAGTAAGTTGAGGTAATGCCCTTTTAATATATCATGCTCTTTTGATATTAGTTGCTAAATTTTATTTGTCTTTTTTTGTAGCATTAAGTTGTGGACATTAGCTGCAAAGCCAAGAAAAAGTCAAACATTGTTGCGTAATTTGGTAAAAAAAAAGCTAAACATTTCTGCATAAATTGGTTAAAATTTAGTTTATTTTACATAAATTGTTAAACAATGAAACATTGCTGCATAAAATTTGGAAAAAGTGAAACATTATCGCGTTAATTGGTAAAAAAAGCTAAACATTTTTACCAATTTTTTCCTGTGGCTTTCCCAATTCCCGACACACCCCGACCCACTCAACAAGCCCGGACAACCACCGAGCTGACCCAACCCGTCCAAAATAAACGCAAACATACCAACATAAAGAACAAAACGCGAAACAACAAAATTTTCCTCTCCCATCGACCCGTGCAACGCACGGGTCACCCGCTAGTTAGTTAAAAAATCAAACACGGTGAAGGGAAATCGTCCAATGGGCTCAATAATGTCATGCTTGGCGGTGAAGTTATAAATCTTATCTTATTTCTAAGAGGAAATTATAGTTTTGGTCCCTGTGGTTTGTTTTATTTTTATATTGGTTTCTGAACTCGAAATCTCATATCCTTGTCCTTTGTGGTTAGGTTTAACGTTCATTATTAGTCATTCTTTCCGTTACAATTAACATTTTCTGTTAAACAAAAGGTAAATGACTATTTTACCCTGATTTTATTTAATTTTAGAAAACAAAAACTAACCCTCCTTTTCTCTTTTCTCTCCCACAGTAACGCTTAGTTCCCGAGTTTTAACATGGAGAGAAAAGAAAAGAAAAGAAAAGAATGAGAGAAAAGAAGGGAAAGGAAATGAAATAAAAGTTATATTTTCGTGTTCCCGAGTCGAAAGAAAAATTAAAGAAAAGAAACGTTTTATGTGTTCCCGAGTGGAAAAGAAGGGAGATGAAAGTTATAATTAAGTGTTATTTTTACCAGTAATTTCCTTTCCTTCCAAATCCTTCCAAATCGGAAGGAAAGTTAGGAGAGAATATTAACCCTCTCAATCCTTTCTCGTCTTTCCACTTCCTTCCGTAAAAAAAAAACTCCGGAACATAAAAACTTCTCTTTTTCTTTCAGTTCCATCCATTTCTTTTCCTTTCGAGACTCGGGAACACCGCGTTACTGAATTCATTATTCTATAATAAACACAAATTGTAACCCAAGATGGATTCATGCTTAGTTTCATCATACATTTGTTATGTTTCTTTATCACGGCATGATCTTAAGGTTACATTCAATATTTACCCAAGGCTTTTAAGCAATCCTAGCAAGAAGACGTCTTCTTCTTCTCACGTATTCCTCTTCTTCTCGACGGAGGAATCAGTACATCCCGCCGAGTCGGTCAAATCAGAGACGCGTAGCGAGACCGGCTCACTTTCCAAATCCAATTCGTTCTTCGAAACTGAAGAATACGTCGCACCGGAGATGATACAAAAAAAAAAAACAACAAGAATTGAAGCTGCCATCTTGATCGGTTCTAACCCTCTCCAACTTCAATATTTCATCAACCTCACTAGTTTCCAACTACTGGGACGCTCGTTTCACCTTTCGGAACCCTAATTCCAAAATTACTCTTTACCATGATCAAATTGAAGCTGCCGTCTTCCACAAATCGGATTCAATTTTAGACACTACTATGAACCAAACAGACTTTTCTCCATTGATGGTTTGAATTTTCACGACCTAATTTTGGAGGCTTTCACTTTCAATAGGTGCCCACCTTCACCACGAAAACGCATCCAATTCTTTGTTCAAAACCCCACTTTAGTTTCACACCTTCAGCATGCCTCTTATGGTGGTAAAACCCCATCTCGGTTGACACAGTTCTTTCTCAATCTGTGGTAAAAACCTTCACTGCCTTGCAATTGGAAATGGTTGTTATCCCCTGGCTAGCACTCTTTCTAGACCCACTCAGTGAAGAAGATTCTTGAAAAGCAATAGAAATATTGACATGGGTGCTTTGATATTTGCAGGGATACCATGTTGGATGTGAACAGGAGAGAGACAACGTAGAGAGATTGTTTCTACTTCTACTGGGGTTAAAGAACACCGAGCAATGTAAACCATTCAGTAGCTAGTTGTTATCCCGCTTCATATTCGTGAAATTCAACATCTGGGTTTTCATTGAAGTAAGGCTGGTTTGGATCGGGAGTGGTGGTGGTAGGCCGTGGGTATTTTGTGTACTGACCGGAAAAAAAAGACCGATGGAGAATAAACTAGAAAGTTAAGTGATCGGAAAAAGTCATCGTAAAAGGACGATGATCGGATGAATGGGTTAGAGAGAGGGTGTGTGTTTTTTCTAAAATAAATTAAATTAAATAATAAATGAAAGGCAAAATAGTCATTTTACCCTTCATTTAATAGCAAATGTTAACTCTAACGGAAGGAGGGACCAATTGTGTTAGTAAACGCAAACCACAAGGGTAAAGATGTGTGATTTCGAGTTGAGGGACCAATGCAAAAAATCAGCCAAACCATAAGGACCAAAACTGTAATTTACTCTTTCTCTCCTAATAAATCAAAATCTCAAATACACTTGATCGTCAAATTGATTTGACTCATTTTCTCATAATTTTGAATTTCTTACTAAAACCTAATTTGTTTGACAGTTATGGTCCTTTCATAAAGATTGGTTTCAGTTTCTTATGTATTGGGTGCTGGCTTGATTTACTCTTTCAGTTATGATTAGCATAAAATCCGCAAGTAGAAATCATGGATTCGTCATTCTCTTTGGTTCTCTTAATGTTTTAGGGATTTTCTATTTACCGATCTCTCAATTCCCCCTCCGTGCAAGATTGTCTTCTAAACCCACCATAACCATTGCTACATGATGTTTTTCTGGTTATTATGGGTGTCATTCTGCCGTTTTCTCCACTGCTGCCACCATACGTGCACCATCAAACACCAATTGCCTCTTCTTTAATTCTCTTGTTCATCGGCCACGATGGCTTTTGTTCATCGTTATGTGAAGGTATATACAGAATGAGTCTACGGCTTTTGTTCATCGGCCACGATGGCTTTATCTCTCACTTCCCATTTGGTTGAGAGCTACAAGGTAATTTCCGCAAATTAAAGTCAAAATTTAAATCCCCACAGATTCGCGATGCTAATAACTTCCTCCACCCCAAATGATTTTCTAAAAGCAATTTGAGAAAATTAAGAGTTTTCTATAATGGGCTAATAGAGAACCCAATTGAATATACATACACAGCGCTACTTCTGCTCAGAACCCTAAAACTTTGTATCATCTCACTTTATTGTTGAGTTTTATTTTTTTATGTCTAATCTATTACTACATTAGTTACACACAGTGTGAATTTTGCTGTCTATTCTTTCATTTATGTGCCTTTAGATGGGCTTCAGTCCATATCCAATTACACAGGCATAGAAGATGATTGGGTCGAGGGTTATTCAATTTGTGCTTCAACTAAACTGATGCAGTTGGTAAACCTCTTATTTGCCCTATATTTGTTCTATAAACTTTTAACTGTACTCTTTCTATTTTTTTTTTTTTTGGTTCTACTTTGAAATCTAATTCTTTAAGGCCATCTTTATTGGTATGAAATTCGTGAATTATGACAGGGGAATATATAATCTAAATTTCTTTGAAATGTTTTTCTTACTTTTGTGACTTTTCTCTCATTTGTTAGTTTTAAATAAACTTCAATTATGGTGGACTTGATTTGTTTGTTTCTTTTGTTTTTTAATACTCTTTTTCTGTATCTTAACCTTTTTGAAAACTGGTTAACCGTGAAAAATAGTTTTTTTTAAACGGTCAAAAGTTTAAAATGTTTTAATAACTTCAGGAAATAGTTTACTGGCGAAATCGTTATAATGGTGTCACGATTGTGATTTGAATAAGCGGTTCTTGCGGTATTCCGACTTTGTACAATATGCTTGAGGATGTGAAGAGGTTAGCTGATACTGCTAAGAGAAAGGGAGTACATGTCTTTTCTTCTTAGATCAAGCTGCTTCCATGGTAAATATTTGATTCCGCTTTTGAAAGTATTTTAAGGTAAAAAGTCAATTTCTCGATTTAGGAATTTACATACATGCTAACTTAAACAACTAAAATTGCAATTTAGTTTCTTAAACCAATTTACTGTAAATCTCACTTATAAATTTCTAAAAATAAAAAATCGATTGAATGGTTTAATGTTTTGTTATTGTATTTGCAGGACTTATAAAAGCAGGTCTTGCCTCTTGGGATATAGGTATGAGCCAGTAACTACATTCTTTTGAATAACGGTTTTAAGTGATGGAAAAGTGCTACAATAGGTTTAATTTTATTTCCATTGTCTTGAGTTTTTTGGTTGAAGACTTATTAGTTGTATGTCTAACCTGTAGGTTATTAATACGAGTTGTGTAGTAACGTACAGGAAAAAACAAACAAATTCCAACGCCCTTACATGAAAATCAAACAGGTACCAATTTAAAGCAACAAGGTCCTTTAATAGCACTTCACTAATTAAGATTTAAGCATGTAAATAAATAAAAATTCCATAGTATTTAGCATTGAATTATGCAAAAAAATTCATTAATAGTATTGTACTTTTAAAATAAAATATTTTTCTTAGTATAAAGGTTTTTTTATTTGTCAACCGTGTAACACACGGGTTTATAACCTAGAAACGACAATGTTATTATTTGTCATCTTATACTGATTAGGTTAAATGCAAGAAATAACAACGTACTTCTATTAATTTGTTTTTTATAGTATCTCACTTTCATTTTCTTCTTATTACAACATCGTACTTTGAAAACATCTATCAATGATAGCAATTTCATCCATACAAAGCAATTTTTCGCTGTTACAATAAGATAGGTTTTCAAAGTGTAATATCCTAATACGAAAAAGGTTGAAAGTTGAATGGTATAATTGGGTAGATTTTTCAAACGGCAGTGACTTGTAGTAGAAAGAAATTAAGTAGGGTGCTATGATACACAAATAGATAACTATACATTGCTACTTTTTGCATTCAGCCCTTTAAGAATATCCACATTTTTGTGTTATAATACATTTTAGCAACTACTAATAGGAATTTCAGAATATTTATATATTGGATTCTTTTTATCTCATTTGTTGTCTACATTTCAAGCTTTACCTTGCCTCTTAGACGTATATATTATGCCCTTCTCTTTTTTTTTTTTTTGCTTATTGTTAAAAGTCTAATTTGACCTTAACAGCCTCTTGCAGATGCAATCCATTATAAGAACCATGATTTGGTCAAACTCTTAGAGAAACATGCTGTCAAACCTCTCGCAAGTTCTTATATTATTTACAAAAAAAATCGTCTTTTGTTGTATATGTGCTAATGTTTTGGGCAGGTGATTGCAAAGCCTGTAAGTGTGAAAACATACACCAAGTTTGAGGCCGAAATATATGTTCTAACAAAAGATGAAGGTGGACGTCATACAGCCTTCTTTTACAATGATTATTTTTTTCTTAAATACATTTATTTTATTTTTTTTCTTATTTTCATCTTTTATTTATTAGGGAGAATTTCTTCAATTGTTTATTCTAACTATTATTGGAATGATATTTCTTAAGTAACCCTAACATCGACATAAATGAAATATTACATGACATTTAAGGTATATATGAACATCTTTTTATATACTTGTACTAATTAAACTGATTAATATAATAACTAATTGAAGAACACCTGAAATATCGATGAAAAAAATCATGTGGACTAAAATAAATGTATTATAGTGTTTATTATTTTATATTATAAATGTAAGGTTTTTTTCTAGTTAATCAATTACAATATTATAATTTTTAGTATTAAAAGAAAACTTACTGTTGGTGACATAGAGTGTAGGTGGACTTGATAATGTATATAGATTGATGACTTTTAATTTATCTAAACTATTAACGTAATTAATTTTTATGTTATTAATTGAAATATGGGTTATATAATATATGAGAAATTGTATTGGTTCCTAATTTTTGTTCCTAACTTTATTCCTAACCATTTGAAATGATGATAAGTGGATTAAAGTTAGGAACAAAAATTAGGAACCAATACAATTTCTAATAATATATTTATATGAATGATAAGTTCTTATAATTACTGTTTATAAATTCTTGATATATGTGATAAATATTTACTTATTTATTGTAATTATAAAATATTAATGGTGTGTTCATATTAAAATCTATGATATAAATAGTCTGTCAAAAAGTATAATAATTTTAAAATAGAGAAAGCTTAAATTTTTAAATTTTAAATAATAACGGTAAAATTAGCAATAGAACATCCAAAGTTGTATACAAGGAAATTTTTGAAAATTTCTAAGTTATCGTTGTTTTTTAAATATATTCAACAATTTTGATATAATAATTTGTTAAAAACGTATTTAATCCTCAATTTAGTTATATATTTTTTGAAATATTGTCTTAACAAATGGTTGTCATTTACATATGATATTTTATTTGATTATTTTATTAAAATTTTGAAATACCTAATCATTTAAAAAAATCAATTTTCAATACAAATATATCATCAACATAATATAAAACTGTTAAATTTAATAAATAAGAGTAATGAGAATCACTATCAAATGTGAGTTTGTTTTTTAGACATCCAGTTTCACACATGGTCAATTGTATGTTGCATCGCCCAAAGTTAAAAGTAGAGATGAGTTAAAGATAATAATTTTAGACAATGACGATAGACTTATCAATAATATTGGTTTAGTGCTTAATTTAATTACATATATATTCAACAATTTTGTCATATGTTACGAAAATTTTGTTATTTGTAATTCTGAGTATTTGGATCTTCATATTTAACAATTTTTTTATATCATCACGTGTAATACACGGGTCTCACAATTAGTTTCTAATAAAAGACTAATTTTCCCTGCTACGTGACATCCTTTGGTTGACTCTGTTTTTCGTTTCCCGCCTAAACATGTATATGGACATAATTCCTTTTTCTGGTTCATTATAGCTCTCTTTATCTGTTTCCCTTAATTATGTTCAATCTCCTCTTATTTCACCTATTATTTTCACAACCGATTCATCATATTAATTGTTACCGAAATTATTTCTCAATCTATCTATATGAATTTGGAAACCGATTCAGTCCAACAACATAAATAGAAACCAGCATATTGAAATCGTAGTCGGTGCTCTCACCGCCTTCTCTTAAGAAACAACTATCAGTCCGAAACGATTTTCTGATACCATTGCAACGACTCCATAGCAGCATCTGGTACCCCCAGCATCCTCCATCAGCACCATCGCACAGCCACAGACCCAATTAGACCATTATTTTCTCACTTTTTTTTCCCAAAATTGCACCATTGTTTTCTATATTGCACCTATAAATCCGATTTGAAAGGTAACAAAGTTCAGATATGAGAATGCTTAATTTTTTTTCCGAAATTGTACCATGATTTTTTGAAATTGCACCATCGTTTTCTGATAGTGAAGGCTTCGGTTTGGTTGTTAATCTTGATTTAGGTCATAATGAAATACAGCTTCTTGATTTGGTTGTGAATCTTGATTTCAGATTCGGTTGTTCATCTTGTCAATCAAAACAATCAGACCCATCAGATTTAGCTAACACCTTCTTCTCCACTTCAAGAATCATACATCAAGAATCCGGCAACAAGAGTTCAAGAATATGATTTTGGTTATTGTTTAGGTTTCCAACTTCAAGATTCTAACATTGAATCTCAATGTATGCATTATGTGTTTTCTGATTTTGGTTATTGGATCTGATTTTGTTTATTGTTTTCCGACATCAATAATCTTTATCTAGATTTGATTTTGACATCATCGATCCTGTTCCAGAATTCCAGCGTTACCTTTGGTTTATATCAGTAAGGTATGAGAAGTGTTGGTTTTTACCTTTGGCAAAAAAACAATGAAGTTAGGATGATGAGCAAGTTTACCATAAATTTCATCTGTAATATAGTTTTATTTTTCAAGTTGTGTTAAGCTCATGTTTTCAAAGATGGGTTGATAGGGTGCTTAGCTTTGGTTGCAATTACCATGGGTCGGCATTCAAAAGTCGGTGAAGGTCAGTTGGTTCTGATGAATTTGTGCTTTCATTTTCTTGTCTGGTACCTTATTTATTTTTCATTTTATAGTAACTTTGTATCTTGCTTATGAAGGTTTAGATACAATGTTAGCTGATATCAATAGAAACAATACAGTTAGTCAGCCTACGAGTATAACTAATTACGGGTCGGAATATATATATATATATATATATATATATATATATATATATATATATATATATATATATATATATGTGTGTGTGTGTGTGTGTGTGATTAACATGAAACCATTTTAACCATAGAAACATATAACCCCATTTTATGTCATTGGGTCATTCAATCAATGACCATGATTAAAAAATATAATTAATTTAAATAAAATTATATTTTATTACTTCAAATACTATAATTTTCATAGTAGTGACTTTTTTCTGAATTCCTTATAGATTTTGATAGATATAGCTATATACATATTCGTTCCACATGATTCTTTTTCTTATGTTATCTTTGAAATATACACTACAACTTTAATTTAGGAAGTTTATTTTTAATAGCTTCAGATCTTGACTTATTCATCTCCAAACATGACCTCTTTGATAACACTTATTTTCCATCAGCATTACTTGAATTTTTATTCTAATTTTACAAACTTATAGTTTCTTTATATGAACTCCAATTGTGATTATTTTTTATCTTTTTTCACAAAAAATATATTTACGAGGATATAATGTTATCTAAATAAATTTATGCTCATGTTTAAGGGACCGTAGCGACGGATCTAGACATATTCAAACAAAAGCCAGTAAAACAAAGTTATAGTATTACTTACCACATTTACGGGGATATAAAGTTGGTAGAATTTGGACGTCGTATATGAATGATTGAATGTTATGTCAGTTACAAAAACGATGAAATTTTTTTTTTTTTTGAGTTCCTCAAAAATCATTTATCTTGCGGATAAACCATTGACCGGGTAAAGCGGCTAAAATTAAAAAGTTGTCTGAAAAAAAAATTTAGGGTCTTTTCGAAAAAAATAGAAAAAAAATTAAAGTCTTTTTTAAAAAAAATGTATATGTAATCTGCAAAACCAGGTAAAGAGGCTAAATTAAAAAGTTTTTCCAAAATAAAAAATAAAGTTTTATGTTTACATAAAAAAATTAAAAAATATAACTTTGTTTAATTATTAGAATAGGATAAATGGGATTCGCACTTGACGTCACGTGGTGCGTCACTTACATTGGATGCATGTGTCCCATTTGCTTTTCCTTAATTATTTTCAATTTGCATTTATTTATTTTCTGTCTTACGTCTTATTGATGGTAAAGCGACCACGGGCGGTCGTTATTCGTGTTTCATGCTATCTAAATATGTATTCTTAATTAGACGATAAACAGTAAGTCAGTAATGACCACAGTTAAACCAATCTCCGAGGATCATTCTTGCATACAGTTCTTTGGAACCATGGTATGCTAATTGAGGGTCACATCTTAGTTTATGAGGTTCACGTAAATGCTTCATTCACATGAACTGAACAAAATTGTATTCTTTTCCGAATCATATGTGACTGTTTAATACCGGAGACAATGATTAAACTTGATCCTTTCGTATGAAGATATGCTAAACCATGATTGATTTATCAACGGGAGACTTGATAAAGATAGTTTTGTTGGTACCAAGGTATTGGCATACTATGTTGTAACGCCGAGACACTCTTTTTATGTAAATATAATAAAAAGGATAAAATGGTCATTTTACCTTGGAAGAGTAAATTGGTCTTTTGGACAGAAAAGTATTTGGTTTGAAATAATATTTTGAGTTTTGGACTTAAAATGTTATAAAAACCGATTTTGGTCATTTTACCGCAAAAGGGTATTTTGGTCATTTGACCATGTGAAAGACCGTATATGAAAAAAATATTGTTGTTTGTGGCAATTGTGTAAAGAATGAAAGTTTTATTGTAATAAAACTTGATTTTAGTGGCAAAAGTCCAAGAACATGAACTTAGGGACTAATCTTGCAAAATTTTGTGGTATAAATAAGAGAGTTGACTCTCTTGTTGACTGGCCATTGAGCAGCTACGGGAATGATTTTGGGAGCAAAATTCTGCAGAAATCTTGAAGCTTGAAGCATGGAATTGGAATCATAGCTTGGAATTGGTGATTCCTATGTTAATCAAGGTTAGTAAACTTGATTTTAACCAAGTTCTTGAAGTGTTCTTGGTTTGGTTTTATAGAAACTGAAATTTGTACATTTCAGTTATGTTTATGTGGTTTAAATGGTTTATTACTTCCATTAAGTCATGCTAGAAAGGACTTAACTCAAGAAAATGGAAGTAGATTGCTATTAGTGATGAATTTGAAGTTTTGGGGTTTTGGGACTAAGAACCCTAATTCTTCATTTTGATTGATTTAGTTGTTTTGAATGGTTGAAAACCTTGTTAGAGTATAAGGTTTTAGCCTAGAAACAAACCTCAATCGATTAAGAACTGGATTAAGGACTTAATGGTCCAAAACTGCTTGCTACAGTGCATAAATCGCGACTGTCCAGGGGGTCTGCCCAGGCGCAGGGCGCAGTGCGCCCAGGAGCAGGGCGGGGTGCGCCCAGGCGCAGTGCGCCTGATACCTGGCGCAGTGCGCCTCCAAGCAGGGGCAGGCAGGGGACTTCCGACTCGCTAACTTTCGTTTGGCTTGTCCGTTTTAGCTCAAATTTGGACCATAGGCTCGTTATAGTCTGAAAAGTTTGGGAAAATTATTATATTGAGTTTTCGACCCCTCGGGGGCACTGTAGATCGATTCGAATGCCTCGGTGAATAGTAAAATTCACAAAAAGTTAGTAAACGGAAAGTTTATTAACTAGGCATTGTTTATAATAATATTGTATTGAACTCTATTGTATTAGAGTTAATTGGAATGGCTATTAACCTATTATCATTTGGTATATAAATGATTATATAGGTGTGGGACAAAATGGTTGTGGTGCACGCAAAGGCAAGAAACAACCGGAATTGAAACGCAGCTAGTATCCAGGTGAGTAATCTCACTGATATCATATATGATACATGATGATTGAATTGTTACAGGTTGAAAAGGCTTCGAGGGACGAAAATGACAAGTGTAAAAATATATGTAAACGACAAGACCAGATAAGCCGTGAGTCATTGCGATGACAAGAACGGAACTGTGAGTCAATACATATATATATACACTATGATACGACAATACCAGATAAGCCGTGAGTCAATAAAATGAAATGACAAGACCGGAACCAGCCGTGAGTCAATAAAATGAAATGACAAGACCGGAACCAGCCGTGAGTCAATAAAATGAAATGACAAGACCGGAACCAGCCGTGAGTCAATAAAATGAAATGACAAGACCGGAACCAGCCGTGAGTCAATAAAACTTATATAGACAAGACCGGAACCAGCCGTGAGTCTAGGCAACAGCGGGATTTTCCTGTGAGCCACATATTTCAGGCAACAGCGGGCTTACCCGTGAGCCATGGTTTACTTTGATGAGCCAGACTTATATAGACAACAGCGGGCTAACCCGTGAGTCTAGGCAACAGCGGGCTAACCCGTGAGCCAAGGCAACAGCGGGCTAACCCGTGAGCCATATTTGATCGTGAAAGAAACTGATAACAGAATGGTGCGGCCTCTCGTGGCTATGATATTGGATGCTATATCCAACTGGTGCGGCCTATATGGCTACGATACGATTATACGGAAATGGTACAGCCCTATGGCTACGATAACGGGTTGTTGAACCCAGACAGGTACGGTCTTCGGACTATGAATTATATGCTGAAAAAGCTTTGATGCGGCTTGTATAGCCATGATATTGATGCAGTCCACTGTGACTAAGAAACATGGGACAGAAAAGATTAGATATGATTATATGTGCAAATAACTGACGTGGCTTGTTAATTACAGGTTACTATGATTCAGCCTGTAAGGCTATATGATTAGGATGTGAAATCCTAGAATATATGCGGTCAGCCAGTAAGGCTAGGATTCTGGATTCGATATCCAGACAATTATATTATTGTATTTTGATACATGTTATTTGCAGACTTGATTACTCACTGAGCTTTGTAGCTCATACCGTTTGTTAATGTCCCTGCAGGTTAGCATGTTACTGATAGGGGACAAGATAAAGTCCGTGACTCTTGAAGTGGGACTTGTAGATGCTGTAAGTAGCAGCCCGGCTTCAAAGGAGATATTGGTATTATATATTCTCCTTGATACACTTGTACCCGTTTTTGTTAAAATATACCCCTTTATTATGGTTTTATGTATTAAAACCTATGTTTTAAATGAAAAATTTGTCAGGGGTGTTTTGTATTAAAAGTCGGGTGTTACATATGTCCTTTAGATCGTATGTTGTAGGTTTTACGACGACTTTACTTGTGTTTGGCGTGTATAAATGTTTTCTTTCTTCTGGTCATAATAATAACTATAAAAATTCGTCTAATCTCATACCATCCCATTACATTTAATGTAATAAATGCAATCATCTTCGATATATAGCATATCTTTGAGATGTCGATCATATAGAATCAACTCATAAAATATATATTCTTATACCATTGGATATAGTAGTTATTTTTATGTATTATCAGCCATTTAGTTTTGTGTTTTATACAGTTAACCTCATTATTCAATAATGTTTCATGTTACTCCCATAATTATATTTAACACTCACAACTTTATTATTCTTGACTAATTGTTTTGTTTCATCTTAGGAAAACTATTTTAGCTTAGTGTACTCAAATATATTTGTTTTATTTATTGATATTGTTAACTAGTATTTTTTGAAATTATTACATGTGATTAAAAACAATAAATTATTTAATAAAACCTTATACACAATTTCAAAAATATAATGACAACTTAGTTAAATCTGAGAAATCTTTTAAAATTGGTCGACTATTAAAAAAGTTTATGATGATAACTCTTTAAAAGTGATCAACAGTATCCTGAATTGAATGGTGACAACCTTTTAATGGTGAAGAAAATACAATGTTTTGTAAGGTCTTCACGTGTGCCCTCTCACCATAACTTACTTTTTGCCTGCCACCTCAGCATCCAGACAGCATTTCTCTCTCTTCGCTTTACCCCCGGAAATACTCACCTTTCACTACCTCTCACTTTTTAATTTAAAAACTAAATTTAAATTAAAATAAAACTAATTATTTCTAAATAAGATAATTCATTAAAATATAAAAATTAAATACGAAAATTACATTAAAAATAAAACCTAAAAATTTAAAACACACATTAAACTTAAATTTAAAAAAAAACTACATATTTTAAAAAAAACTAGGATCGTCACTCCCATTCTTCCTCCTCGATATCGGGCACCGGCCTCGGCTCAACTCTAGCCCGATAGATATGCTCGACCAAATCCGCACGAAGGTTGTTATGGATTTCTTTGCTTTGGACCTCGTTTCTATTCTCTAGATATGTCGCCGATCCAATTGGTAGCGGCTCGTATATTGGCAAAACTTCGTTCGGATCATATGTACATATTGCTTTCCCATCGTCTTCCAAAATCATATTATGTAATATGATGCATGCGTACATAAGGTCTCGTATTCTCCTCGGATCCCAAGCCCGTGACAGGTATTTGATCATGTGAAAGCATTGTCGAAGAACTCCAAACGCTCGCTCCACATCCTTCCTAGCCGCTTCTTGTGCGACCTTGAAAATTTTACGCTTTGGATCCATTGGACATGTGAATGACTTCACAAACACGGCATAATCATGATATATACCATCGGCTAGATAACACCCGTGTTTGTAGTACGCTCCGTTGACCTGAAACGGACAAAAATGTGTAACGCCTCTATAAATGTCGTTAAAAATCGGCGATTGGTCGAGCACGTTGAGGTCGTTGTTTGCACCTGAAACGCCAAAAAACGCATGCCAAATCCATAAATCGTGGGACGCCACTGCCTCAAGGATGATAGAAGGGTGCCGATGATCGCCTCGTGTGAATTGGCCACGCCATGCATTGGGGCAAGCGGCCCACTCCCAATGCATACAGTCGACGCTCCCAAGCATGCCGGGAAAACCATGTTTACTTTCATGCGCGGCGTACAACGTTTGAATGTCGTTCGGTGTTGGTTTTCACAAATAACGTTTGCCGTAAACATGGATGATAGTGGACGAGAACTCGTATACACTTTCACGAACCGTGCGCTCCGACATCTTCAAATACTCGTCCCATAAATCAATGCGGTGCCGGTTGCAATTTGACGAATCGCAGCGGTACATTTTTGTTCCACCGTGAAACCCCTTCTGTTCCTACCATCGTATTGCAATCGCAATATGGGATTGACTTCGCTCACATCACGAACTATACGCAAAAACAGTCCATTGTTCATCCGAAACCGACGCCTAAACTGGTACGTCGAGTACAATTGGTGTTCCACTAAATAGTCGCGGACAAGGAGATTGTGGGCAGCTTCACGATCTCTATTTATTGTTGCCCGTCTTGTTAAAGGACGTTCATTTTGTGAACTTTCTGCGGCGTCGGCGGTTATTTGCGCAGCTTGTCGAAGCAATGATGCCGCTTGAACGGTAGCTTCAAGCAACCAACTTTCGTCTTCAGACGAAGACGACGAATCGAAGAGCACCTCGAATCTTGGATCTATTTTTTTTTGTAGTATGTTGTGTATGTGTTGTGTATTTGTGAAATGAGTGAGATATGTAAATATATATAGGTAAAATAATTTCTTTTTAATTGAAACGGCTATATAGCCGTTGAAAGTGGCAACGGTCACAAAAGGAGCGAGACGCCGCACGACGCCCACACGCCGCATGAGCCCAAAACTGCGACAACGCCGCATAGGGGGGGCGGTGTTCACCGCTCGCACCAGCTCGGGCTCCCCCTCACACTGCACACCGGAAGGCCTAACCGTTCAAATGCATTTCTATACGTCCAGAGATCAATCAGATAATGTACCAAATACCCCAAAATACCGACGGATTAAAAAATAATAAGTTTATTTAAAAGGTTACCAAACCCTAATTAAATATAGAGTTTATATGTTGTTTTAGTGGTTCGAAAATGGTGGAATCTTGTATCATAATAGTGCCATTCAGAGAACATGTCAATTGTCAACAAGCAGGACCACACTTGAATCGCTATTAGGATGATGTCACTCATATTCTATGTCAACTTGTTTCCATAAATATATTTTTATATGTTTTATATTATACAATAAGTAAAACTGTAATAAAATAAAATTATGTTTATTATGATTTTAGACTGCATTGATGCATTAATATAAGGGTGTAATCTTTTTTCATGGTTAGTTCCATGGAGAGAAGATGTATTGTTCATTTCTATATGAAATGAAATGCTATACAATATCTGATAACATTAGTATTTTCAAAATAATTCATAATCGTAATTATATTTAATAATTTTCTAAATTACAAAAGAAAATGCATGGTTGGCTTTCTTGTGGAGGATTTGATATTTGCTTGGCAGTTTAATATGTTAATTAAATTTCATAAAAAAGCAGATTGACATCTATTTGAAACAAAATAATAAAATTTAAATTTCTATTTGTTATTTTTTTAATAAATGAACTAATAATATATGATTATAATTGGAATATTTATAAACCACCTCAAAGACATTTTTTAGTGTTTCGAGTAAGAGGAAATTGGTTCATATATACTTGTTGATTGCACGTAAGCATAACTGTTTCCCAATTTGCGACCACAGTTTATTTAAGATATTTAAATTTTTTAATTTATATTTAGATCAATGAAAGTGTTTATTTAATAAATTAATTATTTAGAATGTATTCTAATAATGGTTACTTAAAAGAATATTCATGAATTAAGAATACATGGTCAACGCAAGTGAAGCCCAGCCTAGCTGGGTGGATGCATCCGGGTTATATACCCATGTGGTGGGAGGTCTGGAGTTCGACTCCGACTAACCCCATGTAGGGGATTTTCCTGGAAAGGCGAATTAGGTGGAGGGGAAAGGCCTTTTGCACCTTAGGTAATCGCCAACCGCCATGGATTGCGGGGCTGATTACCCTCAGGTGAAACCATATATATATTCGCTGGTTCAAAAAAAAAAAAGAATACATGGTCAACACTCTCTACAGCCAAATATGACCAAATGAGTACAACTTAAACGCTTGTATACACACACTTTATCAAAAACCCCTCACGTTTAACCTTATTACACTATATTCCCTTATATTGTAAATTACACAATCGCTTGCAATTTGCTTATTTATACAAAACTATGTGGATGTTCATGCGCCGTAAATGAATAAAACGAGCGGAAGAGAGCCGCGTGTTGCTGCGGTTAAGGAAGTCAACAAATTAAAACTACAGGGATCAAAATTGTAATAATGTTATACTGGCAAACAAAACTATAGGGACCAAAATTGTAATTAATAAAAATTAAAACTATAGGGACTAAAACTATAATTATACAAATTAAAACTACAGGGGTAAAAATTGTAATAAAACTAAAGTGGTACTGTTCATTGGAGGCAACAATTGTATATATATATATATATATATATATATATATATATATATATATATATATATATATATATATATATATATATATATATATATATATATAATTGTACTGTTGAAATTGTAACACCCGGCTTTTAAAACAAAAACACCCCTGAAAATTTTTTTTCATTTTAAACAAAGGTTTCATTACATAAAACCATAACAAAGGGGTATATTTTAATAAAACGGGTACAAGTGTATCAAGGAGAGTATAAAATACCATAGTCTCCTTTAAAGCCGGGCTGCTACTGACAGCATCTACAAGTCCACTTCTTGAGTCACAGACTTTATCCTTACCCTTACCAGGGTTATGCTAACCTGCAGGGACATTTAACAAACGGTATGAGCTACAAAGCTCAGTGAGTAATCGTATCTGCAAATAACGTATATAATAAATACATCCATTTATAACTCTTTATATATGATACATATATTTATTATTTGATCTTTCATTATCAAATACCATTTTATAGCCTTTTCTGGCCAAACGTGTATATCTGTCTGGATATCGAATCCAGACTGCTAGCCTTACTGGTTAATCATATGTATCTCAGGATTTCATATCCTACTGCATAGCCTTACCGGCCGAATCGTGATATCATGTGATTTTCGAATCACATCCGATAATTATACACCTTGTCATATCCAGTCTGTTATTTGCATACCATTCAAATCAATTCTGTATCATTTCTGTCCCATCTTTCTTAGTCATACCTGACTATACCATATATCATGACTATATAAGTCATATCATTTGACATGGCTATACAAGCCGTACCAAAACATTTCCAGCGTATAAATCGTAGCCTGAAAGCCGCACCAGTTTATAATAGCCCGAAGGCCGCACCAGAATATCATAGCCCGAAGGCCGCACCAGAATATCATAGCCCGAATGCCGCACTAGAATATCATAGCCCGAAGGCCGCACCAGAATATCATAGCCTTATAGGCCGCACCAGTTGGATATAGCATCCAGAATCATAGCCTTATAGGCCGCACCATCTGTTAATAGCTTGTTTCACGATCAATTATGGCTCACGGGTTAGCCCGCTGTTGCCTTGGCTCACGGGTTAGCCCGCTGTTGCCTAGACTCACGGCTTATCCGGTCTTGTCTATATATAGGTTCGACTCACAGTTCCGTTCTTGTCTATTAAAAACTCACGGCTTATCTGGTCTTGTCAATATTAACTGACTCATAGTTCCGTTCTTGTCTATAATAGACTCACAGCTTATCTGGTCTTGTCGTACCATTAATATTGACTGACTCACAGCTCCGTTCTTGTCTATAATAGACTCACGGCTTATCTGGTATTGTCATGTCAATATTGTTGACTCACAGCTCCGTTCTTGTCTTTATCAGACTCACGGATTATCTGGTATTGTCTTTTACATATATCTTCATACTTGTCATTTTCGTCCATCGAAGCTGTTTCAACCTGTAATAGTTCAATCATCATATATCATATATGATATCAGTGAGATTACTCACCTGGATGCTAGCTGCATTTACATTCCGGTTGTTTCTTGCCTTTGCGTGCACCACAACCATTTTGTCCCATACCTATTTATTCATTTATATATCAAATGATAATAGGTTAATAACCATTCCAATTAACTCTAATACAATAGAGTTCAATACATTATCATTATAAACAATGCCTAGTTAATAAACTTTCCGTTTACTAACTTTTTATGAATTTTACTATTCATCGAGGCATTCGAATCGATCTACAGTGCCCCCAAGGGGTCGAAAAACTCAATATAAAAATTTTCCCAAACTTTTCAGACCATAACGAGTCTACGGTTCAAGTTTGAGCTAAATCGGACAAGCCAAACAAAAGTTAGCATTTTTGATCCCCTGCCTGGCCCCTGACTGGAGGCGCACTGCGCCTAGGACAGGGCGCACCACGCCTGGGGCTTGGGCGCACTGCGCCTGGCGCCTGCGCAGGTCTCCTGTCCAGCCGCGATTTGTGCACTGTAGCATGCAGTTTTGGTCCATTAAGTCCTTATTTCTGTTCTTAATCGTTTGGGGTTTGTTCCTAGGCTAAAACCTTACATTTTAACAAGGTTTTTAACCCCCAAAACACACTCAATCAATCATATGAAGAATTAGGGTTCTTAGTTCCAAAAACGCCAAAACTTCAAATTCATCCAAAATAACAATCTACTTCCATTTTCTTTAGTTAAGTCCTTATTAGCATGACTTAATGGAAGTATTGCATCAACTTAACAACATAATCATGACTGCAAATGCAGTTTTTGAGTTCTACAAAACTCATCAAGAACAAACAAGCTAGAACTTGAAAAACTAACCTTTCAAGCTTAGGAATCATCAATTCCATACTATGATTCCAATTCCACACTTCAATCCTTCAAGAACCCTTCAATTTTCTGGAAAAATCATTCACAAAAGCCCTCTCCCGTAAGCTTCTAAAATCTGCACAAAATGGGAGAACATTCCCACTATTTATACTTCCAGAATTTGCAAATTTAGTCCCTAAGTTCGTTTTCTTGAACTTTTGCCACAATAACCAAGTTTTATTACAATAAAACTTTCATTCTTTATACATTTGCCACAAACAACAATATTTTTACATATTTGGTCCTTCACATGGTTAAATGACCAAATTACCCTTTTGCGGTAAAATGACCAAAATCAGTTTTTATAACATTTTAAGTCCAAAACTCAAAATATTATTTCACACTAAGTTCTTTTCTGTCCAAAAGACCAATTTACCCTTCCGAGGTAAAATGACCTTTTTACCCTTTTTATTATTATTACATAAAAAGAGTGTCTTGGCGTTACAAATTCTCCCATCCTTCAAAAGATTTCGTCCTCGAAATCATACAAGGAGTTGAGGTTATGTCTCCCTCATTTCGCTTTCGGTCTTCCACATCA
Source organism: Cichorium intybus (assembly GCA_023525715.1). NCBI lineage: Eukaryota > Viridiplantae > Streptophyta > Magnoliopsida > Asterales > Asteraceae > Cichorium > Cichorium intybus. The sequence continues at coordinate 41,415,159 of CM042011.1, read as the reverse complement.
TGTCGGAAACTATATGGTATTGCCTAAGCACTTAACCATACTAGTCTTCTTATCTCGTGGTTATATCACAGTTTGCATATCATTCCTCCTGTTGTCCCGGGTACCTTATCTACGTATCTATCTTCATTTCATCTAAATGAATTTGTTGGAAATTATCAATACATAATTTCTTTCTTGTCGTCCCAAACAGATTTTTAACCCTTCCAAAGGATTACTTTTCGTACCACCATATTCCTTTACTTGAAATTTTAAAGACTTATATTCGGCGATTCACATACCGCTTTACAATTTCTTAACCAATCTTCAGATTCGTTCGTACTGATCAAGTCTTTTCTTCAGTTTGTGCAAGCATCTAGGATCTAGCCAACGGCTTTATCACATCTTCAATCCAATAAATCGGAGGATAACATGGTATTCCATACCATTCTTCATGTAAGCCATCAAACTATTAGCATGAAAGCTGCTATTTCTTGCAAATTTCTAATCAAGGATAGAAAATTTTCTCATCTTCTACTAAGATCTTCTGTGCAATTTCCAGCACGTCTTCTCAAATCTGCATCACTGAGTCGCTTTGTTCATCAACATACGGTACTTGCAGAGACTTTATTGCAAAGTCTATAACAATGTTGTCCCATTTCTTTTCTGGGACCAACAACAAGTCAGTTTCTTCGCATGATTCTAACGGTTTGACTTTACTTTGTATACAAGTCAAATACTTTTCATATGTCTTTCAATATCTTTCTTCAATCCCGGCCACCAATACATAGGTTTTATCGCCGTATTCAATCTGGTATTGCTCCGGGTATACTGCATATCTAGTACAAAATGCATCTTTTCAAGATGATTTTCATGTTTCACTTTGCTCTGGAATTCACATTCACAACCACCATGGGTTTTGAATCATTGTGATTTTCCAACTAGCTTCATCTAATATCCAATCATTCATTCATTTTTCACATTTTCAGACTTGCACACTTCTTTCTGTGCTACCCGAATCAACTCAGGTAATCAATTCGCCACACTCACGCATGTGGTTGTATCTTTCAAAAGATACTCTTTCTAATTCAAGGCATCTATAATCACATCCACCTCTCCGAGATGGTACAAGATTTCATAACCGAAATCTTTAAGTAACCCATCTATCTTTGCTATCTCATATTCAGCTGCTTTTTGATCAATTAAGTACTTCAAACTCTTATGATCCTTATAAACAATAAGCTTTACACCATACAAACAGTGTTTCCAAAGCTTCAATACTAAAATCATAGTTGCTACTGCAACATCATGTATCTAAAGTTAACTCTGGATGCATTTCTATAATCCAATTTATCTTCTCCGCTTAGCATCAATGCTAACATCAGAGTTTTACATCAGGTTCATTTCAACCTTTGAAAAGTTACATGTGGTCTTTCTACCACTCAGACTTTTCACTTTTATTGGACAACTTTAGTCAACTGGACAGCAATCAAGGAGCAGTTTTCTACAACTCTCCCAAATTAACCTGCCAATCCTAGGAAACTACTAATTTTAGTCAATTTCCAAGACGGTTTCTGTCTCATCACAGTATCATTTTCCACTGGATATACTTTATCATCTCTGGCATTATTAACATGCCCAAAAAAATATAAAACTTCTTTTAGCCAAATTTTTCATACTTGGAGAATTTTACAAATCACTTAACTCAGTGAATTAACTCCAATGTCTGGTACAAACGTACCTCATTTTTGATCTGATTTCGAGAATATCAGATTCTCAATAGTCAATGCACATATGCATCAATTTGTCTTTCTTCTTTTCAAACAAGGTAGGGCTTCATACGATGACACATACGGTCATACGAGACCCCAATTCAAAATTTTCTTCTATTTATTTTCCAACTCTGCCTTCTCTACAGATGCAAATCAAAACAGAGCCCGCATACCAAAAACGGCTCCCAAAAATCAGCTTAATCATAAACTCTTCTCGCCAATCTGGCAGAAATCTTGGAAGTTCTTTTCAAATGAAACATCCAAGAATATATTTAAAGTAGTACACTACTATCACTGCTTTATTTATCTTGGCCAATACCATGTATGCCAATTATAACATCATTCTTTTACTAACTCTTTTCTGAGTTTAAGCAAAGAAAATAACCAGTATTCTCAACAACGGTTATTTACCATGGATTTTCACTTGCTTCATTTCTGTTTTAAGAACCATACTGTTCTTATTTCTACCATTCATGTTAGCATAATTCATTGCTAACCAATTCATATGCACAATTGCTTCAAATTCACTGGTAGTCATCGACTTTCAGATTTATAGGGAAAAATGGTCCCGTAAATCCTAGGCAAACTACCTTCCAGTTGTTCAATATCTATAACATATTTGCTATCTGCTATAGCTACTTTCAAAATTTCATCCATAATCATTGATGAAATATTCAAACAAGACGCCAGTGTCATCGATCCAAAGCATAGCTTCTTGGATCAAATATAACATACACGATTTATATTCAGAACAATTATATTGGAGATCATATCAGTCTCCTCACGATCTTCTTCCACAATCTGCTGGAATGCTCAAGGTACCACTGGTCCTTTCGACCGTTCGTTTTTTTCTTTCTTTCCTGGGTTACTTACCCGTTACTCCACATTTAGCATGTGAGTATTTCATAGGAAAGTGATCTATAGTTCCACGCTGGAACCACTTGCGTCCCATACAACAAACACGAGCAATATGCTCTCATTTTCTATAATTTCAGCATGTCAACGATAGAGTCTCAACTCTAAAATGTTCTGAGTGCTTTTCCTGCACTTCTTACATTACATCATCTTTTCGTTTTGGTTGTCTTCCCTTCAAGGCTAGACCTGAATCGTGTTAACTTCTTCTGAGAAGTCCACCAATATTTTCTGCTTTTCTTGTAGTCTCAACTACTGTTCTTTCACCTTGAATATCAACCGAGGTGAGCAACCGATTTCTTTATCTGACCACATCAGCTAATATTGCTCATCATGTGGATTTTCTGCTATTCGTCCCCTTTTTGCTCCTCATACAACGAAGTCTTGCGAAAGGGCTGGTCCATTTCCTAGAGCTTCACGCCCTAAATGTCTTCCAAAAAGATTCAAAGTTCATACTTCTTATACGTCAAGAGTCAGCAACAGTTAGGTTATATATGTATAATAACAACTATATACACCTAACTATGCATCATGTCTACTATCTCAGGGTTTAAGTCCAGGAATCTACTCTATAGACACCTAGTTCACTTAAACCACGGCTCTGATACCAACTTGTAACACCCGGCTTTTAAAACAAAAACACCCCTGTAATTTTTTTTTCATTTTAAACAAAGGTTTCATTACATAAAACCATAACAAAGGGGTATATTTTAATAAAACGGGTACAAGTGTATCAAGGAGAGTATAAAATACCATAGTCTCCTTTAAAGCCGGGCTGCTACTGACAGCATCTACAAGTCCACTTCTTGAGTCACAGACTTTATCCTTACCCTTACCAGGGTTATGCTAACCTGCAGGGACATTTAACAAACGGTATGAGCTACAAAGCTCAGTGAGTAATCGTATCTGCAAATAACGTATATAATAAATACATCCATTTATAACTCTTTATATATGATACATATATTTATTATTTGATCTTTCATTATCAAATACCATTTTATAGCCTTTTCTGGCCAAACGTGTATATCTGTCTGGATATCGAATCCAGACTGCTAGCCTTACTGGCTAATCATATGTATCTCAGGATTTCATATCCTACTGCATAGCCTTACCGGCCGAATCGTGATATCATGTGATTTTCGAATCACATCCGATAATTATACACCTTGTCATATCCAGTCTGTTATTTGCATACCATTCAAATCAATTCTGTATCATTTCTGTCCCATCTTTCTTAGTCATACCTGACTATACCATATATCATGACTATATAAGTCGTATCATTTGACATGGCTATACAAGCCGTACCAAAACATTTCCAGCGTATAAATCGTAGCCCGAAGGCCGCACCAGAATATCATAGCCCGAAGGCCGCACCAGAATATCATAGCCCGAAGGCCGCACCAGAATATCATAACCTTATAGGCCGCACCAGTTGGATATAGCATCCAGAATCATAGCCTTATAGGCCGCACCATCTGTTAATAGCTTGTTTCACGATCAATTATGGCTCACGGGTTAGCCCGCTGTTGCCTTGGCTCACGGGTTAGCCCGCTGTTGCCTAGACTCACGGCTTATCCGGTCTTGTCTATATATAGGTTCGACTCACAGTTCCGTTCTTGTCTATTAAAAACTCACGGCTTATCTGGTCTTGTCAATATTAACTGACTCATAGTTCCGTTCTTGTCTATAATAGACTCACAGCTTATCTGGTCTTGTCGTACCATTAATATTGACTGACTCACAGCTCCGTTCTTGTCTATAATAGACTCACGGCTTATCTGGTATTGTCATGTCAATATTGTTGACTCACAGCTCCGTTCTTGTCTTTATCAGACTCACGGCTTATCTGGTATTGTCTTTTACATATATCTTCATACTTGTCATTTTCGTCCCTCGAAGCTGTTTCAACCTGTAACAGTTCAATCATCATATATCATATATGATATCAGTGAGATTACTCACCTGGATGCTAGCTGCATTTACATTCCGGTTGTTTCTTGCCTTTGCATGCACCACAACCATTTTGTCCCATACCTATTTATTCATTTATATATCAAATGATAATAGGTTAATAACCATTCCAATTAACTCTAATACAATAGAGTTCAATACATTATCATTATAAACAATGCCTAGTTAATAAACTTTCCGTTTACTAACTTTTTATGAATTTTACTATTCATCGAGGCATTCGAATCGATCTACAGTGCCCCCAAGGGGTCGAAAAACTCAATATAAAAATTTTCCCAAACTTTTCAGACCATAACGAGTCTACGGTTCAAGTTTGAGCTAAATCGGACAAGCCAAACAAAAGTTAGCATTTTTGATCCCCTGCCTGGCCCCTGACTGGAGGCGCACTGCGCCTAGGACAGGGCGCACCCCGCCTGGGGCTTGGGTGCACTGCGCCTGGCGCCTGCGCAGGTCTCCTGTCCAGCCGCGATTTGTGCACTGTAGCATGCAGTTTTGGTCCATTAAGTCCTTATTTCTGTTCTTAATCGTTTGGGGTTTGTTCCTAGGCTAAAACCTTACATTTTAACAAGGTTTTTAACCCCCAAAACACACTCAATCAATCATATGAAGAATTAGGGTTCTTAGTTCCAAAAACCCCAAAACTTCAAATTCATCCAAAATAACAATCTAATTCCATACTATGATTCCAATTCCACACTTCAATCCTTCAAGAACCCTTCAATTTTCTGGAAAAATCATTCACAAAAGCCCTCTCCCGTAAGCTTCTAAAATCTGCACAAAATGGGAGAACATTCCCACTATTTATACTTCCTGAATTTGCAAATTTAGTCCCTAAGTTCGTTTTCTTGAACTTTTGCCACAATAACCAAGTTTTATTACAATAAAACTTTCATTCTTTATACATTTGCCACAAACAACAATATTTTTACATATTTGGTCCTTCACATGGTCAAATGACCAAATTACCCTTTTGCGGTAAAATGACCAAAATCAGTTTTTATAACATTTTAAGTCCAAAACTCAAAATATTATTTCACACTAAGTTCTTTTCTGTCCAAAAGACCAATTTACCCTTCCGAGGTAAAATGACCTTTTTACCCTTTTTATTATTATTACATAAAAAGAGTGTCTTGACGTTACAGAAATACTATTGAATATTATTAATTATTGTCATAAATAGAAAATAATAATTAATATATTGATGTAAAACATGATCACATGTGATGGGTACCACATCACCGCCACCTCACCATCACACACCATAACATTCAATAATAATAAAAATGGTAGGTTGTTATTGGTTGGTTATATATGTGAAAGGTAAATTAAAAATAAAAGAAGAAAAAAAATCTCAATGGCCGTGGTAAACCGTGAAGGCCATCACATTCTATCACGAATTAGCCCATCACACCATAAATATTGTGTGAATGTAAGACCAATTATGGTCCAATCAATCATAAAAGGGTAAGAAGGTAATTATCACAATAACCAATTAATTATTATTTTAATTTTCTCCACTAATTTAGGTAATTGATCATTATCTCTAAATTTATATCATCTTATACGAAACATAACAGAAAGAAATCAAGAAAAAAAATCAGGAATAGCCCTAGCAGTCGTCGGGCATCGGAACCACCGACTAAGGCAGCACCATAGTCGCCATCAACGTCGTTGTTGCTGTTGCTTGCTCACCTTCCAGCCCTAACTTCTTTCTCCTTTTCGTCTCCTTTCTATCTCTCTCTCGTCGGCCTGTTCTCTGAATCACGTCCACGCACAAACACCGATCAGGATGTGTGTGTGTGTTATGTTCTTTCTTCCTCTTTCTATGAACACGCAAAATCCTCAATTCTTTGTTTCCGTTTTCTATTCAATCATTCACACACACACACACTAGAGATGGAGTGGTGTGTGCGTTTTACATTCGAGTGCATTGTAAGAGAATGGGTGGTAGCATTATTTAAGAAAAAATTTTTGAGAGACATTTCTCAGAGAATGGGTGGTAATTTAATTACAGTACATGTGTATTAGCTAATACGAAGACTCAATTCTCTGAGAATACTCAGTTTTTAAATCAATAGCATGACTACTACTGATGATATTGTCCAAGAATTTTACATTTCTTTCATTCATATACTTATGGGTTTACAGAGCATTGCACTTTTTAACATACACATAATTGTGGTTTTTTACGTAGCCTTGAGAGTATTCTTTGAGAATTTGAAGGTGTTTCAAGCATTTGATCCTTATTACACAGAGAACATATTCATTATTGGAGAATAGTTAAATACTTTACAAGTATTTGACTATTCTTTAAGAATATGATCCTTACTACAAATAGAGAATGAGATTCTTAAACACATATTTGACTATTCTCTAAAAATATGATCTTTTATACACACAGAGAATGAGATTCTTAATAAGTATTTGACTATTCTCTAAGAATATGCTCCAAATGAATAAAACTCAACTTACGTAACCTTAGAATTAACGAGACTAAAATATATTTGTACACTTTAATATGATTAATAAGTGAGGATCGTGTTTCCGTAATTGTAGTTTTTGATATTTAAAACTTAATTGATTCCTAATTTGTAGGAATTAGTTTTTTACGTATATGCCATTTCAACCTTATTTTTCTAATTATTCTTTCAATTTATTTACAGAAATGTCATCATGATCTAAGCCACATAGATTTTCTATCTAATGGTCAAAAAATGGTCTTACAATCACACAATAAATATCATTCTAATCTAATCCTAACCGTATATATATATATATATAAATATATATATATATATATATATATATATATATATATATATATATATATATATATATATATATATATATATATATATATATATATATATATATATATATGGACTCAGGATCAAATGAGAACCATTTCTTTCGTGAGAACCTAGGAACCTTTTGACTGAGATTTTTTTTTTCAAAAAAAATGACTTAATACATTAAGTCGCTTATATTTAAGACCTTTTGTCAAAAAAAATTTGAAAAAAATATGTATCCACGAAATGTGCATATATGCATTTTTTTCGCAAATGTGTATATGTTCACGTTTTGTGCATATGTGCACATTTCATATATGCATATATTTTTTTCAATTTTTTTTTGACAAAAGGTCTTAAATATAAGCGACTTAGTGTATTAAGTCATTTTTTTTGAAAAAAAAATCTCAGTCAAAAGGTTCCTAGGTTCTCATGAAAAAAATGGTTCTCATTTGATCCGGACTATATATATATATATATATATATATATATATATATATATATATATATATATATATATATATATATACTATAATACATATATAATATGTACAAACACATTTAGCACAAATGTCTTAATATTTTAAGAGGTACAACATTGTAATGCTTTTAAAAGATTTGAAGGGATTTAAAGTATGTTCAAATTTTGAAAAAAAAAACCCTGGTCAAAGAATAATTGGGCGGGCCTTGGATCCCGCTTAGCACATTTGAAATTTTGAATCCAAAACTCAGCCCTAGGCTTGTATATATATTGTATCAAAACCCTAATCGCTATCATTCTCTCCCTGTCTCTTTCTCAGACCATCATATATTCCCTCGGTGGAGTATACACCTTCGAGAGACATGGAAAAACCGCTACAACCACGATCATAAACCAGCACCGCTCATCGTCAACAGGCATCTATGAATCGTCTCTTTCCCCAACATTGCTCGCAAACCCTATAATTTTTACAGGTTCGCTTTTGGTTTTACGAATTCTCACTTGAAATTAGGTTTCACGTTTTCGAATTTTGGTCTTAGGTTTCACATATTCGATTTTAAGTTCGCTTTTGCTTTTGCTTTCATATTCGTTTTTTGGTTTCCCGTGTTGGATTCAAGGGACGATTTTTGGATTTCATCATTTTCCTTTGTTTAATATGCTTTCCTTTTTTGGGCATGATTCTCTTTTCTAATTCATCTACTTTTTTAAGTGTATGTCGTGGTGACCATTTATATTGAATTGCCAATGAACTGTTTGATAAAACGTCAAAGAGAGCATTTATTTGTTTTAGTTTGTTTTGGAATAATTACACCAAATTATGATAGTTTACTTGTAGTTTTTAAACCCTTCTTCCTCCCCTTTCTATGTTATACAGAGTTGTATTGGCACCTCTAACAAGGCAAAGATCCTACAGGAATGTCCTTCAGCCACACACTATCTTATATTATTCACAAAGGACAACAAAATGAGGTCTTCTTATTACAGAAGCCACTGGAGTTTTTGACACTGCCCAAGGGTATGATTGTCTTTATCTTCAATGTTTTCTTGGAAAACTCCGAACTGAAAATTATCTATTTACCTACCGTGTGATTATTGTTTTTTTAATAATGTATTTATTGTTGTTTAAGGTATCCAGAAACACCGGGGATATAGACAAATTAAGGAACAAGAAGAAGCATGGAAACCAATTGTGGATGTTGTTCATGCGAAAGGAGGAATATTTTTCTATCAAATTTGGCATGTCGGAAGGGTTTTGAATACCGGTTTGTATACCTGCCATCGCCTTTACACAACCAGCCATGACCCCCTTCAGAAACCACCACATGAGAGGAAACTTACATATGTAAAATTATATCTCATTTGGTCGTGAGTTAAGCTAGGATCGCAAACAGAAGCACCCATACCTATCTTGGTTTTAATTGCAATCATAAATTGATTTTTCATAAAATGTTGGTTAAGGAAAATGTTGAATATGTATGGGTTAGTGAAATGTACCTAATTGTTTAATTTTGGGTTAATTTTTGCTTTTTTAGGATTCTGATAGCTAAATAAAAATGGGCTACATGCTATTCTCTTTTGGTGCTTAATGGTTTAAGTAGTTTGATATGTTGAGTAGATTAATTAAACACATGTAATCTAGATGTGGTAATATTATGGATATGGTTGAGTCTGTTGTGTCAGTATGAAGAAATGAGGCATTGTGTGCTGCAGGGTTCTAGACAACTCCAAATTATACATATTTAAAATACCCCAAAAAGTTGTTGGAGATAAGTTATACTATTGCAGTTTCTAGACAACCCCAAATAATTTTGAATTGTCCAAATGGATATCTCGATTTGGTTTATTCATGATAAATAATTAATTGAAAATAACAATTGTTACCACATCATTGCATTTTATGTAAAATAGATTCAATTTGAGAAGTTTTAAACTATAAATGATATAACCATTAAATAACCGTCAAAAACCAAATCTATTATTAATCGGTCATTTGGGCTTTTAACTCATTTTAGATTATTCATGTTTATCATTCATTTTAAATTATATTTAACTATTTAAATACCGATTTACCCAAAACGAAGCAAAACAAATATGTCATTTAATTGAAGTTTATTTCAAAAGAAAAATCCATATAATAAACAAACCGTCGCTTGGAAACAATACGTTGAAACGAACTATCCTCACCGCCGCATCGTGCGGGTATGCCGCTAGTATACTATAATGCATATATAATATGTACAACTTTTTTATGCACCATTGTCTTAAAATTAAGAGGTACAACTAAATAATGCAACAAACTATTATTTTTCTATTAAATTAATTATTTAATCTGAAATTTCTAGACCATTGATGACTCTAAATGAATCAAAGGCTGAGATCAAATCTGAAATTTCAAATGGATGTTATCATCATAAATTCAAATTTTCAAACAATTAACTCCCTCCAAGAATTATACTATAAAATGTAAAGCCTCATACATGATATTTACTCCAATCTTTTCTTATGCCATGTGTTTCTCCCTTCATAATCTGTTTTTGTACAACAAAGGTTTTACTTTATTACAATCTAATCTTTTCATGTCAAAATAGCAAGATATATAAAGCTGCTAATGTATATTATTGTCTTTGTTTTGTATTATAAAATGTGAAACTAACTATTACACCATCTTCTATTTCTCCACAGATTGCTGACCATCTCTATCAGCACTACTCCAAGGTAACATATTTTTAACCTTCATAATCTGTTACTGCATAGAAACACAAAAAATTTAAATAAATATCTTTTTGTAGGGCTTCTACAGAATATAACAAGTGTTGTGGGTGGATAGAAGATCTAGAAAAGCATCAAATTTATTTGTAGTAACCAAGTTTAAACTAATGTTTAAATTTACAAACTCCGATGTTTAAATACACAGCATCTTACTTTCAAGTTTTTGACATATATGTCTAATTTACATATTGTACCTGTTGTCATTACATTCAATACACCAAACAGATATAAACATATTAATTTGATTGAAGCCAAACAAAAGCTTTATCAAGTCAAAATCCAAATGCTGCAAAAGAAAACTTTCCATTATCATATAAGAGTTTAAAACATGGTTTTTTGTTGAATCAACTTAAAACTATGAACTTTATAAATTCTAACTTTTTTTCTTAAATTTAGTATTATCAATACTAATATTTCAGTCAAATTATTCATTTTAAGAAAATAGATTTTTAATTCTTTCATTTTAACAAAACATACAACCAGAAACAGTTCCTTACTTGATGAAGCTAGAACAATATCCAACGCACCATTCCCAATCTAAGTGGTGAACCGAACAAAGAACTAGGCAAGTATGATAATTATGAAAGTAGATCTATGCTGGAGATCGATATCACAAAGACTATAATCAGAACAACAAAATCAAAATCAGATCCATAACACAAAGACTATAATCAGATAAATAATCTGAAAATCAAAATCAAAATCAAAATAATCTGAAAAACGAAATCAGATCCAGATAAATAATTTGAAAAACAAAATCAAAATCAGATCAAATCCATAACACAAAATCTAAATCAGATTCATAACACAGACTATAGTCAGAAAAACTGAAATAACCCGATAACACAATGACTGTAATCAGAAAAACTAAAAAACCCGATAAGGGTGGAGTCGATTACCGTTGTCGGATCAGATCTAGACCAGATTCATATATTTCTCTTGACCTATCACCACTGCATCTTCCTTCCAGGCTGCAACCATCATTCTCTGGTAACAGATCGGCGGAATTGGCTTTTAGCAGAGAAACATGAGAGATCGAAAGAGAGAGAGAGAGAGTTGAAGTCGGTGCAACCATCACTCTCTGGTAACAGATCGGTGCAACCATCATTCTCTTGACCTATCCCGTAGTTGTCAAAGTTGTTCTGGCCCCATTGTCGGAGATAGATCGAGAGACAGAAGGTTGAAGTCGCCGGCCAACGGGACCTCACAGTCGGATGAATCGTCGCCGGAACTAGCACCAAGGTATCACGGCTAGCAGATGAATGGGAGGGAAATAAATGGAAGCTCAAGGAGGGAGCGGTCGGTATAGAAGCTCAAGAAGGTAGCGGTCGGTAGGGAGGTCATCGCCGGATGAAGAGGGAGGCGTGGATGGCGGAGCAGGGGATCGGCTGCACACAGCTGGAGGAGAAGATGTGGTATGCGGATCTAAGTGTAAATGATATTAGGGTTAGGTTTAGGTCATTTTAGTGAAATTACTTATATGCCCCTCTCTATTTCATATATTTGCACATTAGCAACGTCTGGGAGCATAAAAAAAAAGGTGTATTGTTTTGGTATTATAACCTTCCACAATGAATCATAAGGCATGATACTTAATATTGTTTGATGTTTTGTTTGTACATTTTAAATATTTTACGAAGTGAAATTTATTGGCGTTTAGTGTGTAAAGTTTGAAATAATTTACATTTACATTTTTCGTGTGTGAATCTTCGTTAGATCAGGATGAACGATGAGCATGTCCGAATCAAAATTAAAGACTTATCAAAAGTCTGAAAAAATAGACATGAATGTTGCAATTAAAATATTAAAGCAAAAAATTGTTCGGTTAGTATATTTGATTTGGTAGCATTTTATTATTAATCTTAAATGATAATGAAATTAGCATAGATGTATATGATTGAGTATGTAAAATATACAAACCTAATTTCTCAAGTTCTTATTCTTTAAAACATTCCTAAAACCACAAATTAACATCTTCACGAGTTTGCTTTAATTTGATTGTTCGTTAATCGTCTAGGGGAAGACGTGTTTGTTTGGAATTATTATTATTACTTAATATCTATTAAGTATAAAGTTAAGTATCTATCTAAGTGAGTATATCAATGTATTTTTTTAAAACCAACAATCATATATTGAATAAAAAAATAACGTGCTATTATATATAACGAAAAATAACAAAATCAGCGACTGACACTAATCGACATTGAAAACTACTAACCGAATGAAACTAATCGCCATCGCAACTCGGAGTGACATAGTTTCATATATAAGCAAAATCAGTGAATTTAACTTTATAACGCTGACGGAAAAAAATTTCATACTATTGTTCTTATTTTAAATCGAAACAACATGCTAAAAGAAACTAACTAACGTTGGAAACTACTAGCCGAAAGAAATTATTCGCCGCCGCCGCATCGCGCGGGTATGCCGCTAGTATATATATATATATATATATATATATATATATATATATATATATATATATATATATATATATATATATATATATATATATATATATATATATATATATATATATATATATATATTAGAATAGAAATATTTTTAAAACAATATCATCAATAAGGATGCTTATTTAAATAAATGTTTTTTATGTTTTTAAGAGTTTGTAATATATTAAAGTTTTGTTAAAAAAATAGTTAAAAGAAATTTCAAGCAATTGAAAAGATTTACATTATATCATTGAAATTAATGACTCAAAATAATCCAAATTAATACGGTAAAGGATAATTATATATCGGATCATATTGAATGATGTCAGTTATAAGATAATTAGGAGACACCTTGTACAGCGGCGGATCCAGGAATTACCATTAAGGGATGCAAAATTTCTTTTTTTTTCTGAGAGGGTGCAAACTACTAGAAAAAAAATTCTTTTACAAAACCCTGCGAAAGTTGAGCCGGTGCATGGGCACCCCCATGCACAAGGTAGATCCGCCACTGACCTTGTATGGTGTTTATGTTGTTAATATATCAACAAAGGTACGTTAAAGCAGTTAGGCCACTATCAATTATCATGATAATTTACATATGAATCAAAATGTAGATATAAAAACCGGTTTCATTATTTTGTATCATCCGATAATAGAGATATCTGCTAAGAAACTTGAGTCACAAGGTTTAAAATAGTTATAATGATTGAATTCGGTTCACAAACTAAAATACTGATTAATATAATTTAAGATAATATATATTTTGAACCACATGCTATCAATGCCTCTACCCTAGGGACGTTATTGGGTGCCAGATCGGTAACGGACCATACCATACTGGTTGGTACCATACTATCATATTGTTTTGAGAAACATATAGTAGTACAGTTAGCTGATCGTTTTAAGGAATATGAGACCAATATGATATTGGAATTGGTATGAGAAATTTGGTACTTGTCTCACTTGGACCACTTTTTCTCGACGGGTGTATTTTGGTGATAAATCGATACCCATACCAGAATGAACCGGTTGATACGTTTTTTTTGTATCGTTTGTTAAAGTTAGTGTGTCGTGTAACTGAGACATATTGTTAAACAAAATGATTCATAAATAATTCAAATCAAAAAATTTCGTAAACAAAATAACAAGTATCAAAGTTCAAAACATAGCTACTCCTATTGGTGAATATTCTCGATTGCATTCAAATAGGTGACACGTCGCAGTCGTTAATGCGGTCAAGAATATTAAATAAAACCTTACTAGTCCACTAGCTAGCGGTAAGCAAGGGTCGAACAGTGGAGTCCGTGGTTGGCACTTTGTCGATAAACCGATCTATAATGTCACTCTATAGACGGTGGATCAATAATACGTGTGAACAAACCACGAATTGAGCAAAAACCAAAACAAACTCAGAGTATCCAAACTATCCATATCTATTAAAGCATCTAAACTAGAACATCGAGTAATCAACGGAAATTCCAATTTCGGAATACCTCGATACTGAGTTGATAAAATAATAAAAATAACAAAACTAAACCAAACCTATGAATGCCACTGAGAGAATCACGAAATCATGCTTCCGGATCCCTTCTTGATGTCCCGGGATGCCTCTAAAGTCGTATAGGGGTCCGGTATTTATAGTGATGGAAAATCGGGTGTCCGAGACGTGGACGGACCTCTCCTGCAGCGCGGGCCTCATCCAAATCCCGATATCTTGCAATTTGAATTTGAAAATGCTGACTTTTGACTTATCTGGACATTAGTGTCGCTAACCATAAAGGTTAGCCTCGCTAATGCTGATCTAGAACCTTCCTTCACGCGTTTTGAAATTTGAAACTGAACATTATCCTGCATGGCCACATTTGTGACACCCGTGTCCCGGGAGGGACTATAGATCAAAAGTAAGATCGTTTTGACTTTTAGTGTCACCAAATAACGATGTTAAGGTCATTATGAGATAAAAAAATATAACGATCAAAGCCTAGGGGTCAAAACGGAGCAAAAAGCGGAAAAAACGAGGCCTTTTAATTGTCGGCACGTCGCGACGCGACGGGCAAGCTGGTCGCGATGCGACGGCTGTCAGCACGTCCGTAAATCGTGCAATCAGTCGTACAATAAGGCAATAATTGAGGTGAGTCATCGCGACGCGACGGGAAGGCCGGTCGCGACGTGAAGGAGGTTCAGAGGCTATAAATACGAGGCACAAGCCTCATTTTTTAGGCAGAACACACACCAAACACATATATGATATAGGAGAGTGTTCTGGTAAGGAGTATACACTGAGAGATGATAGTGAGAAGTAAGGAACCAGCGGCAGCTAGCATCGAGGTGCTCGGGAGCTGTCAGAAGTCCGGAACGAGAACCGTGCCAGGACTCCGGGAAAGCACCAAACTCAAGTGAGTAATCGCTACCGTATCTCCTTCGTAGTTTATGCGTGTTAAACTATAGTAGAAAGTAATTATTGAATGAAATGCAAAGTAGTACAGTTGTGATTAGTAGTTATGTGGAAGGAAGGTATGTTATGGTCCCGTTTGACGGGTCTGTCTTACGAGTAATAGAGTGTCACGGGGTGATACTAGACAGTGTGGTTAACCAAGTAGTATAGTGTCCTTGCCAAAGGATGACATATGACATATAATAAGGATATCGTATAGATACTGTGTGTCAACTTCATAGGTTGCACCAGTATTGGTCTGGTAAGATGTATGGGATATGGATATCACATAAAACAAGCATAAAAAATCATGTAGATAGTTATCAAATGATGGATTTGGTAAAAGAGCGATAATACTGAAAAGAAATCCGGTGCGGAACTGGTAAACATTTTAATTGAAGAACAAATGAGTTGTCACGGTATGTGATACCGTAAGTTAGTAAGTAATAACAAGTAGTAAAGAATGAGTTACCATATGATAATAGTAGGTAACATAGTATTAAAACACATCTCTATTGATGATACTGAAAATGAGTAATGTCAGACAGTATGGTAACAATATAAGTTACCAAGTAATAGAAGAAAGCACAGTCAGTACGGTAACGTCATAAGTTACCAGTTAGTAGAATAGAGTGCTGTAAGACATAGTAAGAGTGTACGTAATAGTATAAGTACAAGAGAAGTGAGTTCCGTCGGGTAATACGGTAGTTTCACAGTATGATGGACGAGTAAGAAAAAGTGATCGTATGACGGTCCGGTGTAGTAAGATGAATCTGTGAAACGAGTGTGGCTATTTAGGCCATACTGTGATTCGATTACTCACTAAGCTTTATAGCTTACCCTTTTATTTTATGTGGTTTTTGCAGGTATAGGTAACGCTCGTCTTGGATCATGGGACGATCCCTGGTGATATTATCTTGTAAAACCTCAGGCTTTGGAGAGCCGGGTCGTTACAAATGGTATCAGAGCCGAGATTTGAGTAAACTAGGTGTCAGTAGAAAAGATTCCTAGACTCAAATCAGTAGGTATATGTAAATTACCTAATGATAGGTAAATATCACAAACATATTGTGATAAGGAAAGAGATGGGTAAACATCACAAAAATATTGTGATGAGAAGATAGATAAAGATAAAGCAAAATATACATAGTAACTCAATATGAGTGTTAAAGAACTCCTTTGAAATTTAAAGAGAAAAAGACAGTAAGAACAGTGATAAGATAGCTTGTTAAAAATATAAACAAGAAAGTAAGTAAGAAATAAGAATTACAAGAAAGCATTAAAACACGAGAATGGTACATAAGGTACCAAAGAAGATAAGAAGTATACTCATAAGAGTAAATAAGAAAGCAAGCAGTTTTGAGAAAAGAAACAGTTTTGAGAAAGTAAAAGAAAGTTATAAAGAAAAGAGTTGGCTTTTAGCCATAAGATATTTTATAAAAAAAAAAGCATGAGTTAAAGTCAGAAAGGTAAGAGAGAATGTAAGATATGAAGAAAAAAAATGATAAAAGTAGCTCTATATAAGAACTAAAAGTTTGTTTGAAAGAAGTTTATGAGAAGCTAAAATTTTAAAATAGTGGCTCTACATATGAGCTAAAATGTTTTACGAGTCTGAACTATGTTTCAGAAAAGAGTTTTGAAAGATATGAGATTTGAAAAGAGTTTTGAAAGCTATGAGATTCGCTCTATATAAGAGCGAAAGATGTTTTAGTTTAGCTAAGACCAATTTGAAACGAATGACAGTCGAGAAGAGAAGAGAAAGAGGTCCGGACAGGCTTTCGCCAATTAAGGAAGCCTAGAAGACACTACTGGGATGGTACCTCCCTTCACGAAGTAGTTGTCTAGCTTAGTATACCCTTGTGCTTGAATCCGTTCCAAGTCACAAAGGGAAACAGAATGAGCATAACCTAGCGGGCGGATCTGTTCTGTCCCGCGAGGGGAGCTAGTAGAACGAGTTTCATGAGTATCAGTTGGTCTTATGCTAAGAGAAAGGAAAGAGTTAAAGAAAGAATTATTTTCAAAATGAGGGTTATTTTAAAACCAAAGAAGATTAAGGGTCCTGTAGTGACCAAAAGTTATGATAAATTTTTTTAACAAAAGAGTCGTTTTATAACCAAGAAGTGAAAAAGAGATTTTTCTAGAAAGAGTCATTTTTATGACTAGAGTATGTAAAAATTATTTTAAAGTATAATAGAGTCACCTTATGACTAGAAAGAGTAAAAAGACAATTTTTAAACGAAAGACCCAACTGTAACAAAATATAATGATATTTTTCAGTTGGAAAGTATGAAAGTAGTTATGTGATACTAAAAGTCACGATAGTAAGTACAGTGAATATGTACGGGATTAGTGAGTTTTGGTTTAGAAAGAGAAAGAATATAAGTATGTTATACCACGCGTAACTAGTGGTATATGAGTTAAGAGAACCAGCGAGCCAGGAAACCTAGTGTAACATTAGAATCAGTATGTATAAGTAATTATGAAAGTAAGGGCCCGTATTATCATAATCACAGGATATGTATTGATGCTGATGGAATCACGAAGAAATCATGGTAGTCTGGTAAGAAATAAGTAGAAAATATAACAAACATAAAACTATGAAATGAGTAAAAGATATGGGAAACCTTATACCCGAAAGTATAAGTTAAGTAAGTATGAGTAACGATAAGAGAAAACAAGTAATAATAAATGTAGTATGGTAATAATACCTAAGTGTGTAGAAGAATGTGTACACAGGTACATAAGAGTTAGTTTAAGAGATTACTGAGATTTCGGGGACGAAATCCTGTAAGGGGGAAGGATTGTGACACCCGTGTCCCGGGAGGGACTATAGATCAAAAGTAAGATCGTTTTGACTTTTAGTGTGACCAAATAAAGATGTTAAGGTCATTATGAGATAAAAAAATTTAACGATCAAAGCCTAGGGGTCAAAACGGAGCAAAAAGCGGAAAAAACGAGGCCTTTTAATTGTCGGCACGTCACGACGCGACGGGCAAGCTGGTCGCGACGTGACGGCTGTCAGCACGTCCGTAAATCGTGCAATCAGTCGTACAATCAGGGAATAATTGAGGTGAGTCATCGCGACGCGACGGGAAGGCCGGTCGCGACACGAAGGAGGTTCAGAGGCTATAAATACGAGGCACAAGCCTCATTTTTTAGGCAGAACACACACCAAACACATATATGATATAGGAGAGTGTTCTGGTAAGGAGTATACACTGAGAGATGATAGTGAGAAGTAAGGAACCAGCGGCAGCTAGCATCGAGGTGCTCAGGAGCTGTCAGAAGTCCGGAACGAGAACCGTGCCAGGACTCCGGGAAAGCACCAAACTCAAGTGAGTAATCGCTACCGTATCTCCCTAGTAGTTTATGCGTGTTAAACTATAGTAGAAAGTAATTATTGAATGAAATGCAAAGTAGTACAGTTGTGATTAGTAGTTATGTGGAAGGAAGGTATGTTATGGTCCCGTTTGACGGGTCTGTCTTACGAGTAATAGAGTGTCACGGGGTGATACTAGACAGTGTGGTTAACCAAGTAGTATAGTGTCCTTGCCAAAGGATGACATATGACATATAATAAGGATATCGTATAGATACTGTGTGTCAACTTCATAGGTTGCACCAGTATTGGTCTGGTAAGATGTATGGGATATGGATATCCCATAAAACAAGCATAAAAAATCATGTAGATAGTTATCAAATGATGGATTTGGTAAAAGAGCGATAATACTGAAAAGAAATCCGGTGCGGAACTGGTAAACATTTTAATTGAAGAACAAATGAGTTGTCACGGTATGTGATACCGTAAGTTAGTAAGTAATAACAAGTAGTAAGGAATGAGTTACCATATGATAATAGTAGGTAACATAGTAGTAAAACACATCTCTATTGATGATACTGAAAATGAGTAATGTCAGACAGTATGGTAACAATATAAGTTACCAAGTAATAGAAGAAAGCACAGTCAGTACGGTAACGTCATAAGTTACCAGTTAGTAGAATAGAGTGCTGTAAGACATAGTAAGAGTGTACGTAATAGTATAAGTACAAGAGAAGTGAGTTCCGTCGGGTAATACGGTAGTTTCACAGTATGATGGACGAGTAAGAAAAAGTGATCGTATGACGGTCCGGTGTAGTAAGATGAATCTGTGAAACGAGTGTGGCTATTTAGGCCATACTGTGATTCGATTACTCACTAAGCTTTATAGCTTACCCTTTTATTTTATGTGGTTTTTGCAGGTATAGGTAACGCTCGGCTTGGATCATGGGACGATCCCTGGTGATATTATCTTGTAAAACCTCAGGCTTTGGAGAGCCGGGTCGTTACAACATTAGAGGCGGTAATCACAAGGGTTAGTGTCACTAATCCCTCCTGCTCCACTTTCTTTATCCGTTTTGCCCTTTAACTTCTCCCAAATTGTACTTAAACCCCTGTGTTTACACTAAAACCATATTCAAGCACTTTGATACAAAAGTAACTTCTCCCAAATTGCACTTCCACCACTATAAATACCGGACCCCCGTACGACTTTAGAGGCATCCCGGGCATCAAGAAGGGATACGGAAGCATGATTTCATGATTTTCTCAGTTGCAATCAGTAGGTTTGGTTTATATTTAGTTTTTCTATTGTTTCATCAACTCGTTATCGAGGTATTCCACAATTGGAATTTTCGTCGATTACACGACGTTCTAGTTTCGATTATTTCGTAGATCTGAATAGTTTGGATATTCTGAGTCTGGTTGCGTTGAACGATTTGTTGCTTTGATTTTAGTTTATAAAAGTTAGCATTCAATTTCTATTGTTTTCTCGATCTGCAATCAGATATGAGTTTGTTTTGATTTTTGTTTTAGTTTTTGTGTGTTTCCCACGTGTTATTCCACCATCTATAGAGTGACACTATAGATCGGTTTATCGACACAAAGTGTCAACCACAGACTCCACGGTTAGACCCTTACTTGCAGCTAGCTAGTGAGCCGTAAGGTATAAATTTAGTATTTTTGACTACATCAACGACTGCATACATGTCAGTCCCCACCCCACACTTTAAACCGTACAACATCCTCGTTGTACAAAAAGAACATCAAAACAAGGGAGAAAAGCGTTATCCTTTAGGAACGGTGAATTGCTTGACTGTTGGGATCGTATGTATCAGGGTCGATCGTTCGTACCATTCTTGATGAAAATCCAGGAGTCGGGGCGCAGCAGTAAACACGCCGGCATAATATAAGTGCAGGGGTATAATGACCCCACACTTGTGTTATGCAACTCCCTCAGTTGGTCCAACAATCACATTTCGGCAAATATTGGCAGTTCTATTAACAACATATCAACTCATGCAAAAAGATGTCAAATTTTAGATACAGACATAAAAAGTTAAATACAGAAACCAAAACTAAAACTAAAACTAAAAACTAAAAATGAAAAGAAAATAAAATAAAAAGGTACAAGAAATGACACTCAGTGTCCTCATCGTCGTGGTTGGTGCCTGATGGACATGCCCCGTCGCCTCACCAGTTGGTGGTGATGGTATCCCCAGATGTAAGAAAAGTGCACACTGGCCCTCCACCAACCGTTGCAGCTCGGCTCGAATCTCCGCCTGACCGGTCACGAATCTTGCATGAGTAGCCATTATCTCTTGTAATGTGGCCTGGATGTCCAGGGGCTCTGGCTCCTGATCTCGCTGAGGCTGTGATGGCTCTCTCCTCCGCCTCTACGTCCATCGTCCTGAGTCTATGCTGGCTCAGGTGCGTCGATCGGTCGATTCGCCGCGAGTATGTAACGACCATCACTGAAGGCCTGATGACATCCATCGCCAATAAAAGTGTAGCCCCCATCAGTCTCGGGTGGCATGGGGTCATCTGTCTCGTGACCTCAAGTGGCAAAAAGTCGTATGATCGGGCAAAATGTGTGATATAGTGTCCACCGCCCAAAGGGCCAGCCGATCTGGGCTGCGTAGCCCTAACCAAGAACTCAGCTGAAAGATACGGAAGGTGGTAGAAGTTGTTAACTCGGAGGAGTGCCTACATATATGGCAGGTCCTTCTTCGGCACCTTGTCGCCACCCTTGCGCTGAGTAAGGGTGCAAGCGACAATCCTGTGTAGTAGCCTGTGGATCGGTGATCGTATAGTACTCGAAGTAGTGGATATGGTAAATGCAACATCGCTAATCTCGCCCCAAATGTTTGCCTTCGTCACTCCATCATCCGGATTGGTGGTCCACGCAACGAGGAAA
The DNA here is from genome assembly GCA_023525715.1 of Cichorium intybus. NCBI lineage: Eukaryota > Viridiplantae > Streptophyta > Magnoliopsida > Asterales > Asteraceae > Cichorium > Cichorium intybus. Next base: position 41,393,363 of record CM042011.1, on the reverse strand, counting down.
GGTAGGAAATACGGGTCGGCAGTCTCCTCCACAGTGTAAATACCTACTCGCCATGCAAGTTCTGCGATAGTGCACTCCCTGTGCACACCTCCTAGTCGAAATCTAATTGTCTGTTGGGACAAGTCGTCACCGCGTAGTCCCCACGTGCAGGTGGAGTAGAACTCCAAGATAAGCTCCCAGTAACAAGTCTCGTCTGCTGCGATGAGACGGTGCCAGCCGCGACACGTAAAATGGTGAACTCCATCGTCACTTCATCACTCCATCATCGTAGTCGTTGATACAGCCAAAAATACTAAATAAAACCTTACTAGTCCACTAGCTAGTCGTAAGCAATGGTCGAACCGTGGAGTCCGTGGTGGGCACTTTGTGTCGATAAACCGATTTATAGTGTCACTCTATAGACGTCGGATCAATAACACGTGGGAATTAACCAAAAATCAAGAAAAAACCATAACAAACTCAGAATATCCAAACTATCCAGATCTATTAAAGCATCTAAACTAGAACATCGAGTAATCGACAGAAATTCCAATTTCGAAATTCCTCGATACCGAGTTGATAAAATAATAAAAATAACAAAACTAAACCAAACCTATGAATGCCATTGAGAGAATCACGAAATCATGCTTCCGGATCCCTTCTTGATGTCCCGGGATGCCTCTAAAGTCGTACAGGGGTCCGATATTTATGGTGATGGAAAATCGGGTGTCCGAGACGCGGACGGACCTCTCCTGCAGTGCGGGCCTCATCCAAATCCCGATATCTCGCGATTTGAATTTGAAAATGCTGACTTTTGACTTATCTGGAGATTAGCGTCGCTAACTATAAAGGTTAGTGTCGCTAATGCTGATCTAGAACCTTCCTTCGCGCGTTTTGAAATTTGAAACTAAACGTTATCCCGCTTGGCCACATTAGCGGCGCTAATCACAAGGATTAGCGTCGCTAATCCCTCCTGCTCCATTTTCTTTGTCCGTTTTTCTCCGTAACTTCTCCCAGATTACACTTAAACCCTTGTATTTACACTAAAAACATATTCAAGCACTTTGGCACAAAAGTAAGTGATTATAGTCAATTAAGAAGGATAAACTAACTAAAATACGGTTCAATAACGACTATAATGCTTGACATTACTAGGCGTTATAAATAGGCAAGGTGTACTTTGTGAAAGTCTCAAGTTACCCCTAGAAATTTTCAAAGGACAAAGGACTTTTTCGTTATTTAGACTGCTTAACCGATTGTTTAATGTTGATTTCGAACAAGAAAAAAACATTTTTATTTTTATGGATAAACTACATAAAAACTTTTATCTTTTGCATAGTTTGATGGTTAAGCTATTACTATTATATTTTTTGTCATATTATTGGAAACATATTTACTTCTTTAATACTTTTATCTTATAGCTCTCATCAGTTATATTATGGAGTTGGTATTTTATTAAGTAAGTCACATTCTGCATCCGTCTTCCTTCTATGACAATGAATATATATTAATTAAGTAATTTTTGTAATGTAAGTTGTTGCTGGGTTTGGAGTAAAACATATATGGGGAAGTAGGGATACGAGTTTCAAAAACACACAGACATACACACATAGACACATCATGAGGAAACAAGTTTTAAACACACATATATATGTTATAGGCAAGGAACTAAATGCTGCCATATTACAATCGTATTTTCGATCTTTTCCAGATACCGTCCTGGTTGTCCCGATTCTCAAACTTCTTCCATTTCAATAACTGCTCTTGGACCATAGAATGCAAACGGTATGGGATAGGTCAGGCACCGGTATGGGACTAGTATGGAATTGGTATTTGGTCCTAATCGTTCACCCCTACTCAAACCAACAATTGAGAATTAATAAAATGTTGGATCTAGTATATAAGAAAGAAGAAATTTACAGTACTGTTAATTGTATGTAAACATATCGAGTTACACAAAAAAGAGTATTCAAATGGTATGAGATAAACAATATGTTCGTAGGATATCAATATATTATTTACCAGCTAACATAAATAAGTAAATAATTTGTTATTTATTATTCATTGATCAAAATGAAAAAATAAAGAAATAAGTTTATTTATTAAGTTAAATTAAATATAATTAAAAATTAATTAGTTAATGAGTTGGTTGTTAAACTATTTAGCTTTACAAAGGCTTTAAAAAGCACACCCATTAGTTTAAGTATAAAAGGAATGTGATTAACCATAAAATAAAATAAGCCAATATTGCAAACACTAATCTAACTTCCTCCCACACCTAGAAACCTTTCTCCTTATAGGAATGAAATGGAGAACTAAAAGGTGAAACTAGTTGCATGTTGTGCTATTAATGCAAACCTTCATCATTGTTTAACAAGTTCTCACTGATGTATTTAGAATATGTACTCACAAACATCAATAATAATAAATCACTCTTCAATAAAGATTAATTTATCCATCCCAGAAGAAATGTATGTGTGTACCTCTAACATATAACTCCTTGAACAAACATATGAAAATTTTGAGTTTATTATCCTATAAAAGGCATGATATGTCGAAGTGTGTATAGATGCATGCAAATGAACAATTTTTTTTAAATAACAATACTCTCTATCTTTGACATTTTTGTTGAAAACAAAAGTAGATAAAGATAGTGGTTCCTAAAATGTTTGTCTCAGATGATATAAATTTATTAAAAGATATCAGTACCTATAAGGTTTAGAACCCAAGTGCTAATTCTGTGACGTCATCAGTTTAAGGATTTGGTAATCGGGTATCGGATGATAAGCAGATAAGCTAAATTATTGCAGATTAATGTATCGGGATACATTGTTTTGGACTTCCTTCTCTGTGCCCCATGTTAGCATGTTTACGCCATGAAGGTAACTTGTTTACATCCGAAAGTCCATAGCTGGTCATGGTCACTGGTGTGGTCGTGATGTTCAACTAATGTCTTGTTGCCATGACATTCATAGGACTGAATGTGTCCCTATAAGCAATGTTGTAAAACTGGGCCTAATAGGTCGAGTACTCGATCGGTTGTTGTATGAGGCGTTTTCATGGTAATTGACCAAAAATACTCGGACTCGATTAAACTCGATCAGACTCGGTCAACCTTGGTGCTACTCGGTCAACATTAGTGCAACTCAGTCATTCTTGGAATCAACCAAACTTAGAAAAAATAGGTCAAACTCTGGAAAAGCGGTGAAACTCGGAAAAAAAACTCGGTCAAACTCGGAAAATATCAGTCAAACTCGATTTGACTTTTAAAAAAAATAAATTATTCTAATTGTTTAGTTAATAATTAAACATATATCGTATATTTACTTATTTATTAAACATTTTGTAGTTTAATTTTAAATTTTTTAATTCAATAAATTTGATGCAGTTATGACTATATTTAGTATTTCAGTTAGTATAATCATGTAATGTGTACGTATTTACCATATCTGAGTACTCGAAATATGTAGAAGGATTGTGTTGTTTTTGAAATGGTTGAGAGTTGTATTTATAAGGATAAAATAAAATAGTTAAATTTTTTTAAAAAATATAGTCATTGTTTAAAGGGCAGTGAAGCATGGGATGGGCATATCACGAAACCATTCAACATTGAGCTGTTTGAATGTAGCCGACAGAACTGTAATACTGTCGGTATCACCAACCCTCCACCACCATTTTAATGCACAACTTCGCGCATCCAATAGCTTTATTGTTAACTTGAAATTAAACGTAAAACCTGAACGTTATATAAAGATATGAAAAACATAAAACCTAAGTAACCATACACCGCAAGGTGTAAACGCCAATTTTATTGTTTTCGTGTCGTCTCAATTAATAAAATTTTGCTGAATTTTGAACTTCCACAATGAATGGGGACTGAAGTCGACGAATCTAGCTTTTAAAAGAAGGTCCATGAAACTATTCTTGAAACTGATGGGCTTAAATTGTAATTTCATAAGCCTAATGTGTTTTAGCGAAATACTACTAGAAAAATAATACCGCTGACCATGATCCGTGCGACCCTTTTCTGTTCGCCGAGTATTTGTGGTACCCACATGCTTTAACCTATGCTTTTAATGAATAAAATATAATTCAATTATTTGTTCAAAAGTAATAAGTTAGTACAGTTTTTTTCACTATTTTCGTTTTATTTAAATTCAAATGGCAGTTTTATATTTATTACACGGCTAAAACTATAATTTATTTTATACATTTTCAGTAAAACTAAAAGTACGATGGATTAATTATTATTAGGATTTCTTTCTATATATGCACATGTAAGCACTTTCATGATCACCACGAAGGCACGTACCAATAACTAATAATCAATATTCGTCTGAAAACATTGAATCTTATGACGTCCGATCATATAAAATATTATTATTCTCTTCAACTATGTGAATTGGTATATTTAGTCTTAAAGGGTTTATAGATGCAATTATGATTAATGAAGAAATGGTTTTAGCCTTATTTTTCTAAGTCTCCATTAATTAATTTTCTAGTTGACCTATGAATGTTTCTCCATCCTACACAAATGTATTGGTATAGGTTTGAGACATACAATTAAATCCCTATAATTTATCTTTTCTATTTATGAATCAAATTCTTGTTTGATTAAGTTAGGCAATGTTACTATTTGTATCTAGTGGACTAATTGTGGTTGGTTATATAAAACTTTTTTTTTTAAATTACTAGTAAATTTTTTTATAGATAATACACAAACAAGTCGCTGTATTACACAAGTATACAATCAGGGTTTGAGAATTGAGATCTACAACAAATCCCAATTATCTATTTTTTATTCGCGTTTACGAATCAGATTCATGTTTTATTAAATATAATAATGATATTATTTATTTTGATTAGTGGACTAATTATGGTTAGCTATACACATCTCAAACCCTTTGCAACAAGATCTATAGTTTCATTGGTTGAATTAAATATGATAACAAAGTTTAATTCAACTTGTTGGATTATGGTGTCCATGATTAGTTATTAGAGAAAAAATAATATAATTTTTTTTTTCAAAAAAAATATAATAATTTTTTTATTGCATGGTCACTATAAAGTTTTGATTTAAGTTCATATTTGGTCCATCATTAATTCTAATAAAATACCCCAAACTGATTTTACATATCACATTATTAATAAGAAAAAAATAGTGATTCAATTCCTTCTTTAAATTTGATTTAATCTGATATCTCTTACCTCTAATTTTTCAAACGAATAAGATTATATTTGACAGACTAGCTAAAATATTAGTTGATAGTTGAAAAATTAACTGCTAGTTAATTATTGGTAAGTACTACTAGCTGATAAAAAATAATGTTTGACAAAAATTAGCTAATAAGCTAGCTAGAGAACTAAAATGTCATCAAAGGGCGTGTGTGTAGAAAAATGACTTATTTATAATTAATTATTAGTATGTTTGAGAAAATTCTAAAAATCTCTATAAGTTTGTTGAAAACGCTATTCTAAATAGTTTTAAAATAAGTTAGTTTATTAGCTAGTTATAAGTTACATTTTGATAAAGCTAAAAAAACTCGAAAAATAAGTTGATTGTGACACGTCAAACATAAAATGTTGAAAGTTTTACTAAAAGCTCGGAAGATCAAATATGTTTAAGAACTACACATTGCATCTAAATATGTACATTCCTTTAAATTATTTTACCAATAAATACTGGATTATTATTTTATATATTTTTCCAATTGAATTTTTTAAATTTCATAAATTTTTAAACCAATTAATCTGAACGACTCATATCAAATCCGTTACATTGTTTATCATATGTAAATATTTATAAAAACTGTTAAAAAATAATTTGACAAATCAACTCAACCCTTTTGAATGATATAAAATTTTATATTGACATGTAGATACCGTTTTGCTACTTTTATTTAATGTAACGTTTTGAAAATATTTAATTACTAGTCAAATACTTCTATTAAGTTATATGTTAAATAGGATAGTGTATGTATGCTTAGAAGCGTTCAAGTGGGATCCGGATTTTTAACATTTGGAACATTATTTGGAAAATTATCTGATACAGATCTTTTATAACACAATAAATAATCTAGTTACTAAAAGTTGATTTTTATATTTGCTCAATGGATATTTATTTACTTTAAAAGCTATAAAAAACCATAATTTAATAATATTTTAAAATGTATACCGTAAACAGAATTTAAACTAAAATATTATTTTAAAAGCAATTTATCCACTTTAATTCGATTATGATTAAAAAAATTTTAATATAATAAAATACAAAATCGAAGGGAAACCGCTTGGAATAAAAGGGGCGTGGGCTTTCCGCCTTTCCGCGTCTCCCAGGGTCGTTGAATAAGAAAATGATAAAATAAAGCAGACGTATCACTTATATTCCATATAATATGAAGAAATAGCAAATTTTACCCCCAACATATTATCCACAAATTTTACAGCTTTATAAGACTCTGCATGATGATTCTTGTAAAAGAGTTGAATAACTGAGACATGATTTTACATACTAACGAGTTTTCAAATAATTTGACTTGATGAAGAATGATGGTTCACTATGAAAAGGTCCGATTCTAAATAATTATAGCTGTTTATGCTATAAAAATTAACAACATTAATTTGGATATAAAACTAATGTTGAAAACTTGAAAAATCATATCCTAGTTTTGCGGATTTTCCTATTGTTTACGAATACCAACAAACATATCCCTACAATTGTAGAAACTGCATTGGATGAATGTATCATATATTTCTTTCATTGGATGAAAGCTGCTAGGTCTTTCCATCTTATTTTGGAATAGTTAATGAATATGGAGATGTGGGTTTTAACGAATGTTATACTGTTTCTAATAAAATATAATTCTAATATTTAACAGATAGTGCCTTTGAGATGCATATTATATCAAATTGTAAGGGGTGTCTTTGCTATTTACATATAGTATAAGGATGCATGTGCAATTGAAATCATTGAAAATCAGCATCAAGAATATAAAAGAACAACAAAGTATATTCATTGGTTGCGAGATATCTTATTCTTGGAATCTTGAACCTTCTCAGTGGGGTAATAGCCACTTGTCAACTATTTGCTACCTATACCTATCCTTTAATATATCATATATTCAAAGAAAATTATAATACGGAGCCTGGTAAAGTGAAAGAGACCGGCATTGGAAAAAACATCGGGTGGCTTCCAATTATCGTCGTAGCCATCTCAAGAGTTGAAAATTATTGTTTGAATACATTAATGTACTTGTATCAAGATTCCCAACTTCCATACCGCTCGGTTTTCAGACATATTTTTTGAGTTGTAACTTGTAAGAAAGTAATATCTTTTGAGTTGTAACTTGTAAGTAAGTAATATTTTTTTAGTTGTAACTTGTAAGTATGATATCATGTATGATTGTCAGATTTAAATGAACCCTTAAATATATACATCCCATGTTTTTGAAATGCAGGGTATGAAGTAAATGGTGGGCTCTTTATTTAAAGGCATGCATGCATGACACAATACCATAAAAAATTTCTAACAATAGGATGCATGACACATCAAACTCGCATCTATAATAGCACTACCATATATAACATAGTGATTCTGTATATGTAGTTAATGTATCTTAGTGTTCGGAAAAATAAGAAATTATTGGATTATAATTGATGACACGTCAATGAAAGTGATGAAAAGAACAAAAACCATACGTTATGCGATTGGAATATCAAAATCGTTTAGTAGTGGAAGTCTTGAAGATAACACACCTAAAGACTATGTTCTTGGTTTTTAGTTTCCACGAAAAGTAATTAACTTAGCAGTAAAACTACGAAATCAGTTAAAATTTATTGTGACAAGCTATAGCCCTAAGTTTTTAACATTCCGATATTGAGATCATTTGGTGTCTCTAGTATTGGTCATGGCGTCCAAATATTCTTCTTTACTTCAACTTGAAGTAGATCTTTTTACAAAAAACTGTGCTAATATATTCTTATAGTATAATCACACAAAGTAGAATTACGAGAAACAAAAATGAAGTGATACCATCATACTGATTGGCATATGATAAGATATCATGATCTCAAGGGTAAAGTTCTAGACCATATGCAAATACATGGAAAAAATACCAAAGGAGTATGATTGATGACAAATCGATGACAATGACGAGAAGAACAAAAACGTATGTTACGTAGCAAGAAGACTAATGAGGGCTAGTAGACGTGGAATCCTCAAAGATATAACACAATAAAGACGTTTTTCTTGATTTTTATTTGCCATAAAAGCAACTCATTCCGATTAATACAAGTCTAACTAAATTTAACGACAACCATTACATAAGTTTTTAAGTGTTTTTCTTCTAAACTCCTCTACTAGAAATAGAAACTACATATAGTAATAAGAAAAAACTACTACCGGTCACCAACATTCACAATCACCATAGTAACAAAAAATGTATATATTAAATGCAAAGGAAGAGTTCAAAAACCAACAAATTCTTGGGCAAGAGCAAGGTCTAAGTTGTGTGAACTGGGTTCCCATAGTCTTAACTATTCTAGATATGATAGAGAAATGCGAGTTCTTGACGCATGAATACTTGGTGGCCGGGTTATATTTTCTGTGCAAGTTTGCACACTCATAAATAACAGTTTTGGTGTAAATATATACCTGTAGCTTTTTGACATCGATGATAAGAAACAACGTAAACTTAATTAGATATTTGTATATCTGGTTTAATTTATAGTTGTTAATTATAATTCCACAGCACACAGATAGATACTTTAGTCATCTTGAAGTTTATGATTATGGAGGTCGTAGCAAACGATCGTTGGAAATTATAGTGTTGTTGTGTTGTTTTTTGGGATGCCATCCATTACTTTGATTTGATGTATATAAACGTGATGCAAAGTTTAACGCATCATGGAAAAACTGTGCAGTGCATATATAATTCAAGAGAAATTGTATTTCTTCCTACTTTTTATTCCTACTCATGTTCATACCCAAGTTAAATTGTGACATCTGACATGTGCCATTAAATATTATTTATTTTATTAAATATGACACTTGTCATAATTTAACATGGATAGGAACATATAGGAACGTAAGTAGGAATAAAAAGTAGGAATAAATACAATTTCTCATAATTCAATAACATCAATACTAGTATTCCTCCTTTTTATCCAGTTACAATGTTTCGTGGTAATTATCATCTTGAACCGCCAACACTAGGTAATATCTACTATTTAGTGTTCAATATTTACTCAAAGACGTAACTGATCGGATAGTGATGCGTTGTTGCGTATGTTTCCTTGTTGTATACAACAAACCCCACTTACAAATATATAATTTCTTTTCGTGTTGATTCTTTAAATTTTTATATGATATTAATTAGGAATTTAGGATTACCCTAATACCCATTAGGGTGTAGGTTAGTTCATTAGGGTTTAGTTTAGGCCAACAATCCATTTTATATTCCTATTCATATGATCCTAAACCCTCCATTATTATGATCAAACAATTCTATATTATAACATGATATCAGAGTTTTAGGTTAAAACAATATTGCAATCTACAACCCACTGTCGACCTTCTAGTCGTTGGAGGTGTCTTCAATATTTTTCTTTTTCCTATTTTTTCTTATAAATAATAATACAGCCGCCACACCAAACCAGAGCTCTGTCATCGGCTTCTTCTACAGCTTTGTCTGCTATGGGCCCTCTCATTGGATGGCCTCTTCTTCTTCGGACATCCTTCGTCGGGCAAATACTCGGTAGTCGGATTACTCGGAGAGAACTCGAGGAGTACTTGGTCGACCGGGGAGTAGCGAGTACTCGGATTACTCGGAGAGTACTCGGATTGGATAAATTATATAGTGTTATTTTTAAAGAAATTATATATACGTCAAAAATTATAAGTTGATTGAATTTCATAACATATTTAACAGAAAAATCAATAAAAATATACAAGTTCAAATGTTAATTATTTCTAAAATCAATATTCATTATTTAATATTAAAGTAATCATTTAACCATTAGTCGTTTTTTGTTTCTCTAACAAATTTACATTAAATTTAACAAATTAAAATTAAAGAATGTTTATTAGATAACTAAATATATGATATATGTTAAAATTTTAATTAACAATTATAATTATTTATTTTTTCTAAAAAAGTGAAAATTACCGAGTTTGACCGATTTAGCCGAGTTTGACCGAGTTAGACCGAGTTGGTCTGAGTTAAACAAATTTTTACCGAGTTTGACCGAGTAACACCGAGTTTGACCCGAGTACAAGCGAGTTTGACCAATTTTACGAGTTGTTTGGCCGAGTTGGCCTAGCTCGCCTCAGTAAGAGGCCGAGTACTCTTCCGAGTTTGCCGAATTTTATAACACTGATAGTGACACGTTCAACATAGAACCAAATTATATCGACTAACCATAGAACCACGTGAAAATTGCTCATGTTCACTTATGAAAAGAATAAACAAATCAACTAAAATCAGTGAGATCCATAAAAAAATTATACAAAAATCTTTATTATTATAGAGTTATGTTGAGATTTGTAAAAAGAAAAAACCAAACTTAGTCTTAAGTGTTTATTTTATGATGTTTACGTCATCTGTGGGGCTCCTTGCAGTTTCTTGGCTTCCTCTATAAAAGACCAGCAGAAGCGGAAACTTGTTTATGTCCAACACATTTCAAGATCAGTGGCTGCTCAGATTTCACGTTCTGAAATTGAAATTCTACCTGATTCGATTCATCTTGCTTCCGTGTTCCTCCACTCAGATCCAAGTGAGTTTCAACTTTTGCTTTTCATTGTTATGTACACTTGGCTTCTTTACTCATATGAATCTGTTTGTGAAATTCCCCCAAACAGATTGTGGGTTTATATGTGTTGTATTATTTATATGTTTGTGTTTTTATTTGGATGTCTATTTATGTACATCGAACAGGTTGTGTGCGTTATCTATTGTATTGATTAGTTTTTCACTTTTTCTGAGTTGGTGAATTTTTGTCGATGCTTGAAAATTTTGCTGAGGTGCGCCTGTAAATATTATGCAGATCTTCGGAAAGAATAATGTTTGTGAGACATGGACACATCTGGTTTTTGAAAAAAGACGATAAAAATTCCTGGAAGTTGCTATTTTTGTTTTACATATACGTGAACCTTCTCCGCTCTGGTTCCTGAACCTTTTCTACCAGCTTCTGGAAGCCTGCTAGCGCAAACCCTCTTTATCTTCCCCCTGCTTTTCCTACCATTTTAGTCGTTAGAGAATTTTGACTTAGAAAAAATAAGAATTCTTTATGGATAATCATACCACCATGTTTGGATCCATCAAAGAAAACAGTCTAGATTTCAGTAGTCCTACGCTTTCAACCCTTTTGGATTTTTCACCATCTTACTTTAGTCCCACAGACGTATTCATGAGATGTTTTGATCCGATCGTTTCTCCAGATGAAACAAATATGAACCCTCTTGATGATCATCAAGAATTCTTTAATGATCGATTGATTCAAGCCTTTGACTATCTGAATGAAAGATGCATAATGGACACAGACGTTCTTGTTCAACTATGGCTGCCTGTAATTAGCCATGGGAAACTAGTCCTAACCACAGAGAACAAATCCTTCATAATTAACTCAGATAACACAAACCTCTCAAACTATCGAGAGATTTCCAAGAACTACCAGTTTGCAGCTGAGTATGATTCTACTGAGATGATCGGTTTACCTAGCGGTGTTTTCTTGAAGAAGTTTCCCACATGCACACCAGATCTTGGATTTGTTGCAGAAGGAAATGACCCACGTGGGATTTATGCTCAAAAACTTCACCTTTTTGGGTGTCTCAACCTTCCTGTCTTCAAAATAGACGATGGAACTTGCTTGGGTGTCATGGAGATTGTGACTTCTTCCAAGAAAGTAAACTTCCGTGATGAACTCGATAACATCTGTAAAGCTCTTGAGGTCTAGCTCTTTTTATCTTATTTTCTATATATATTTCTGTATTTTTGGCTTGATCGTGTTAAGTTCAGTTCATTTACGTCATTTTTATATTATATTAGTTATCATATTAGGTAAGGAGAATTTGCGTTTCTATGCATCAAAACACCCTTTATATCAAAATTATGCCTAATAATGTCATCATGGGACCATAATCACATCTTGGTGAAAAGTCTTCTTTTCTATTCGTTAGATAAGTTGAATTCTTGGTTTAATCTTTTCTGAATCGACTTTTGTTTGCAGGCTGTTGATCTAAGGAGTTCGGAGTTCTTGATCCATCCAAAGCAAAAGGTACGAATACTTTAAGAAACTCATTAACCAGTTAACCACAAACTGAAAGTATTTCTGATATGGCTATTTCTCACATTCAAACACCCATCCTGATATCTCATGTATGTTTCTGTCTATCAGGATTTCAGTAAACCATACGATGCATTACTTGCGGAGATTCGAGAAGTTTTGAGAACCATTTGCAACACACTCAAATTACCATTGGCCCAGACATGGGGCCCATGTGAAGGCCGACCCCACCAACCCGTTTCTACCATTTCCGTGATCGAATCGGCTTCTTATGTGTTCGATCCCGAGATTTTAGGGTTGTTTGAGGCGACCTCCATGCAGGAGCTCGTACCAGGAGAAGGTATTGCTGGTAAAGCGTTGGGTACAAACCAACCTTGCTTTGCTGACATTAGTGATTTTTGTAGGACTGATTACCCGATAATTTCGTATTACGGGCTGAATGGTGCCGTAGCAATACGACTCCGCAGCACCTACACGGGACCCATCGATTTCGTCCTCGAATTCTTTATGCCCCACGATTGCAAACGAGATGATGAACAGAAACAGATCGGAAGCTCGATAATTTCGATGATAAAACACGTTTCTTGGAGCTTGCATTTGATAAACGATGAAGAACTAGTCAAAGACGGAAATACCCAAGACGAATCTTGGATATCTGATATAGTGCAAGGCCGGGAGAGGGGCGAAACGGTCATTTTGTCCATGGGGTGTCGGAAGGAAGAACCAGTGGAAGAAACAAATACTCGAGATGAATCTTGGATAGCGGACATGATCCAAGCCAAGGAGAGGGGCGAGAAGGTCATTTTATCCATGGGGTGTCACAAGGAAGAACCGGATGAAGAGTTTCAAGTGATAAACCAGTTTTATAATGGATTTGGATTTTCCAAACATGAAAAGCAAACGTACCTGGAGTGGGGAACCAAGTCGAGAAGTCAAACAGGCACCAAACGGTCAACAGAAAAGAGTCGGGCGAAGACGGAGAGGAACATAAGTTTGCAAGTTCTCCAGAAATACTTTCCCGGGAGTCTTAAGGACGCTGCCAAGAGCATCGGCGGTTAGACTCTTTTATTTTCATAGTTTAACTTTTTACAGAATAGCATTTAATCAGTTCACAGATATCTAAAAAATCGTTCCCTAAATTTCCTTAATTGTTTTCAGTGTGCCCGACTACGTTAAAACGGATATGTAGACAACATGGAATCATGAGATGGCCTTCTCGCAAGATCAAGAAAGTAAGCCATTCATTGAAGAAACTCCAACTTGTTATTGATTCAGTCCAAGGTGCTGACGGGACGATTAAACTCGGATCATTTTATACCAACTTCCCGGAGCTAAACTCCCGGCTTTCATCAACTCCCAAACCAAAAGTCAACGAACGGGTCAATCTCTTAAAAGCCCAAACACCATCCAATTATTCATCTTCATGCAGCCGTGATTCAAGTAGTTCATCGGGAAATGCTGAAAACGCCCACGGGTCGCCAAATAGAAAGTTACCGGTAAGAAAAAGAATTTAGGTCTTGAATTCATAGTACACTTAAATAAATATTAAAATTAGGGTTTACTAATTTAACAGAGCTATAACAACATGAAGGACTTGCTGTCAACACCAAATGACAAACTGGTTGACGATCGTCAGTCTCCGGAGGTTATCTTGCCGACAACAAAGAGCAACGGTCCGAATGATGAAGGAATTTTTAGAGTAAAAGCTACTTATGGAGATGAGAAAATACGGTTCCGGATGTCGAAAAATTGGGGTTTCGAGGATTTACACCGAGAGATCTCGAGGCGATTTAATATATATGATATGAGAAATATTACACTCGAGTATATAGATGATGACTCGGAAATGGTACTTTTGGCATGTGATGATGATGTCGATGAATGTTTGGATTTACATACATCCACCAAGAATCAAACAATTAAACTCCTTGTTCATGAGTCTTCCCACCCGTCATTCATGCCGATGGTCCATCCTGAAGATGACATCCACATGTGGTAGTTTTTGCAGTTAGGGAGTAATTTATGTATCGAGATAGGTATCTGACACAGGTGTTATTCACGGTTGGGGCCTTTCCTTTGTTTTAGTATAAAGTACATAAGATGCTCCTAGGCAGTAAAAAGTGTGAATCCTTTTGTACGATACTCCAACTCTCAACAAAAATTGAGATGTAACGACAGAGGATTTGAAATTGTATCTAAATTTTAAACAAAAATTCAATGTAAGGTTGAGATATTTGTGAAAAGGGAATACACCACAAACGCAATTGTGGTGTCATGGTTCATATAATCATATGCTTGATAGACAATCATATAACATGTTTTTGACTCGTTAATTTGTGCATGATTTTCGTTAATTGTATTTGTACATACATGCTATATCAGCTTATTGATTTTAAAAATGGTTTTGCATGTCTAATGGTTAAAACCAAGGTTGTCAAAATCGCGATCCTGATCGTAGGATCGTATGATCCTACGATCCCACCAAGATAAATCAATCCCGATCATACATAAGTCGTTTTTGGGTAGCATCGGACTAGGATCGTAGGATCGGGTCGTAAAATCGTAGGATCGATCGTAAGATCGTAGGATCGTTTCACTTTATTTTTAATTTTAAATTTTGTAATATTTTGTCTTGGCCTAGCTAAATGAATCAAATATGAACCCTAGAAACCCATTCTGAATTGTTTATTGCCAAATGATGTATTTGAGATGTATTTTTCATATTTTAAACTACTTAGTGTTAATTAAATGGTTAACTTGTTAATGAAAATATATTTTCTATGTTTTAATATGTTTTTGGTAGAATCTTACGATCCTGATTCGATTTTAAGATCACAATCTTGCAAAGTCGAAAACGATCCTATATAGGATCTCGATCTTGACAACCTTGGTTAAAACACAAAGGCATGACATCTTTTTATGGTAAAGACATTTTTACGGTAATGGGTGCATGTGAGTTCATGTCAAATGATCAATGTCAAATATTGGACTTGCGAGGAAACAAGTTGATAACTTGATATTGATGATGTAAGATGACAATATTTTCTCTATTTGTGTAATTTAGCGTTAGATGATGTTGGGAATAAGATGATAGTACAAATACAATAGTTTATCTCAACAAGCACTACAAGAATGGAAGGCTATAGGGACGACAATTTGTCGTCCCTATAGACCTCATTGTCGTCCCTATAGCCCTTCCAACTATATGTCGTCGCTATAACCTTCGTGCCTACAGATTAGTCGCTATAGACCAAAAAAATGTCGTCCCTATAGCCTTCGTCTCTATAGCCCAGCTATAGAGACGACATTTCGTGACTATAAAGTCGTTTAAAAAAAGGTTCGATTTCAAAATAACGGCTTTTAGGGACGACATGTCGTTTCTATAGATCCACCTATTGCAACGACTTGTCGTCACTAAAAGCTGTTAGAAAAAATTCGCATAATCTATTGGGACGACATGTCGTCCCTATAGCCTAGGCTTTTGAGACTAAATGTCATCCCTATAGCCACTGTACAGGTTCTTTTTATATTTTCCATAAAATGTCAAATTTTATATACATTAACAATTTAATTCTGCAAAATATAAAAACATGAATACTAAAACATTTAAAACAACATACCAATAACACATAACGTTAACATGTAAAATATTATACAAAAGTTGTTCGTCAAAACATGAATACTAAAATATTTAAAAGTTTTAATCACTTTCACTTTCACTTTCACTTTCACTTCTGGTTTCAACTACATTTCCGGCGTCATCTCCTTGAATATCATTCGCGGTTGCATCTTCATTTCCGGTTCCACCTCCTTGGTTGTTTGGAGATTGAATTTGTATATTTTGTAGTTGTGTTGGATCGAATTGAAACGGTTGAAATGATATGTTATTTTAGGTGAAAATTGTTTGTAAGTGTTGATTGAATTGTTGAGTCAACTGCTGGGTAAACTGTTGGGTCATTTGGTTAAAGTTTTGGGATGATGTTGAAGCATCCGGTACGTGGTGGGCTGGGATATTTTTGATTTTTCTACCAACTCCCCGTGTATGGCCACGCCTTTCTCCAAGCGCACGTTGAAGGCATTTAATTTCATTAACCTTTGCCTCGTCACCGTTAGCTTTGTCAAGCATGGTTTTGTACTCGACTTGTATTTTTTCCTAAAATAAACAAAACAACAAACGTATGTTAGTTTTTATATATAAAATTCGATAGCATAACTGCTATAAAATAGATAACCACCTTGTTTACCTATAAATAATAACAATAACAATTCTCATATTTCAATATATGCAATGATTTCCGATTCCAAAATAGACATTCTACACTAAATTGCATATCAATATGTTACGCAATAAAAAAACATACTAAAAACATATATATAGCTAGAAATTTTACTTACCCAATCAGCTTGTGCTTTATCATTCACCCAGCCACGACCTTCTTTGAAGTGGTTTTTTCTCCACACTTCTATGTCGCTACTCTTGCCGGTTTTTGGACCTATAAATTAACATCAAGAGTTAATATAATTTCATAGACTTATTAATAACTCCTCAAATACTTAAAAAATACTTACTTTTTTATATCGTTTTTGGGCATATGATTCCGTCCCATGAGAACTTGTATACGGTAGAAGTTCTCTCTTGCCTTTGTTTTTTTGTAAACGGGTTTTGTACTTATCTGTGATAAATAGTTTATCAATAACCTTCCCCCACGCCCGGGGAGTCTGTGTAGGGGGGATGCGCCCTTGCCCTCTCAATATCTGCGTAACCTCCTTCCTCATCAAAATATACTTTCAAATCGTATTTTCGTCGCTTGTATGCGTTGGCACAGTCGGCCTCTATTCCATGTACAACACCATTCCAATATCGTGTGTTCTTCCATGCATCAATATCAAAATAGCGCTGCAAAACAAAGAATTAGAAGACATTTAGAAATTATAAAATTGAAAGAAAAATAAAACATTATATCATATACTTACATGAAGCGTCGGATAAATCTCTCTATTGTGTTTGCTAGGCACAACATTCCAACTGGGATAGTGCATTGACACTCTTCTACCAAGATACATGGAGCAAAATGTCAATGCTTCCTCTACAACATAACCCTCTGCTATCGAACCTTCAGGTTTGGATTTGTTTCTAACATAGGCTTTCAGTTTTTTCATGTATCTCTCAAAAGGGTACATCCACCTCATATACACAGGCCCTCCAAGAATAGCTTCTTCAGGTAAATGTAGAATTAGATGGACCATTATGTCAAAAAATGCAGGTGGATATATCAACTCCAAATTACATAGTATCTTTATGATCTCATTATGTGCATCGTACATGTCTTTCACATTCACTGACCGTGCTCAAATTTTTTTAAAAAATGTACAAAGGTCAATGATAGCTGTTGAAACATTTGAAGGCAGGCCAGCTCGGACCCCTATTGGTAGCAATCGTTGCATGAGTACGTGATGATGATGAGACTTTAAACCCATGACATTTGAAGCATTAGAAGGCACCTTATTCTTAAAGTTTGATCCAAAGCCATCGGGTAGTCTCACCTCTTTAATGAACTGACAGAAACGTACACGATCGGTTGGTTTGAAAGAGTAAGGAGGATGTGGTTGATGTGTCTTGTTGTTTTTCTGTTGCATCGATAGATCTTCGCGAATACCCAAATTTTCCAAATCTTTTCTTGCTTTTTGAGTGTCTTTTGATTTGTCGTTCATCACCAACGTACCTAATAAGCTCTCAGATACATTCTTCTCTATGTGCATGACATCCAGATTGTGTTTTAGTTCAAGAGAAGACCAATACTGAAGCTCGTAGAAGATACTTCGTTTGCTCCAATTGTACATTAGTTCAGTACGCCTTCTTTTCAGTTTCTTACCCCCAAACTTAGGATGTTTCCCTGGAAGACGGACCGAGACGCACTTCAACTGCTTTAATATTGATGCGTTACTAAATCTTCTGGGAGGCCTTCTTGACTCTTTTTGGCCATTAAACAACAGACTGTCCCTCCATTTATGGTTGCTACGTAAGAATCGTCTGTGACCAACATAAGCTATCTTATTGGTTATACAGATCGATGGTGTGTCCTTGTTGCAAGTGGAACATGCCTTATAACCTTGACCACTCCATCCAGACAAACTGCTACGAGCTGGATAATCTTTGATCGTCCACAGCAATGTTGCACGCATCGTGAATAGAGTGTTGGTTGATGCATCTCTCATATGGACTCCTTCAGTCCACAAAGTTTTCAACTCATCCACTAGAGGCCTCAAAAACACATCAATGTCTTTCGTTGGTGATTTAGGGTCAGGGATTAACAGTGTCAGCATGAAAGAAGACTCTTTCATACATAACCACGGTGGAGTGTTGTACGTTGTCAATATTACCGGCCACATACTGTAAGGCTGAGTCATGTTACTAAATGGATTAAAGCCATCAGCAGCCAAACCCAAGCGTACATTCCTAGGTTCTTTGGCAAACTCAGGATATCTCTTGTCAAATTCTTGCCATGCCTTCCCATCAACCGGGTGACACATCATACCATCATCTGAACGCCCATTGTTATGCCAAGTCATATCTTTTGCAGTGAATCTGGAACTATACATTCGACGAAGCCTGGAAGTCAAAGAAAAGTAACGTAACACCTTCTGTAGCACTTTCTTCCCTTTTGTGTTTTTTTCAACCCATCTACTCTCTTCACAGACGGGACAATTCTGCAATGAGGCATTCTCCTTCCAATATAGAGCACAATCATTAACACAAGCATGGATAGATTGATATCCTAATTCAATCTTTCTCAGCTTCTTCTTCGCTTCATAGTGGGAAGCTGGAATCTTATTTTCTTTCGGGAACACAACTCTAAGAAACTCTAAAAGTTGGTCAAATGAACTGTCTGTCCATTTGTTGATAACTTTAATGTGCATCATTTTTGCTAGAAAGTTTAGAGAAGACATCCAGTTATAGCCAGGGTATAACTCCGTATTGAGCTCTTCAAACAATGCATCAAATTCCGGGTCCGCACCACTTACCTCTTCGTTTCTATTTTCTTCAAATGTATCTTGCTCTGCCATAACATCATCTATTACGTCAAACATCTCATGCGTTGTTGTAGTACGTCTTCTTGCAGTCCAAAGTGTGTCTAAATCGGAAGCGGGATATTCCTCTCCGTGATAAGTCCATATCTTATACGTCTGTTGAAAGCCACGATCATGTACGTGGGCGTAAATCGTAGACATAACGTGCCGGTACGAATTCACACAATCTCTACATGGGCAAAACGCTTTCCCTTTATCGTCTACATGGTTCTTGGCAATCTCTATGAAGTTCCTTAGACCTTCCAAGAACTATGGAGACCGCTAATTTCGCACTTTAATCCAGCTCTTATCAATTGTCATTACTGGTTCATTATTAAGACTTAGATCGTATGCATGCTAATTAGTTTGTGTTTAGTTATAATAAGTTAGACTTTTTTTAGGATTTGTGTAAGTTGAGGCTGATTGGATGAATGCACCGTATGAACCCACTACATGTTTGTCTAAATTAAAGGTGGCCACCTAACCCACTTTTTAAATACTATCTCATATGTGAATGAATATTATCAGATTCAGTATTTAGAAAAAGTCGACAGCATTCCCCCTTAACTCCCTAAGTATACGTTTGAAACGCAAACTCGTAGGAGTAAAGAGAAATGTGTATCGATTTTTCCTTAAATACTCAATCTGTAATATTCATTCACATCCTAAATGAGACAAAATATTTAAAAAGCAGCCCTAAAACGGGGACTGCCCGAAATGAATTTCTAAATTCTTTTTGGGTTGGGATACAATTAAGGTTAATGCAATGCATATATATATATATATATATATATATATATATATATATATATATATATATATATGTATATTTGAGAAACGTATTATTTTGATTTTTCCCAAATTAGTAATATACATCTTTTATTATTATCAAATCAATTACGAAATATTTATAATGACATACTAAACTAGATAAGAACAGTTTTATTACATCAAAGGTTAATGATTCTGAAGTGTCCCTAACTTTCGTTATTACAATTTTTATATAGATTAAATTTTGTCACAAATTTGATTAAATATTTTTCAAACAAATTTGCATCAAACTAAGTTTTTTTAACAAATTTTATTTTTTATAATCTTTGATACGTGTCTAAACTTTATTACAATTTGTTTCGTCTTTTGTAGAACTCTTTTTTTATTTCTTTATGATATTTTTTATAACTTTTTTCCATTCTATTTTATGTTTCTATTTATGTTGGTAATTAAAATATAATTAAAACATATGTTGGTAATTAAAATAATACAATTTCCAAAGACAATCTAATTCATATATGGGTAAAATACAGCAACTAAGCAAACTTCCATGGCTAATTTGAAATTTTGATAGATATGAGAATTCTTTACAATCTAATCCTAATAAGCAAACTTCAAGGGCTAAATTGAAACTTATGCAGATTTGAAAAAAGGTTACATAAAGGTCCTAAAAATCGTTTAAACCTAATTTCTACATGATTTTTTACGCAGATTTCACAAAATGTTACATAAAGTTGCATATAACCAATTAACACCTCTTACGGGAACATATTACTCCGAATTCACATGCCGGTTTCAAAAAAATTTACATAAAAGGTCCTAAAATTCGTTTTAACACCTCTTACGGGAACATATTACTCCGAAATTGAGTTATAAGCAAGTAATCAACAAATAAACTATATACAAACAAATATGCAGCTTGATAAAATCAGAAAACGGGTTTTACTAACCAAACTAGTTGATTTTCTGCAAACCGAAAAACCAAAGACCACCCAAGCCTTCAATAGCCGGATTCCGGCCACCACTCGAGCCAGAAGAGAAGATGTGAACTGTTACTTCAAGGTCTCATGAAAAATCGCAATAAATATCATTTACCACCGGAAGAATATTGATACCGAGAGAAGAAAAACAAGAGAAAGAAATAGAGAAAATGAGATACCGAGAGAAGAGAAGAGAACCACAGGACCTTCCAGCCGGAGACGACCACCGGAGCAACCCACAGCAAGGAACCTGCAAAAACAACCCGAAATCGTTAGGTATTCTTGAAATAAGCCACGAAAAGCCACAGCAAGAACGATTGCACACCGTTCTTGGCCGGAGAAACTGTAATGCGGGGTGAAATGGACCAGAAAAGGGCGAGAATCGCCGGAATCGCCACAGCAGAAGAGAGAAAACGCGAGGGAGAAAATGGAGCAGAAAAGATGTTCGCGTAAGTTTTAGGGATCTGGTAAGGCTATAGGGACGACATGTCGTCTCTATAGCCGAACCCACTACGACGTCGTACCTGTTAATGACTGAAATACATTTAAAAATAAAAAATTAAATTATTTTTAATCTATTGAAACTAAATGTCGTCGCTATACGTATTTAGAAAAGCACCAAAAGTTTTTCGTTTCCCGCCTCACCCTACTGCGACGACAGGTCGTCGCTATAGCTAAATACGTTTGACTTGGACCGTAGACCCTATAGAAACGACATGTCGTCGCTATAGGGTTATCTATTGCGATGACAGTTGTCGTCCCTATAGGGTTCGTCCCTACAGACCCAAATTCTTGTAGTGAAGAAATGATGTTGTGAAATTTATTGTCAAAGTTGTGAGGTTTATACTTAGAGTAGAGGTTTGGGCACAAAAACACCGTGCTATGTGACTTGTGTAACACCCATGATTTGATGATTTGAGGTCAGGCATTTCTCAAGCCCTTTGACACCACCAATTCGGTAACCCTAAGAAAAACACTTTAAATTCTCTTCGTATAAAACAATTTTTTTATTGTAAGACTAACAGGAGTATCCATCACATGATCACATGTGATGGGTGCTACATCACCACAACCTCACCATCATATTTCATCACATTCTCATCACACCACATTAGAAATACCCATCACATTCCATCACACCACATCACTTTCTCTAATTAAAAAAATTCAAAATTTAATAAAACCCTAATTTTCCATTAAAAACCATTACATTAAATAATGATCAAATAGAAAATATAATTTTTTTATATAAAAATAAAACAGTACATAGAAATTACCCTAGAAAAATATACGGAAAATTCAAGTAATAATAAAATTACTCGTCCCATTCAAGCTGTTTTAATAAACATGCTCCGCTAAGTCTTCTCAAAGATATTGGCACGTTTCATAATCTTAAATTTCTACTACTCGTGCTAAATATTTGACCGAACCGGGAATGGATTGTTGATCTGGGTTAACTACGTCGGCTTTGTCGTATTTGCAAATCGCTCTACTTTTTTCTTCAATTATCATATTATGTAAAATGATGTACGCAAACATAATTGTGGTTATCCTTCCGTCATCCCATAGTCGTGCAGCGTGTTTAACACATGTCATTTCTGCTTGAGGACCCCAAATGCCCTCTCTATGTCCTTCCTAGCAGATTCTTGTCTTTGTGTAAAGTTCTTTGCCTTTTCAGTTCGAGGTACAGCGTACGCCTTCACAAATGTGGCGTCATCTGGATAAATCCCACCACAAAGATAGTAGTTGTGTTTGTATTCATGTCCGTTCACTGTGAATGACATATCAGGTGCTCGCCCAGTCCAAATATCATTGAAAATGGGAGACTGATTCAGAACATTTCGATCATTGTTGGACCCTGCAACCCCAAAGTACGCATGCCAAATCCACAAATCTTGCGATGCAACAACTTCCAATATCATAGTTGGCTCACCTATGTCACCTCGGGTAAATTTCCCTCGCTACGTAGTTGGACATCTTTCCCACGCCCAATGGGTACAATCAAGGCTACTAATCATTCTCGGTAAACCATGTTTGGTTTCATGTGCCAAATATACTTTCTCGATATCACGTACTATAGGTTTACGCATATACTCTTTACCAAACAACTCAATAACGCATTCACAATAAAAATCCACACACTCCCTTACAGACCTCTCAGATATTTTCAAATACTCATCACTTGCGTCAGTTGTTATACCGAATCCTAAATATCTAAGTGCAGCTGAACATTTCTGTATACAACTGAAGCCTATTCTAACTCTAGCATCTGGTTTTTGCTTAAAATAATCATATCGCACTTCTAAAGCATTGCTAATGCGTAAAAATAAGACTCTATTTAAATGATAACGACGTCTGAAATGTTTGTCACCATAAAGAGGATTATCAGCAAAATAGTCACATACCAAAAGATCATGTATACGTAGCTTGCTGATATCGGTTGATAACGTATCTTGGTTGTCTAACATTTGAAGACTCTTCGGTGGCAGTGTTTGCAACTACATTAAAGAATGTTATGATAAACTCCCCATCATCTGAATCAAATTTTTTTAAAAATTCCATCTTTTCCAAATAATCAATATTTTGGTGTGTGTGTGTGTGTGTGTGTGTGTGTGTGTGTGTGTGTATATATATATATATATATATATATATATATATATATATATATATATATATATATATATATATATATATATATATATATATATATATATATATATATATATGAGAATAAAAGAGATTATAAGAATATGTGTTGAATGAGGTAAGTTATGTATATATTGAAAAAATTTTCAATTAAAAAAAGATTTTTTTTATTTTCTAGTAGTTCAATGGCTCAATGCACCTCATTGGCCGTGTTCAACCGTGACTCGTATTACCCTCCATCACGATTTCACCCATCACGGTGCACACAGGGCGGTGTGCACGACCATGATGGGCTGCCTTGTCAACATCACGGTGAGCCCGTGATGAGTACTCCCGAAGGTCTAATAGTAATAAACCTCTGTCGTTTTGCCAAACTTGTACTACTGGCAAGCACATCGAATTTACATTTTATAATACAACTTCTTTCACATTATCTCTGTTTGATAACGTTGCATAATCCTTTTGCCCAAATGCGTATGCTTTCCGCTGTGGTAGCTTGACCGCCTTACCCGTCATTGAAACCGGTAACTTCGAACTCTCACTCTCCTTCAGCCGATGTCTATGAAAAGGGACCTAAAGGGTGGGCTTCTCGGGTCACTTAGTTCGACTTAGGGTATCCCTAATTTGAATCCCGGTTTATTAATTATTATGTCCTTTTCTTAAATGATTATACCAGTTTCCTTTGGACTTTTCCAATCGATTAAAAATCTTAAGTATTCCTCATGTCCAAAACAATGCATACTTCCATACAAATATATTTTTCAAGAAAGGTATAAGCTTCAATATGACAATGGTACGGGATTTAACGAGTCCCTTTTACATACCTTCTGCTCCAACCATGGTATGCAATTTTGTTTCTTGTACATACGGCCCCCCGAAACAGAAAAATCGAAAGAAAAATATGAACTATCAATAATATATATTGTACCCTCCTTTCTCACTCCCATGTGACCACCAACGTTTTGGCAACATGCCCTCTAAATGGTTTCATGCCTCTTGAACATTCTTCCTTTCAAACCATAACTCGCCAACACTACTACTTTACGGTGAAACATCCTTCTATGCTCACCTTTGAGTTTTTGGCTATCTATGATATATCCTTATTACCTCAACTACCATAAACAAACTCCAACCACAATCCACAACATGTGTTTTCTTGGATACCCATCTTCACCCCTCTACGATTTCCTCTACACAAGTACCTTCTTATTACCTCAACTACCATAAATAACTAACCAACCTCCTACGATTACCTCTACACAAGTACCTTCTTATTCCATCTTCACCCCTCTAGCTCGATAACCAACCTGTAACGCCCGGTATCTCATACAAAGTACACCAAAAAATTTTCAACAATTTACACATCAAAATGGGTATACTTTTAATCAAAGCACGGATCAAGATGTTATCATCACAATAATTACATAAAAGGTCCTTACAATCTTAACCAGTCATTACAAATAAATCTACTTCAATTAAAAGGACAGACTCTAAGTTGTCCATCTTTCTTTATCACGTGCCTTCCCCTATCACAGCTACAGATACCTGCAAAACAACAAACAACTCAAGTGTAAGCTTATAAAGCTTAGTGAGTAATCTCAATTACACTCCAGTAATCCTTCTTAGTAAATATCTTTATCATTCTCTTTTGCTAATCTCATTAGCAATTATCCACTTTCTCTTAACTCTGAAATCTGCAAACATATTAGTTTTACAATACCAACTAATATTTAATAACATCAATTCAATAAAAATACCACGCTTAGTACTACTCGTAACTCGACCATATTCTCACATATATTCATTTTTAACAACCAACTTATACTCAATCATAGCAATTCTCATGCCTGTAACAATTAAACTCAAAGACTCTTTAACTCAACCAATTTATCACATACTCTACTGTTATACTCAATATAGATTGCAACTCATCTCTTGTTATCCACATATAACATAATCACTCCAACTCTATTCCAGCTCAATAGCCCTCATGGCTATGCAATTTGACTCAAAACTCTTTAATGTGACTACACTAACATCTACTCTGTTTATACAATCAATATGTATGTTCAACTAGTTTGTGGTTATTCACAGATAACAATTTACTCCACAATTTGATTACGACAATAACAACCTAACATATATATATATATATATATATATATATATATATATATATATATATATATATATATATATATATATATATATATATATATATATATATATATATATATATATATATATACTCAGTTTACCACAAGGTAGAATTCTACTCAAGTACATAAGAGTACTCACCTGATAACAACTTAGTGTTTGGAACCCCCGAATTACACGTACCGGGCTCCTGTTCGCTAGACTTGGTTATTTCACCATAGTCTAAATCAATTCTCCAATATCCACAATCATCTCAATTATATCTAACTCAAAGATATATAAATCAAAAGAGGAAACAAAAGAGTATAAACGGTAATATTAACTCAATATTTACCGAAACCCCCAAATTCGCGGTTCTACTAATTCAACCGTAGAAACTCGACAATAATCTCACAAATCACTCCAAAGGCATCTACTAACAATCTACTAACAACATATATAACAATATATGGCAAAATCATGAAATTGAAAGTTAGGGTTTCAAAACCCCAAAATCAAGAAATTACTCACCTTGATGATTTAGGAATCATGAGCGTGTTTACGGGGTTAGATTGAAGTCTCCCTACGTTTCCCCACGCATCCCCTGGCTCAATTTGGCGGAAAATCGCCTTAGGAAGCTTTGGATATCGAAATGGGTCTATCTTTCCCGAAATGTGCATTTTCTGCACTTTATATAGTGTTGTCAGGCCTACACGACCCGTGTAGGTCTGATTTGCCTACGGACTGCTTCTTGAACAAATCCTACACGCCCCGTGTAGGCTCACACGCCCCGTGTAGGTCTGAAAGGCTTACTGCATGCTTTCTTAATGAATGCTACACGACCCGTGTAACCATGCACGACCCGTGTAGCCTGCTTTGGTATATTTCAACTCCAAACTTTACTCAATTGGGTTTCTAATTACCCAAACTCATACAACAACCTAACTAATCTTAATCACACCAAGATTAACTCAAAATCTCTATAATTTAAAAACATGGTATTACACAACCCATCAACCCAATGTGTGCCAATCTAACAACCCTTTATTAAGCTAACCTCAGACTGAACGGTATCGACACAAGAGCCCATTACAAGTCCAAATTTGGCCCAAACAAGAACACCATAACATCCCCTTATTGGGCCCAAATCACCTTAAACAAACTTATTGCCACACTATCGACCTCCAACTAGTTCGCCAACTGATATTGCGAAACTATTGCATACATTTTAGGCAATATTAGGGTATTTTATGAGTATAATTGGTACAATACGAGCCGAAAATACTCACTACACTTTGCAAATGACTTTGAGCTGGATTTGTGGAGAATAAAGCAAAAAGGGTGGAAATTTGAGCAAAATTTGGGCTAATGAATAAAAGGCAGGATTTTTAAAGTTATCGATGCTAACCAAGAGGATAGCGATGCTATATGAGGAACGACCATGCAAGTCAAACGGGGGAATTTGAATTTAGCGATGCTACTTTAACCTAGTAGCACAGCTAACTCGAGCATTTTCAAATCTATAAATAGTCGCCCCTTTCAATTTTTGGGGCTAACTGGGGCAAAACCCTACTGACTTCACCTTCCAGAAAGCTTCTAAGGCATGTTTTGAAGGCGTAGTAGGCCGGATCTGGTGATTCTACGACCCGATTCATTCCTTTTCATCTTTGTAAGCATTTCTGTTCATTTCATTTCTAGAATTTCTGTTTTGCTCTAGCCATGTGTGTCTAGAAAACCTAGATCTGGTTCTAGGTTAACAAATGTTTATCATTTCAAATTGAAACTTTCGGTTTGATGTGGTTTTGATTTAATCCTAGTGTATCGTTTTCCTCGTTCTGATTTTTAGTCTTGAATTTCGTTTATTTTAGTCTGGCCACCTGGATAAATTGGATTCTTGCATTGTTAGTTCACATATAAAACATCTAATGTTTTATAAAATAACGATAGTAACAATAACAAGCGTCTTGTTAAGGAATTTGATCAAATGTGCACACACTTCTGAGATTGTGAGAAGAATTGTACATTGTTGGTAATTTATACAACATCCTAATGCGATTTTTATATTCAATTTAAAAACTTGTTTAGGTTGTTTACTAAAAACTAGGTTTAGCCAAAGAGCTTATTTTGATAAGTCGATTTCATAAATGAATAGATTATTATGATGTTTGACAATGACTTAGGATTTTAAATCACAAACACATTAGGACCAATTCAATCTAGAATGGTAACATTGAGAACTTAGAACCAGGCTCTTTTTTAAATTGTTGTTTATTTCAAACTTTTTGCATGTTGCTTGTTTTCATTTGGTTTCAATTATAAATCCCCCCCATTACAATAGTATTTGCCTAGTGCAAGGTGGCATAATCTTTAAATCTCGTGTCCTTGAAGATCGACTCTGCTTGCCCTGTACTTAGCCAGTGCAGAATAGTAGTAATTCAATGGATTTATATTTATATCTCCATCATCATTTGTGAGGGCTGACGCCCCTTAACACCAACACCACTTACACCCCACTCTCAAGCTCAACAGCAATATTCTAGGTCGGCTGTCACTATTTCCCCCCACCATTTTGGCCCCATAACCCTTTCACGGGCTTGCTACCTTTCTCCTATGAACATTCCAACCCAAAATTTCTCTCAAATACACATCAAAATTTTGACAAACATGCCTTCACCACCTCTAAACATCCCTTAAACCCACCACTTGCCCACACCTTTCACACCCAAAGCATATTTGGAATTTCTAATCCAAATATTTCATTTAATCTTCACGCTTCTCTATCCATCTCCCCCATCCCATGCAATTGAAAAGAAGCCCCAACTAGTAACTATTTCCCCCCACCATTTTGGCCCCATAACCCTTTCACGGGCCTGCTACCTTTCTCCTATGAACATTCCAACCCAAAATTTCTCTCAAATACACATCAAAATTTTGACATATACGTCATCTTCTCTATGTCGATTTTCATATATAAAATACACTCGCATGGGACTTTTGAGTGCTACATAGAGCTCTTAGTGGGGATAGTCATTTCTTCAACAAGTAAGAGTTGATTGCATGGAAACTTTTAGTCTCGTTGTCAAACTAGTAACTATATGGATCGTCTTGAGCCTTGCCTTGTCCAAATCTTGGTCAATTTATCACCAAATGGATGTCAAAAATTCGTTCTTTCGTAGGCATCTCGAGGAAATAGTTTATATGCACCAACATATGGTTTTCGTTGACCCATCCAAGCAGGACAATGTCGTCCATGTGTGGTCATAAGCAATCATCAAGGGCTTGATACAGAAGATTTTCGGATTATGTTTCCACCATTTGTTTCGTTCACATACTCTCTTTGCCATGCCTTTTTCCTTAAACTTTAGGAAGGCCGGTTGAAGCCATAAAGTGTATTAAAAAATTCGCTAGTTTGCATATGAAGATATACGCCGTATCAGAAGCTTGTTAGTTTAGGAATCTTCATCTTAATTTCCATTGCTCACTCACAAAAGCTACTATTGTTTATTGTGATAATGTTAGCTTTATTTATCTAGCGTTCAATCCAGTTCAACATCAACGAAGGAAACACATCAAGAAAGATATTCATTTTGTATGGGAAAAAGTTGACAAAGGATTAGTTGGAGTTCTACACATCCTTTCACAGTACCAAATCGTTGATGCTTTTAAGAAAGGGTCTTCTGCGTGTTCGTGTAATGATTCTTGTAAGAATCTGAGCATTCGTCCTCCTCTAATTAGCTTGTGGGGGACTATTAGACACACTAGCTATTATTATGTATTGTATTTACATTATAACTTTTCTTATGCTAGCTACTTTCCTTATAGATAGCTACAATTACTTTGAACATATTTTTCACAGTACCATTTCTCGTCAAGATATATGCATAAAACTGGGATATTTATGTACCATCATCAAATTCCCGACATCACCTAACGTTAAATTACACTAATGGAGAAGATATTCTCGTCTTATAGCAACCATGTCAAGTTATCAACATATTTACTCGGAATTCAAACATATGACATTTGACACTAAAGCTCTGTTTGGCGCACATAAGCTAGCTTATTGTAATTTGGTGTTTGGTAATGCCACAAAAATAGGTTACCGTAGCTTATGAACTAGCTTTTTCATGAGCTATTTGAGATAGCTTATTAATAAGCTAACTTATAAACTAAAAATTAGCTTTTCAGTTAGCATGCCTTATTAATAAGCTAACTTATAAACTAAAAATTAGCTTTTCAGTTAGCATGCCAAATAAATTCTAAATCGCATGCACCCGTTAGCATAACAAGCATGTCATGTCAATGTGTTTTTATCCATTAGATATGCAAAACCCATCTTTTAAACCAATAAGGTGACATTACATGTATGTACAATGAAAACCATGCACAAAATAAACAAGTGAAAGCAAGTCATATGAATGTGTTTGAAGCATTTGAACCATGAACCATGACACGACGTTGTGTTTGTCGTCTCAAACTCACCTTATTTGTTGTTTAATTTTAGATACAATTGAAATCCTCTACTCATTACAATCTCAATATTAGTTGAGAGTTCGAGCACCATACAGAAGGATTAAAGTTTTAACTACCAAGGAGCAACTTTTGTACTATATACTAAAACAAAGAAAAGGCCCCAACGGTGAATAACACCCGTGTCGGATACATAAATCACTCCCTAACTGCAAAAACTACCACATGTGGTCATCAGGATGAACCATTGGCATGAACGACGTGTGGGAAGACTCATGAACAAAGAGTTTGATCGTTTGATTATTGGTGGATGTATGTAAATCCAAACATTCCTCAACATCATCATCACATGCCAAAAGTACCATTTCCGAGTCATCATCAATATACTGGAGCGTAATATTTCCAATATCATATATATTAAACCGCCTCGAGATCTCTCGGTGTAAATCCCCGAAACCCCAATTTTTCGACATCCGGAACCGTATTTTCTCGTCTCCATAAGTAGCTTTTACTCTAAAAATCCCTTCATCATTCGGACCAGAGCTCTTTGGTACCGGCAAGATAACCTCCGGGGACAAACGATCGTCCACTAGTTTGTCGTGTGGTGTGGATGGCAAGTCATTCATGTTGTCATAGCTCTGTTAAATTGGTAAAAACTAATTTTAATATCTTTAATTTATGTTATTGAAGCCTACCATGAATTCAAGACCTAAATTCTTTCTCTTACCGGTAACTTTCTATTTGGCGACCCGTGGGTGTTTTCGACATTTCCGGATGAACTACTTGAACCACGGCTGCAGGAAGACGAAGAATTGGATGGTGTTTGGGCTTTTAAGAGATCGACCTGTTTGTTGACTTTTGGTTTGGGAGTTGGTGAAGGCGGGGAGTTTAGTTCCGGGAAGTTGGTATAAAATGATCCGAGTTTAATCGTCCCGTCAGCACCTTGGACTGAATCGATGACGAGTTGGAGTTTCTTCAATGAATGGCTTACTTTCTTGATCTTTCGTGAAGGCCACCTCATGATTCCGTATTGTCTGCATATCCGTTTTAATGTGGTCGGGCACACTGAAAATAATTGAGGAAAATTAGGGAACGACTTTTTGGACATCGGTGAAATGGTTATAAATGCTATTCTGTAAAAAGTGAATGTATAGTAGTCAAAGAGTCTAACCCCCGATGCTCTTGGCAGCGTCCTTAAGACTCCCGGGAAAGTATTTCTGAAGAACTTGCAAACTTATGTTCCTCTCCGTCTTCGCCCGACTCTTTTCTGTTGACCGTTTGGTGCCTGTTTGACTTTTTGACTTTGTTCCCCAATCCAGATACGTTTGCTTTTCATGTTTGGAAAATCCAAATCCATTATAAAACTGGTTTATCACTTGAAACTCTTCATCCGGTTCTTCCTTGTGACACCCCATGGATAAAATGACCTTCTCGCCCCTCTCCTTGGCTTGCATCATGTCCGCTATCCAAGATTCATCTCGGGTATTTGTTTCTTCCACCGGTTCTTCCTTTCGACACCCCATGGACAAAATGACTGTTTCGCCCCTCTCTCGGCCTTGCACCATATCAGATATCCAAGATTCATCGTTTATTAAATGCAAGCTCCAAGAAACTTGTTCTATCATCGAAATTATTGAGCTTCCGATCTGTTTCTGTTCATCGTCTCGTTTGCAATCATGAGGCATAAAGAACTCGAGAATGAAATCGGTGGGTCCCGTGTAGGTGCTGCGGAGTCGTATTGCTACGGCACCATTCAAACCGTAATACGAAATTATCGGGTAATCAGTCCTACAAAAATCATTAATGTCAGCAAAGCAAGGTTGGTTTGTACCCAACGCTTTACCAGCAATACCTTCTCCCGGTACGAGTTTCTGGTTAGAGGTCGCCTCAAAGAACCCTAAAATCTCGGGATCGTACACATACGAAGCCGATTCAATCACAGAAATGGTAGAAACGGGTTGGTGGGGTTGGCCTTCACATGGGCTCCATGTTTGAGCCAATGGTAATTTGAGCGTATTGCAAATAGTTCTCAAAACATCTTGAATCTCCGCAAGTACCGCATCGTATGGTTCACTAATTTCCTGATAAATAGAAACATAAATGAGATATCAGAAATACTTCCAATTTGTGGTTGACTTGTTAATGAGTTTCTTAAAGTATTCCTACCTTTTGCTTTGGATGCATCAAGAACTCCGAACTCTTTAAATCAACAGCCTGCAAACAAATGTGAATCCAAAAAAGATTAAACCAAGAATCCAAGGCATTTAACAAATAGACAAATAGACTTTTCACCAAGATGTGATTGATGGCATTATTGGGCATAATTTTGATATAAAGGGTATTTCGAGGCATAGCCTAATATGATGACTAATAAAGTATAAAATTGATTTAAATGAACTGAATTTTACACAACCAAGCCAAGAATACATAAATATATATAGAAAATAAGATAAAAAGAGACCTCAAGAGCTTTACAGATGTTATCGAGTTCATCCCGGAAGTTTACTTTCTTGGAAGCTGTCACGATCTCAATGACACCCAAACAAGTTCCACCATCTAATTCAAAGACAGGGAGGTTGAGACTCCCACAAAGGTTAAGTTTTTGAGCATAAATCCCACGTGGGTCATTTCCTTCTGCAACAAATCCAAGATCTGGTGTGTATGTGGGAAACTTCTTCAAGAAAACACCGGTAGGTAAACCGATCATCTCAGTAGAATCATACTCAGCTGCATAATGGTAGTTCTTGGAAATCTCTCGATAGTTTGAGAGGTTTGTGTTATCTGAGTTAATTATGAAGAATTTGTTTTCTGCGGTTAGGACTTGTGTACCATGACTAATTACAGGAAGCCATAGTTGAACAAGAAGGTCTGTGTCCATTATGCATCTTTCATTCAGATAGTCAAAGGCTTGAATCAATCGATCATTGAAGAAATCTTGATGATCATTAAGAGGGTTCATATCTGTTTCATCTGGAGAAACGATCGGATCAAAACATCTCATGAAGACGTCTGTGGGACTAAAGTAAGATGGTGAAAAATCCAAAAGGTTTGAAGAAGACAGAGTAGGACTACAGAAATCAAGACTGTTTTCTTTGATGGATCCAAACATGGTGGTATAATTGTCCATAAAGAAATTTTCTTTCTTCTTGAGTCAAAATTCTATAACGACTAATGTGGTGGCAAAAGCAAGGGGAAAACAAAAAGACGATATGGGGTTTCGGGCTTCCAGCAGCAGAAAAAAAGGATTCAGGGGTCGGAGCGGAGGAGGTTAACGTATATGTAAAACAAGAATAGCAACTTCCAGGAATTCTTATCGTCTTTCTTCAAAAACCAGATGTGTCCGTGTCTCACAAACATTATTCTTTCGGAAGAACTGCATATTGACAAGCTCACTTCAGCAAGATTTTCAAACATCAACAAAAAAGTCGGAAAAACACAAACTCATAGAGACTAAACAATATAACGGATAAAGCCCACAAGGCCACAACCTGTTCGACGTAACGCCATATAAACAAATCAAAAACACAAACTCATAAAAATCAATCAATACAACAGATAAAGCCCACAACATGTTCGATGTAATGTCACAAACAGATTCATATTACTACAAAAGTCAATTGTACATAACAACGAAAAGCAAAAGGGGAAACTCACTTGGAATTGAGTGGAGGAACACTGAAGGAAGATGAATTGAATCAGATAGAATTTCAATTTCAGAAAGTGAAATCTAAGCAGCCACTGATCCTGAAATGTGTTGGACATACACAAGTTTCCGCTTCTGCTCGTCTTTTATAGAGGAACCCAAGAATCTGCAAGGAGGCCCACAAAATGACGTAAGATTATAAAATAAAATAAGAGGCTGGTATTCTTACAACCTGCCATTCAATAATACCCGTGGTCCCGTCGGGTTAAAATGTGCACGGGTCAAAGCAGTAATATATACAGTTAAATATAAGATATATTGATTTATTTATTATTTAATTTTGTAATAGTTTTTTTTTTGTAATAATGTACTTCGGACAATTTATTCTAACTAATTAAATTTCATTTAATTATAATTTCAAAACAGTTTATGTTGCTATACTTATATTAATTTTTAGGATTAATGACTCGAGATGGTAACTCTTTTCAAAATGTTCACATTTAGGTAACAATGTTTTTTTGTTCACATTTACTCATTATGTTCAAAAAAAGGGTAATATGACCGGCTGGTGGGGTTTTCTTCGGTCATATTACCCTTTTCTTAAACAGGTATAACAAGTTAAATAGGTAAATGTGAACAAAAAAAAATTATTACCTAAATGTGAACATTTTGTACGTCTCATAATGTGCTTTTACCATAAGACAACCCGAACACTTAAGAGAGTTTTGGGAAATCATTTGTATGTTTTTTTAATAAGGTGAGAACCATAAGAAACCTGGTGCCCCTCATATGGTGATTCATTTGATGGAAAGACAGCTAATTTGTGTGTTAGGCGTGCTGTCTATTATGACACTGAAACAGGAAAAGAAGATCCTTCAAAAAATGGTGTGTGTAGTAACTTCCTTTGTGATTCAAAACCTGGAGACAAAGTTAAAATAACAAGCACATGTTTGCTAGTTCCATTCATCTCATTATTCACATAGAATACATAAAATTTTATAGACAAATTCATTTAAATACTTTGCGGTCAAACAAACATTATCATAATATGTAATAGTTTGTTCCATTACATTCTTATTCTATCATTCTGTCCATTCTAAATGCATAAAAATAGCAACATACGTGATACATCTATCTATTTTTTATCACAACATCTTGTTTTTATTTCTTTCCATTGCAACATTGTACTTTCAGCTTTTTTTTTTCTTAATTAAGACATTGTACCTTGAAAAATCTACCTACTTATAACATTGTACTTTCAGTTTCTCCTTATTGGAACAATATATTTTGATAAACAATCCAATCACAACAATGAATATTACCATGTATTTTAATGACATTGTTTTTGAAACTAGAATGCTATAACGGGAAGAAATGAAACTAAGATGCTATAATAAACAAACAAGTAAATGTAGTGTCAAAAGCAAGAAATTGCAATGTATTTCTATTTCTTTATTACAATATATTTCTTTCATTCCTTTTTATTATACCATTGTACTTTGAAAAATCATCCATGTTATTCAAAGGGTTAATGACTTGAGAGGGTAACTTGCTTTTCAAAATGTTCAATTTAGGTAACAATATTTTTTTTGTTCATATTTACCCATTTAACTTGTTATACCTGTTCAAAAAAGGTAATATGACCTGCAAAACCCCCACTAGTCGGTCATATTACCCTTTTTTGAATAGGTATAACAAGTTAAATGTGTAAATGTGAACAAAAAAACATTGTTACCTAAATATGAACATTTTGAATAGTAAGTTACCCTCTAAAGTCATCAACCCTAATTTTTAAGATATAATGTTCAGATAGAAAATCGGAATCTCCAATTATAATTAGATGGATTCAAATTATTATAATTTAATAAGAAAAAAAGTATAAATTTGTAGTAGATATGTTCATGGCCTTATAACTCATGTTCTAAAGCTTGTATGTAGCAACATTCTAAATAAAAGTTGTAGTCCATATTGTCACACCCCGATCCTTGGCGGAATCGATCAAGGCGTGATATATTGTTCAAAGTCTCATGACAACTATGTTATGATATGATTAGATTCAATTAAGTACTAATTATGCAAACAAAATCCACAACATACAAATACAAATCCAAATACAACAACATTTATTACATCAAATTTAAATAGTCTTGTGGGTTTCTAAGGTACACCCTACTTTTCATCAACTTCATTCTTCAAATCTGCATCATGGGTAAAAACAGGTCAACTACGAGAGTTGGTGAGTAATCTAGTTTTATTAAAGAAAATTGTGAGTTTGAATAATTTGAAATTTGTTTTCTTTTGAAGTTGGCAAGCAAGTGTTATTGAGATAACAATTTATAAATCAAAAATTGATTAACAAATGATAACAACAACAATAAGTCCTCACCCTATACATACATATATGTGTATATATATAGGATGGAGCATCTAATCATCATACACACTCAACCACGTGCAATAAATCACCTTAGCGTCCCAAGGCGGGGTGGTCAACCCAATAGCGCTATTATTGTCCATAACGTATCTCAAGAATACGGGCATAGTCATGGAGATTAGACTAAAAATGGTAATGCACTACAAGTACATGTAGCGTAAACAAACAATAATTATACAAATAATGATTCACATATAAATGTCCCAACAATGTCTCAATGGTGAAAAAATAATAAAATGAAGTTGGAACATATTAACACCACATGATACACCCCAAAAGTATTGAAAATTATAAAATATGGGGTAGATTACTCACATTAGTCCAATAAGGAATGCGCGTGTTTGTACGATACACGGCTCGAGTCAAAATGTCGTAGAACCTAATATAATTAATAGTTTTGGCTTAGGAATCGATAAATGGGAATATAGTATTAATAAAAATAATTAGACACATATTCTTATATTAGATGAATTAACAATTATCCAAATTTTGTTTTGAATATTAATGTATTTATATGTTAAATGAATTTTAAATTGAATTAATTACTTTGCTTAATTAATTTATATTTTCACTTTAGGCAAGATTTTAATAATTTCTTATTAAAATAATAACTAGTCAAATTATAAGTATTTACAGATTTTATATATTATAAACAATTGTTTATATGAAATAATCATTAAAAATGCATTTTTACATGCTTAGATATTTAGAAAAATGGTTTTAAATACTAAACAGTAATGAAACATTCTGAAATTATCAAAAAATCATTATTTCATAAAATAGTAATTACTGTAAAATTGTCATATTTTTCTTAACTGCTTTAGTATTTATTTAGTATTTTAATGATTAAACAACAACAAAATTTAGGAAAAATAATAAATGTTCCCTAAAAATTATGGATATTTAAGAATAGTTTTCTAACATTATATTGAGCCTACTATAAATGTTTTGGATATTTGTGACTATGAGAAGTATTTCTTATATTTTTCATTATTAATTAAGCAATAAAATCATAAATAATAGTAAAAGATTAAGGGAAATTTATTAAACTTTTTATTTATGATTAACATGTTATATATGATATTCTGATAAGGTTTTATAATATTTGGACATGTGTAGCTATTTATTATCAATTTAAACCATTAAATAATCATTAAATCAAGAAAAATAAGCAAACATTCTTACAAAAATCTGTAAATTTTGTCATGGAGTCTTTAAAATGTTAATAAGGTGCGAAAAATTTAAAATCTAGTTTTTAAGATACATAACTATATTTTTCTATTTATTTATCTACAACAAAATAAAATACAAAATAAGCATCAAACAATAATATAAATGCATGAAACTTTATAAATCCACTTTACTCAATATATGGGTTGTTCCAAAATGTTCCCGGAATTTATTGACTGAAAAAGTATTTTATGTGAATTATTGCCCTATTTTATTGCAATAATTATAGTAATTCAATAGTCCAGAGGGTCGTCGATGTAAATCCGAGCAAGTTGTTCGACCTTGAAATGTTCACGGATGGGAAGGAAATGAGCGGATTTGGTCAAACGATCAATGATTACCCAAATGTTGTCGTGTCCCTTGGTGGTACGAGGAAGTTTGGTTACAAAATCCATGGCGATCGCTTCCCATTTCCACTCGGGGATTACCGGTTGGACCAATAGTCCAGAGGGTCGTTGATGTTCTGATTTGACCCTGGAACATGTAAGACATTTGGCCACGAATAAAGCAATATCCTTTTTCATTCCCGACCACCAATAATTGGTTCTCAGGCCATGATACATCTTGTCAACGCCAGGATGAATGGAATATCGAGTTTTATGGATTTCTTCCATCAGGAAGGTACGAAGATTGTCGCGATCTGGGATCCAGATGCGATCTTGATAATAGAAAATGCCATCAGATTTACTTTCCAACTCCCCATCAATTCCCGTGGGCATGTCATTTTCGGTAATTGCCGAGTGTTGGGCTCCTCGAATTCGGTCGCTGAGATTGGACAAGATAGGAGAACATATTAGATGAAATACTTTGGCATGTTATTTTCGGCTTAACGCGTCGGCTACCACGTTTGCCTTGCCCGGATGATAGCGTATTTCACACTCGTAATCATTTAGGAGTTCGACCCATCGTGTTTGTCTCATATTGAGTTCCTTTTGATTAAGAATATGTTGCAAGCTCTTGTGGTCGGTGAAAATTACGCATTTAGTGCCGTAAAGGTAATGCCTCCAAATTTTAAGAGTGAAAATGATATCGCGTAAATTATACATATTTTCCGGGCGATATCAGTGTCATTTTAGTTTAGTTTCATACATGTTATCTGAGTGTTTGCTTGAATAATTATTAATTGATAATTGATTTTCTTAACTTAAAAATGTCCGTTTTCCCTTGGGTCCGACAACCCGGATTTACCATTACTATACTACAATCGACTAGGTACACTTGCCTATTGTATTGTTCTATTCATACATGGTATTTCCCTGTTTAAAAATGTAAAACTAATGTGAAAATCATTTTCGAAAATCATATATACGCTCGTAAGACATCAAGTTTATTGGTGCCGTTTCTGGGTGTTTTATATGTATGTTTGAAAACACAACAAGTTTTTGGCGCCGTTGCTGGGGAATTCGGATTTATTTTTTGTATAGAAAATTAAATTATTAGTTAATATTTGTGTGATTGTACATTTATTTTTGTGTGTTATGTATTTTTATTGCTTTGATTGACATATCACTAATCATAAAATAAATATTTGCACACCTTAAGCATATTTTAAGTGTGGGGTGAATATTTCGGGAAAAATGAAGTAACAAAACTTTGAAGTCTTTTCTACTCACGCAATGCGACGTGTATGCCATCCGGACGCGACACGTCGACAATCCAGATTGCATTGAGAAAAAAGACAACTTCAAAAATTACGCGACACGGAAACGTGCATAACGCGTAAACACCCGAGGCAGATATTGGTCGTACATAATGATACATGGCTAAAAATCAGCTACTACTGAGAAGGGGGACGCTTCTTTACAGTGGGGGCAGCGATACTGACGACGGTCAAAAGTCGCACAGCCACACCACACCTGCAAACTAGTAGCCACGAATTTGAAACTTCAGGGACCACGAAATGAGTGATATTTTTTCGTTGTTATTACTTATACTTTTGTGATTTAAGTTTTGTGTGTTTATTTGTCTGTGAATAATTTTTGTCCGAGTGATGCATATGCAGATTTGCTAAGATTCAATGCTGGCAGCATGTTCAACGAATTCTTTTCTATGGAAAGAGCCTCATATATGACGTCGACCGGTACCCAAGGGGAGTCTGTTCCATTTTGCTCCCTTTACTGTTTTGAATTATATATACAATAGAATTATTGTATAATATAAGTGTAAAGTTAGGGCGTCATACTGCAATGATTAACTAAGCCAATTAAAATTTTTGTTATCTTAAACATCTTTTCCAAAATTGAACGCTAAAAAGGTAATTGTTAAGAAAAATGTTTTGAAAATAAATTCGTAGGTTACACTTAATTTTATGTATATATTTTTAGTTTTTCATCATTTTATATAAAATTTAGTTCTTTAGATGACAAGTTTTTAGGATGGTAGTTACAAAATGTTTTGCATAAATAACGAAATAGACCCGTTGAAAATTTATCAGTTGTTAAAAATTGAGTTTTTGCCAAAACAGATTGAGTCAGTTTCCCTACTTGCAAAAATGCGCGAATTATATGTTGTTACTAAATTGAGGAAGATAAGCCTCGATAAATGAACTTAAAATGAGAAAAATTCTCAAGAAATCTGATGTATTAAAAATCAGAAGTCAAGTAATGTTATACCATAAGATTGAGACTCAGGATGAAAAATTCAATCAGTGGCCTTTGACATTCGAGCAAGTAGACATAAAATGGGGCCTACGGGCATTTCTACTCCTTATTACCTAAAACCAACTGGTTTGGGATAATATTGTCGAAAGCTCGCTACACGGGTGTCATCGAAAGTCATGGAATTTCCTTAGTGGTCTTTGGAATTTGAATTAGTAGACTCTGTACAGTCTTGAGTCGAAAATTTGTAATCAAGAGTTCCATAGAAAGTCACGAGTTTCAAAGGTACGGAAAAATGGATATAATAACTTAACTTGATAAATTTAGTCCAGCATGATTTATATTCTAAATATGGGAAATTCGACAAAAAGTCTTGCGGTAGAAGAATCTTTAATAGGTGTATTCGATGTTATGTAAAAATGAGTATTTATCAATCTAAAGACTTGTCGTTTATAGAAAGAGAGTTTATTTAAGATTTTGAAAAGTTAAAAATATGTACATAGGACTAGGTATAATCTACTATGTTTATTCTTAATTCATTATTCTTAACATCGGTAATAAATGCTAGATCTGTGGTAGCATATGAAAAGTTGTTTGGACATCAAATTTTTGGCTTGGTTTTAAATTGTAGTTTGCTTGAGGACAAGCAAAGTTCAAATGTGGGGTATTTTGATATCGCGTAAATTATACATATTTTCCGGGCGATATCAGTGTCATTTTAGTTTAGTTTCATACATGTTATGAACTAAAGATACCTAATATGCTTAAATATTCATTTTGAAGCTAAAAAGACGCAGTTGGAGCAAAGGAACGAATGACACGAACATTTAAGCTTAAAAAGAAACAAAGTGCAAAACTGCCAGCAGCTTGGGCGCACCGCGCCCATATCTGGGCGCACTGCGCCCATGAAGATTCTAGAAATCGCTTTTTCGTCCGACTTTTTGAGTAATATATTCACGCGTGCGATCATCCAATGATTCAACGGACCTGCCAAGCATGTGCATGGTCACTTTATTTAACTCCCGATAATCGATACACATACGAAACGAACCATCTTTCTTTTTGATGAAAAGAATCGGGGCTCCCCAAGGTGAAGTACTAGGGCGGATAAATCCCTTATCGGTTAATTCTTGGAGCTGACTTGCCAATTCTTGCATCTCGGTTGGAGCCAACCGATATGGAGACTTGGCAATGGGAGCAGCCTCAGGAACGAGATCGATGCGGAACTCTAGCTCACGTACTAGAGGGAGTCCAGATACGTCATCGGGAAAGATGTCGGGAAAGTCTCATACAATCGGAATATCTTCGATCTTCTTTTCTTTGACCTTTGTTTCCACCACATAGGCTAAGAAAGTCATGTATTCTTTACGTAGATATGATCGAGCTTGAGTACATGACATAAGACTAAGCTTTTTTTAACGAGTCTCGCCATAAATACGAAGACTTTGACCATCGGCAAGAGGAATACGAATAAACTTCTCGTAACATACTATTTTAGCATGGTTTTGGGATAGCCAATCCATTCCCACGATGATGTCGAAGCTACCAAGTTCCATAGGAACTAAATTGACGAAAAATTTATGACCGCAAAAATCGAAAGTGCAATCTTGGATGGCTGCATTGAGTGAAGTGTATTTTCCATTGGCGACTTCTACGGTAAAGTGTTCATCAAGAATCGTGCGAGGTGTGTGAAGTATGGGTTCAAATTCCAAAGACACAAAACTTTTATCGGCACCTGAATCAATTTACGACCTTGTTATCGGTCTGTGCTTGGGTTGCGGTAATGACAAATGCTCGGCCTTTGGGAGCTGGAACCTGCATTGTTGGATTTGCCTGGGCTTGAGTGTTAATGATATTTACAAGCCTAGGACACGTGTTTCTGAAGTGGGTGGGGTCACCACAGTTGAAGCATGTTCCAGTTGGATACCGGGTTTGTGTTTGCTGATTTGAGGGTAGAGCGAATGGTCGCTGAGTTTTTGGTGCACAACATGTGTCCGCCAAGTGGCCATAGCGACCACAAGTCGTACAAAGGCGACACGGGCTGGTGGACATATGGTGATAGTTACAATGGTTACATAGGGGGTCGTAATGCCATCTATGAGAAACACGCATATGGACTTGTGAGTTATTTGTAAATCAATTATGGAAATTAAGTTTGTAGACATTGTTGGGTAAAATGATTGTAAAACACTTGTTGGGCCATGGTT
The DNA here is from genome assembly GCA_023525715.1 of Cichorium intybus. Classification (NCBI taxonomy): domain Eukaryota; kingdom Viridiplantae; phylum Streptophyta; class Magnoliopsida; order Asterales; family Asteraceae; genus Cichorium; species Cichorium intybus. Next base: position 41,350,923 of record CM042011.1, on the reverse strand, counting down.
AGGAGTGTTGGGCACCTTTTGGGCTTTCCATGGGTACTAAATGTGAAGCATGTAGCAATTGCGTGGGCCCCCACAATACTAAGTTTTCACATGTTTTTCCCAGTTCAAGGCCCATTAGGGAACTTAATAGTCCAATGAGTTGGCCATTTTGGAGTGTATCCTTTCGGATACGTTTGATAAGGTCGGGTAGTTTGATGGCTCAAAAGTAATGTGAATGACGCGCTTTGGCCTATAGGTTTGGGAACTCTCGCCTTTGGTCCCCAGGTAAGCAAACTGGTCCCTCGGTTGATTAGGATGTATACGAATGCTTACCTAGTCAGGACTTTCGGGCTACCGGCACCTCCCCCTTCCAGTTACTACGCGTCCATTACTTTGATCCTACCCAACTAGAGTGGATGACTTTTAATTTCCAATGAGCTCTAAGGAATACATATGTATATAAATTTTTATTTTGAAACCATTTGAGTATGTGTGTGATTTTAAGAGAAAGAGGAGAAAATTCACAAGTGTATGCACACATATAAGTGTCGGGAATAATACGTAAGCACATAAGGGAGCAATTAGCACACAAAGGAATTCCTAGGATTTTCTAAGTGCGAATTGCATGCAGTTGTGTGTGCATTTTATAAACTAACATACGAGAGGACCCTAGAGGCTATAGACTAGGTCAAGGCAATTAACCTAATTCCCTATAGTCAAGGGCTCTGATACCAATCTGTCACACCCCGATCCTTGGCGGAATCGATCAAGGCGTGATATATTGTTCAAAGTCTCATGATAACTATGTTATGATATGATTAGATTCAATTAAGTACTAATTATGCAAACAAAATCCACAACATACAAATACAAATCCAAATACAACAACATTTATTACATCAAATTTAAATAGTCTTGTGGGTTTCTAAGGTACACCCTACTTTTCATCAACTTCATTCTTCAAATCTGCATCATGGGTAAAAACAGGTCAACTACGAGAGTTGGTGAGTAATCTAGTTTTATTAAAGAAAATTGTGAGTTTGAATAATTTGAAATTTGTTTTCTTTTGAAGTTGGCAAGCAAGTGTTATTGAGATAACAGTTTATAAATCAAAAATTGATTAACAAATGATAACAACAACAATAAGTCCTCACCCTATACATACATATATGTGTATATATATAGGATGGAGCATCTAATCATCATACACACTCAACCACGTGCAATAAATCACCTTAGCGTCCCAAGGCGGGGTGGTCAACCCAATAGCGCTATTATTGTCCATAACGTATCTCAAGAATACGGGCATAGTCATGGAGATTAGACTAAAAATGGTAATGCACTACAAGTACATGTAGCGTAAACAAACAATAATTATACAAATAATGATTCACATATAAATGTCCCAACAATGTCTCAATGGTGAAAAAATAATAAAATGAAGTTGGAACATATTAACACCACATGATACACCCCAAAAGTATTGAAAATTATAAAATATGGGGTAGATTACTCACATTAGTCCAATAAGGAATGCGCGTGTTTGTACGATACACGGCTCGAGTCAAAATGTCGTAGAACCTAATATAATTAATAGTTTTGGCTTAGGAATCGATAAATGGGAATATAGTATTAATAAAAATAATTAGACACATATTCTTATATTAGATGAATTAACAATTATCCAAATTTTGTTTTGAATATTAATGTATTTATATGTTAAATGAATTTTAAATTGAATTAATTACTTTGCTTAATTAATTTATATTTTCACTTTAGGCAAGATTTTAATAATTTCTTATTAAAATAATAACTAGTCAAATTATAAGTATTTACAGATTTTATATATTATAAACAATTGTTTATATGAAATAATCATTAAAAATGCATTTTTACATGCTTAGATATTTAGAAAAATGGTTTTAAATACTAAACAGTAATGAAACATTCTGAAATTATCAAAAAATCATTATTTCATAAAATAGTAATTACTGTAAAATTGTCATATTTTTCTTAACTGCTTTAGTATTTATTTAGTATTTTAATGATTAAACAACAACAAAATTTAGGAAAAATAATAAACGTTCCCTAAAAATTATGGATATTTAAGCATAGTTTTCTAACATTATATTGAGCCTAATATAAATGTTTTGGATATTTGTGACTATGAGAAGTATTTCTTATATTTTTCATTATTAATTAAGCAATAAAATCATAAATAATATTAAAAGATTAAGGGAAATTTATTAAACTTTTTATTTATGATTAACATGTTATATATGATATTCTGATAAGGTTTTATAATATTTGGACATGTGTAGCTATTTATTATCAATTTAAACCATTAAATAATCATTAAATCAAGAAAAATAAGCAAACATTCTTACAAAAATCTGTAAATTTTGTCATGGAGTCTTTAAAATGTTAATAAGGTGCGAAAAATATAAAATCTAGTTTTTAAGATACATAACTATATTTTTCTATTTATTTATCTACAACAAAATAAAATACAAAATAAGCATCAAACAATAATATAAATGCATGAAACTTTATAAATCCACTTTACTCAATATATGGGTTGTTCCAAAATGTTCCCGGAATTTATTGACTGAAAAAGTATTTTATGTGAATTATTGCCCTATTTTATTGCAATAATTATAGTAATTCAATAAAAATAAGTTATTTTCTGAAAATTTCCAGAACTTCTTATTTTATTGATGGGATCCTGAGAAAAATCAGGTTTATGCATAAAATGAGTTTTAGATAGTTTGGTGGATTTAATTTGTTTCATTCATTAATTTTAGACTTTTAACAACATACCTTGATGAATGCTTCAAGAGGGATGGAGATTTGAGTATATTGGAGTGTTCTTGGCTGAAAAATGAAGATTTCTAGGAGGAATTTCGAGATTGATAGGGAGAGAAAAAATAGAAATGGTTTGAATGGTGATGAGAATAATGTGTTGGGAGAAAAATGAAAGGAAAGATGATGGGAGGTGTGAGTGGGAGACAATGGGAATAAACTTTTACTTTTGGTGGTCTTCATAATTCCCCACTAACACAAGCATCTTAAGAGTTTTATAAAATTTAATGTATGTTTATAAAAATAGAGTTTTATAAAAAAATAGGTTATTATTTGATTATAACAATCTACTTTGATTTGAAGTTTAATTATAGCATTCAAGTTTGATTTTTTTTTTAAATTTAATTAGACCATCTGTAACCCCCGGCTTTTAAAACAAAAACACCCCTGAAATTTTTTTTCATTTTAAACAAAGGTTTCAATACATAAAACCATAACAAAGGGGTATATTTTAATAAAAACGGGTACAAGTGTATCAAGGAGAGTATAAAATACCATGTCTCCTTTAAAGCCGGGCTGCTACTGACAGCATCTATGAGTCCCACTTCAAAGTCACGGACTCTATCTTGTCCCCTATCAGTATCATGCTAACCTGCAGGGACAGTAACAAATATCGTGAGCTATAAAGCTCAGTGAGTAATCGTATCGGCAAATAACGAGTATTAGAAATACATTCATATAACTGTTTGGATATCAAAACCAAACTCCTAGCCTTACTGGCTGACCAAATATCTCTTAGGATTTCACATCCTAAATTATAGCCTTACAGACTATATCATGATAACCTGCAATTATCAAGCCACGTCAGTTATTTGCACATATAATCATATACAACTATTTCTGTCCCATATCTCTTAGTCACATCGGACCGCACCGTATATCCTGGCTATTTAAGCCGCACTCTGTGTCATAGTTGTATAAGCTGCACCAAAACATTATCAATATATAATTCATAGCCCGCAGGCCGCACTAGCTGGGTTTAATAACCCGATATCATAGCCAAAAGGCCGCACCATGTACCTGTAACAAAATCATAGCCAAAAAGGCCGCACCAAATATCATAGCCCGAAGGCCGCATCGGAGACATAGCCCGAAGGCCGCACCGGAGTCATAGCCCGAAGGCCGTACCAAGCATCGGAGACATAGCCCGAAGGCCGCACCGGAATCATAGCCCGAAGGCCGCACCCATTGGATATAAAATCCAGAAATCATAGCCCGAAGGGCGCACCCATTGGATATAGCATCCAGAATTAGTTATGGCTCACAGGAAAATCCCGCTGTTGCCTAGACTCACGGCTGGTTCCGGTCTTGTCTATATAAGTTTTATTGACTCACGGCTGGTTCCGGTCTTGTCATTTCATTTTATTGACTCACGGCTGGTTCCGGTCTTGTCATTTCATTTTATTGACTCACGGCTGGTTCCGGTCTTGTCATTTCAAACGTATCTTTGAACCATTAATTTCGTCCCACAATCAGTTTCAACCTGTAACAACTCAATCATCATATATCACATATGGTATTAGTGAGATTACTCACCTGGATACTAGCTGTGTTTCAATTTCGGTTGTTTCTTGCCTTTGCGTGCACCACAACCATTTTGTCCCATACCTATTTATCCATTTATATTCCAAATGATAATAGGTTAATAATCATCTAAATTGACTCTAATACACTAGAGTTCAATACAATATCGTTATAAACAATGCCTAGTTAATAAACTTTCCGTTTACTAACTTTTTGTGAATTTTACTATTCACCGAGGCATTCGAATCGATCTACAGTGCCCCCGAGGGGTCGAAAACTCAACTTAATAATTTTCCCAAACTTTTCAGACCATAACGAGCCTATGGTCCAAATTTGAGCTAAAACGGACAAGCCAAACGAAAGTTAGCGAGTCGGAAGTCCCCTGCCTGGCCCCTGCTTGGAGGCGCACAGCGCCAGGTATCAGGCGCACTGCGCCTGGGCGCACCCCGCCCTGATCCTGGGCGCACTGCGCCCTGCGCCTGGGCAGACCCCCTGGACAGTCGCGATTTATGCACTGTAGCAAGCAGTTTTGGACCATTAAGTCCTTAATCCAGTCCTTAATCGATTGGGGTTTGTTTCTAGGCTAAAACCTTATACTTTAACAAGGTTTTCAACCATTCAACACAACTAAATCAATCAAAATGAAGAATTAGGGTTCTTAGTCCCAAAACTTCAAATTCATCACTAATAGCAATCTACTTCCATTTTATTTGATTAAGTCCTTTTAAGCATGACTTATTGGAAGCATTACATCAATTTAAACACATAATCATAACTGAAATTCATAAATTTCAGTTTCTATGAAACCCATTTAGAACTTCTTCAAGAACTAGACAAAAAGAGCAATCTACTTACCTTAATTGCTTGGAAATCACCCATTCCAACAATTGTTCCTAGTTCTTGCTTCAATTTCATGATCCCCTGCAGAAATCGTATCTCCAAACCCTCTCCCGTTGCTGCACAATGTTCAGTCAAAGAGAGAGTCAACTCTCTTCTATTTATACTTCAAATTTTTACAATTTTTGTCCTTAAGTTCATTTTCTTGAACTTTGGCCACAAAATCAAGTTTTATTACAATAAAACTTTCATTCTTTATACATTTGCCACAACCAACAATATTTTTCATATTTGGTCCTTCACATGGTCAAATGACCAAATTACCCTTTTGTGGTAAAACGACCAAAAATCAGTTTTTATAACATTTTAAGTCCAAAACTCAAAATATTATTTCAAACCAAATACTTTTCTGTCCAAAAGACCAATTTACCCTTCCAAGGTAAAATGACAATTTTGCCCTTTTATTATAATTATATAATAAAACACGTCTTGGCGTTACAAATTCTCCCCTCCTTCAAAAGATTTCGTCCCCGAAATCATACTATCAAGCGAGGGTATTTCTTTCTCGTTACAATTCCGGTTTCTCATATCATATGGAAACCTTTATGGTATTGCCTAAGCACTTAACCATACTAGTCTTCTTATCTCGTGGTTATATCACCACTCGTATATCATTCCTCCGGTTGTCCCGGGCACCTTAATCACTTATCTTCCTCATTTCAACATGAGGGATTCGTTAGAATTTATCAATCTATGTTCTCAGAACCATGAGACTCATAGAAAACATTACAATTATCTTGAAGTTCATCACAAAACTTCGTTCAGTACACCAAAATTCTTACTCTGTGGAACATATGGAAAGGTCCAATAAATGAGGACTTAACCTTCTTTTTGTCCCAAATAGATTTTTAGTCTTTCCAAGGGATCTTTTGATTACCCCGACATTCCTCATCTGGAATTGCAACGGTTTTACTCTATGGTTCATGTACTACCGTTACTGCTTCTTAGCCATTTTCCAAATTTTCTCGTATTTATCAAGTCCTCCTTTTAGCTTGTACCACAGTCTGAGATCTAGCCAACGGCTGTTCCACATCTTCAATCCTATAAATCGAAGGATAACACGGTATTCTATACTATGCATTATACGAGTCATCTAAATGTTGGTACTAAAACTATTATTATCTACGGGTTCTACCAAAAATAGACGATCTTCTAATCTTCCACTAGGGTCTGCTGTGCAATTTTCAAGCACATCTTTTAGAATTTTCATCATTTTCTCGCCTCATCTATCATTTCTGAAATTCCTATACAGTACTTACTAGTACTTTTGAACTATCAACTCTAGGAATTAATGCTAAATTCAGCAAATAATTCTAGTGTCTCAATCCGATATAGTCGCCACCTGTAGTGCACGTCAACAATTTTCTTTTTCTATGTAGTTTTTCACTACTTTCCGCTCTTAATTTCTTCCTTAGTCAGTATAAATCTACACTGATTTCATCAATCAACCTGCAATTACCCATATGGTGTCATACCCATGCGGTATTTGCAAAGACTTTATTACAAAGTCTATGATATTTTTGTCCCATTTCTTCTTTGGGACCTACAACGGTTAAATTTTCCGTATGTTTCTAATGATTTGACTGTAGTTACACACAAGTCAAACATTTTTCACATGTCTTTCAATGTCTTTCTTTAGTCTCGGCCACCAATACATAGGTTATATTACCCTACACAGTTTGGTATATGCCCCGGACATTTTGCATATCTACCCAAATATACATCTTTTAAGGGTAAAATTTTCATATCTCGTTTTGCTTTGAAACTCACATACACAACCACCAAGGGTTTCCAATCATTGTGAGTTTCTAATTAGCTTCTTTCAATAGCTAATCATTCATTTACTTATCACGTTTTTCAGACTTGCACACTTCTTTCTGTGCTACCCGAATCAACTCAGGTAATCAATTCGCCACATTCATACATGTGGATGTAACCTTTAAGGTTACTCTTTTCAATTCAAGGCATCTATAGCCACATCTGCTCTTCCGAGATGGAACAAGATTTCATACCCGAAATCTCTAAGTAACCCATCTATCTTTGCTATCTCATGTTTAGCTTCTTTTTGATCAACTAAGTACTTCAAACTTATATGATCCATATAACAGTAAGCTTTACACCACATCAGTAGTGTCTCCAAAGCTTCAATGTCAAAGTCATAATTGCTACTGCAATATCATGTATCCAACGTCAACTCTGGATGTAATTTCTATAATCTAGTTTATCTTCTCCGCTTAGCAATAATGCTACCACCGGAGCTTCACACAAGGTTTATTTCAACCTTTGAAAAGATATTTGTGGTCTTTCTACCACCCAAACTTTTTCACTTTTCTTGGTCAACTTTAGTCAGCTAACCAGCAATCGAGGAGCAGTTTTCTACAACTTTCCTATAATAAACCGCCAATCCAAGGGACTACAATTTCAGTCAGATTCCTCGGGAGGTTCTAGTTTTATCACATCATCAATTCCACTGGATTTATTTTATCATCTTTGGCACTATTATCATGCCCAAAGGATTAAAACTTCTTTTAGCCAAATTTTCATACTTGGAAAATTTTACATATCACTTAACTCAGTGAAGTAACTCCAACATCTGGTACAATGTACCTCATATTCAGTCTGGTTTCGAGAATATCATATTCTCAGTAGTCAATGTACATACACATTAACTTATCTTTCTTCTTTTCAAACAGGTAGGGCTCCACACGATGACACATTCGGCCATATGAGACCCCAATGAAAAACAATTTCTTCCAATTGTTTTACCACTCTGCCATCTCTGCAGAGGCCAATCAACACAGAGCCTAGATAACAGGAACGGCTCCCAAGACCAGCTTACTCATAAGCTCTTCTCGCCAATATGGCAAGAATCTTGGAAGTTCTTTTCAAAAGAAGCATCCGAGAATTTATTTAAAGTAGCACACTACTATCACTGCTTTATCTAACTTGGCCAATACCACGTATGCCAACTACAATATCATTCTTTTACTAACTCTTTTCCGAGTTTAAGCAAAGAAAATAACCGGTATTCTCAACAACGGTCATTTATTATGGATTTCCATCCATTTCATTTCTGTTTTAAGAACCATACTGTTCGTATTTCTACAATTCATGGTAGCATAATTCATTGCTAACCAAATCATACGCACGATTGTTTCAAATTCAATGGTAGTCATCGGCTTCAGATTTATAGGGAAAATGGTCCCGTAAATCCTAGGCAGATTACTTTCAATGTGTTCAATATCTAGAACATTCGTGCTATCTGCTATAGCTTCTTCCAAAATTTCATCCAAAATCGTTGATGAAATATTCCAACAAGGCATCAAGTCATCGATCCCAAGCATAGCTTTATGGATCAAATATAACATACACGAGTTATATGTTGAACAATTATATCGGAGATCATATCAGTCTCCTCATGAGCTTCTTCCACAATCTGTTGGAATGCTCAAGGTACCACTGGTCCTTTTCGACCATTCATTTCTTCTTTCTTTCCTGGGTTCATCACCCGTTACCCCACATCTAGCATGTGAGTATGTCATAAGGAAGTGATCTATAGTTCCTCGCTGGAACCACTTCCGTCCCATACAACAAGCTCGAGCAATCTGCTCCTATCATCTGCAATTTCAGCATGTCAACGGTAGAGTCTCAACTCTACAATTTTCCTTAGTGCCTTTCCTGCACTGATCACAATACCTAGTGGCTCTGTTTTGGTCCTTTCCCTATAAGGTTGGACCCAACTTGTGACAACTTCTTCTGAGAAGTCCACTTTTACTTTCTGCTTTTCTTGTAGTCTCAACTACTGTTCTTTCACCTTGAATATCAGCCAAGGTGAGCAACCAATTTCTTTATCTGACCACATCAGCTACTACTGCTTGTCATGTGTAATTTTCTGCTTTCCGTCCCCTTTTTCTCCACGTATTACGGAGCTTTGATAAAGGGTTGATCCATTTCCTAGAGCTTCGCGCCCTAAATGTCTTCCATGAAGATTCACGGTTCATACTTCTTATACGTCAGAAGTTAGCAACAATTAGGTTATATATGTATAATAACAACTATATACACCTAACTATGCATCATGTCTACTATCTCAGGGTTTAAGTCCAGGAATCTACTCTATAGATACCTAGTTCACTTAAACCATGGCTCTGATACCAACTTGTAACACCCGACTTTTAAAACAAAAACACCCCTGAAATTTTTTTTCATTTTAAACAAAGGTTTCAATACATAAAACCATAACAAAGGGGTATATTTTAATAAAAACGGGTACAAGTGTATCAAGGAGAGTATAAAATACCATGTCTCCTTTAAAGCCGGGCTGCTACTGACAGCATCTATGAGTCCCACTTCAAAGTCACGGACTCTATCTTGTCCCCTATCAGTATCATGCTAACCTGCAGGGACAGTAACAAATATCGTGAGCTATAAAGCTCAGTGAGTAATCGTATCGGCAAATAACGAGTATTAGAAATACATTCATATAACTGTTTGGATATCAAAACCAAACTCCTAGCCTTACTGGCTGACCAAATATCTCTTAGGATTTCACATCCTAAATTATAGCCTTACAGACTATATCATGATAACCTGCAATTATCAAGCCACGTCAGTTATTTGCACATATAATCATATACAACTATTTCTGTCCCATATCTCTTAGTCACATCGGACCGCACCGTATATCCTGGCTATTTAAGCCGCACTCTGTGTCATAGCTGTATAAGCTGCACCAAAACATTATCAATATATAATTCATAGCCCGCAGGCCGCACTAGCTGGGTTTAATAACCCGATATCATAGCCAAAAGGCCGCACCATGTACCTGTAACAAAATCATAGCCAAAAAGGCCGCACCAAATATCATAGCCCGAAGGCCGCATCGGAGACATAGCCCGAAGGCCGCACCGGAGTCATAGCCCGAAGGCCGTACCAAGCATCGGAGACATAGCCCGAAGGCCGCACCGGAATCATAGCCCGAAGGCCGCACCCATTGGATATAAAATCCAGAAATCATAGCCCGAAGGGCGCACCCATTGGATATAGCATCCAGAATTAGTTATGGCTCACAGGAAAATCCCGCTGTTGCCTAGACTCACGGCTGGTTCCGGTCTTGTCTATATAAGTTTTATTGACTCACGGCTGGTTCCGGTCTTGTCATTTCATTTTATTGACTCACGGCTGGTTCCGGTCTTGTCATTTCATTTTATTGACTCACGGCTGGTTCCGGTCTTGTCATTTCAAACGTATCTTTGAACCATTAATTTCGTCCCACAATCAGTTTCAACCTGTAACAACTCAATCATCATATATCACATATGGTATTAGTGAGATTACTCACCTGGATACTAGCTGCGTTTCAATTTCGGTTGTTTCTTGCCTTTGCGTGCACCACAACCATTTTGTCCCATACCTATTTATCCATTTATATTCCAAATGATAATAGGTTAATAATCATCTAAATTGACTCTAATACACTAGAGTTCAATACAATATCGTTATAAACAATGCCTAGTTAATAAACTTTCCGTTTACTAACTTTTTGTGAATTTTACTATTCACCGAGGCATTCGAATCGATCTACAGTGCCCCCGAGGGGTCGAAAACTCAACTTAATAATTTTCCCAAACTTTTCAGACCATAACGAGCCTATGGTCCAAATTTGAGCTAAAACGGACAAGCCAAACGAAAGTTAGCGAGTCGGAAGTCCCCTGCATGGCCCCTGCTTGGAGGCGCACTGCGCCAGGTATCAGGCGCACTGCGCCTGGGCGCACCCCGCCCTGATCCTGGGCGCACTGCGCCCTGCGCCTGGGCAGACCCCCTGGACAGTCGCGATTTATGCACTGTAGCAAGCAGTTTTGGACCATTAAGTCCTTAATCCAGTCCTTAATCGATTGGGGTTTGTTTCTAGGCTAAAACCTTATACTTTAACAAGGTTTTCAACCATTCAACACAACTAAATCAATCAAAATGAAGAATTAGGGTTCTTAGTCCCAAAACTTCAAATTCATCACTAATAGCAATCTACTTCCATTTTATTTGATTAAGTCCTTTTAAGCATGACTTATTGGAAGCATTACATCAATTTAAACACATAATCATAACTGAAATTCATAAATTTCAGTTTCTATGAAACCCATTTAGAACTTCTTCAAGAACTAGACAAAAAGAGCAATCTACTTACCTTAATTGCTTGGAAATCACCCATTCCAACAATTGTTCCTAGTTCTTGCTTCAATTTCATGATCCCCTGCAGAAATCGTATCTCCAAACCCTCTCCCGTTGCTGCACAATGTTCAGTCAAAGAGAGAGTCAACTCTCTTCTATTTATACTTCAAATTTTTACATTTTTGGTCCTTAAGTTCATTTTCTTGAACTTTGGCCACAAAATCAAGTTTTATTACAATAAAACTTTCATTCTTTATACATTTGCCACAACCAACAATATTTTTCATATTTGGTCCTTCACATGGTCAAATGACCAAATTACCCTTTTGTGGTAAAACGACCAAAAATCAGTTTTTATAACATTTTAAGTCCAAAACTCAAAATATTATTTCAAACCAAATACTTTTCTGTCCAAAAGACCAATTTACCCTTCCAAGGTAAAATGACCATTTTGCCCTTTTATTATAATTATATAATAAAACACGTCTTGGCGTTACACCATCATACTTTGATTTGATTTTAATATGGTATCATAATTTAATTTGATTATAGTTATAACGTTATACTATGCTATATTGCTATTAACGTCAATTTATATCGTAGTGTAAGGGTTTTGATCCTATTAGCGTCAAGAAATCTCGAGTAGGGTTTATTAAATTTCCAATTGGGTTGGGTTGACCCGAATCCATTTTAGGCGGATGTCACACATATGACAATCTTGAGATTTGAAGGTATTATTTCATTAATTACCTTCCTTTCTATGGTAAAAAAATGCAAGTTTAGTCATGTTTCATGAACCCCAATTTTTGTGAAGGTTTTACATGCATGAATTAAAGTATGGTAATGGTACTTTGAGTATTCTTAACCATGGAACAAGTTGAGATTTCATGATGAAAACATGAACTTGTGATTTTTATGTAAATTTAGATGACGAAAAATGTAGTTTTTGAAAACGCTTTGCATGGATCAATTGACGGTGAATAATCATTTCATGTGTAATGTTAAAAAGTTATTGGCTAATATTAGCATATTATTTCTTAAGATTAACATAATATTTCTCAATATTAACTCATATCAAGTAGGGAATAAATGCTTAATGCATGACATGAAACGTACAACTTAGTAGCTTTAAAGATGTGGACCTGGAAACATTATTATACACTCATTATCATGCCATTAATGGAATGTTAGCAAAACCACCTGTGGAAACTACTTGTATAAGACAAAGTACGAGAATTCATACTTAGTTGAAATTATGGATCATAGAAGCGATTGTGTTATGACTTATGAAATAACATTGCATATAATGAAAGGAGTTGGCAATTAGCTAAATAAATAACTAAAGGGTTGTTATCCACATAAAGTGCATGAATGAAAATTTTGTATGTGGACATATGAAATTGTTATGATATGATTGGTTACCAACCCTTTTATAAATCAACCTTATAAAGATTGAAGAATACATGGAAGTAATTAAGAGCAATGAACTTGTGGAATTGTGTAGTTAGACATACCTAGCTATTAATGTGAGTATATTATGGTGTTTTCCTACTGTAGGCACATGTCAATTACATGAAATGTTATTTATGTTTATGTGATTAGATTGTTAGAATCAAATGCCATAAATGTTTTATGAGAGCTTGAATTGCTTTTATGTGAGGAATATATATATATATATATATATATATATATATATATATATATATATATATATATATATATATATATATATATATATATATATATATATATATATGTGTGTGTGTGTGTGTGTATGTATATGTATGTATAAATGTATATATTTATGTATGTATGTATGTATATATATATAGGTTAAAATTTTGAGTTGTCCATCGTTAATGGAATTGGATAGACACATTGAGGCACTACTGGGACATTACCTCCCTTCGCGTAGTAGTGACCTATCCTAATGTGGAATATGTTATGGACAATAAGAAATCAGTGGGAACACTTTCCGCAAGAAATGGCAATACCTTTGAAACAAGCTTCAGACAAGGTAGCAACCTTGGAAGCAAAGTACCATATCGAGCAAGTATGTCTTGGCTTTTTATGTATTTGCCATTTGTTACATTATTGGTATTAGAGGTATTAACTCCCGATTCTTAAGTTTCAATATCAAATTGCTATTTTACTTGGTAGTTATTTTGATATGCTTGCAACATCCTCAATTTGGACCTAGTAGTTTTGGTCCTTTTTGGTGGAAAATAAAATTTGGGGAAAATAATATAAAATAAAATATATAAAATTTAAATAAATAGAATAAAATTTGTGAATAAATGAAACTAGTTAAAAACATACGACAAAGTCATTTAGATGTGATTCATAAGTTAAAACTAGAATTTGAGACCATTTGGAGAAAATTTGAGATGACATACTAAATTTGCCAAATTCTAATAACTTAGAATTTTGGGTAAATTGGACAATTTAGGGACTAATAATGTTAATGTAACGTCCCAAATTCCGGAGTAAAATTTTTATTTTTAAAAGCGGTTCAAATACATAAAACGGGTTGGAAATAAAAATATTCGTTCCAAGTTCAGTATTTAAAACATTTAAAAACCATAGATATTAATTCAATACAAAACATTAACCAGCAGGAGGCTTGAACACCGAAAATAACAAATGCGATACAGTTGTGCCGTGCTATAAAGCTCAGTCCAGTAAGAACCTGAAAAACATTTAGGGTAAAAAAGTAAGCACAAAGCTTAGTGAGATTCCCAAAATACCACACGATCCATCACATAAAGCACATTCATTTTGGTCTCCGAGCTTGCCCCAAATGACCTGTCTCTCGAGCTTGCCCTGATCCGCCATTAATCAACTCATTCTTTGGACTCTCGGGCTTGCCACAATCTGTCCGGCTCTCGAGGTTGCCCTGATACGCCATCATTCTTAAGTCGCCAGAACGAATCCAACGACTGTCACATACAAGCCAGAATCCTAAGCATATAGCCTAACCCATCGGGTTCCTATTACCAACCCTTCAGTCAAATGTTGTAAAGCACACCCAACTAGCACACATTACTACACATAGTAAGGTAAGGCTACCTACGCATGTAACATCAACCACAGTATAGTGAGAAAACACACCTGATCCACAACCTCAAGCTGCACGCTTCCGATGTCCTCACACGCTAAGCAGCACGAACTCCTAACTTATCACAAAGTCGTAAATTAATAATCCGAAAAACCCAAAACTAATCCTACGGTCAAAATCTCTAATCCATCCAAGTTGACCCAAAAGTCAACAGGTCAAAGTCAAATGTCAAAAGTCAACGGTCAAAGTCAACGCCAGATAGCTTCGATGTCCCCTTAAGATAGCGGCGCTATCTATAAATAGTCCCAAAACTTCATTAAGTACTTAATCCATTAAGTCATGGGCTAATACTTTTCAGAACTCGTCCAAACGGTCTGAAATCCCTTAAAATCCAAACTTTCTTGACATACATGCGCCATGCATGTCAAATCTCACACTTAGGTCCAAAAGATGACATAATACATGCTAAAATGCTCAAGGGAGCTTATCTTACTCCCTTAATCTGTTCAAAAGCTCTAAAGGAGGTCCTAAGGACATAAAGTTCTGAAATTTATCCTCCCCAACCAAAGATAACACCACAAAGAGACCATTCCTCCATTTTAGACCATAAAATACAACTCAAACTACAATATGAAGCCTTAAATCATTAAAAGGTGGAAACTTGCACTTACAATGGTCCAAAACACAAGATCTTTGTTGATTCCCTCAAGTAGAAAAACTTCCTTGCACCAACACCTCCTTATTCTTCTTCTTCAAGAAATCTTCCAAGGGAGGTTATGGAGCTTGAATCCACCAAAAAGGCTATGGTTTGAAGAGAGAGTGTTCCAGGGGTTGAAGAGGGTGAGAATGACGGCTCCTAGGGTTTAGAGCCCTTAAATATGACCCGAAAACCGAAATCTAGGGTTTTGGTGCAAACAGCGGCGGATAGTGTCGCTATCCCTTATGATAGCGTCGTTATCCCTGCTAATGGCCAAGCATGATCTCGACCTAGATAGCATCGCTACCCCCCCCCCCCCACGTTAGCATTGCTATGCCAAATAACATCACTATCTTCAGAGATAGTGGCGCTATCACCAGGTTTTTCTCAAAACTTAGTTCCTTTAAATCTAAACTTGGTCATTCCGGAAATAGGGTCTTACAGTTAATATTAATTAAATAAAGACCAATTATGAGTTTCCTAACTTAGAAATGGGTTTTGATATCCTTTTGAAACAAAAATAAAAAGGGACTAAAAGTGACAAATTGACCAAAGTTGACCTTGACCACCATTGACCTAGATTTGACTTATAAATTAAATGAACTGTATTTAGGGGACTAATTGGTGGATGTTGGAACTTATTTAACTTTTAATAAGTTCCTTTAAGGTATAATCTTTATTTGACGGTGAATAACATTTTGAGAGAAGGAAGACAGCTATGACAATTTCAAGAGGAATCAAATCTACTGATTAGAGGATGGATTGATGAGTTCTAGTATCAATATCTAGTTATCAAGCCACATTTAGGTATAATCTCTCATTTTTCTTCTTTATTTTCGTCCGAGGGTTTAGGGAAAACCCCAAATCCAAATATGTTCTTAAATAACAAATTAGTTGATCTTTTAACTTACTCTTTATTGTTATAATGTTAGTTTATAGTCATTTATGCCATCCACAGTCTAGAATTGTGAATATGTTGAGTTTTTGAAACTTAAAAGCTTCATTAATGGTGGATCTTCATTTGGAACCTTACATGTTGAATCTAATGGTGTTTTTAACTTGATTTCATCATTTTCAAACTACAATTGATAAATGATATCCATCATTTGATGATTGCTTCATAAATTGAGTATTTGTAAATTTTCAAGTGTATCCATGCTTCAATGGATTTTTCAAAGGATACTTGAGTTTGATTTGAGATTTTTATCCATTATTACTTGAGTTTTTCAAACACAACTAGTTTATTTAGTTAATAATAAGTCTAATTGATGATTGATCTAGTGTTACTTCAAGTATTGAAGTGTTTTTGAACATAAATCAAGTATGTGACTTCTTTGTTATATTGTTCTAAAACTTGAAGATCGTCATAATTGTGACTAGAATCAAAGTTTAATCATGATCTTTAAGTGATATAAATGAATTAAAACATGTTGTAGATGTTAATGGATCAATATAAGCCTTTCAAACCGAAAGAGCCAATCCTAGAAGTGAATTGGACATGCGTATGAAGCTTGAAAGGGAAGAATTCATTTTTTGGGTCATCAAACCAGTGACTTGTTGAGTCCCTCAACCTTTGGAGCCCGGCTCAGTCGAGTAAAAGACTTGGAAGGGAAAATATCATTTTTGCAACTTTTCCATGCAATCTCCAAATTAAGTGTAGTTTTCTCCTATGTTTATTATGATTGCATGGATGATATTAAGGGAATGGAACTATATTTTTTCAACAATAAATTAATGAGGGGCTTAATGGATAAACAAGTGACATAAAACTTAGTTTATGGGTTTCCTTAGGTGACCACTAAGTATCACAAGATGTCCAAAGGTGAAGGAGCTTATGTTAGGGGATGTGATAAGTAATTCTTCATGGGTACAAGTTCCTATCCCCTATTTTCGGAAAAATGTATGATTGATTTATATCCTAATCATATGTAAACTATATAATACATGACCTACAAGTTGTATGCTCCTTTATATGTTTTATAAAAGTCTTATGGAGAATTATTGGTTTATTTATAACTTGTTTTGGAATCATTCATCATATTTATACATGTAGGATGTGTTTGGACTTGTGTGTTGCCCGAGCACCTTTGGTGACTTTCCCTTTTTGTGATGTGTTGGTTATTAAGCTACATTATCTTAGGGATAGTCATTGCAAACCTATTCCATGGATGACATTTTTATGGTCACGCGCCTACCCTAAACTTTCGGTGATGGGTGATCTTGGCCCCCAAAACGGATGTAAGCTTGCTTACCCCGTTTAAGCCCCACCATATACCCTAGTGAAAGGGACATTATGAGTGAGAGGACAAGGGTTGGGATTAGTTTCATGTATATTGGACTCATGCATTTTTATTTTGGTTTGTTGTGTTAAATTAATTAAATTGTCCTTTGCTATTAATTCCCTCCAAGTATTAAAATGTCTCTTCAAAGAAGAAGATGAATTTTAAAATGTTTTTGGGGAATTAGAATTGAAGTTGGGTTACCATTTATATCCAATTTCAATACAAATCAAGTATACGAGTTTATTTTTGGTATTCACAATTGATCAATTATAATAGTATACGTCTTCATATAGTACAAGCTTTGATATTTTATAATCATGTGTCATGTTTATGATTTCAAGATAATATCTCATTTTATATATTTTGGTGTTTAATATTTTGAAAGAACTTTATACATCATTAGTTACCTAGATATTATATTTTAGTATTTATAGTTAAACTGACATTTTGAGAAAGTTATTTAAAAAAATGCATGAACGCTTGAAGAAATTACTGGAAAAATAAAACATGTAGATCAATATGAATAATCATTTTTATATATATTAAATCTAAAACTTTTATTTATGTAACGTATTTAGCTGATTAAACTTTTCAAGTTTCAAGTATATAGTAAATAATTATTTCTAATATATTAAATATATTTTTTATTTAAGTAATGTATTTAATTAGTTAAGCTTTTCAACTTTCAACTATATAGTAAATTTAGTCACTTAGTCATTCAAAATAATGTGGTTCAAGATAAATTATTTATCTTTAATTGTATTAATTTGAATTATTTAGATTTATTAATAATCATATATTGACATAAACCTTTTCAATTATTTCATAATTATCATGTGATTATTGATTATTAAGTAATGAGTAGTTGAATAAGTTTTACAAAAATAATATATTGATAAATTAAGTAGCTAATAAGAGTTGAAACTTTTATAATTAACTCTTTAAATTTCTACCTAAAGCTATAAATAATTTTTTTTATCATTTACCACATTCATTTGAATTTTTAATTTTTATTAATTATTAAAAACAAATATTAACCTCTCAAGTTGCTTCATACTTATATTTTGATTATTGATTATTAAGTGATTGATAGTTGAATAGGTTTTACAAAAAAAAACATAATCAATTAAGTAGCTAATGAAAGTTGAAACTCTCACGACTCTTCAAATTTCTACTTAAAGCTATTATTAACTAATTTTATTGTTGTCTCATAAGTACTATTATTATATTAAATAAATTCTTATATTTTTATATTGTTGGTAGATTTAAAAAGTTT
The DNA here is from genome assembly GCA_023525715.1 of Cichorium intybus. Classification (NCBI taxonomy): domain Eukaryota; kingdom Viridiplantae; phylum Streptophyta; class Magnoliopsida; order Asterales; family Asteraceae; genus Cichorium; species Cichorium intybus. The sequence goes on along the minus strand of CM042011.1, from coordinate 41,332,180 downwards.
TCAAGATAAAGCTTATTTTATTCACCAAAAACTTAATCTTAAAGGCTATGTTTTCAACTTATTTATTCAAATACTAGTTGTAAGACCCGTGTATTACACGGGATGATATAAAAAATTATTAATTAAGAATATCTAAACATTAATAATTATACATAAGAAATTTGTTTGTGTATCGTGACATCAAACTTTTGGTTTTAACTATTACGACTTTGTATTTTGATAAATATAATTGATTATGAGAATGTTACCGGTACTAAAATCAAATTTACTATTATGATTGAAATTGTTTATTATGACATCAATAATCTCTCTATTGTCTCTCAAATCATTCTAAACATTAAAAAATAATATGATATCAAAAACGAATTAATTTTGAAATTGAATTACAACAATTAATGTTGAAATTGAATGATAATTAAACCAATCATTAAAGACTTAGAAACGTTTCAAACCAATTAATTTTTCTTAAGAAAATTTAAAATTATGAGAAAATGACATGTGGCAAATTCAATGAGAAGATGACATGTGGCTTTGAGTTACTTATTTATTAGGATAGGATGTATTAGATTATGTTATCTTTATTACAAGTTGAAATAGTATACTATAATTGAGCCCATAAAAACTAACGCAATTCAAGATAAATCATTTATCATTTAGCATATTAACTTGAAAATTGTTAATTTATTAATTATTACAAGTTAATATAAAACTTTTCAATTACTTCATATTTATTGTCTGATTATTGATTATTAAGCAATGTGTAATTGAATAAGTTTTGCAAAAAAACATGTTAACCAATTAAATAGCTAATAAAATTTAAAACATAATTTTCCAAAATGTTTTGATTAAATAAATTCTCAAATATGTTTATATTGTTGATAAATTTAAAAATATCATATTAAACAAATAATCTATCATGTTGTCGAGATAAAACTTCTTTTTGCTAACCAAAAATCTCAATATCAGAGTTTATATTGTTCAAAATAATTGTAATTTTATACATCAATTTAGTGTAACAAATATTATTTTATAGTTAATGTCAACGGCATAATCATTTTTATATTTTTTATTATTTTAATTATACAGTTTAATTAAAATTATATTTGTTATGATCTTAATTAAAAGGGATAGAATAAAATGAACAAATGGATAAAAAATTAAAATTATATTCAAAGATTTACAACCTCTAAATCGTCTGTAATTATTAAGTATATACCTTATTTGAAATCTCACAACTTTTAAAATATGTTTATTAGTAATTTCTCTCATAACTATATACAATTTGAAAAGAACATTTTGCACTTTAGTATACATAACATTTTAATAATAATAAGTGATTTTGAAATTTTTTATTAAATTTTTAATTAATAAAGAGTAGTTTTAACATTAATTAACTATAAAAGTAACGAATAGTAACATAAAATTACAAATTACATAACATTACCTTAAAAATGGTTGATATGTTAAAAAATCATCATTGTCGAAATTAAAAGACGGTCAAAGAAGTAATTTTCAAACTAATTAGTTATAACACTAGTTGAAAGTAACATTAATCAAGAATTATAAATAATTTTTTTATGCATAAGTCGTTGGTAGATGCCATTAGATAATATTGTTCAAAATAATTGTAATTTTATACATCAATTTAGTGTAGCAAATATTATTTTATAGTTAATGTCAACGACATAATAATTTTTATATTTGTTATGATTTCAATTATATAGTTTAATATGTGCAATGCACAAGTATTCATCTAGTTTCAATAAATGAAAGACATTACACCTCTAAGGCAAGCAACTCACACTTTTTCTTCTTGCAGTTGAAAATAAGTTCATTTATATATATCTAAACAACCCAACACTTAGTTAGCACTTAGTTATTTCATTCAATATATATTTGTCTATATATTAACTATAAAATTCTACTTATGTGCAATGTAAAAAGGCCCACTGAATGAATTTGCAGGGATTTCAAGTCTTACAAGATGAATAATATATGGCATTAAACCTTAATTGCCATTAGAGATACATATAAACTGAATCTTGTATGATCCGAATTGTTTTATCTGAACCTATTAAAGCTGAATATTATGGAATTCGATAATCGAATAACGTTGTTCGGATTTGACCAAGCAATATCAGATCTTGTATGTCCAAATCTAGATAAGATAGAGACCAGATTTTTCTATCCAAATATACAATTTTTTAAAAATTAAATTTCACTCCGACCATATATATATATATATATATATATATATATATATATATATATATATATATATATATATATATATATATATATATATATATATATATATATATATATATATATCTATTATATTTTATTTTAAATATAAAATAGCAAACAATGGTAAAAATACAATAGCATAAACCTATAAATTGAAACTACAATTATTTTTAGTTGGCCGAATGGGATTCGTCACCGATCGAAGTTTATCTAATCAAGAAAGTCTTAGATAGTGTTCACTTCCTTCAGAATATCACTCTTATATATTAATATCAAGGTTGCAAAAGTCGCTAGGCGCTCCCAGGTCGGCGGACGAGCGATTAGCGAGTAATCGGCTAGGCGGGGAGTACTCGGTGAGTAATCGGTGAGCACTGTTCATATATATATATATATATATATATATATATATATATATATATATATATATATATATATATATATATATATATATATATATATATATATATATATCTATATATATATATATATATATATATATATATATATATAGGGAGAGGATCAACATAGAACCCCTTTTTATCCATAGAATCATAGAACCACTCTTTTAACCCTACGATCATTATATGAGTGGCTTAGATTAAAAGGGTGCACCAATACAATTCTAGTCATTACACATGGAATCATATACTCATAAGGGCATAATAGGGTTTCTATATCTACAATTCTAATCCAAGTCAAAAGCGTAAATCATGGAAAAAATCAGGTCATATTTCTCTCTTCGTTCCAATTGAAAAAACCCAGTTGCAATTCAAAATCAACACACACAAACAATCCTCACATAGAAATCGGTCCATCTCTCCTCCTTTTCACGGAATCACGAGCTCACCACCATCGCCAATGGCTGTCACGACCACCTGCAACAATCGATCTTATCAAATCCGATGGCAATAGTGGAGATCTCATTACCGGAGTTCTTTTGGTGGCGATCGTTGTCCAACAAGTGGCCGGAGATGGCATCTTTTGGTCAGAATCCTTCTTAGAACAACTCTCAAGTATCGATTTCAATTTATATTGACAGGTTTGAACAATTTTTCTTCAATGTTCATTAGTGAACATTTATGAACAATTTGTCTCTCTCATCACGTCTCCCTCCCTATCTCCGATTTTCTGATTAATCCTAACATGATCTCATTTACTGGAGTTTTTCTGAGAGAGAAAAACAGAGAGAGAGAGAGAGAGAGAGAGAGAGATGGAGAACGAAATAGAGAAAGAAAGAGAGATTGAGGCAACAGATACACTTGTTACGGTCAAATCGTCATCTAATTCACAAAAATGGCTAAGGTACAGATCTGTTTACTCCTTGAATTTGATTTTGTTTCACATTTGTTCGATTTAGTTGATCTCAATTTGTTCGAATCAGTTGATCTCAATTTGTTTCTGTTTCATAACCTACATGCTAATCTCAACTGTAATTGTGGTTTTTGTTAACTTAAATATGTTTGTTGTTATTAATAGGTTTGTCGACCAAGAATAATACGTGTACCTGAGAGATCCAGGAGATATGTCATGATCATGAATCAAAGATCTGGACTGAAAGAAAGTTAATGAAATTGACCAATTTCCTGGAATTTTGAAGACAATGTTCATCAATGAACATATGTTCATCAATGAACATATGTTCATCAATGAACATATGTTCATCAATGAACATATGTTCATCGTTGAACATGTTTGTATGTTCATATATTTCATCAACGTTCTTCAATGTTAATTTTTGACAAAATGAACATGTATGAACGTGACTGTAATTTCTTAGTTTTTATAAATGTTTATAAATATTAATCAATGTTCAGTAACAAACATTTGAGTTTTTGTGTTTGATATATGAAGATTCATACATGTTCAGTACTGAACACGTGTGAACATGAACAATATTCTGCAATATTTACTTATGAACATGACCAATTTCAGAACAATACTATTTTCTAGGATTTTGAACACAACGTTCATTGATGAACATACGTATATGTTCATAAATGAACATATAAGTGCAATTTACCATCATACCCTTATCACCCTAATTTGATCTAACGGTCAAGGAGATGGTTCTATGCATAAAAATGGTTCTATGTTGAACCCACCCCTATATATATATATATATATATATATATATATATATATATATATATATATATATATATATATATACACACACACACATATGTTAGACAATTTCTTTTAAGCATTTCATCGAGCAGGTTAAATGCATATTCAAATCCCATATTATTCTTGTATTTTCTTATAATTTCATCATCCAATATATATACGTTCACTTAATCAATTGGAACTCAATGAACATCCTACAACCAACCAGTATGCCACTGCAATCAATAGGCATGCCAAGATACTCAATCGATATACTGCAATCAATGGTATACTCAAGCAATCAATTGAAATAGACACTACAATCAATTAAATTCGACATTGCAATCAATCGATCGGACCTCTATGATTGAATCGATCAGACCTCCGTGATGGTGCTGATTCTGGTTGTGTATGTATGTTTGAACCCACAATTTGCTTGATTGAGTTCGATTGAACTCGTCACTACAATCAATCGATCGAACAACTGTGTTGATTTCGATTGAACTCGTCACAATCTGATTTATTAAGCCCGATTATATGCAATCTGCAATCCGAATCGATTCAGATGTTCGATTATATATTCAGAATTTGATATTTGATTATATATTCTTGACTTCGATTGTCGATTATATATTCCGCCATGAGAATCGATTCTGCAATCGATATCAATTGTTGCTTGACTTCGATTCTGATATTCGATTGTTTGTTAGTGTTGGTGACTTCGATTTTTGCTAGACTTCAAGTTAACCCAAGAGTTAAACCGTGAACACAATTACACAAATGGAAGGCAATCTATCCCACATCGCCTGTGGAGAGAAATAGAGAGGCATACTATATATGTGTATAAATTAATAGCCCACCCAACACAAAGAATCAAGAGTCTGACTCTCATTTTGGGCCAATTTTGGACCGAAATTGGGCTTAAATTAGACTGAACTTAGGCTCAAAATGGGCCGAGTTTTTCTGATTTGGTCCGAGTTTTGGCCGATTTGGGCCGAGGTTGACCGAGGTTGACCGAGTCCGATTTTTTAAGACGAGTTGGCTAAACTCGCCAAGGTCAAGGACCGAGTCCGAGTCCAAGGCTGAGTACTCGGCCGAGTTGGCCGAGTTTTGCAACACTGATTAATATTATAGAACTCATAAAAATTTTGGAGCCCTTAGAAAGATGGGACTGGGCGGTCGCCCATATCGCCCACCGTCTGCAACAGGCTTGTTTAGACCTTGTGTTTGCTCATGACAATGAGCCCTTTTCTGTATCATTTGGAATGTACATCACACAAGTTCGTAAGTGAGTTCACACAATTTAAACCTTGCTATTGCCAAGACCTGATTGTTGAACTTTTCATTTGCAGTGAAGACTATTTTCTTATCATTCGTAATTGAGAATCTTGACGGTGATATTTTTTTTTAAGAGAAATCATATATCCTCATAACTTTTCCTCTTACACATCCTCCTACCCATGTTAAATAATGACAAGTGTCATATTTAATAAAATTAATAATATTTTAAGTCACTTGTCGCCATTTAACTTGGTAGGAGGATGGATAGAATGAAAAGTTAGGAGGAAATATGATTTTTTTTTAATCATACAAATGTTATAGTTTCCACCTATGTTAAAATGGAGATATAATAAAAAAACAAAAAAAAAACACATGTAATGTTTTTCAGACTAATTTTGTTTGACGATATATCAATCACAATGAGTTGCTTTTATAGAAAATAAACATTAAGAAGAACGTGTTGATGGTGTTATCTTTGAGGATTCCACTAGTACTAGCCCCTTTAATCTTTTTACTACGTAGCATATACACTTTTGTTCTTCTGGTCATTGTCATTTGTTTGTCATCAATCACATACTCCTTTGGTAGTTTTTCCATTCATTGGTGTATTTAGAACTTTAATCATAGGTTGATCATTTACACCCGTATTTCCGCATATTAAATATCTCTTTGTTGTATTTACATATTCGTCCATTGCTTATCCGAGATGGTATCTTATTGCATACAAATATAGTTAATGGGCTGACTTCATTTTTGTTTATTCTTAACTCTAATGTGTGGTAGTATACTATAAGAATGGATTAACACAATTATTGTAAAAGAATCTTTAAGCTGATCAAGTAAAAAGTATAAGTTTTACTCAATTAATACTACCGACACCAATAAAATGATCTCAATATTTGACTTTTAAAAACTTGCACCTATAGGACTTGTTAAAATAACTTTAACCAGACTCGTACTTTTTCATGCCGAGTTACTTTTTTTGGAAAAGAAACACCAAGAACAACGTGTCTAAGTGTGTGATCTTCAAGACATCCACTACCAAGCCATTTTGATACTTCAACCGCATAACGTATAGTTTTTGCTTTTCTCATCGTTGTCATTGGTTGGTCATCAATCATAATCCGGTAGTTCTTATTTGTTGAAACACTAAAATACAATAGACACATACAAACTCAATATGCTATTCTAGTGCTATGATAGATATAAGTTTGATATCTCATCCTATTCTTCAAAAAAAGAAAAGAATTGGTAAGGTATTGTGTCATGGCTCTAAATAAAGAGCCCACCATTTACTTCATGACCGCGACGTAAAAAACATGACGTTTGCATTTATTTAAAGGGTAATCCAATAAATCTAACAGTCAAAGATAGTTACAACTCATAAAACATTTCTATACGGGTTGGTATGGAAGTTGGAATCTTGATTCACATTAATAATTAATATATTAAAAACAATACTTTTTAACCCTTCAGATGGCTATGAAGATATATATTTGGAAGCCATCCCACGCTTTTCTACGCCGGTCTCTTTCAATTTATAAGGCACCGTATCACAATTTTCTGTAAATAATATATTAAAGAATTTGGTAGTAGTAAATTTTTGACAAGTGGCTTTACATCGTTCAAAAGGTTCAAGATTCCAAGAATAAGATAACTTGCAACCAATGAATATACTTTATTGTTCTCTTATATTCTTGGTCATGGTTTTAACAAATTTCGTCTTCGCATCCTATATTATATGTAAATACCAAAGGCACCCCTTCCAGATTAACCAGATTTTAAAATGATATGCATGATATATGCATTACCATGTTACATTGTTACTATATGTTAAATATCTAGATTTTTTTCACTGAAAACAAAATAAATAATTCTGTTAGACCCACATTACCGTTCTGATATTCATAAAATATTCCAAAACAAAATAAAAAGACTTGGTAGTTTTTATACAAAGAAAGAAATGTAGCATTCATTCATCCAAGGCAAATAGGCAATATCTACAAACGATCAAACATAGCCATATGTTAGTTGATGTTCGCAAAGCATACCCAACATACGTTAGATTAGTTTCATATTATGAAAATTGTTTATATAGTTCGATTGGTAAATGGTAATAATTATAGAAACCGACCTCGTTATGGTGAAATACCATTTTTCATCATTTCAACTCATATTTAAGGTCGTTAATATGTAAGATCATGTTTCAGTTATTTAACTTTTTTTAAAAGTATCAACATGCACTGTCTTGTAAGGGTGTAGAACTTGTGAATAACATGATGGGGGTAATGAAATGATAATATTTATAAGACAGGGTATGTAAGTGATTTATTTGGTTTAGCTTATCATACTTTAATTCAACGCCCCTGGGAGACTCAGAAAGCCCAAGCCCCTTTCTTCAAGCGGTTTCGGTTTGCTGCGTCTGATAATACCTCACTATATTACCTTTCCTTTTTACGAGGTTTATAATTGTATTAAACTGGATAAATTACATTAAACTATACGTTTTTGGCTAAATTTTATTTTGCAAAACATATTTCATAATTTTGTATATTATTACGTAGATATTCAATTACCTAAAAGAAATTTTGAATTTTAATAATTAAGTTATTTATTGCAGTGTAATGCGTAAAAAGCCTTTAATTTTATATTTGTAAGGTATGTTATTTAAAATAAAAATTGACTGGAAATTAACAGGCTTATTTTGTGTAATTAGTATTGTATTCATTACAACAAGTTTATACTATTTTATTTGTTCTGAAATACCATACCATTTTATTTGACATATTATATGGTATATTTGACTAAGAAATAGGTTTCTCCAAAATGTTGCATTTAATAGAAGAGGAAAAATGGATATGTGGGATGGGTCAAAACGAATAATTTTCTATATAAGTTCAATATGGGTTCAGTTGACTCGCAAAAAAATGTGAAGCATTTTTCAACTTATAGATGGTTAGTATATTTGTGGTTGAGAAAAAGTATGTTAAATAATAGTCTAGTATTTATGATAAAAGTTGTCTAAAAGAAAGTAAATATACGTTACGTACATTTTATTTGCATGCTTTCAACTTATCTAATCTATCAATTTATTAGTGAAGCTTTTATTTATTACCATTTTCCATGAAGAGGGGGGGTGTGGGGGGGGGGGGGGGGGAGGGAGGGAGGGGAGAGGGTGAGGGGGGTTTGTAAAAACGACCAATGTAACTCTTTTTAGATAGATGAACTGAATTTTGATCTATGTTTTTAAAAGGAGAATGAATTTGTACACAACAAGTGTTATTCATACACAACAATTTAATGTTTGTTTTGCATATTGTACAACCTCTCTAAAGAATAAATTGTTATGTATGAATAAATATTTTTCATCATTCTATATCAGAATTTTAGCTTTTAAAATCATAGGACAATTCCTGGAAGCCTGATAAGAATGTGGAGAAGAACCAAAACAGAAAGGTTCCGCTTACTTAACACTAAGAGGGGGATGTCGCCTACTACTGAAAGACCCATTTTTGCAACATTCGTGTTCTTCAATGCAAGCTGAAGACATAAAAAGAACAAAGAACTTTGGTCAAGTGAAATAGGTTCTTTTATAATCAATTTGAAACCATTAAGTCCAATCTGATTCGATCCTAGTTAGGTTTCGGTCCGGTTTGGTTTCGTCCACAGACCATGATCATCCCTACTTGCTTCTACTAGTGACGAGAGGGTGAAACTACTCTAGGCTCGCTTTTTTCCACCCCTTATTGAAACGAAACTAACAAGCAATCAAACAAACTAACTAAAGTGTTAATGTTATCTTACTATTCTGAGGGGTTGTTGCTAACCTAAACAATAAAATATGTACATCAGGATGGAAATCAATAGGCATAGATAGTGGATGTCACTTGATACTCCGCTCCCAGCTTGTATTTTCAAAGAAAATATAAAGAGGAATCGATCTTGTTTTTGAATATGGTGTCAAGACTTACAGGGTTTGAATCACAACTTTCGCATTTACAAGGTAGTTCTATGACTGATTGAACTACACTTTGTCTGTTTAATGCCTTTAATTGATTGGTGTTATTCCTTTTATTAGAGGCAGGGCACAAATTATTTGAATAACTTAGTGACGGTTAAAGACTACTTCCTTCTAGTACACTGGAGCGATGGATTGTGAGAGGATGCGAGTGAAAGTTATGACACTAGGAAGTCAAGCACGCGAAGACCTCAGTTAGAGATGGGAATATGTCATTTTCAAGATAGGATTACAGCAACAAGAGCTACAAAGATGATTGGATTACTTCATTCTCAATAGTTATTTACTTAGTCGATCAGTGAATAGAAGTAAACTTAGGTCGAAGAAAATACAAGATATAGCTTGACAAATATACTTGGATGACAGCTAGAGACTAGAGATGAGAGTGAAGGAGCGAGGACCTTTTATTTTCCTTTTTAATAGGAAAAATGAATGTAAATAAAAGCTCTTAATCTAGCATTGCTAATCTCTTTGGACTAGACCGACAATCCACCACGGGAACACGTTTTGCTTTCACTCAATTCACTCCCGCCCGTCTTCTTTCAACCATAGTTCACTTTAAGAAAGATCCTTCATTTTTCGCTACAAGAAAAATACGAGTCCAAAGACAAGGTAAGAATAAGAAACTAGTAGATGAATGCAACACTGATTGGTCTATCATGTTAAGCGTGGTAAAATATTTTATATCTTAATAATCATATTATATTAGATTTATTGATGGACATATGAACTTAAATCAAAATCTTAGAAAAATCAACCAATAAAAATCTATTTTATATATTTTAAGACAAAGTAATATTATTTTGCTTTAGTAACTAATAATGGACATAATAATCCAAGATGTACAAGTTGGATTAAACTTTTGTTATCATATTTAATTCAACCAATGAAGCTATATACCGTGTTGCAAAACATTTGAGTTGTGTTTAACCAACCATAATTAGTCCACCATTTAAAATAGAAACATAACATTGTTATCATCAATTAGATTAATTAAACAGGAATTTGATTCGCATACGTGAATAAAAAACAAAGATAATTGAGATTTGACATAGATCTCAATTTGAAATCGTACATCTACGCAGTATGAAGAAATATTTATGTATAATATAGAAAATAATTTAGTCGACATTTTGTAACAAAGACAATCAAGATTTTCCGTTAAAAATCATGATTGTATCTTTATTTCAATCTGCATCATATAATATCATACTAAAAATACAAATTTTCATAAGGTGAATATATAATATGTTGTTCATATGACCACATGTAATAAGATTCAGTGTTTTAGATGAATGACAATCATTGGTTGTTGATACATATATTATCATATAAGAAGGAAACAGTAATCTAATTGTTTAATTCATTTTTTTTTAATAAAAGGGACAGTCAAATTAAAAGGTCAACAATTATATTATTGATACATATTTTACTGGTATTTAAAATATATGCAAAATAGATGACAAATTTAATTTTTATCTTTTATAAATATAAAACTGACATTTGAATTCAAATAAAATGACAATAATGAGAAATCGAGTTAATTAATCGATGAGTTTCACTTTCACATGTAATTTATCTTGATTTGATTCATAGCAGATATAATTTAAAGCGTGTGGTCCTACAAATACTCGGCGAACCGAAAAGGTCACAGATCATGGTCACTGTTATGATTATTTAATAATATTTGGCTAAGATACATTCGTCGTTAGGCTTATAAAAATATACCTCACGCCCCTCATTTCCTGAAAATATTCATGCACCTTCTCTAAAATTTATATGCATCAACTTCCTTCCCTATACATCATCCAAGTTTATAATAGGAGGAAAATGACTTGATAAGGTAATATTGTTTTTAATCTTTAATCATTTAGTTTTAATATATTTTTTCTATTTGTAAAATACATTATTAATTTTTTTTTTTGTTTTTGTACTAAGGAGAAAATGACTTTATATGCGTCAACTTCACTCCCTATACATTATCGAAATTTATAATAGGGAAAAAATGACTTAATAAGTTAATATTGTCTTCAATTAATACATATTTAGTTTTATATATATATATATATATATATATATATATATATATATATATATATATATATATATATATATATATATATATATATATATATATATATATAATTTTTTTTTTTCAAAATACATCATTCAACTTTTTTTTTTGTTTTTTCAGGTTAATTTAGATATTACGAGTTTTGTTTGGGTACACATTTATCGATTTGTACACATTTAGTCCTTAATGTTTTTAAATATGTTTTTATATACATTTTTATATACATATTATATTATATATATATATATATATATATATATATATATATATATATATATATATATATATATATATATATATATATATATATATATATATATATATATATATATATATATATATATATATATATATATATATATATATATATATATATATATATATATATATATATCTTTGTATACGATTTTTATGAAGAATGTACATAAAAATGTTTTTCTATATATATTTGGAAATATATGTTTTCAAATATGTTTTGAAATATATATTTTTAAATACGTTTTGGAAGTATAAATATGTATTTTTTTTGAAAGTATAAATGCATGTATATACTTCCAAAAATCATACAAAAGTGTTTGTATGCGTATTATATAGGTAAAAAATATATTTAGATCTTTAAAATATGGTTTATTTATATATACATTAAAAACGTATATATAGAATGTATCCAAACATACGCACTAGCTTGTAAAGACCCTAACTGGTTTCATAGTATGAACGAGGAATATAACGCCTTGCTCACTAATAGAAGGTGTGTGTTTGTTTCTTGACCCACAAATGTTAATATTGTGACTTATATATGGCTATATAAAAAGAAGCATAAGTAGTTGGCTCTCTAGCTTGGTATAAATCTAGGCATGTTGCCAACAGTCATAGTCAGAGGCCTGACATTAACTATGATGAGACATTTACTCCTGTTGTAAAATCGACCACTATTTACACTGTCATCAGTTCCATCGTTTCCCATAAATGGTGGTTGATGCGACAACTTGATATGAAAAATGCGTTTGTCTATGACCACCTTCAAAAGACAGTTTACATGCACCATCCCCTAGGCTTCAAGGACACCAATTCTCCCAACCATGTGTGTCTCTTACATGGATCCTTATATGGCCTCAAATAAGCTCCATAAGCTTCGTTGCATGCTTTGCCACTTTTATATTTTGACTTGTCTTTGCTCGTAATAGGTGTGATTCGTCGCTATTTTTTATCATTAGGGTCCTCACACAATTAATCTTCTGGTATACGTTGAAGACATTAGCCTGGTTGCCTCTTCGCCGAAACTCTTACAGGTGGATACAACCATTTTATGTATCGATTTCTTCATGACTAATCTCGGGGATCTCAATTTTTCATTCGCATTATTGTCACTTGGGACCAGGACAACATGTTTCTATCCTAAAAAATGTGCATTGGAAATTCTATAGTAGGCAAATATGATTAATTGCTAACTAGATCATACTCTCACTGACATATTAGCCAAAACTGGTACCTTAGGCATATCAGTTGGGGATCTGATCCTATATAGAATCCTTGTCGGAGCTCTATAGTACCTTACATTCAACAGGCCCAATATTACCTAGGTAGTTCAGCAAATATGATTACACATATACGACTCTCACTACCTGCATTTCATGGCCGTTAAACGAATTCTCCGCTACATCCACATCTTTTTAGCTCACAGTATGCATCTTCATATCGCTGTCTTACAACTTATTTCGATGCTGATGGGGTAAACTTTCCCATCACTAGGCTTTCCACCTCAAGGTACTATGGTTCCTCGATCCCAATTTTCTCTCATGGTCCTCGAAAAGCCAAGAGACGAGTTCCCGCTTTAATGTTAAAGCTGAATATCGAGGTGTTGTTATTGCTGTCAGGGGCGGACCTAAGGGGTGCTCGGGTTTGCCTGTGCCCCCCTGGAATTTTACCCCGTAGAGTAAAAAAAAAATTTATATATAGGTGTCCCTCGTCTAAAAAAATGTGCTCCTCAATGCCCCTCGTGTCTATTTTTTCTGGGTCCGCCACTAATTGTTGTGGTCGAAACTTGCTAGATTCGCAACTTGCTTCGCGAGCTACACTAACCGACTAACAAAGCGATCACTTATTTGACTAGCGACCGGATAAACATCAACAGATCAATCAATTAAGATTGACATCAATTTGTTCGAGACAAAGTTGCAATAGAACAAATTCGAGTTCTTCATGTCCCATCATCATCCAAATTGCCGACATCTTCACCAAAAGCTTTCTGTCCATTCTATTTTTTTACTTTCGGATCTAGCTTAACTTGTGAGATATACTCCGTTCAAACTACAGAGCAATACTAACATATTGCATTCTCTTGTAATTTATTGTATTTGGCCCTTGTAAATGTCCAACTCATAATCTTATTTATTTTGTCTATATATTGATGTTCAATGAGAAATAATCATTATCCATAAATAGATTATTAACATTTTAATCATCTTTGGTTGATTTAAAGTGTGCGGCTATGCATTCTTAATTCATAAATATTCTTTAATTTACCATTAACAATAGCTCTAAATATTTATTTATTAATCAATCACTTTCATTAATCTGAATATAAATAAATACAAAATACAAAATGAAAACAACCGAAGATTATTGAAATAAAAAGTATTGGTTTAAAATGGGTGGAAGCCATATTGCTTACATGCAATCTCCATTTATGATGAAGTCAAACATGAATATTTTTCGTAATTTGACAGAAAAACATGCTCATTACAGGTTTTGAGTTGTTTTAAAATTCCATGATACGCTTATTTTTTAAAGAAAAATAAAATTTGTGATTATTAAATATCAGCTCATTATTACATACAAGTGAAAAAAAAAAAACCATCCAGGATAGTTTTCAATCAAGGAAAAAGTTACATCCTCTATATAATACTTTATTGCATTTTCACGTCATGACTCATGACCATGGTTTTGAAAACCGGACCGGACCGGCCGGTTGGACCGGTTAAACCGGGAACCGGTCTCCACACCGGTTTTTTCATGTCCAAAAACCGTTTGTTAACGAACCGGTAAAAACCGCCGGTTCAAGTAAAAACCGGATCAAACCGGACTGGTTGAACCAGTATAAAACCGGGTCAAAAATATAAATTAAATATTCTTTGTTTAAACCTGTTTGTAAACAGATCAAACCCGGTCGAAACCGGAAGCCTACGCATCCAAATGCATACCATGTACAGCGCTCTGTGTAATCTCTTTATAGACTGGAGTCACCCCACAATTTCATTGCTCCAGGCGATGTGGGATAAGTTCCCACAAGAAAGCATTTGCAAAGCTTCACGTGCATCTGTGCATGCCTGTTTCTTAGTTATATATCTCCTTTTGTTATTTCTCTTTTATGTTAATTATATCAATTAACTTTTGTCAATTAATTAAAATCTATAAATGAATGGGATGTAGAAAATTATTTAAACTTTGATATTTTATTTATATTTTATATTTTATATTTTATTGGTATTTTAATTTTTTTTAGTTTTTTATGTATTTTGTATTTATTATAATTTTATATTTATTTATGATAATAATGATGACGTCATCCGGTTTTTTGGACCGGTCCAACCGGTTGAACCAGTTGAACCATCGAACCAGTAAACCAAACGGTTCATTCACCGGTCCGGTTTTCAAAACATTGCTCATGACAAACAACAAATTTTTTTTTTTAATTTAGTGCTGATAATTAATTAGGTACTAAAAACTATAGAAATATTTGTTTATAGTAAAGGTCAATCTTATAAAAATAAACTTATGCTTTTTGATTTTTTTTCTGTGTAGACTATTTTTTTTCCAATTTTCTCAATCTTTCGTTTTAACCCTATTATCTTCGTCAATGCTACCAAAAAACCTTATATTTTTGTTTTTTCTGTTTAAACATTTTTTTATATTTATAAAAAGCCTCACATGAAAGTATTACTGATTATGGTGTTATTGGTAGTTTTCAACATTAAGATTTGAAGGAAACAATATATATTCTTTACGGAACAAGGAGAAAGACTGATTTGTTTATGATTGCTAATTTAGAAATAAATGTTTTTGTGTCTGCTAACTTGAATGAAATTGTATAAAAAATAATTACGTGCCTGCTAATTTAAAGATCGAAGGTTCTACATAACTTGGATGGAAACATATCAAAAGTTGTTTTGCATCAACTCATTTGGAGACTAAAAAGTTTATTTTTACTAATTTGAAGTCTAATAGTTTCACCTATGTTGACTTGGATGAAATTGTATAACAGAAAAAAAACACAAAAATATAAAATCTTTTATAATATTAGCCTTGATAGAAGGATTAAAACAAAAAGATTAAAAACCTATGAGTGCTTTTTCAAAAAAAAAAAAAAAAAGAGTTAAATTTAAATATTAGATAATATAACAATAACCCTTACAGAAACAAGTTAAGATAGAATATTAGTTAACTACATCATCTTAATTGGGATTAAGGAATCAGGTGGTCCCCTCCTTGTTGACATGTTCTTTTTTACCGACATCATTATAATTTATAATGCAAGATTCCAACATCTTCACATACTAATGTTGCATTTGCTGACTCGATGATCCGGTATTTTATTAGAGGGTATTAAATTTGAAAGCAAATTCTTGCCTCACATTTTCCAAATTATTTAAATGGGATGAAAACGTAATTTATATTTTGTTAACGTTGGTCATAATTAGAGTCACAATTCGGTGCAATTTTAAACTTAGATTAATATTCAACCCTATAACAAACATAGGTTCAAAACAACTTAATATATGATATCATGGTACTAAGAATATATAATTAAGCATAACCTTAAATCTCATATAGATAAATCAATCACGATTTAAAATATTTCAGAAGTCAAGTTCAATTATTGGCTCGGTTATTTTTGGTGAAAGGTTACACATATGTATGCTACTTTTTTTTTTTTTTTTTTTTTTTGTGATGTTCGAATGGAAGAAATGTTTACCATGAACCTTGTAAACTAAGACGGCCCATAAGATTACGAGACCATCGATTTAAAAAGCTATAATCAAGAATAATATCAAGTTACCAGTTTAACAACAGTTATTAAATCATCTATGATCTTGTAAAATAATAAAGTAATATGTATTAATATGACAAGAAACATGAAATTCGAGCACCTGTCGCCGCGGTGCTGTCGAATAAGACGTAAAAAATAAATAAAGAAATGGAGAAATGCAAATTGAAATTGAAAATTTTAAGCATGAGCAAAGGGACACATGAATCCAATGTCAGTGACGCACCACCTCACGTCAAATGCGCATCCATTTATGTTTTATCCAATAATACATTTATTTAAAACTGCAATAGGACTAAATTTATTTATTAAGATATAAAATATTTTTTGTCTTGTTTAATGGTTGCTTTTTCTTATGTCATAAAAGGATGTTTTCTTTAGTAAAGACCAACAACTGATTAGTAAAATAATTATTTATATTTAATTTAATATTTTAATTTTAGTAAAAGAAAATATTATTTTTGTGTGAAACAGATTACAAAGATTTATACCATTTTCATAATTTTAATTTTATGAACAGTAATAAGAATAGGATATTAAATACCGTACTTTGTTTTGTAAAAGACGAAATGTGATTTTGTGCATCAAGCAATTCCAATCCATTATTTTCTTTATACTATTCATCTTTTAGGTTTGTTTTCTTGCACCAATAGTCTTTTTGACTAACACCCTCAAAAAGGACCCGTTAAATCAATGTAAAATGACTTATTTACTTTTGAAATTTTATCATATTATATTTACTTATTAATTCTATTAATATTTAATTAAATCGCCCCCGTTTACATCTTCTCACATTTCCTATTATAAGACGTATTATTCATTCAACTTTTGAGAGTTTTTAGCTTTTAAGAAGAAAAGGCTTACTTCGTCTGTAAAAACTTTTAATTTTTATTTTAAACCAAAAGCTACTTCAATTAGATTTTCAAAGATTTAAGTTTTTGATTTTTATATTATTTTATATTTTTAAAGCTAACAGTTACTTAATTTCCAACTACCAGCTTTCAGCTAGTTTTGTCAAACATGCATTTAGTCTCTCTTCGGTCACCTCACCATAACTTCCAATATGTACTTGCAAACTATGAAATTTAGCTCATAACAAGCCCGAGTAATTCTTGCTTCTTACCTTCAAAAGTGTACTTGATTTTTTTACATGGATGAACTTTGCGCCATTAACCTAACCAACACTTCGCCATTATCATCCTCCAAATTGGAGTGGGTAACCCAAATCTTCACACACTTCAATCCTTCATTATCCCCGTGAACTTGACCAACTATTGGTTCAAAGTTTCAAACCTCGAGAACAAAAATAATAAACAACCAGAACTTCGCACCATTCTTTTCTGTAAAATGGTGATATTATTTAAAGAGTAAATTACAAAATGGTCCTCTATGACATATAGGGAATTACATATATGTCCAACTTTCGATTTTGTTTTTTTTTTTTTTTGAACGGGAATTACATATATGTCCAACTTTCGATTTTGTTATATGACTTGTTCTCATTGTTTCAATATGTGTTAATTTGGTCTGTGTAACGTTAACTCTAACTATGCAGGTGTTACTTTTGTTAATATGATTATTTTGCATTTCGACCAAACTCAAACAAACATATACAGACCGAATTTTTTATTTACATCTAATTTTGTTAACCATCATTTTATTTGAATATTAAACTAAAACTCAAGAACAAAAATAGTAAACATCAACAAGAAAATTCAACCCAAACATATGCACTTTGTTTCATTTCATTGTAAAATTAGCCTAAAATTAAAAACATCAACCTATGGATGCAAGCCCATGAGCTTTTGATACCTTCCTGTTTAGCTTTTTAGATATTTCTTGAAAGTTGAAACCAAAACTGTTACATCCATCCATAGCCAGGGATCGTGGGAGTATGAATCATATCGTTTTTAATTTGATAACTTTAAATGTGTAATGCTCTGCTTTAAATTTGGAAATAAAAAATGAGATGGGAGTATGGTGCATCTGGTTTGAATTCATCAAATAATCTGAAAATCAAACAAGAAACAAAGATCAGAGACCATGAAGAATAAGAACATCACCATGTCATCCCTGGCTCCCTGCTCAATTTTATCATCTTTAGATCTACGATTTTTTCATCTTCAACTAGGGTTTTCTCCATCTTCAAATGTAGATGAATGGTGGTGTGATTTCTCCGGAAAAGCGGTGTGTTGAAGGGGAATGTGAAGGATGGGGGTGTTTGACCAAAGGATGGTCTTTTATTTCACTTCCAATCTTTTTAGAGTAACGGTTTTCGATTTTTGATATGATTTTCCTTTTGTTTCAGATCGAAGATGAAGCTTTTATGTTGAAAATGAATAAATATTATAACGATGTGTGTGTCTAGCTGTTAAAAAAACATGTACTTCTTTTGGATAATGTCTTGCCGCGAAAATGACCTAATTTTAGTTTTCAAACTTAAAGTTTCGTTACAACATGTAGTACAAATTTTTTTAGACAAAAAATAAAATAAAATATATTATTAAACCTTTTGTTATAGAAAAAGTCGTTCAAATAAAATTACTTCAATAAAATTATAATAAAAATAGTAAAATGGTTTTCGTTTAGATACATGGGCAAACTATCAAGGTAAGTTGCGTTACACATCAACTTTGTAACAAACAATAAAATAAATTAGTATTCGTATATTTGCATGTGAGTGGACGGATTTCATTTTTCATGCATAACTGCACATTCCATAAACACAAGAATTCCCTCTCTTGCATTTATTGTTGCATCCTCCACAATTGTGTTTGTCCGCCATAAGGTTTACGCATTTTCCCTTGCAGCAAATCTCTTGATGCTTGCATTTCTTGCCACACAGTCCGCAATTTTGTTTATCTGTCTTAACATTAACGCATTGCTTCTTGCAACAATCTGGACCCGGGCTTCCTTTCACCCGACAGAGTCTTGGGTTCTTGTTGCATTGCTGCAAGCCCCTCGATTGTTGGGCAAGGAACCTACTAGCCCCTCTTAGAGAACCATAAGTAGGAATAACATCTTCATCATCATCTTTTATTGGTGTGGCAGAAAGATTAATGGCTAAAGTCAAGAGAATTAGTAGGGTTATCAAGATTTTATGAAGGCTATTCATGGTGTTTAGGGGAAGGAAAGATAGTATGGATGTATATGGATTAAGGAACGAAGGTTTTGGTGGATGGATGTGACTAACTAATGAAGGGGGATGTATATATAGGGTGGTAACATCAATGAGTTTAAAAGGTAGCGGTATTATGGAAGTCTAGGGTTGAATATATGGTAGGTTTATGGATGGTATTTTTTATAGCAAAGACTCCACTAAAACGAGTCAGTTTTTGACTTTCTATGGTCTTTTCTTGTGCATAAGTTCTCTAAAATACGACTAGCTGTGTGAATATTTTATATTGTTAGTTTTTTATGCTATTTATGAATCTTGTAGTGTTTTCTATACAAAATTCATATTAAAATTATTACTGTGTTAATTACCGTCATTCCAAAGGTAATTAAAATGTAAATTATGTATGAGTCGAACATTATACACGGTTTACTAATTTTGTCTTTCCTAAACTGCAAAAATTCATAATTGACCAGAAATATAGTTACGGGAGCACTGAGTATATATTTATTTCGACTTTCAGTTTTTGTAGGCTTGACTCTCTAAAACATTAAAACGAAAGTTTTGACGTATTTCCTAGTTAGGCCCGTCATGTTAATGAAATTGCATGTGACTTAACTCGTGGATAATTAAATAGGTATGAATCAATTCTAAATGTCTAGTTTAAACGCGTTTGCAAATTGACAATTCCATAATTTGGGAAAACGTAGTAAGGATATATAATTTGAAAACTTGGAGGCAATATACATCAGCGTATCATATTTTCATATCATGTTATAAGATTTTGATTGTAAGTTTGGTGGGTATCGTGTATTTGTCATTGTCATTTAATCATTTTCATATCATATAATAGTCATTTCGCAACGTTGAGACACATCAAAATAGTATGAAACTAGCGTTTTACCCTTCCAAAGGCCGTTTAGCAACGATATGGTAAAAAATCAAAATAGTATATGTTAATTCATAAAATTTTTTGTTAGATGATCTACAATACATTTCAATTTCGATCATCTGGATATCCCAATTTCTGCTCATCTTGTGCTTATTTTAGGACTTCCTGATTTTTACTTACAACAGCCAAAACACAAGCACATGCTGCCATTTCACAAGGGCCCTCATTTTTGAAAATATTATTTCATTAAACATATCGGTTGCATTTGTTGGGCAACAGTGGATGCGCCAACGAACACGGCCAAGTACTTCGACAAAACGTTCTTCGACTATCCAGACAAATGGGTAATGCGAGAGAATTGAAACTGAGAAACACAAGAATATAAAGTGGTTCACTTGACAACAAATTGAGCTACATCCACTGTGAGAAACGAGATAAATCTTTCATTGATGAACTTCAATGAATTTACAAGAGAGAATCTATGACTACACTTTATTTCAGGTATATGGACATATCTACAAAGCATAGATTTGAGATTGTATAAATAGCTAAAAATGGAAGGCTGGACACGCAAGTCTTGGGCGGGAAAGTGGAAGAGGACAAATTAGCCCTGCACCTAGTAACTTTACGGTAGGTGAAGTGACAACTCCAAGCTCCCATGCTGCCGCCTGACGGAAGTACTGTACTGTGCGTGTTCCCAAGATATTTCTGACAGCGGATGTGACTGAACCACACAGGGTTTGTGTAATACCGTAATTTTAAATTTATGGTAGGGTTGTATTAATTATAATAAAAACGAGATTAGATGAGTTATAATACGAGTTAGGATGGATGGAAACCCAATCTAGGAGGAGTTAGACTTTAAAAAGAGTGTTAGAAACAATTTTGGTTCAACCCGGGTCATATTATAGTCTTAAACATTCAACGAATTGGAAACAACGTCAAACCGGAGCAGGTTTTTCAACTCGGGTCGTGTTACATAAAACCCGGACCGGGTTTTGGAAACCGGGTCGGGTTGTCGGACGAAAGAAAACAGCAGTCAGGAGCACGGGTCGGGTCTATCAGCACGGGTCGTGCTGTGCGAGGACCATGACCGGGTTTTGGAACCCGGGTCGGGTTTCGTGCCGACCCCACTTGTTTAAATCGCGATATCAGCCATTTTTCTTGAGGATTCTCGATTTAAAAACCCTCTCAAACCTAGAAGACATTCCCTCTTCATTTTTTGACCAAATCGGAAGGCTGGAACGTGAAGGATTGAAGTAATTTTCGATATCTCACTTATTAGAGGTAAGGTTTATGATTCTAGCCCTTTTGTATGGATTGATTTGGTTGTTTTGGATGGGTTTCGAGTTGTGGTGAAGAACCACCTATGAATGGTTGGAATTTGAACATATGCACTTGTTTGGATGTGTTGAAATGCTTCTATCTCGAGCTTTAACCGTTGTGACCAAGCTTTAAGCTTGATGGGTTGAAAAATAACATATTCACCTTTTTGTTGGTATGAATATGGTTATGTAGGTGCTGGTAATCATGGAAGGATCGTTGTATCTTCTAAGGTGTTAGTTTGGATCGTATAGAACTTCAAATCAGGTGAGTACTCTTATGTACTTGAGTAGAAATCTATCTTGTGGTAAACTGAATTTATATGTTAGGGTGTTATTGTGATAACCAAATTGTGGAGTGAATTGTTATATGTGAATAACAATAATCGAGTTGAGTATACATATTGATCGTATGAATTGAGTAGATGTTAGAGTAGTCACATCAACGAGTTTTGAGTCAAGTTATCTAGCCATGAGGGCTATTGAGCTGAATTGGAGTTTGGAGTGGAATAGTTATTGGAGTGGAATGAGTTTATATGTGTTATTTTACATTTGGTATGTATAATGAGATGTTTTGCAGGTTAATAATTTGTATATATAATGAGATGCGTTACAGGTTAGTAATTACCTATCGACTCTTTTAATTGTACTGTCTTGTGGTTGAGTTGTTTATTGCAGAAAGAGATAAGTTATATGAGTTTAGTAAATTGTTAAAAAGGAGTATATGTGATATGGAAATTGAGTTTACGAGTATTACTGATTATGATACTTATGATTGAGTTGATGTTGCTAACATTTAGCCAGAGTTTATAAAGCTAATATGTTTGCAGAATCCTAATTAAGAGAAGAGGGATCTTGCTAATGAGAATAGCAAGAGAGGAAGTTGAGGATGTTTAGTGAAAAAGACTCGTGAAATATAAATGAGATTACTCACTAAGCTTTATAAGCTTATACTTGAGTTGTATATTGTTTTGCAGGTATCTGTAGCTGTGATAGGGGAAAGCATGTGATAAAGAGAGATGGACAAGTTTAGAGCATGTCCTTTAGTTGAATTAGATTATTTGTAATGCCTGGTAAATTTGTAAGGACCTTTTATGTAAATATTCATGCTGATAACATCTTGATCCTTAGTTTGAGTACAAGTATGCCCAATTGGATGTATAATTGTTAAAAAAATTTGGGTGTTACAGTTTGACCAAGACTTTCTCTTGGACCGAGATCACCCAGTTGGTCTTTGATCGAGTGTTTCTTTGAACAAGTTGTTGCTGCTTGACTATGCCTCTGCAATTTCTATCGAACTTCACTTGGAACAAGGTCCAACTCTTTCGTCAAGAACTCTTCGGTCTGAACATCGCTTTGGTCTGAGGATACTTCTTCTACTCTTTATCTTTTCTGTATTTTAGTAGAGATAAACATAGGTTTGTTTCCTTTTTCTTGATTTCTTGTTAGTATAAGTAGGACGTTTTTCAGATTTTATTAAGTTGGTTTTTGGAGTTCCATAAGAAATGTAGAAGTTCAATTATGCATTCATGTTTTTCCCTAGTTTTCTTCTCTTCTCGTTTTCTTCTGTTCTCAAAAGAAGCAAAGAGAATGCTGCTCCCAGGATGAAAACTGTGCATTTTACACCATTTCATGTTCTCAAAAGAAGCAAAGAGAATGTTGCTCCCAAGATGAAAACTAGGCATTTTACGCCATTTCATGTTCCTAAAACAAAAAAAAAACTGCTCAACAAAACATATGATATGATATACGAAACATAGTCTTGATGATCGAATGATAAGCAAACTCAAAATAAAACAAACCACACTATTTTTAGAAGTCCGAAAAGTGATGGTCTTTCATGCATTTCTTGATGAGATATAATATAGTGTTATCCCTTCAGCCAGTTTTTGGTTTCAATCACCCACCTACAATGAAAACTTTGTATCAGTATGTATTCATCAGTGTTGCAAAAGACGCTAGGCGCTCCCAGGTCGGTGGACTAGCGAGTAGCGATTACTCGGCTAGGCGGGGAGTACTCGGACGAGTACTCGGATAACGTAAATTATAAAGAAATTAATTTTTGGTAAATTATATATATGGCAAATATTATAAGTTCATTAGATTTATCACAAAATAGATGAATATCAATTAATTTAGGGGTTTATTTTCATTTTTTTCAGTCAACAAACCGAGTATAAGGTTTGACCGAGGAATTTCCGAGTAAATCCGAGGAATTTCCGAGGAATTCCGAGGAAATCCAAGGAAATTCCGAGTAATAGCTATTCCGATTTAATAGACCGATTCTTGAAAAATCGCCAAGGTATCTAGCCGAGTCCGAGTACTCGGCCGAGTCCGAGTACTCGGCCGAGTACTTGACCGAGTTGGCCGAGTTTTGCAACACTAGTATTCATTATAACAAAAAAAGGTAAAGGCTAAATACTAGATACAACCAACCACGTAAACTGAAGTTACAGGATGGCATTTCTATAGTCAAGTGATTTTTTGAGAACTATAATATTGTAATAGAAAGAAATGGAAGTGGGGTGCTACAGTAAACAAATTACACCAAGTAGATTGCTATTTCTCGCATTTAACCACCAAGCGGTCCAAAACCTACTGACAATATCAATATTGGACCTACTGACAAGATCAATAGTGACAGGTTTCTTCAAATACTAATGAGTAAGTTTCACAATCCAACTTGGCATAATTGCAAATGTCTTTCTTGTGGCAAATATTCCAAGATTGTTTCGATATCATCAACAAAACCAAAATTAAGCATCACCTTCATTAAGTACCGCAAACTTAAATTCTAAAATATTTAAAACCACCTTTTAGGTCAAATCAACAACACTTGGTGTGCCTACAACCACATTAACACCACAATCAAGAGTGCTCATGGGTGAACCACCACAGACACAAAGAGTATATAAATTTGGTGCAGATTCATACAATTGCTTAAAATTTTTGAAAAACCTTGTCGATAATCAGTTGTTAAATATTTAAAATAAAAATACTTTCCAAATTTACCAAGAGATTTCAAATTTACAAAAATCTGATCGTAGTACGTCAAGAAACATAAAAGACATTTTCCAAGTTACTGACGGAATACCAACAAATTTCAAAATTACTAAAATTCAGCGATAATTTGTCGAAAATTTTCCAACGGATTATCATCACAAAACTACTTGAAACTAGGGGTGTGCACCAAACCGCATAAACCGCTCACACCGCACCGCATAATGCGGTTTTGAAACTCCACGGTGTGGTTTGCGGTTCGTAATTTTGGTAAACCGCACTATGCGGTGTGGTTTGCAATTTGTAGTCACAAAACCACTGTTCAAACCGCACCGCACTATATATATATATATATATATATATATATATATATATATATATATATATATATATATATATATATATATATATATATATATATATATATATATAGTAAATATCAAATGAGAACCAATATTTTCATGAGAACCAAGGAACCAAATATGAACCACAAGATCAAAAAATTGAAAGGCTATGATCAAAAGTGACATTCTTGTAATTATTAATAAATCTGAATCTATATTAGGTATTTATAAAAAGCTGGGAGGGGCATTATAGGAACCAAAAATTTGACATTAAATAAAATCCAATCAGCTAATTTAATTAAAAACCACATTCTCTCTCCCAATTTCTCTCTCTCTCCCGAATTTCTCATCGGCACATTCTCTCCATCGTCTCCTTCATTGTGCCCTAGCCGTCTCCTCCCCGCCACCTCCTGACCTCCATCGATCATCTATTTTATTCTCCAGGAATATCGAGGTCGGAAAACGAATCGAGGTCGGAAACGAATCTGGTGGATGGAGAATCAGAAAAAGAATCGAGGTCGGAAACGAATCTATTTTATTCTCCAGGAATTTCTCATCGGCACAAGTGAACCCGCTTCAGATGGAGAACCGGTACCCGCCGCCGGTCGAAGAATTTCCAACCGCCGTCGGTCGAAGAATTACCGGTGATTCAGACAGCCATAGAAGAACCTCAAAGAAAGGTGATCCGGGATGAGAATCCGGAAGTGACCTCCATCGATCATCGATTTTATTCTCCAGCCGATTTTATTTGTTGCGATAATGCCATTCTTCGGATTGGATTCCTAGGTGCGTGTTTAAACTCTAAATTTTGAATTTATACAGTTTATACCTCTTCTCCTATAGTTCAATAATGTTGATTTTTTAAGCAGATAAAGCTAGGGTATGCGAGTGGCTTGCTCCTGACAATGCTATCTTCGATGTATGTTGGATAAAGGTACATAAAACTCAAACCACTACATCTTTCCATATCATTTAGATTTAGTAACACATTAGCCAAAATGTAACTTCGTGTTTTGTGATTGAATATTTGCAGGACGATACTAACAGCTTGTGGTGATCATAGTGTAAGTAACAATTACTAAACTTCCAACATTACAATTTACACCACATTATATTCTTGTACAATCTTTTAATGCACATGCCATTATAGTTACAGTGCTTGGATTAAAATTTAGTAGCTTGTATCTTGAAATTGGTATGGATAAAGGCAAGCAATAACATGTGCTTGAAACTTTGGGTATTTTGGGATGCATAAGAGGTGTTCGATGGAATGCCTCGAAGACTAAAAAGTCTAACTTATAAATTGTACTTATGGATTTCTTTTTCTTTTTAAGACAAGTATATAAGTGCATATGTGCACATGTGCATTTGTGCATATGTGCACATATCCACATATGTGTATTTGCATATGTACGTATTTGTGCGTATTTGTATATATGCATACATGCAAATATGCATACATATATGTGCATATGTGTGAGTTATAGCATTGTACTTATGGATTTCTTTTTCTATTTGTTTGTGTACATGTGGGTGTATTTGCATATATGCATACATATATGTGCATATCTGTATATACATGTGTATATGTGCACATGCATACATATATGTGCATGTACATGCATATGTATATATGCATGTGTATATGTGCACATATGTGCATATGTCTGTTTAAACGTATGTGCACATATGCATATGTATATCAATTTGTTCATATACACATGTGTGCGTATTGGTTCATATGTGTATATACATGTATGCATTTATTTTAATGTTTTTGAATATACGTTTATATTAGTTTTTATTAATGTTTTGCAGTTTTTGAAGAATTTATCAATCAAATTGAAGAATTGAAGAGTGACAAACTAAAAAAATGAAGATATCATGAATTTTTGTTGTTTTTTTTATTTTTTGTATGTATTGTTCATTACTTTTAATAAATTTTTATGTATCGTTCAAAACAGTTGTATATTATCATTTTTAATAAATCGATTTTTTGTTGTTTGCATTATATATGAATTTCGAAAATATGCATATATGCACCTGCGAATATGTATATATGCACCTGCAAATAAATAAATTTATGTGCATATATACACCTACGAAATATGTATATATGCACCTGCGAAAACATGCATATATACACCTGCGAAAATTTGAAAACGAAATTTTGATTTATAAAAAAGAAATTTTGATTTTTTTTTGAAATTTGAATATTCAAATCTAATAGGCTTAATTTTAGGGGATGGTTATTTTTGTTGCCAAAAATAAAAAAATTCAGTATTAAATGAGATTTGTTAAATGACTATCATGCCCTTTTATGATTCAACCAATCAGAAAGAGTTCTCTGGTTCTCATGAAAATATTGGTTCTCATTTGATCCTGACCATATATATATATATATATATATATATATATATATATATATATATATATATATATATATATATATATATATATATATATATATATATATATATATATATATATATATATATATATATATATATATATATATATATATATACACACACACAATGGTTGTAATTAATAATAGAATATTGATTTTTTTAATTAAAAAAAATATCAAATTTCCAATTATATCATTCTAAAGG
This sequence comes from Cichorium intybus, assembly GCA_023525715.1. Classification (NCBI taxonomy): domain Eukaryota; kingdom Viridiplantae; phylum Streptophyta; class Magnoliopsida; order Asterales; family Asteraceae; genus Cichorium; species Cichorium intybus. The sequence continues at coordinate 41,304,119 of CM042011.1, read as the reverse complement.
GTAATATTGACTTTTTATATTTTTTCAGTTATGGAATGTCAGATTTTTATGTTATCAAATTTCGGATTTAAATTTTAATTTCAAATTCGAATTCAATTTTATTTGTAAATTCACACTTTGGATCTATTACAATTCTAATAAGATTGTATAATTAATTTCAGGTCTTATTCTAAGTTCTTAATCGTGTACATTCTATTAGAATGAACTACAAGAGCATATATTAGAATGAATAGTATTCTTAAAGAATGTTACTGCATATTTTGAATGTAAGTTAAACATTCTGGTAGAATGAATTACAAAATCATGCTTATATGAATTACAAAATCATACAGAATCAGATTTACATTGTATTGTGTAACATCAAAATGACAAGAATAATATACTAGAATCTAATATACAAAACATAATGACATTCTATAAGAATTACATTCTGTCAGAATGACATTCTGTCAGAATGACTGCCTTGAAATCAAACTTTAGGGCTTCTTCTTGATTTCTCGTGTGTTTTGAATGCATAAAGAATTACCCTGCAACATATGATCGATTCCAAGTGCTAAACCTTTTACAAAGAAAATATAATCGAAATTAGCCACTGTAAAATCTTTTCCAACATACATATGATAAAAGTAATGAATTACTGTCAATTAATTACATATGCCTTCGAGCTCTCTCTTCTGTCATCAACTTAGGTTTTCGAGGGATGGTAGTTTAGATCTCGAATTCCTGTTTACACAAACAATATGCTGTAACCAGTGAACGGCAACGGATTTCATGACAAATTTAGCCATTATGAAGGCTCTAAATAATACATGAACACATAGTCCAACGAATGTTTTAGCAATTAATATTTTCTAAAATGTAACACATAGTCCATGACAAATACCCCAATTCACTTTGCTTACGAATTACAACACGTACTAAAATATAATATTCATTTGTAGGGTTTATAAGATCATAAAAAATTAGTATGGAGAAAGGCGTAAATACAACAATTAAAAATATAGAAAAGTAGTTTATAATCCAATGTTTAATTCGAGATTTTATATGTAACAGAATCGACATTGTCATCGAAAGAAATCTGCATTAATATTTGCCATGAAATGCAAATCAAGGAAATTTGTTGTTAAGTAAAAAAGTAGACATTATATAATGGAGATTAGAAAAAAGGCGAGTAAATTACCGTCAATTAATTACCTACGCGGCTACGCCTTCGAGCTCTCTCTTCTGTCATCAACTTAGGTTTTCGAGGGATGGTAGTTTTAGATCTCGAATTGTTGTTTACAAAAACAATATGCTGCAACCAGTGAACGGCAACGGCCTCTCTCTTGCTTACCTTCAACCTTTCTGGATTTAAATTCCCGACTTTGTCAGCGACAGCCGAGAACTCAAATAGATCGATCTCTGCTTTTCCACCCTATATATGTATGTGAGTCCAAAATGATGGAGGTTGTGGCAATCGTAGTCGCTTTCCACCGGTGGCGATAGGAGGTGATTGCGGCAGAGATCCGTCGGTGATGAGATCGTCGAAGGTAAGATCGGCCGATGGTGTTGCTTGTTACCAGAGGCGTGATATATGAATGTGGCGAAAATTAAAGTGGTAATTAGATTCCATAATTATAGGATTAGATTACCTTAATTATAAGAACTGAATAAAATTTAATTAATAGAATTATAAATCATTAATTGACAAATATACCATTGGCTGATTCTCGTCTCTGATTAGTTCTTACGTTCACACAATAATTACAGTTTTTAATATATCTAACTCTATATATATATATATATATATATATATATATATATATATATATATATATATATATATATATATATATATATATATATATATATATATATATATATATATATATATATATGTTGGAAATCTTGGTTCATGTAATTAGTTTCAAAAAACAAGAGTTTGCAACGGAAGCATAAAATCATGAACACAAATTCCATTTTCAAGAGGATCAAGCTACATGCATGTAGAGATAAGATGAAGAACAAACATAGATTAAGTTCAAGATCATAACCTTTGTTCTTGGGTTTGGTTTGGGTGATTTTGATAGCTAGGAATCAAATTAGAATCCCTCTATAGTTGATCCACCACAAGCTTGAACACCCTTGAATGCTAGTTCCACAACTTGCAAGATGAAAAACCTTTTCTTCTCCTTTCTTCACTTAACCAAAAAAACAATTTTTGCTTGGAGCTTTATGGAGAGTTTATGGCTGATTTTATTAAATGAAAGATGCTCACACACACCTACAATGATCGGCCATTATCTCTTCAAATAAGAGAAAGCAAAAGCCACTAGTTGGAAAGGAAAGACCCATGTGATTTCAATATACAAAAGCTAGCATCTTCCACTAGTTTAACAACTCAATGCATGCTTTTATGTCTCCCATCATGGCTTAAATTATGGATGATCAAGTGTAGTGCTAGTAGGTTTTATTAGTTATAAAACTTATATAATTATAAGCTTATAAATAATACATCTTCTTATTTCTTAAATGGGATAACATTTAACCCATAATTTTATATATAAATAAACCATCTAAATATACAATCTTAATTGTATAATATTATATATATATATATATATATATATATATATATATATATATATATATATATAACAATATATATATTTTATTTAATTTACCAATTAAATTAAATAAAAGGCTTATTTATAAATCAATTAAATCGTTTAACAATTTAAACAATTTAATTGTTACACTTAATTAATTCATCACATATGAATTACTAATCAACCTTTAATTTTGTAGTTATTATTATTTATCTCAAATAATAATAACCTACAAGATTAAATTGCAAGTTTAGTATCATTTGATGTTAACTCAAATTTAACGTTCTAAATGATCAATTGGTGTCAAACTTGTTGTTGGTGTGACCCTATAGGATCATGTATTATTAGTAATATCATTTTATGATCATCCTTGGGCATATAGAACTAACAATCTCCCACTTGCACAAGGTTGCATCATAGAATGATATCGACAGTGGAAAACGTCTAGCAATATTTCACTGCCCCCAATAACACATGACTTCGTGCCATTCAACAACATTCAATTCTTCAGAAAACACGAGGCTCTAATTGATGTATAAGGTTATCTATCAATTATCCCTTTGTCACAGACATCTTGTTGAACATGAGACATGGATCTTAATCATTCTCATTTCATGTTCAACTTTCAAACAGGCGCCTTAGATGTCTAACTCTCAACACATAAGAGGAACAAATCCCGTCTTGACTACATACGCCTCTCATATAGTTAGTACTATGCATGAGTATGGCCTTTATGGTTGTCTGTATTTCAAGAACAACAGTAAACCATATCAAAGCATAGTACACTCTACACTTGAGTCCCAAATATGTATCTCAGGTCAAAGGATACAATGATAATACCTTTATTCAAGAATCACTTATGATGATGATCCATGGAGTGATCTTGAAACGGGTCAAGTCCAATACTTGTTCACTGACAAGTACCTATGAATTTGGTTGCAACCTTTTGCTACTTTTACCCATAAAAGTCAACCAATCCAATTCATATTAGTCTTACTTCATAATTTCTCCCACAACTATGATCGACTATGGACGTTTAGAATAACTAAATTATTCAAGGATTAAACATGCTAATAAAACACAATAATTATGAATGAAACATCACGTCACATATATTACATAATTCTTGTCGTTTACATAAGTTCATATTCATAAAACATTAAACACAAATCAAATCCATTCATTAGAAAAACGGAGTCCTATACCCTTAGCATGACTTTCATGCTTAGTTTGGGGTAAAGGTTTCGTGAATGGGTCTGCCAAATTTTGATCTGTATGAACCTTGTGAATACTTATTTCACCATTTTTAACTTCATGTCTAATGTAGTTATACCTTCGGTGAATGTGTTTGGTTTTTTGATGCAATCTAGGTTCCTTTGCTTGAGCTATAGCACCTAGATTGTCACAGAAGATTTCTATAGGGTCCCGAATGGAAGGAACAACCCCTAGATCTTCTATGAACTTTCTCATCCAGACAGCTTCTTGAGCAGCTTCTGAAGCAGCAACATATTCTGATTCTGTAGTGGATTGTGCAATCACTTCTTATTTGGAACTCTTCCAAGACACGGCTCCTCCATTTAAGATAAAGACATACCCAGATTGAGATTTTGAATCATCCCTATCTGTTTGGAAGCTTGCGTCAGTGTAACTCTTTACCTTTAAGCTTTCTTCCAAACCGCCGTAAAGTAAGAACATATCTTTAGTTCTTCTCAAGTACTTAAGAATGTTCTTTACAGCAGTCCAGTGGGCTTCACCTGGGTTCTGTTGATACCTACTAGTCATACTTAAGGCACATGAGACGTCGGGCCTAGTGCATAACATGGCATACATGATGGACCCAATTGCCGAAGCATATGGGACATGTTTCATCCTTTCAAGTTCAGTCCTAGAGTTTGGGCACCGAGACTTGCTTAGGATGGTGCCATGAGGCATTGGCAAGAATCCTCTTTTGGAGTCTTGCATCTTGAACCTTTTCAAGATTTTATCAATATATACACTTTGGCTAAGACCAATAAGTCTCTTAGATCTATCTCTATAGATCTTTATGCCTAATACATAAGCAGCTTCCCCTAGATCCTTCATTGAGAAACAACTCTCAAGGAACGCTTTGACACCTTTTAAGGTTGGGATGTCATTTCCAAATAAAAGTATGTCATCTACATACAATACTAGGATTATGACAATGCTCCCACTAGCTTTCTTGTAAACACAGGAGTCATCCTCATTTTTGATGAATCCAAAACTCGTAATCTTTTCATCAAAACGGATGTTCCATGTTCAAGACGCTTGCTTTAATCCATAGATAGATCTTTTAAGCTTGCACACTTTGTTTGGATGCTTGGGATCGACAAAACCTTCAGGTTGATCCATATAGACATCTTCCAATAAGTATCCATTAAGGAAAGCGGTCTTGACATCCATTTGCCATATCTCATAATCATAGTACGCGGCTATGGCAAAAAGTATCCTAATCGACTTGATCATTGCCACTGGAGAAAAGGTCTCATCATAGTCAATACCATGAGTCTGTGAGTATCCTTTAGCGACAAGTCTAGCCTTAAAAGTGTGAACATTTCCATCCACGTCGATTTTCTTCTTGAAAACCCATTTGTTCCCAACAGTCTTACAATTGGTGGGAAGATTAACCAAGTTCCAAACTTGATTATCGTGCATGGATTGCATCTCAGTGTTCATGGCTTCAAGCCATTTATCAGATTCAGGATCTGATATTGCACTCTGATAGTTGACGGGTTCATCAGAATCTATCGTATAACATTCCTCTTCCATCAAAAGGTAACCATACCTTTCTGGTTCAATTCGAATCCTACCATATTTGCGAACACCTTGTGTTACAATTTGTTCCTGATCAACCGTTTGTTCAGGTTCAACAATTTCTTGTTGAATGCTAGATTCAACTTCTTGTGTATCAGGTTGTGGTTCCTGAAGTTCCTCAAGTTCCACAAACCTCCCACTAGCCTCTTTCGTCAGAAACTTGTTTTCTAGGAATTCAGCTTTTCGAGAAATAAATATCTTATTCTCGATGGGATTGTAGAAATAGTATCCAAGACAATCTTTCGGATACCCTACAAAGATACATTTAGTTGAACGGGGTTCTAATTTGTTTGAAGCTTCTTGTCTAACATAAGCTTCACAACCCCATACCTTGAGATAGGATAAAGATGGAACCCTTCCATGCCATATCTCATAAGGCGTTTTATCTACCTTCTTAGTAGGTGCCATGTTTAGGAGACGAGCAGCTGTTTGTAAAGCATAACCCCAAAAAGATAAAGGTAGAGTACTTCTACTCATCATGGATCGAACCATATCCAATAGTGTTCGGTTCCGCCTCTCAGACACACCATTATGTTGTGGTGTTCCAGGTGCAGTAAGTTGTGAAACAATTCCACAAGTCTTACAATGATCCATAAAGTTTGTACTTAAGTACTCACCTCCTCTATCAGAACGAAGAACTTTAATTGTTTTGTTGAGTTGATTTTCCACTTCACTTTGAAACGTTTTGAACATTTCAAACGCCTCATGTTTATGTTTAATCAAATAAACATATCCAAAACGACTAAAGTCGTCAGTGAAGGTGATGAAATATCTTTCACCATATCTAGTCATTGGCTTGAAAGGACCACATACATCCGTATGTATGATTCCTAACAAGTCCTTTGCTCTCTCATTGGTTCCGGAGAAAGGAGCTTTAGTCATCTTGCCATGTAAACAAGATTCACATATATCAAATGAGTCATTCTCATTTGCCTTCAAAAGTCCACTCTTTTGAAGTTAGGATATGCGATTCTTGTTTATATGCCCAAGGCGACAATGCCATAGATAGGTTTGACTCAAATCAAATTTGGGTTTCTTGGTGAAAGTGTGGTATAAAGAGTCATGGTTAGTCTTTTCATCAAGGTTTACTTCATAAATTCCATTTAAAGGTCTAGCCTCAAAATAGAATACATTATTTTTGTAAACACAAATATCATTATTATTAAAGGAAAGATCAAATCCACATTGTCTTAATTTAGCAACCGAAATAATATTCCTAGTCAAGCTAGGAACATAGTAAACATTCAACAATGTCATACACAAGCCATTAGGTAGTAATAAATCAAAACTTCCAATTGAATCCACCGCAACCCTTGCATTGTTTCCAACCCGAAGTACTACCTCATTTGCCTTCAGTCGCCTACTCCTTTTGAACCCCTGCAACATATTACATATGTGAGTTCCACAACCAGTATCAAATACCCATGTGTTAGGAGATAAATTATAAAGTTCTAGGTCTATCACATAGATACCTGAAGTGCCTTCACCGGCCTTCTTTTTCTTCAACTCCGCAAGATAAGTAGGGCAATTTCTCTTCCAATGCCCAGCTTTGCCACATTCAAAACATGTGTCTTCTTTGGCAACCTTTGCCTTCTTCTTGGGCGGATGGGAAGGTTGGACAACTTTCTTGCCCTTACCTTTGAAAGCTTTTGCTTTCCCTTTGCCCTTGGAGTTGGTGGGGTGTTCTGGTCTAGTTCTCTTTGTTCCACCTTCCTTGATCATGAGAACTTGAGTGGTTTTCTTAGGCAGATTCTTTTCCCCGGTAATTAGCATCCCATGTAATTCCGGGATAGTCTTGTTTAAACCATTCATGTTATAATTCATGACAAAAGGATCAAAGGACTTTGTCAAGGAGTTAAGGATCATATCCGTTGCTAGCTCTTCGGGCATCACAACTCCAAGACGTGCCAAATGATCAATGTGACTCTTCATTTTGAGCACATAAGAGCTTACCGACTGCCCATCCTCCATCTTGCAAGCATGGAAAGCCCGAACAGTTTCGAACCTTTCCGTTCTTGCAAGTTGTTGGAACATTTCCTTTAGTTGATGAATCATGTCATAGGCTGAATGATTCTCCAAATCCTTCTGAAGGTCGGGAATCATGGTTGCCAACATGAGGCATGATGCATCGATGGAATCATCCATCTTTTTAAGCCATGCATCGTGTGCGGGCTTAGGAATGGCAGGGGGCTCTTCTGGAAGTGGTTCATTGAGAACATATTCTTTCTTTTCTTGTTTGAGAACAATTCTCACACTACGGTACCAATCCAAGAAGTTGGTATGGTTAAGTTTTTCTCCTTCAAGGAGAGACCGTAGTGAGGTTTTGTTAGGAGCCGAGTGTGTGTTGTTTGGTGCCATCTACAAAATTTTAACAAGGTTCTATTTAGTAAATTATGATATTAAGTCCTTAATAATTAATACCCTTTCATGTTTCATAAACTTTAATTAATTAAGGTCTAGAATCCAAGTTGCATTACGAATAAGTGGTTAGGTATCCTTTATCCCACCTATTCGAATCAACAAGGTAGGTAACGGTTTACCAATTATATCCAAATATAATTTCTAGAGTTATGGGATCCCATTATAACATTTATAAGTTTGGCATGTTTGATCCCATCTATGCCTTGGATTTCTAATGCTTAGGTGACCTTTATCACAAGAGATTTCCAAACGAATCATCCTACTTAAACGGACGTGTAGTTTTGACAACTATTAATGGTTAGGTGTCCTTTATCCCATCAATATTGCAAAACTACTTCTTGTATCACAAGAAGATTCCAAGTGGTTAGGTATCCTTTATCCCACAAGGAAATACAAGTGATACATGAGTGTCTTTAAGAGGGACGGCATTGATTCGTATTTCATAAGGGATTTGAATGTTTTACAATTCTAATTTTGAAAAACATATGGTATCATGTAGATTGCATGCATCCAATGAACATGGTACCATTAAATCTTATTTTGTTAATTGGTTCCTAAATCATAAAATCTCCATTTTATTGATTCTTTGTTTGTGGTCAAGATTACAATTAATATCCAATATTAAGTTTGAGTTTGATCACATATATTAGAACCAATTTATAATCCTAAATAATTACCATTATTACTTAGGGTTGGAGTTTGTAAGAGTTTATAAAATCTCCATTTTATTTCTTGTTTCAATCATTTTCAAAACTTGACTTAATAGGTTTTAAAACAAAACCCATTTTAATAAAACCAATTTTATCACATCTTATGTTTTAATTGTCAACTTTTGAAAATACAAACTCCTTGATGATTATGTTTAATTATCTAGGTTGTCTAGCATGCAAAATCTTATTTTCATACACAACATAACATAATAAAACATTCAATCATCACAATCATGCATGGGTGCATAAACACAAGCCAACTAGTTTGATATTTCATGTGAGCCACACATGAAATATCAAGTCCAAACCTAGGGACAAAAAGGTGACAAAAACTCAACCAAATGATCTTCGATTTGGCTACAATTTTGCCAAGCTTCTTATATCACCAAATGACACTTGAACCACCATTTCTTGACACCATTGAGTGACATGTGATTTTTCTATGGACCCCTCAAAACTTGCGACAGGCAGGGGCAGCAGGAAGAGTTTTTTGTGGTTTTTTGTTGCATTTTTCAATTCATTATTGGCCATATTGATGCTAATACTTGTTGAAACTTAATGTATATACTAGATATTAAAGTTACCAACAATTATATCACCAAATGACCAAGATATGAATTTTTAAAACACTTCCAAAACAATTTTGAAATCTGGACAGCAGCTCTTCAGAAAGTGCTGCTGTTGGGTGCAATCTTCTCTTGGTCTTTTACTTCCTTCTCTTGTTACATTTTGTGAAATAAATAAAATACAACTATTCTAATATTTACAAAATGAATATTAAGAGGGAAATAACTAATTATTATTACAAACCATTTGAATAAATGAATAGATTACAACCATATCTAATACAAACACAAAACATGCATCATATGGTCCTTGGCTTGTTTATGCACCATTTTATCACATAAAATCATAAGAAAATCAACACTTTGTTTTTCTAAGGCAACATCTATGTAACCAAATGCATGCATACATAAAATATAGTTGGTTACATAAAATCATAGATTATATATTTGCATGTTGCCAAAGAAGCCATGCATGAAACTTTCATTCAAGAAGATGAACATTCATGGCTTCCAAAAACCAAGTTTATCTAAATAAACTTATTATCTAAACATGCAATATAGCCATGGCTCTGATACCAATTGTTGGAAATCATGGTTCATGTAATTAGTTTCAAAAAACAAGAGTTTGCAACGGAAGCATAAAATCATGAACACAAATTCCATTTTCAAGAGGATCAAGCTACATGCATGTAGAGATAAGATGAAGAACAAACATAGATTAAGTTCAAGATCATAACCTTTGTTCTTGGGTTTGGTTTGGGTGATTTTGATAGCTAGGAATCAAATTAGAATCCCTCTATAGTTGATCCACCACAAGCTTGAACACCCTTGAATGCTAGTTCCACAACTTACAAGATGAAAAACCTTTTCTTCTCCTTTCTTCACTTAACCAAAAAAACGATTTTTGCTTGGAGCTTTATGGAGAGTTTATGGCTGATTTTATTAAATGAAAGATGCTCACACATACCTACAATGATCGGCCATTATCTCTTCAAATAAGAGAAAGCAAAAGCCACTAGTTGGAAAGGAAAGACCCATGTGATTTCAATATACAAAAGCTAGCATCTTCCACTAGTTTAACAACTCAATGCATGCTTTTATGTCTCCCATCATGGCTTAAATTATGGATGATCAAGTGTAGTGCTAGTAGGTTTTATTATTTATAAAACTTATATAATTATAAGCTTATAAATAATACATCTTCTTATTTCTTAAATGGGATAACATTTAACCCATAATTTTATATATAAATAAACCATCTAAATATACAATCTTAATTGTATAATTATATATATACATATACATATATATAAAAATATATATATTTTATTTAATTTACCAATTAAATTAAATAAAAGGCTTATTTATAAATCAATTAAATCGTTTAACAATTTAAACAATTTAATTGTTACACTTAATTAATTCATCACATATGAATTACTAATCAACCTTTAATTTTGTAGTTATTATTATTTATCTCAAATAATAATAACCTACAAGATTAAATTGCAAGTTTAATATCATTTGATGTTAAATCAAATTTAACGTTCTAAATGATCAATTGGTGTCAAACTTGTTGTTGGTGTGACCCTATAGGATCATGTATTATTAGTAATATCATTTTATGATCATCCTTGGGCATATAGAACTAACAATATATATATATATATATATATATATATATATATATATATATATATATATATATATATATATATATATATATATATATATATATATATATATATATATATATATATATATATAAGAAAGATCAAATAAAAAGTAAAAATTATGGCAAGAATGTAAGAAGTTTTTTATTTACTTTGCAATACGGTCTATGGTTTTACCTCTAAACCGCACCGCGCACATCCCTACTTGAAACATAGGATTTCTCTTTTTGATGGTACCGTTGGTAATTCCAATGGATTTTTCTGTCGGTGAAAACCATGTTTTCTGGTAGTGTGACTTCTTTCGATATAAAAAATATTTTCGTCCTCAGGTATAGATTGATTAATACAAACTCATTCAGTGAATCGTAATCAATAGAAAATTAGATCTACTTTGCGCCTTTGAGCTAAATATAATTCTGTCTTTTGGGTATGGAAGTTATAACATGTACTTCTTTTCGATATAACAAAATGTCTTGCGACAAAAATTAAATGGAGTTAATTATAGCATCTACATTAGTTTTCGAACGTAAAGTTCACTTACAACATGTAGTATTACAAATCTTATTAAACTTACTTTTTTGGATAGAAAGAGTTATCCAAATTAATTCAATTATAATAAAAATAGTAACATGCCTTTCAATTAGATACATGGGCGAGCATCAAGGTAAAACTGAGTTACACATCAACTTTGTAACAAACAATAAAATAAATTGGTATTTACGTATGTGCAATTGAGCCGACGAACTTTCTTTTTCATGCATAACTGCACATTCCATAAACACAAGTATTCCCTCTCTTGCATTTATTGTTGCATCCTCCACAATTGTGTTTGTCCGCCATAATGTTTAAGCATTTTCCCTTGCAGCAAATCTCTTGATGCTTGCATTTCTTCCCACACAGTCCGCAATTTTGTTTATCTGTCTTAACATTAACGCATTGCTTCTTGCAACAATCTGGACCTGGGCTTCCTTTCACCCGGCAGAGTCTTGGGTTCTTGTTGCATTTTTGCAAGCCCCTCGATTGTTGGGCAAGGAACCGACTAGCCCCTCTTAGAGAACCATAAGTAGGAATAACATCTTCATCATCATCTTTTATTGGGGTGGCAGAAAGATTAATGGCTAAAGCCAAGAGAATTATTAGGGTTGTCGAGATTTTATGTAGGCTACTCATGGTGTTTTAAGGGAGAGAAAGATGGTATGAATGACTAAATGTATAGGGAAAGAAGATTTTGCTGGAAAGGCGGATGAGACTAATTAACGAGGGGGGAACGTATTTATAGGGTGGTAACTTGATTGAGTTTAAAATTTGGCAGTGTTATGGAAGTCAAGGGTTGAATACATATGGTAGGTTCATGGATGGTATTTTTGTAGCAAAAACTCCACTAAAAATAGTCAATTTGACTTTCTGTGGTATTTTCATGTGCACAAGTTCCCTAAAATACGGCTGCAATTAACAAAATTATATATATTTGTTTGCAGCATGTTTTAAACTCATAATTGGTGAATATATTGTAAGAGAATAAAATGAATATTTCTGCTATTTATGAAACCTGTAACTTTTGTATACATTAACCAATTTATTAATTACCATTAAAATGTTATTATGTATGAATCGAACATTATATATACACGCTGTGCTAATATTAATTTTACTAAACTGCAAGGATTCATAATTGACGAGAAATATAGTTACAGGGCACTTGGTATATATTTATTTTGACTTTTAATTAGTTTTAGTAGGCTTGACTTTCTAAAACATAGAACGAACGGTTTCATGTATTTCCTGGTTAGGCACTTAGGCCCGTCATTTTAATGAAATTTCGTGCGTAAAACTCACGAACAATAAAATCAGTATCTACCAATTTTAACAGTCTAGTTTAAAAAAACCGCTTGCAATTTAACAATTAATCCCATAATTTGGGAACACGCATTAATTCTATTTGAGATTCTCACGACAAGACTCCAAAAAGAAATCATGAGTGGACACAAAAATGTTAGATTTAGTGGACACAAACCACGGTTTTGCTAGTTGGATGCTTAATAATAATAACCAAAAAACAACCCATACCCCAAATCGACTCTATAAATTGTTTAAAATGAAGTTGAATCGCAATGTTTGTCAAGAAGCGTTGTAAAACCGTCATGGTTGCGGCAAGCCCATCTAGGTCACGTGAACTTCCCAGCATTAAAACAAATATATGGAAAAAAGTTGTACCCGGATTTGTTAGATATTTTGGGACCAATTTAATTAAATGTATATTATGTTATCATTAAAATTCAGATTTAATATAAAATACTAAGATTGAGCAACCCACATAATTATGTAAGGGTTGTTTGGTAGGAAAGCATGCCATTAACCCATATCTAGCACACGCAAGCTACTGAGAAAAAAAAATTACAGAACAGTGCATTGTGATGCAACTGATTTGAAACTATTGGAATCAAAGATAACAGAAAAGTGCACGAAAAAAATTACGGAAAGAATTCAAGAAGAGAGAGGGTGGATCTATACACAAAATAAAGATTTTTTATTGATACACCCAACTGAACTTACATTACAAAGAACACGCACATAAGACATCAACCAACACAAGCATTCTAAACAGTTGCATCTCTTCTTGAACCCTTGCAACTCTTCAACATACCCATCACAACCCTTCAATGTAGGTGGTTATATTTTGTATTTTTTTTTTAACCGACAAATAATATTACACCTAATCCTAATCCTAACCCACCTAATCCCCTAATGGAATTTGAACCCAAGACCTCAAGGAGGCCAGGCATTCGCCTGTGCCGCTGGACCATAAGGTATGTATTTAAATAACTTAATCGTGATACAACTTCTAACCAATAACTACCCTAATAAAATTACTAAACTAACCTAAGTCTATATTAACTTTCTAACAGAAACAATACTTCATGGCTCCATACTTTCCATAGCAAAATGGTGTCGAGGAGAGGCGAAAATGTAATCATGGTTGAGATGGTAATAAGCATATGGAAGATCAAGGAGGTACCTGAAATCCTATAAAGTGAGGTTGTGTGTCACACAATGTATATACTCAACTGAGTGTCCACAAAAGGTTTAAGTGACCAAACTCGGTATGAAACATGGTTTGGGCACAAACCTCATCTCGCACACGTAAGGGTCTCTGGTTGCATTGCATATGCAAAGATATAGGTAGGCATTTACAAAAACTTGACGATCAAAGTGAAACCCTTGTATATTTAGGAATGGAAACTAAGAGTAAAGTTTATCCACTACTTGATCCAAAAACATGTAAATTGTGAACAAGTAGAGATGTCCGATTTCAAGAAAACATAGTGTAACGTGGCCCTAAGGAAAAACCACAAAGTTTAGAGGCACTCCAGGTGGTACCTTTGTTATCGAAAGGTACAATGGGCATGGTCCTAATCCAACAAATGGGGATGAAGGCCTAGAAAGGAACCTATCTTCTCTCCTCAAACCATGAAGAAACGAATGACCAAGATATGGTATACAGTTCTCAAACTCGAAAAGAAGAGGAATTCTAGCAATTTAAACCCAATTATACAATCCACACCTGAGACACCACTTTCTCCTGTAGGATTTACCAGGCCTGCATCAAGCTCTACATTAGGGGGTGCACCAAAAAGGTACCAAACATCGGCTAATATTTACAAGGAATGTGAATAATTATTGTTCTTGCAAGATGCGGATGAACCCACATCATACCCCACGACTACAAAAAAAACATTGATTGGGGGAAGGCAATGAAAGAAGAATTGGATGCAATTAAAAGAAATCAGATAGGAACCTTGTTGAGTTACCACCAGGTCATACACTCATTGGAGGCAAATAGGTTTACAAGTTGAAAATGGATCCATATGGTAAAGTTTTGAAGTACAAAGTGAGGCTTGTTGTGAAGGGGTGTGTTCAAAAATGTAGGATAGACTTTGAAGAACTGTTTCGCACTCGTTGAACAACTTGAGACAGTTAGAATCTTACTTGCTCTCTCAATGACCACAGGTGGACAATGTGTCGCCTTGATGTTAAGTTCGCATTCCTAAACAGAGTATTGGAGGAAGAGGTGTATATAACTCGACCATAGGGATACAAGAAATGTAACCAGCCAACAAAGGTATGGAAACTACCAAAGGCCTTCTATAGACTCCGCCAAGCCTATAGAGCATGGAATTCATGCCTGGATAGAAGTCTGAAATAACTAAAACTCGTAAGGTGTCCTCAAGAATATGATGTGTATATTAGAAGACCAAATGGAAAAACATTGATAGTTTGAATCTATGTAGATGACCTTATTATTAGTGTATCCCACATTGGTGCGACACAGTCCTATAAGTGTGTATATACGTTGGAGTCTCCCCTCTCTCCATAAGGGCTCTTTTGGAGATACAATCTTGGGCTCCACATATATCTTACAAGGTATCAGATTCGGCGTCCCGCACCCCCGTGGCCTAACATCTCCTTGTCTATCCTCATCGAGCCTCCGTCTCTAGAGGGGAGTGTTAATGCATCCCACATTGGTGCGATGCGGCCCTATAAGTGTGTATATATGTTGGAGTCTCCCCTCTCTCCATAAGGTCTCTTTTGGAGAGACAAAGGCTCCAGATATATCTTACACTTATTGGCATGCGTAATTGTGAACCGAAGGTCAAAGTTTACAAAAAAAACGAGCAATGAGTTTGATGAGCGATCTTGAAAAATTATCATACTACTTAGGTATACAAGTGATTCAACGTGAGGATGGAATAATTTTGAAACAAGTGGCATATGAGAAGAAACTCGTAAGAAATATAGGCATGGATGATAGCAATTCATCACAATACCCATTAAAACCTAAGCTGAAACTAACTAAAGATGAACAATGAGTTCCAATAAATCCTATAGAATATAGCATCCTTGTTGGAGGGTTAAGGTATGTAACACGCACCCGGATCGACTTATCATATATAGTTGGACTTGTGAGTTGGTTCATGGAAAGGTGTATAATCCAACACCAACAATCAGCGAAAAGGATTTTGAGGTACGTGAAAAGGACCATTGACTTTGATATGGCTATACAAGGGGCAGAAAAGAAGTCGAAGTTACAGGCTGCTCAGGTAGTGATCTCTTCGTAGACGTGGTCAATAGGCCAAGCACAAGAGGAATGGCATTCTATTTGAGTGACAATTAGGCATATGGTAATCATACAAACAATGATGGGTGGCACTCTCCTCATGTGAGGCAGAGTTTATGGATGCAACAACAACAACGTGTCAAGCAATTTGGATTCGTCACTTACTCGGTGTAATAACAGGTAAGAGAATTAGCCATCGATCTTGTGAAATGCCTGATGTCCCATGGGAGGAGTAAGCACATTGATACAAAATTCTATTTCATAAGGGAGTGTGTTGAGACAGTGGATATTATAGTCAAGCATGTGTGCAACAATGAATGTAGGTCAAATATATTCACAAAGTCATTGTCATAACTATATTTGATGGAGATACAAAAGCTTCTAGGTGTGAAGAACATATCATATTTTGGATTAAATGAGAATATATTGAAGTAATCCAGAATATTCAAACGTTTTGAGTTATCTAGTTTTTGAATTTTACTCTTTATCTTTCCTGCATTTTAGTAGAGATAAACATAGGTTTGTTTCGTTTTTCTTGGTTTCTTGTCAATATAAGTAGGAGGATGTTTTCAGATTTTATTAAGTTGTTTTTTGGAGTTCAATAAGAAATGTAGAAGTTCAATTATGCATTCCTATTTTTCCCTAGTTTTCTTCTCTTATCTTTTCTTTTCTGTTCTCGTAAAAAGCAAAGAGACTGCTTCTCCCAGAGTGAAAACTATGCATTTTCCACTATTTGCATGCTCATAGAACAAAAAAAACAACTCAACAAAACATATACGAAGCACAGTATTGATGTCTGAATGATGTCAACAAATTCAAAATCATATAACTGCTCACACTGTTATTGAAGGTCCGTTAATTGATGATCTTTCACACGTTTCCTATGAAATAGAATATAGTGTTATCCCATCAGCCAGTTTTTGGACTAAATCATCCACCTACGATGAAAACTTTGTATCAGTTAGTACTCCTCAAAACAAAAAAGAGTAAAGGATAAATACTAGATATAATCAATCACATAAACTGAAGTCAAAGGGTAAATTCAAGAAATAGCAACATACTTTCATTTATTTGTTTATTATAACATCTCCCTTTCATTTATTTACATTGCAGCATTGTACTTTCCATGTTTTTCTTATTAAGGCATTATATGTATAAAATGATTACCAAATTACATGATTTTAGTTTGAACATGTTCCTTATTGGGCCATTGTACTTGAAATATATATTCAATTATAGCATTAAATTTGCTTTGTATTAGGATGGCATTTCTATAATCGGGTGATTTTTCGAGAACTACAATCTCATAAAAGAAAGAAATGTAAGTAGGGTGCTACAGTAAAGAAATAACACTAAGTAGATTGCTATTTCTTGCATTTAACATTCAAGTGGTCTAAAACCAACTCACAAGATCAATAGTGACAGGTTTCTTCAAATACTTATGAGTAAGTTTCACAATCCAACTTGGCATGGTTGTAGAAAACATCATGGTTTGCCTCTCCCATGCCAAATATTCCAATATTGTTTCAATATCTTCAGCAAATCCAATATTAAGCATATGATCAGCTTCATTAAAAATCGCAAACTTAACTGTTGAAAGATTCAAAGCACCTCTTTTGATCAAATCAATAGCATATACTGGTGTGCCTACAACCACATCAGTACCATGATCAATAGTGCTCACCTGGCGTTGAATGGGCGAACCACCACAAACACAAATAGTATCTAAATTTGGTGGAGACTCATAGAATTGATTAAATTTTTTTGAAAAAGCTTTCTATCGATAATCGGTTGTTGAACCTTTAAAATAAATTAAATAAACTTTCCACATTTACCAATGGAATTCAAATTTACAAAAATCGTACGCTAGTACGTCGATATTTAAAAAAAAAAAACAGAAAATACACTTTCCAAATTTAGGACGAAATACCAACATATTTTGAAAGTTTTAAACTTCGAAAATAATTAGTCGAAAATTTCCAACGGATTACCATCACAAAAATACTTGAAACATAAGGTTTCTCATTCCGTTGGTTCTGTTGGTAATTCCAATGGATTTTTTCCGTCGAAAAAAACCGTGTTCTCTAGTAGTGTGATTTCTTTTAATAAAAAAACTTTTCATCCTCCATTTCACAATTACATCAGATTGATTAATACAAACACATTCGGTCAATGGTAATCGATAGAATACTAGCTCTTCGTTGCCCCTTTGAGCTAAAAATAATTGTGTCTTTGGTTATCGAAGTTATAAGATGTACTTCTTTAGGATATAGCATGTCTTGGGACAAAAATAAGGTGGAGTTGCAGCATATATATTAGTCTTCGAACTTAAGTTCACTCACAACATTTAGTATTATAAATCTTATTAAACTTACTTTTTTGGATAGAAAGAGTTATCCAAATTAATTAAATTATAATAAAAATAGTGACATGCTTTTCAAGTAGATACATGAGCAAGCATCAAGGTAAAATTGTGTTACATATCAACTTTGTAACAAACAATAAAATAAATTGGTATTCGCATATGTGCATTTGAGCCGACGAATTTTCATTTTCATGCATAACTGCACATTCCATAAACACAAGTATTCCCTCTCTTGCATTTATTGTTGCATCCTCCACAATTGTGTTTGTCCGCCATAAGGTTTACGCATTTTCCCTTGCAGCAAATCTCTTGGTGCTTGCATTTCTTCCCACACAGTCCACAATTTTGTTTATCAGTCGTAACATTGACGCATTTGGTCTTGCAACAATCTGGACCTGGGCTTCCTTTCACCCGACAAAGTCTTGGGTTCTTGTTGCATTTTAGTAAGCCCCCCGATTGTTGGGCAAGGAACCTACTAGCCCCTCTAAGAGAACCATAAGTAGGAATAACATCTTCTTCGTCATCATTTCTTGGTGTGGCAGAAAGATTAATGGCTAAAGTCAAGAGAATTATTAGGGTTATCAAGGTTTTATGTAGGCTATTCATGGTGTTCAACGGAAAGAAAGATAGTATGAATGGATATGAAATGAAGGTTTTGTTGGAGGGATAGATGAGAGTAACTAATGAGGGGGGAATGTATATATAGGTTAGTAACATGAATGAGTTTAAAAGTTGGCGGTATTGTGGAAGTCTAGGGTTGAATATATGGTAGGTTTATTGATGGTATTTTTGTAGCAAAGACTCCACTAGCAAAAGTCCGTTTTTGACTTTCTATGGTATTTTCTTGTGCAAAAGTTCTCTAAAATACGGCTACAAATAACAAACTTATGTATGTTTGTTCGCATTATGTTTTAAACTCATAATGGTTGAATATATTGTAAGAGATTAAAATGAAAATTTTAATAGTATTTATGCTATTTGTGAAACTTGTAGATTTTTTTGTACATAAACCAATTCATTAATTATATATATACAATTCTTGCCGTCAACGTTCGCCAATTTACTGTTCATTTTTGGGTTTTGCTAACCTGCGCCGTTTTTTCTTTAAAAATCATTCATTGCAATTTCTTGAACAGTTATGCATTTGGTTGAGTGGATTGTGAGTTGCTTTGGTAAATAATACACCAAGGCTCGTATCTCTTCTACTGCACTTTTCTTTATATGCAACTTTTTCTTCAAACTTTAGTTAAGTTCAAGTTCTCCTTTTATTTTAAATTTTTTTTACAAATTTGGTATATATCTTTTAAAAAAAAAAAATCGTACACTTTTTTTTAACTACAGTTCCGCTCAAATTTTTATAATCTTTTGTGTTAGAAGTGACTTTTTTTTATATGCAACTTTTTCTTCAAACTTTAGTTAAATACAAGTTCCCCTTTTATTTTAAATTTTTTTTACGAATTTGGTATATATCTTTTAAAAAAAATTCGTACACTTTTTTTTAACTACAGTTCTGCTCAAATTTTTACAATCTTTTTTGTTAGAAGTGACTTTTTATTCTCAAATTCTTTTACAACTTATTTTTTGTCATTTCGATTACATTTTATTAACAACTAACATTACAAAAATTCCCCAACCTTTTTTATATTTTTGTGTTTTTATGTTCTTCAAAATTAGTTTTTTGTTTAAATGGACAACTTCTTTTACAACATTTTTTTTAGCAAATTTGTTTTTCAAGAATTTTATATTTTTGTATTTTATATGATTTTGTAAAGACTTTTGTTTTTACAAACTAACAAAGCATTTTTTAAAAGTTTTTACATACAAAATTATCTGCGGCAAAGCGCAGAAAAACTACGCTAGTTACTTTAAAATTGTAGACTATATATAAACTGAAATTATACACGTTTTGCTAATTCTATCCTTATTAAATTGCAAGAAGTCATAATTGACGAAAAATATAGTTACAGGAGCACTTAGCATATAGTTATTTTGAATATTAATAGTAGGCTTGACTTTCTAAAACATAATACGAACTTGTTTGACGTACTTCCTAGTAGAGGTGCCCATCGTGACCGGTTTTTAAAAAAACCGAAAAAATAAACCGGACCGGTTTTTTCAATAACCGGTTAGCCTAGAACCGGTTCCGGTTTAACCGAACCGCCGGTTAGGAGCCGGTTTCCATTCCTTTGCGCAGACCGGTTTTTTGAGCCGGTTTTTTAACCGGTTTTTTTTAACCGGTTTTTTAACCGGAAAATAACCGGTTTTTTCCGGTTTTTTTTATATAGCCGTTAAAAAACGGGAATTTTTAGATTTTGGCTTCTTTTGCTCGTTTTTTAGCCGTTTCTAGCCGTTTAAAACCCCTAAATTCCCATTTTACCCCTCATTTGTTAGTATAAATAGATGTTGGTTCATTTGGTTTCAACACCCCGCAAAAAACGCTCACAATTCTCGACGTTTTTCGCATTCCCGACCTATTTTCTAACAATTTCAAGATGGCTTCGTCATGTTCCGCTACCGGTTCCGCTTCCGTTGGTACTTCGGGAATAACACGAAACTATACCAACGATGATGTAGCGGAAATCAAAACCACAACGCGATCCGCCGATGTATGGTCGAATTTCGATTATTGTGTTATGAGAGATGGTGCGAAAAAAGCTCGGTGCAAGAAATGTGGGAGCCGGTTCTACCGGTTATACATTTCTCACCCAAAAAACCGGCCTAAACCGGTCCGGTTTTAACCGAAACCGGTCAAGCCAAAACCGGTTAAACGAAAAACCGGTTCTACGAAAAACCGAAACCGGTTTTAACCGGCAAATGTGCACCTCTACTTCCTAGTGACCCATTTAGGCCCGTCATTTTAACGAAACTACACGTGACTTGAAACTCATGAATAATAAAACGCGCTTGCAATTCAACAATCCGATAATTTTGGGAACACGCATTAATTTTTGCTACACACAGTACAGCATACTTGAGATTCTGGTTACAAGACTCCAAAAAGAAGTCATGAAAAAGCTTCGATAACGTATTTATTGTTCACCCCGATAATTCCCAAAACAGATTTACAGGTAGGCTCTCTTTCTTCTACTTCACTAAAATGTTAGATGTAGTGGACACAAACCACGTTTTTACTACTTGTATGCTTTAATAATAATAATAACCAAAAAACAACCCATAAACCAAAACTAATAATATCGGAAACACATCAAATTTCCACTTCTATTACTCCACCATTTCACGAAGCTTCAACTCAATATTGGCACTTGTTTCTAAATATTCTAACCTGCTAACGCATAAAAAACCTATGTTATAAATAAGCTTTAATAAACCAACTAAAATATCATCTTACTGAAAAAAAAATTATAAGACATTTCATTGTATAAAATTTGAACCAACCTGCAAACAGATTAGAAATCTTTGTCTTCTCCAAAACTACCAAACCGACCACCACCAGAACCGCCAGACCGCTGACTGCCGAATCCACCTGACCCAAACCCACCACTTGACCGGTCTGAACCAAACCCACCTGACCGGCCTGAACCGAACCCACCTGACCGTTCTGAACCAAACCCACCTGACCGGTCTGAACCAGACCCACCTGACCGACCTGAACCGAACCCGCCTGACCGGTCTGAACCAAAGTCACCAAAGCCGCTGGACCGTCCAGAGCTCGGTCCTCTGAACCCACCACCTGAACCCCCATAACTCGACCTACCAAAACCGCCACCACCACCACGAGATGAACCAAAGCCGCCCGATCGACCACCGAACCCTGAATCACCAAATCTACCACCGGAAGACCCAAAACCACCACCCAGTTCAACTCTTGATCCAGCATCAACAGCAATTGGAGGAAGCTTAATAATCAAAAATCACATTAGTAGGTAACAAAAAAGCAAAAAGAAAATAATAATAATAATAATAATGTAAGTATGTTGCTATTACCTCTTTAAATTTGCATCCTACTTCCCGTTCATATCCCTTAACATCTCTCCACTGTTGAGAGGAATACATTAAAATCGCACTTCCTTTCTTCCCGGCTCGACCCGTTCGCCCAGATCGGTGAACGAATATTTCAGAAGAGTTCGGAAGTTCATAATGAATAATCTGAAAATTTTAAAAAAAGTTTGATTTAGTTTCTAAATAAATACACCAGTTTATCAATTTAGGAAATGAGTTATTATTATGATAAGTTTATAGAGGAAGACTCGCCAGGTCAACATTAGGAACATCAAGACCACGAGCAGCAACATCAGTGGCTACTAAAACATTAAACCGCCCATCTCTGAACCCTGAAAGAGTTCTCTCTCTTTGATTTTGTGAAATATCTCCATGTAAAGCTTCACATCTGAAGCTATTTTGCAACGCGTATGCCAGCCTGTCAGCATCACGTTTTGTTTGCGTGAAAACTATGCATTTTCCGCCATTTGCATGCTCCTGAAACAAAAATAAATAAATAAATAATATATAAATAAATATTATATATTAAAAAGACAGTCCATACTGTTATTAGAGGTCCAATAAGTGATGGTCTTTCACGCATTTCTGATGAAATAGAATATAATGTTATCCCATCAGCCAGTTTTTGGTCTGAATCACCCACCTACAATTAAAAGAAAGTAAAAGATAAATACTAAATAAACAAATAAACCCTAAGTAGATTGCTATACTTACAAGATCAATAGTGACAGGTGTCTTGAGGTACTTATGGGTGAGTTTCACAATCCAACTTGGCATGGTTGCAGAAAACATCATGGTTTGTCTTTCTCGTGGCAAATATTCCAAGATTGTTTCAACATCATCAGCAAATCCAACATTAAGCATTTGATCGGCTTCATCAAGAACCGCAAACTTAACTTCAGAGAGATTCAAAGCACCTCTTTTGATCAAATCAATAACGCGGCCAGGTGTCCCTACAATCACATCTACACCGCGATCAAGAGTACTCATTTGGCGTTGAATTGGTGAGCCTCCATAGACACATAAAGTATCTAAATTTGGTGCAGATTCATAGAATTCCTTTTCAACTTGGCGAGCAAGTTCTCTTGTTGGAGCCAACACAATGGCTAAAGGGTTCCTTCCTCTTCTGTTAGATTTCGAATAAATGTTTAAATAAATAAACATGCAAATGGAGTTGAAAAGATTGGGGGAATTAAGAAAATGCAATTATGTTGCTATTTTAGGTAAGAAAATGTATAAAAAGTCTGCTCACCCGTTTTTCTCGTTGTATTTAATGATCTTATCCATGATGGGAATGCCAAAAGCAAGAGTCTTTCCTGTTCCAGTTCTAGCACGACCAATCATGTCACGCCCCTGCATTGCTGGCTCCATCACAGCCCTCTGAAAAAAAAGTATATTGGTGTCGTTAAGTTGGATATAACAGATTTGTTACTGTTCATTTTAGTGTTGAAAACTTATATCAATCAATGATAAATGTGTAGTTAAAACGAAGGTGTGTTTGATTGGATGGAATAGAATTACAAAGGAATGGAATGAAATAAATTTTCATATGGATATTGTATACTTTATGTAGATACAATATAAATAAAATGAAGTTTATGAATAAAAATGGGTTATATTGGAACTTTCCATTTCATTCCATTCCATGATGGAAAGAAAAAGAAAAAAAAAATAGCCAATAAAAGAAAATTAACAAAACAGAAGAAATCACATTACTTCAAGAACGGTCCATTCCATTCCATCACCCAAAACAACCAGCTTTTTTTAATTCAGTGATGCAAATCATTTTGTCACCCAAAACAACCAGCTTTCCTTAATTCAGTGATACAAATCATTTTGTTTCTTCTCCTATTCCATTTTTTTATTTTTCTGATCATTCAAGATATAGCCCTAAGAATACTGATTATCGATACAACTATCTCCCACTTTCATCTCAGTATCTGATTATGATTTCTAGCCCACCGACCCAAACACCCTCTAAATGTTGTCCCCCTTTAACACCAATTTCCATTTGCAGTTCGATGGTTTGTAATTTTACTTTTCAAAGGTACGATATCCATATTAAATCAGAAACTGACACCGCCTTCCAACTGTAATTTACTTTTTAAAGAAACAAAAGAATACATATAAACCCTAGGTAGCAATCAAAAACGAAACTTAATGAACAATCATATGTAAACATTAAAACACGAAAACACAAAAGATAAAGAAAGCACGAACTGAACGCTCAGTTACCTGAATGGGAAAGAGCTTGGTTATACCCTTCTTCGCAAGAGCAGTGACAATCTCTTGATTGATCCCAAGCTTAGAGATCTCAAGACCATCGGAAGACGTAGCCCTGTCCCCCTCGTATGTTTGATCGGCGGCAACCGCATATCCCGCAGCCTGTGTTGACACATCAGAAGCCCTAATACCCACCCATCGTGACCCATGAAAACTCCTCAAAAACCCAACATTTAGATGAGTAGTATGAAATTGGTTAGATGATTCCTTATGATTTGCAGGTGAGGGTTGTGTGGATGAAGGGACAAGAAGGCTTTTGAGTGAGTTGCACGTAGTAAGGGAAGCAAGATTAGTGAGTCTTTTGGAAGAAGTTCTGAAGAGAAGACTATTCATTTCTGTAATTCGATCTCAGACCGTCTCTCGCTTGTGTGTGGGTACTGTGGGAGATGAAGAGGACTGACTGTAAAACCCTAATTTGGTTGGGGTGAGGTTTTACGAAATGAGAGAAGGAAAAAAGGGGCAAGTTATTGGCTAATTGCCAAGGACGGTGATGGGGTATACTCAACATGCGATATTACACTTTTACCCTCCAGGAGCCAATTTAATGTTTTCGACAAATACACATAATCGTAAATAATTGTAACTAGTGGAACAGTATGCGCGTTGGGCGGGTTTATAAAATTCTATATTTCTTATATTGTTTTTATAAAGATCTCTTACATGAGGTTCATTTTTGTAATTTCTGTGAGACACGGGGAGCATATCCGTAAATTCGCTATTAGACAGACTATTTATATAAATTTGTGAGATACATTGAATATTTATGTTATGTTGCTATTAGATTTGGACCGTATCTGTAATTATGTAAAAAAAATGACCACTTCTAGAATTTATCAATTAGACGAGGATGATTTTGTACTTCTCTTAAATATATGAATTTTGGTAATTTTTTTGAAATTGAATAGCAATTTCTGTAAATTCGCTATTAGACAGAGACAATTTTGTAATTTTATAGAACTCATAGACCATTTTTATAAAGTTGTAATTAATCAATGACCATTATTATAGTTTTATAAAATACATGGACCATTTCTATAGTTATTTCATAAATTAAATACCATTTCTATAAAATAAAAATATAGAAAAGGACAAAATTGACACACTCTCCTAAAATTTTCTGCAAATTAGTATATAGTTATGTAATATATCGTATGTCTATTCTTATATTAGGTTGCAGCGAAACTGCAAAAATGGTATTGTGGTTTGTATTTTTGTGTAACTCTAAGTCTAATTAAATTTCAACTTATAAAAATGTTTTTTTTTTTGCCAGGTTTTGTTATGGTTATTGTCCATTCTGAATTGAAATGATTTACTATTTGTTTTAAAAATTATTGTATATATAATCTATATTAAAATATTATTAATAAGTTAACAATATGGCCCCAACCCTACCATGCACCCACATCCCTCCTCCTATTCAAACCCTTTGCAGGGTCGGTCCAAACATACTTTGGGCCCAATGCGAGAATAAAAGAAGGGCCCTCTTAGCCACTAACTAGTATATCCCAAGGACAAGTTCAAGACTACCTTAATTAAAATTAGCAATGTAGTTTTATCTTTATAAGGGAGAATATGTTGTTTCATCAATTTATAAGATCTAAAGTGATAAAAAAATTGTTTTTATATATCCTCAAGGGAGACATCAGTTGCATTCTTATTTGACAAAAGTAAGGTTAGTCAAATTAAAAACAGGGGCGAGATAAAACAAATCCATATCATTATGAACTTCTGTTAATGGCCCAAACAGAACATCTCGAGAGGTGTACAGACCTAGAGCCTGGGGCCACCCATTATCTTTGATTGCAATGAGCTTTAGGCTGAGTTCAAATTCAGAATACTGAAAGAAGATTAAATTGATTTCTTTGAGAATTGAATTCAAAAACCTATTATTCTATTTGAGAACCATAAGCAAAATATAAGTTCAAACCTCAGAACCTTGAGCATTATTCAATTATAGTTATTGACAGTGGAGCAGATTCTAGAAAGGCGCTTGTTGTTGAACGAGAGATTGAGAAATGAGAAGGACTGGATGAGTGAAACCGTGAAATAGAACTGTAGTTGATCAAGATTCGAGTCTCGACATATTAAGAAAAATTGTAGGAGTGAAGTCATGAATATGAAAAACATAGAAGACAGTGTCGATTGCGGTATTATGATTCAGACTCACGAGGTGCCGGTTGCAGTTCTCGATGTGGAACGATTCGTGAAAACTACAAAACTGATTTCCTGCTTACCGTTTGTTCGTGACTGCCCATTAACCTAGTCGCATTTTTACTTCATTGGGCTTATATGGTAGTGGACTATCTTGGTTTTGGCTTTAGAAACTAACACATGATTAATTTATACATACATACACACACACACACACACACACACACACACATATATATATATATATATATATATATATATATATATATATATATATATATATATATATATATATATATATATATATATATATATATATATATATATATATATATATATATATATATATACACACACACACACACACATAAGCACTAGAATTTTGGTCCCCCTTTAGACATGGGCCCTGGACGGTCACCCAGGTTGCCCACCTGGGGGGGGCTGACCCTTTGACTAGAGAATATTGAAGAGACCGTCTCCATCATATTTCCTCAACCCAACTTATCCACCACTGCTACATTGATGTTGCTGTGATCGATTGGATCGGCGTAGCCACCATACCTCTACCACCATCATTGTCACCGGACGTCGTTGCCACTGGACGTCCTCCATCACCACTATCTCGTCCACCACTGCAATCGTACCTTGTCCAACACTGCCACGACACCTAAGAAATGTCCACCAATCCCGTCACCACATACAATAAATCTCATCTCTCTCTACACACCGAGCCAAACTTTGCTACTCCCTCTCACTTCCCCTCTTAATTTGATTCAATATTATTTTACTGTACTGGTTTTTGGAATATATCAAGTTTTCTTTTGGGTTATCAGGGTTTCCATGGCATTCTAAGTGGCGATTTGGGTTGTCGAGTTCTCATTAGGTAAAATTTTCGAGAGAGGCAATGTTTTTAGTTATAAAGAACGTGTGAAGGTAAAAGGTAAGTAAGAGGATAGAATGGGTAATTTAATCATTTTGTGGGAAAATTTTCGAGAGAGGCAAAGCTTTCTCCTTGAGTCAGCAATAGCGAGAAAGAAAAAGAGAATGGGCAAGATTTTGGTTATCTTCCTTGTTTCACCCACACGCATTGCACTAGAAAAGACCCCAAAAGAATTGGCACAATGAGGGTATCCCTCTTTTTTGCTTGGATCGAGTCTTATAGGAGGAGGAGGAGGAGGAGGAGGAGGAGGAGGAGGAGGAGGAGGAGGAGGAGGAGGAGGAGGAGGAGGAGGAGAAGAAGAAGAAGAAGAAGAAGAAGCCACGATTTTAGCAAGCAACTCGACTTCTCTACCTCTATACTCGAAGTTCCAGTAAAGAATCAAGTACTAGGCTGATTTGGGGGGTAATTTCCATAAGATTTGAACCCTAGTGATCATCCTTCTTCAAAACATGTAAGGTATGTTCTATTGATTTTGATTTTGTAAAAGAAATAGTGACTAAGGTTTAAGTACTGTTGTCCAACATTGTTTTGTAAAAACTGTATTAATTAAGGAAAATGTGTATACACGTGATTCCAATGGCATTAGAAAGGTTGTAATGTCTACTTTATTTCATATTCATGTATCATAATTTGATTTCCACTTTAAGATAGATTAAAAGTGCATTTTGTATAGCACCGTCGAACTGAAATTTGATAGCTTGTAGTTGATGTGTTGTGAAAATCATATAAAATCTTAAAAAGATCCTGCGAATATGAGGTTGGTATCATTTGAAAGTTGTAAGAATCTACTTCATTTCCTGTTTATAAGTCAAAAAGTGATTTTGAGTATAAAATGGATGTTTGAGCTTTTGAAAGTGAAAATGAAGGTATACAACCTAAAAGTTGTTGCCAAGCGACATTTTACAACTAAAATGGAGTATAATGAGCCTATACATGTGCATATAAACCTTAAAAGAGTAAATGACGGTTTTGGTCCTTGCGGTTTACATGATTTTATAGTTTCAGTCCAAGTTTTGAATTTTCACGAAACTGGTCTCTGTAGTTGGCATTTTATTGCACTGTTGGTCCCTTCTGGGGTTACCGTATATTTTTTAAAGTAAATTACAAATTTGGTCCCTGTGGTTGACAACTTTATACACTTTCAGTCATCATTTTCAAATCCCACCTTTATGGTCCTGTGGTGACCAAAAACTTGCAGAGACGGTCCCTCCTGGGGTTACCGTCTGTTTTGATCCATTAAATGCCAGTAAAAAGACTAAAATGCCCCTCCTTTTTTGTTCATTTGTTATATTTGTTATTTTCTAAAATTGAGGGACTAAAACTGCATTTAACACAAAACGGGTAACCTAAATCAACGTTGATTTAGGCTGGAACCGGGGGCGATTTTGTTTTGTGAGATGCGAACATGCACCCAAAATCAGAAACGGGAAAGATAGATTCAAGTGAGGAGAAATCAAGCCCCGCATTGGGTCTCCTTGGTTCACGATTTGCAGTAAAGAGACGGGGAGGAGATTAAGGTGTTGTTTGTTTTTGAAGAGGTAAAAGGTCTGCAGTCTGCGGACCACATCTGCAGACATCTGTAGAAGAAGAGGTGGACCAAATGTCTGCAGTCTGCAAAAAGAAGACTGTTTGTTTTTTTAAAGTCTGCAGACTGTAAAATAAACTGAAATTTAAATAAACTTATTTTTTTTAAACATAAGACTTTTCAACATTGAAATTTAAACGATTCTAGTTTTAGAACATTGAAATATAAATCATACAACCACAATAACAATTTTTTTTAAAGTATTAATTCCATATTTTGCATCAATTGCTCGCAATTTCATCACGTAAAATACATTCGGTCTCATAATACAAAAAGCATCGCATGTACAAAAGGAAGTTTCCTTAGAAAGTACAATGCTATAACTTGATAAAATTTTCAAAGTACAATTTCTTATGAGTAAATCTGAAAATCCAGCCCATGCATAGATTCACCATTATGCAGGTATTGTACTCCACAACCCTTATGCAGCAACTGGAAAGAAGAATTTATGGTGAAAGTTATGGGAGAGTAATATAATATGAAATCACAATGACATGAGCAAACTATCGTACTTATTGTTTTAACAGACACACAATGCACCTAGCTATAAAAAGTATATAAGCATTATTGCATTAGGATCTAAATTTATACCAAATAACTAAAATAAGTGGAGCACGAAGCTGAAAAAATTGGGCAGTTGATGACAAATCAAAACACAACTGTGATGTTATTAAAATAACTCACTACAATGAATCATATTTAACTGTTTTGCTATACGGCCAAACCAAAAACGATAACAAGCAATTAAATTAATTTTATACTAACCTAAAAAGTATTCATGTTGCATAACTCGCAACAACCTATAAGCAATTAGAACAAACAAAACCACGATTAGTTGTTGTATAGCAAAATCTCTCAACTAGAAAGTGACGAATAAAAAGAATAACATCAACATTAAAATCCCAAAAGCAAAATCCACAAATCGGGAAACAAGAAGCAGCCACAAATCGGAAAACAAGAAGCAGCCACAAATCAGGAATCAATAAACAGCCACAAATCGGGTACAAGATAACAGAAACATACCTTCGTGGAGTGGAGGCAACCGGTCAGACATCGGAGGAAGGAAGCAGCGACGAAGTGGTGGCGATCGACTATGCACCCGGAGACAGCAGCGGCGCCGGAAGAAAGAGAAGCAGCGGCGGCGCGCCGGAGGGAGGAGGGAGGAGGGAGGAGGAGGACGCAGTCGCGTAACGGGAACGGGAGGGAGGGAGAAGTTTAGCGTGTTCGTTTTTTAGGGCACAAACAAACGCGTGTTTTTTTCCTGAAGAGGTCAAAAGAGGCAGTTCCACCACTTCTAGCAAAAGAGGATGCGCAGACTTTTTAAGGTCTGCGGGCTGCGAAAAAACAAACGGTCTGTTAAGAAAAACGTCTGCGCGCGTCTGCACACCTGCAGACAAAAGAACTTAGAAGTACTTTTTAGAAAAAACAAACAGCCCCTAAGTATTAGTGAGCTCATACCCATGCTTTTACAGCTATTTCGAAACCTATTGCTTCTCAGGTTCCCCTTTCCTATACTCCAAATATTAACATACAATGTTGCTTAAGTGGGTCTGATGAGCAAAACCATAAGGTTTTAGTTTTCGAGTTTATCTTAAGTGGGTCTGATGACAAATGGTTATCAATTGTTTACGAGGATAAAACGTGAAATAATTGTCAAAAAGATTCGAAAGTGTTGTTGGGGTTACAAGTGCCCTCGCGTATCTACACACTGAGTGTCAACTATGCATATCGCATGGCAATTTGAAGCTTTTAAATGTTTCGTTGGATGAAAATGGTCCTGAAACCGACTGATTTCGGGATCAAGAGCTTTTTGTGTTCTTCGTTTTCATATTGGTCGGGATCAATCAGGTAATATTGTTTGGGGAAGTCAGCTTCGTCCGAGCTTACTAAACCTTGATTATTGCTCTGTGGCGTCGTTGGTTACATTGACAACAGAACGTGATGTTCTCAAACCATGTCTCGCGACTGCTAGTGGTTCCACCTAGTGAAACCGGTTGCCTACATTCAGTGCCGGTCCAAGCCTATTTGAGGCCCGGGGCAGAATACAAAATTAGGCCCTTTGCAATAAAAAATTAAGGCGAGTCCAATATAAGCAGGAGATCACAAAAGATAGATCTTATGGATCCAAGAATGCAAAAAGATGGTTTTTCGGTAGAAGATATAATGAAAACACTTCATATGGCATTATTGTGTCTTCAATCTCTTCCAAACATGAGGCCAGCCATATCTAAGATTTTGGCAATGTTGACTTGGAAGGTTGAAATGGTAAAATCACCATTAACACTGACCTTTTGCACCATAAACAAACAATTGGAGAGGTTTCTTAAAAGTCAGAATTCAGCAGTCAGAAATCAGAATTATAATCGCTTTAATTATTGGAAATCGCTTTAACGTCAATCATTAAAAAAATCAAGAATTCAGTTCTTCAAAGACTAATATTATTTGAAATCAGGGAAATTTTTTTAACAAAATCAGAACTTACTCTACTCAGAAATCAGATTTGAAGAATTGCAGTGTTCCTTAGAGTTAGAATTCAGCAATCACAAATCAGAATCGCAACCAATGTGTATCAGATTTCAGTCTTTCAGATTATCAGTTGCTTAGTCACAGAATCAGAAGGAGATGAAGAACACAAGAATCGCAGTCAGCCAATCAATTAAGAAGCAAATCGATTAAGAAGCAAATAAGTGAACTCAGATCAGCAAAACTTTCGTTTCTATTTCGGTAATTCCCCTGATGTAGACAGACGAATTTGATTGAATGAGATTAAGAGGCAAATAAGAAGCAAATCGATTTTAATTACCTGCTGCTGCACGAACGGAGATGATGGAGCGAACGGAGATGATGATGTACGATCGAAAGAAGACTGAAGAGGCAGAAATCGAAACGAAAATTGAACGGGGATGATGGAGCATACAGAAATTGAACGATGATGAAGACTGAAGAGGCGGAAATCGATTATCGATTCGATGATGAATTGATGATGTACGATCGTCGATCGAAAGAAGCGCTGATGAAAAACAATGAAAGCGGATATGTGGGGATTTTCATTGACGACGTTTGGGTTTTTTAGGAAGCGATCACATATCCCAAAATAAAAAAAAAGTATACGCAAAATTACATATCCAAAAAAAAGTAAAGGCAAAAAAAAGGAGAACGGGAATCAAACCAGGGCCCCTTGTGGCACATACGCAATGCGTTTTCTATTTGATCTGCAGTGAATGTTGAATTTATTTTGCTAACATAATACATATATATATATATATATATATATATATATATATATATATATATATATATATATATATATATATATATATATATATATATATAAGGACCGTAACTCGTTGGGGCCCCGAGATTAGACGAGGCCCTGGGCGGTCGCCCAGGTTGCCCATGCTCCAGGGCCAGCCCTGCCTACATTTGAACTTAAACTTAGAAGTGTTAACTTACTTTTTTTTATTAATTCGGTAGTGATGATGCTCTGGTCGGAATTTTGACGAAGTATCCGTTTATGATTACCAGATTTTTCTTCTTCAAGTGGTGATGACGGTGACTTGTTGGAAGAGAGAGATAAACTGCAAACCGGCGTGGTGAAGTGATCCCCGCCGTCTTTCCGATTGGTTTATCTTTATCACCTCCGGTGGCCTTGGGAGAGAGAGAGAGAAAGAGAGAGAAGTGAAATACAATTTTGGTTCCTGAGAGCATTTTAGACAATTCACAGTCACTTAACGGAAGGAAATAGACGGTAATGGCTCTAGGGACCATCTCTGCAAGTTTTTGGTCACCACAGACCCTGGATGTGAGATTTCAAAAGGATAACTCTCCGTGTAATTTCTGGTCAACTACAGGGACCAAAACTATAATTTACTCTTTTTTTTATATTAAATGGTTGTAAAATGTCTGAAATAACCTTAGAGACCAAAACTGTAATTTACTGAAAAAAAAAATTATGTAAAACTCTCTCACTTGCAACATAAGCGAATCTCTTGTTGAGGAAACATGTCAATTTGCTTGTATTTTTGTGTGTGGGCTTGTGTTATCGTATTTTGGGAATCAGGTTGGAGCTCATTGAAGTAATTGTTGTTACTACTTAATCTGTTTGGCATCTGATGCACTCATCTCGTCTAGCTTGGCTGATTTGGCTATAATTATGTCAACATCGGTACTCCATATGCTTTTACTTTATCTTGTTAATGGTGGTCGAGTAGTTGAGTCTGATATCGTATCCCTAAACACATGCAGATGATTGTTGGGAATCACTGACACGAGACCTAAATAAAGGCAAGTTTAATTTCCTTTACACTCTTGCTGCTATCTTTCTACCAGGCATCTTTCATGGAAGTTATTGGAAACCTAACCTAGATATGTATACGAGTATTAGTTATCTAAATACTAACTTTACTGACTGGTTTTCCAGGGTCAATTAGTTTCTAACTCAAAAACCTTTCCATCTGGGATTCAGGCTCTTGCTGATTCGAAGTTATTGGAAACGTAACCTGGCTCAAAAATCTTTCCATTCAAAGGTGCTCAAGCTTGGAATCTATTATTTCGCAGGGTACAATAAAATCCATCTACTCTTTCAATTAGCCCACCAAGTGTTCGATTAAATGCTTCTATTGAATCTTATAGTGTATTCACGTGTCAAGTACGACCCCATTCACTTTTCCATGAAAACAATGATGCAGCAACCTGAGCTTCCTGGGTAAGATCCAAAAAAAATCCAATTATCTCATACTAATTACATCAGTCAAAATATCTTTTGATCTTTTTTTAGTGCGTGAACTACTTGAAGTATGACAACTGCTTCAATCTTGGAATCAAGTAAATTGATAGATATCCACCAATGCGGGATGCTTTGAATTCAACTGGATGGACAATTTTTTTAGTAAATTACACTTTTGGTCCGGTATTTCAGACATTTTACATTAACTTAACAGAAATTTTTTACGGTAACCATAGGGACTGGTTTCATAAAAATTTAAAACTTGGCTGAAACTGTAAAATCGTGTAAACCAAAGGGACCAAAACTGTAATTTACTATTTATAAAACTAAGTCATTGTGGTTTGGGGTAACTTGCGTGTTTGGTCCCTAATTCTTTTTTTTAACTCGGATGGTCCCTATTTTATGTTTTTATCGAGCGCTTGGTCCGTGGCAGACTTAAAATGACCTTTTTACCCTTAGTAATTTATTTTTTGATTTTTCATTATTTAATTCTTATTTTTTAATTTAAAAAAAAACAAAAAGCCCTAAATATGCATTTAACTCTCCCCATCCCAAAAAGCCCTAAATCCCCCTCCACCATCACCAACCATTCCCTTGTCGTTTCAGCACAATTAACAATGGCACAATTGGGTGAGTTGCAGAAACCGTGTCAATTATCCCATCCAATGAACTCAAAGTAGACTGATTTAAGAATTACACCAAATAATCAAAAAAATTGAATCGTAAATCAAGAAAAAAAAATGTTGAACTACCTGCATATGTTCTTGGTAGACCTGGCAAACGTGTCGTGTCGTGTCGATTTCGTGTCGTGTCAAAACATTAAACGGGTTAAAAGTGCTCGACCCTAACCCAACCCGTTTAATAATCGTGTCGTGTCGTGTCAACCCGTTTATTTTCGTGTCGAGTTCGTGTCGAGTTTCGGGTTTGGGGTGTAGACCTTGTAAATATATCATATTACTTTTCGAGTTGAAACACTAAGTATGTTGAAATAATAGGAGTTTGAGGCGAAAATGAAAACATGAAAAACTAGTAGTAGAAGCATTCACACTAAGTTTATAGAGCAACGTTAAAAGATTAGGAGTCGGGAAGATGAATGACGAGGTTGCGAGGAGGAGAGAGGCCGAGTGAAACTGTAGAGTATGAGTGAGAAAGTAGAAAAGTGAAAATGAATTCATGACCTAGGTGGCTAAGCGACTTCCACATTATAAAACACGTCAACTAGAAGTTTTTCTTTTAAAATATGATATTGGTTATTGACATGTCCAATTTACATAAGAATTAGAAAAACTTTAATATAAATAAACGGGTCATTTTCGAGTTGAAAGTTTCAACCCTGACCTTACCCGTTTAATTATCGTGTCGTGTCGTGTCAACCCGTTTAATTAAACGGGTTGCAATCTCTTACCCAAACCCGTTTATTTCGTGTCGAGTTGTCGCATCGTGTCAGATTTTGCCACCTCTAGTTCTTGGTCTTCAAGTGCTTCTTGTTTCCTATCGGGGGTGGAACTAAAAATTGTAACTTCTGCCTCGAAAGCTTTCGCCATTTTGACTGCAACGTGACCTAAGCCACCGAGACCTACCATGCCGACTTTCATACCTGGTTTGTCTAGTCCGAAGTATCTCAGAGGGATGTAAGTTGTGGTTCTGACGCATAGCAATGGTGCAGCGGTATCAAGGGGTAAGTTTTCTGCAACCGGAGGGCGAATTTCTCATCGACAACCATGTGGTCTGAGTACCCACCGTATGTCTTTGTGCCGTCGAAGTAAGGGAAACTGTATGTGAGAAATTACCCCCATCCCATTGCCATCATCATCGGCTCTCCAACCATTGTTATCTCCCCTCTTGTTACCCTAGCGGAGTGAGTCTATAAGGTTGTGGATCTGCCCACTGAACTCGATTTGATGCCAACGATGGTGATGAAGAAGGCAATAAGATCTAGGGTGGTTTTGAGAACGGAATGAGGGAGACGAAATTGAAGGAGATCGGGAGTAGAAGCTTTCCGATAACAAAGAGTCGCCAACTCCGGCGGTAGCTCCGCTAGGAGAGTATAGGGAAGAAGACGCGTCGAAGGAGGCTATGAATCGTACTCTCTAAGGCTGGGGGGAGCAATTCGCTAACCCCTCTCGCCAACCACTCGCCAAAGACATCGCCAATGTCGCCAAACTGCTCCAGCCTCACTCGCCTTCGCCTTCGCCTTCCCCAGCTCGCCATATTCTCAGCGAGCTCGCCAAGCTGCTCCCTCTCGATCATGTGACTTGTACATTTTCCATTGAGACTTGTACCTTTTAGCATGTTAGCATATGCTGACTGCTACCACCAAATTCTTTCAGCATGTGCTAATCTGACGTGGCATAGTTCAGCATGCTTAGCATGCGTTGACTGCTCCCTCCAGCCTAATTGAAACGGCATGGGGAAGGAGGTGGGGTCCATATATTAATTACCAATTGTATTTAATAAAAATAATATAAATAATAGTAAAAAGATAAATAAATATATATAAGGGTAAAATAGACTTTTAATGTCTAGAGGGGACTAAACGCACAACAATACCAAAAGATAGGTACCGTCCGAGTTAAAAAAAAGTTAGGGACCAAATGTACAAGTTACCCATACCACAGGGACCATTCGTGTAATTTACTTTAAAACTAACCTAATTTAATTTTTTTAGGGTCAATCTATTTGGACCCTTTATAAATTCTAGATTGACCCCTTAATCATTATATATAAAAGTTTCTATATTTAAATATAATTATTACATAATAATAAGATAATCATTATTCTTTTGCAAAGTAATCATTTCTACATTATAATACTTTTAATCCTAATTATAATTATAAAATAATCTTCTTTATTTTGTTTTTATATGAAAATAAATATTATATATTTTTATATAAACCAAACAATAACCAAATAAAATTTTAAAATTTAATACTAAAACACATAAATTTTATTATTTTTAAAAGTTTAATACTTTAAAAATTAAGAGTATAGTCCAATCCCTCCACTTCACCGTCATTGTTGGAGGACAGACACATCGGAGATACACCGTTGTTGCCGCCGCTATTGGAGGTTCTGTCGAAATTTTATTAAAAATTAGAGATCTTAAGAATAAATCTGGGTCACGTATTTATTTTTTGTTGTTCTGCCGCCAAAGGTTCCGTCGAAATTTTATTAAAAACAGCAACGAGTATTACAATGCGCTAAAAATACCGGTCTTCATGTATGAGCTAGAGGTTCCGGTCTTCATGCCGCCAGAGGTTCCGTCGAAATGTTATTGTCGTTTTGACCGCTTTGTCGTTGATTTTGGAAATTATTATTCAACTTTGTGACATACTTATGGATGAGCGTCATTGTTGCTAAACATTAATTAAAATGCGCTAAAAATACCGGTCTTCATGTATGAGCTAGATATAAAAAAAATCAAATAGAAATTTACGTTATAGCTTTTCGCAAAAAGTTTAACATATTAAAATAAGTTATATTTATAGGACCAAAATTGATTTTATTGCTTATAAAAAATACAAAATATGTAACTATCATAATATAATGTTTATGTTAACAATTTAAAATAATTTTTTTGTATTTAAAGGACATAAAAACATTAATTTTGATACTAACATTATAAATGATGAATATATATTATTATGTATTGTATATAAAAGTAAATTTAAGACATTTAAATTTTGTAAAGTACACATTTCTTTTCTTTTTTCTAAATCTCACTTAATTATTTTTTTAATAATTATTGTAATATTATAAATACTTAAAAATCAATAACCATTCCATCATGGTTCATTTATGTGCCGGAAGTATTAGGCTACACGGAGTAGTCATTCGCCAAGAGGTCGCCAACCCTCTTGGCGACTCGCCATCACCATTGCCGACGAACTCGCCAGCCACTCGCCAAGCTTTGTTCGCCAACCTGTTGGCGAGATGCCAACAGGTGTAAAAGTTTCAGAATAACCCTTCATGAATAAGCTTTGTTCGCCAACCTGTTCGCCAACCTCTTGACCTTTCATTTTTATCCGGTTTTAATCTTAAATGTTCAATAACCCTTCATGAATATAATTGAGTACAACAGGTGATGCAATACTTCGCCAACACGCATTATTTTCAGACGGACGATAAAATAAGCGAGCAAACCAAAACTGAAAATCATGCTTTCCAAAAAACAGAAATCGGAATTGATCTATTTGTTTGTTGAGCAACCATTATAAAATCAAAAAGAAAGCTTTGGTAACATGTAAATTCATATGCTTTTTGGATTTTACGGTTTCAGATATTTTTAACATCCTTAATAGATATGTTGCAATTCACCTAATCCCCAATTCCTAAGCCAAATAACAAAAGAAAACAATTATTCGAAAGAAAATTGTTCGCAAAAGCGATTTTAATCGATACCCGCTGTATTGCGCGGGTACGCTCCTAGTGTATATATATATATATATATATATATATATATATATATATATATATATATATATATATATATATATATATATATATATATATAAACCGAAACCGATTAACCAAATCGAATAAACCTAAACCGAGTAACCAAACCGAATAAACCTAAACCGATTAACCAAACCGAATAAACTGAAACCGATTTAACCGAACCTTATTTGGTTTAGTTAAATTAAACCGAAACCGCTTAACCAAACCGAATAAATCGAAACAAATTAAACTCAAATCGATTTAACTGAACATTATTTGGTTTGGTTAAATTAAACCGAAATCAATTTAACCAAACCGAATAAACCGAATTAAACCGAAACCGATTTAACCGAACCTTATTTGGTTTGGTTGCGATCAATTTAGCAAAATTAAAAAAAAATCGACTTAAACCGAAACCCGATTGAATCGACCAAATAACACGCCTATATATATATATATATATATATATATATATATATATATATATATATATATATATATATATATATATTAAAAGTAAATATTAAAAGAAAAATCCCAATTGATGAGATATTATAAAATCATTATAAAATGTTTTTTTACCAGAATCCTAAATAAATGACAAGAAAACACAAAAATCTATGTTACCTAAAAACTAATTATTAAGGGGTTAATTTATAAAAAATGGGTCTTATTAGTAGTACCTTTTTTTATCATGTATCTATCTATCTATCTATACTTATAATAGAGGCCATCAAAATCATATGGTTAGAGATAAGTTGATATCTCAAACCATATTGATTTGAAACCTACAAACTTTTCATATCCCTTAAATTAATGACAATTACTAATTTTATTTCATTCACTATAAATTCCTTCAAAAACTCATTTTATAGTATATAAAACATATGTTTATTCACGTTTCAAGAGCTCTCATAATCCAATGTCATTTGATCCTAAAGTCGCCGAAGATTCCTTACGGGTTCCATGTCAATACAAACGTAAGTATTCAGTTAACCAAATATTATATTTGTTTTTAATCATTTTGGTTCAAATCCAAAGTTCACATAGTACTCCCAATATTCTTCTTATTTTAGGGTAAACTTAATCAATTTTTACTCTCGATGTTCTCTTGGTAACAATACACATTTTATTCTCGCTTTTTAGATTTTTATTTTCGAGATTGAAATAATGATGAATTGTATATCTTATTAGTTTGACTATCAATATGATGGAAAATATATATTATCTCTATTTTATATCTCTTGATTCTTAATGTGATTGAGTTGGATTTTTAAGTTTTTGAAATATTGCAACGTGTTGGTTTATTTGAACTAAGAATGACATTAATACTTATTTTATTCTCGCTTTTTTAGATTTTTATTTTTCGAGATTGAAATAACGATGGATTGTATTTCTTATTAGTTTGACAATGAATATGATGAAAAATATATTATCTCTATTTCATCTCTCTTGATTCTTAATATAATTGAGTTGAATTTTTAAGTTTTTGAAATCAACATGTTGGTTTATTTGAATGAAGAATGATGTTACTATCAATAGATTATCTATTGACTTGATTTTCCAACATGATGGTCAAATAATTATTAGCTTTTTTGATCGTTCTTCAGTTATGATTTTATTTGTTTTCATTGTGATCATTGTTACATTTTTAACATTAATCTTATATTTATTTTTTATGATGTTTGGTTGATGTTTTTAGATTAAATGATGTAGCATGAATAAGATTGTTGAGCAAAAAAACTACTAATTTAAAACATAGTAATAATATAATAGAAAAAACTACTAATCTAAAACTTAATAAAAGTATAATAGACAAATAATAGGACTTTATAAAACATGATATAAATATAATTATAGTTATTTTATGCATCGAATTCGTTATAGAATGTTATCTAAAATAAATGACCAAAATCATCTATCATCTATCATCGTTATCATTATCATTATCACTAGACGAATGCCCGCGCGTTGCGCAGGGAAAAAATTAGTTAGAATATAAATAAATACATGCTATTTTATCCCAAATTAAAAAAATTATATAGAAAAATATTTTCATTATTTTTAATTATATGATAATACATACTTGTGTCATAAATTTGGAAGACAACGAATGTTAATGAATAAATACAATGTATCAAATAAAAATCAAATTAATGTGGTTTAAGATAAAGGGTTATCTCAAACCACATAAGTTTGGTAGTCTACCAACAGTTTGTGCTTGGATAAAGTTTTTGTAAAATTTCAAATTTAATTTTACTTTTATCTGTTTTAAAATCAATTTAAAGATTGTGTATTTGGTCATGTTTTAATTTCAAATATTTAATTTAAATTAATAGTATGCTCTTTTCTAAATAGTGAATGTAAATTAATTGTATTATATATGAGAAAGATAAAATGTCATATGTGTATGTGAAACAATGTGAGATAAAGAAAAAAACCTCAAATTTGTGTGGTAAAAGATAAATCATTTATATTGAACCATATTGATTTGAATGACTTCATTTATAATAAAAAATAAATATAGTTAAAATACTCAAAGTATATTTATTGAATGACCTCTGAGAAAATTAGAAATCGTCATTTTTGACCAATAATATTGCATAATAAATAAAAGTTCAAGATTGCATTATTCAACACAATGCATGCGATTTTGTGCAACATGATGAACGAATCCATATCTCATCTCGGATCGACTTGCTAAATATTTAAAGCTCAACTTCATTAAAAAATAATAAAATTTTAACTATATATTTCCTTGAATTTTACTATTTGGAAATGTTTCCAACAATAAAAAATATATAATGATCTATATAATTATTTTAATTTGAGGGAGACCTTTATTTATAGAATAAAAATGCTTCTTGGATTGGTTTATCATGATGATGTGGGATCAAAATTTTCTTTATAATATGTTATTTTGTGTCATTTTCTCATCCCACATCGCTTAAGAACACAAATGAAGAGAAATCAAAAATCTATAAGTAAAGACACTAATATATTTCTCATCCCACATAGCTTTAGATACAAATTTCAATGGAAAGAAAATATCTATAAGTAGAGTGGCTAAAATCATTTCTCTAATATCTTTGTTCTTTTGTGTTTTTTATTATAACCAAATTAGGAATCGGTTGCAACATTCCAGGAACCTTTGGTTTCAGTTTTAAGACCATTTTCCTAAAATTTCGACGGGTACTCACCGATGTCCACTATGATACAATTTTTTCTAATAAATTCAAATTAATGTGGTATATGATAAAAATTGATTAAATAACATTTATTATAATATTTATATAAACAAATTTTTTTGAACTTTAAACGATTACCTTTTAAAAGTTTCTTGTGCATCAATCTTATGAAAGCAAAATAAAATGTTTAAAACATTGTCATCACACATTGAGCTGTGGCACACGACTTACTATGAACTTGCAACTCAATTGATTTTTTAATAGTTTTTAACTCTTTTAAATATTCATCTTTTAGTTTAAATGATTTTTGAAGTTAAAACAAAATAGGATAGTTGTTGAAACTTTGAGATAAAAACACTAATTAATAATAGACTTTGAAAACAATGGTACACTAAAGATTAATAAGAGAACCTAAAAAGTGGTACCATATAAGGGAAAACTAAATGTTATATATGTGCAACGCAACATCCTTGTCACTATTTTACAACATACTTTAAACTTGTAACCTAGCAAGTTTTCAAAAGTTTTTTTTGCAATATTCATCTTCATTTTGAGTTTCAATATTTTTTGAAACTAAAACCTATAAATAGAAGCCTTTATCACTTTGAGAAAACATGTTTGTACGATAATATGATATGTAATTAATATTAGACTTTGAAAATCATATTATGATCAATATTAATGTTAAACCACATTGTTTTGAATAATCTCATTTATAATAGATGGTTAAAAGGTTAACAATTGGAAATTTGTACGTATATACATATTGGTGAATTGAAAATGTTTACACCGGCATCACATTTTACAAACAACGTACTATAAATTTCCAACCTAGTCAAGTTTTTAAAAGTTTTAAGTAATTTTAAAATCTCTACGTATATACATCTTGGTGAATCGAAAAATGTTTACACCGGTGTCACTTTTTAAAAACGACATTCTATAACTTCCAACCTAGTCAAAATTTTAAATGTTTTAGTAATTTTAATTTTAATTTTTGAGTTTCAATACTTTTTATAGTTGAAACTAAATAGTAAAATTTTTTAAAACTTACGATAAAAGCATGTTTTATGATAAAATGATCACTAACTAATAATGGACTTGAAAGATCAAGTTTGATGGAGAAAGGATGCAAATGCATTGTATTATATAAGAGAAAGATAAATGATCATATATGTATGTGAAGCAATGTGGGATAAAGAAAAAACTTCAATTTAAAAAAGAAGTTGAAAGGTTGGGGGTTTCAAATGAATGTGGTGATAAGAAAAATGCTTCTATTATAATATATATAGATTACTATCACTATCATTATATCATTATCTTATCATTATCATTGTCATTATCATTATAATTATCATCATTATAAATCATATAATAGTGGTGTTTAAAGGTATATGGTTGAAGATATGAATCATACTTGCACCATATTCATTTGAAACTTCCAAAACCCTTCAACTTTCAACTAATTAATTACAATCATTCAAAAGTTTTTGGCTTGCATAATAATAATATTAAGTAGTCTATTTAAGATGTTATAATTTATGGGTATCAAA
Organism: Cichorium intybus; assembly: GCA_023525715.1. Taxonomy (NCBI): domain Eukaryota; kingdom Viridiplantae; phylum Streptophyta; class Magnoliopsida; order Asterales; family Asteraceae; genus Cichorium; species Cichorium intybus. Next base: position 41,261,028 of record CM042011.1, on the reverse strand, counting down.
TGATGGTAGTTGAATAGGTTTTAAGTTTTTTAAATTAATCAATTAAGCATTTAATGAAATGTTTTTAATTGAAATATATTATATTGATTAAACTTTTTGACTTTTAAGTAGTATATAGAAATAAAAGCATATGGTTTGATAAAAATAATTATCTCCTATATATTAATTTTGAAACTTTTATTTAATTAAATTAATTATAATTGTTTAAATCGTTATCTTTCTTTATTTTTATATTTACCGTTATAATATTTATAATTATTATAATAAATATCTTACAATTCAATGTGGTTCAAGATATGTCATCTATCTTGAACCGTGTTCTTTTGAAACTACCAAACTCTTCAACTTAATCTAATTAACTGTTTAGTAATTCATATTGGTTAATCATAAATAAAAACATTTCAATTCTCACCTAATTAATTACTACAACTTAAGAGTTTTTCTAACTTATGATATTTAATAGTTGATTATGGTTAATATAGATGTATATATAGTTTATTGAGATAAATCAATTTGATTGGCATATAGAATAAGATGAAGGAAAATAAGACTTGAAACACATTTATATATTTTGCTAACATCCATTGAGATTTTGTGGTTTAGTTTCATTATTTACTAACTTATCTCAATATTTCTTTTTTTAGGTATTTATGTGTTCATCGGATGAAAAAGAGAAATATAGAGAACTATCTTTTGCATGGTGTTATATGTATATCAAATTCATAAAATTCATATTACGATATTATTCAAGAGACAAAAGTGATTCATTTTTCTTTAATTATCAATGAGAGTTAGTTATGTTTAAAGAGAGTATTTAAGTTTGATTTTGTGAAATTATTTACAAGTCAAAGTATATTATTAATTTTTATAATAGGTAAGGTAAACAATGAAATATAATGATTCGAATGTAATTAAATAATAAAATATGCAAAAGTTGTTATTCATTACCTTTGATGAAACTCATGAAGAAAATTGTTATAATAATACAATTCTCAATGGTAACATTCGTAATATTATTACTATGTTTATTTTTATTTTATTTTAGATGTTAAGCTAATTCATGTTAAGACATTTTCTTATATTTTAATTACACTATCCATATATAATACAAAATTACTATTGGATGTTTCATTGATGTTGGTTAAATTAAAATGTTAATAACATTATAATTATATTAAATATATAATTATTATATTGTGTTTGAGTTTTGTGATGAAAATTTAATAATTGATACATGATGTATATTGTGATGAGATATTTATAACTAAATTTACATATTTATATTAGATCTAATGTTTTTCTTATATAACGTGCCAATATTTTTTACCAAATATTTTGCGGGATACGCCTAATAAGAAAAAGACGTACGACGTATCCTGATTCGGATGAGGTCGGTTACTTTCAAAACAGGTTGACCGCCCCCGGTTCGCCGCCGCCATCGGTGCTGCGAAAGGCCGAAACCAGATCCATGTTTCTTACATAAAGCCGTAACTGATGATCTATTAAGTGTTCTATTTCACACGACAAAATGTGTATATCAGTGTTTCTATGGCAAGCTCATCCACTCTACCCGTTTCTTCTATTGCTCAATCGAGATGAATATAATGTCCGGTGAGTTGAATTAAATCCATTTTTGTATAACAATTCAACGTTTTACAGATTCACTTTGTTCCAAAGTACTTGAATTTTGGCCAATAAGTTTTTATCGCTCGTCGGAACAGGCTAACTACTTGTTATAATACGATCGAAGATGAGTAAATCCATGTATTGTATTTCTGACTAATTGCTATATATGTAAGACCAACAGAGCCATTAAATTGGTGGGAAGGTGGAAAAATATTGGGTGGCAGGGATGTCACAGCCGGAGGAACGTGGTTAGCTTCTAGCAGAGAAGGAAGAGTGGCGTTTGTTACGAATGTTCGTGAATTGAACTCGATATCTGACGCAAAGAGTAGAGGCGATCTCCCAGTTCGTTTTCTGCAGGTTGGTTTTAAGTTTGACATTGTATCAAATCATGCCCACCAACTGTTTGTTTTATTTCCCGCTACGTATTCACTGTATAAACCTGGTAATTTCGATGATTATTATAGAGCAACAAAACCGCCATGGAGTTTGCAGAAGAAATTGAGAAGGAAGCAGATGAATACAACGGATTCAATTTGATACTTGTCGATCTTTTGTCCATGAATATGGTTTATGTAACCAATAGGCTGAAAGGAGAAAAATCCTATGTGACTACAGTTTCACCTGGAGTCCATGTGCTATCAAATGCAAGCCTCGACACTCCATGGCCTAAAGTGAGCAACTACAAGTGTTACATATTACAAGTGTTTTCTTTTTCTAATATGTACATATTTATTTTCTTCACAGGCTAAAAGATTGGAGAATGGTTTTAAAAATCTTTTGGATGAATATGGTGAAGGTGAAATTCCGATTACTGAGATGATTGATAAACTGATGAGAAACACTGTTAAAGATGACATCAGCTTGCTTCCTGGAATCTACGGTCCAGATTTCGAGTACCAGTTGAGTTCTGTATTTGTTGCATCTCCAAAGGTAAAATTATAAATTTTAGTCGGTTAAATGGAACAAATGAAAAAGTAGGTTGCCATTTCAAGAACTTAATTCTAGTATTTTTTTTATATGCAGGGTGACTATGGTACACGAAGCACCACTGCATTGGCTGTAAAAAAAAGTGGTGAAGTATTTTTTTATGAAAGGCATCTGGAAAATGATTTATGGAAAGAGATCACAGAAACATATATGATTCAGAAAAAAGACAAGTGAGGGTCCTTGTTTGATGAATTATAAATAAGTTCCTATTATGGGCATAGATATGTATAAAAGATAAAGCAAGTTTTAATTATTTATCGAGTTATTGTTATAACAACTGTAAACAAAATAAAAGTACAATAGCTAAATTGATAAAACGGTGAAACTATGTTGTGTTTCTTTTGGTATTTTGGTCTTATTTAAAACCGGGTAACAAGGAAACATGATTGTTTTAAACAGTTAAAAATAGTATAATGGTTTAATTACTACGGAAAATAGTTATAGGCTAAATTGATAAATAATTGTTATTGTTTTGTATATACTGTATACTATTGGTTGATGATGTGTAATATTATATTTAGGACAAAAATGATGAGCTAATAAGCCATTGTGTAATGTTGTGTGAAGACTAGTGGCTAGAATGAATGGTGCAACAGATGAAAGGCATTGTAGTTGATTCATTAATCGTGGCCATGAGATATATTTGATTATTAGTGGATCGAGTTCATAGTGCCTTTGGGTATAGAAAGTAATGTTGATTCCTAATTATTATACAAATGAATTGCAAGGGGGTTCTAGAAGGTTTGGGGTGGGGTGGGGGGGTTTTTGGAGGTTTTAAGGGGGTGGTCTTATTTCCGGCTGTTTGGTGCTTCCACGTGGCCATTACGTGTTTGTTTATTCTTTCAATGTTTCGCGTGTCTTTCATTCTTCGCACAGGTCTCTATTTCCTTTTGACGTGTTCCGTCAACCCCATGTTCTCCATTATCACAAGCTTAAAAAATCTCCCGAAAGACAATCGTGAAAAACCTCCCCACATACTTTCTTCCTTTCGGCTCGGTTTAGGAGCGCTTCTAGGTACAGAAGAAGGATTCTAGGGTGAGAAGTAGTTGTATACAGTCGTAAAGCTTTCCTCCGGCTATCTGTGGGAGTTGTACGGTTAATGAACGGCTAAGATGTCTTAGAAAATGTTCCATCACTCTGTGGTGATCGCCGATCTTGATTGGTTCGTGTTTCGTGGTGGCTGGTTTGTTTGCGGAATCATCGAGTCCTAACTTCCACTGCATCTTCATCAGGTATGTCTCCTTGCTGGGGGTTTATCTTTGATTGAAGCGATTTTAGGCTATTACTCTCAACAGTTTTTTACATAACATATGGAGACCGTCGGATTATAAACACCTACATACACACACACAAACACATAGAAAGGGAGATTAGAGAGGTACGGACCAGCTATTCCAGCAGCGGCTTGCAAATCTCGAACGTTTCAGGTGAAACCAATTCAGCCATTGATGGACGGATTCAACCTATTCTTTTTCAATTCTTAATTTCTTCTTCGTCTTTCTCCCTAAAGGTCAGTTCATTTAGTCATATAGTTTGTCATGTGATACTGTATTTTTTCATTGATTCTGTCACAGAAATAAGTGAAATTTACAATATAACTCTTCAAATAGAAGACAAATAAAACCTAATTGTGCAAAATTAAATAAGAATGGTTCATTGAGACTCACACCCATTAAAAGGTTTATCTGATTTCTAAGACTCAAATGAGTAATTCTAAATCTTTAAATAAGAAGTAAATTTTTTTTGGTATAATAAAGTTAAATTATTTGTTGCATGACACAGGCTCCTGTAGTTTTCAAAGGAATTGGTCACTCTTTGAACCCAGCAAACAGCTTGGTAAGTTTAAGATGCGGGATATGTTAATGGTCTGTGAATCAGGGACAAAAATGACCCTTTTACCCCTGGACTTATTTTGCAGGTTTTAAAGGTTCTTTCAGCTTCTCCATCAGCATATTCTGCTAACCCAAAGTCAAAGTTGTCAACTCCACCATCACTTTCTGGATCTTCGATCTCATTGGTTTCGGTTGTTCATGTATTTTGAAAGTACATTGTACTTTTCTGTATTTTATACTTATATCAAAATCACATAATTGGAAAATGGTTTTTTTAAACAGTCAAAAAAGTTTCATGGTTTACTCACTACTATACTAAATAGATAAAATTGTAAAAGTATGTGTTTTTCTAGTATTTAAATGGTAAAAAATATATAAAGAAACTTCTAATAATATTTCTTTTGATATTGTAGGCTAGAAATAATGCAAGAATTGTGTTTTCTGGGTCTTCAGATCTTTTCAGCAACAAGCATTCAAAATTTTACAGTTTTGTGTTGAAACTTTTTTTTTTTACCATTGTATATTTTTATATTTTTGTTGAAATGGAACTAAATGTTATATTATACAGATTCTTCAACTCAACAATGCAAAAGGCAGGAAGCTCAAATAAGTGAGTATATTTCTTTACGATAAAAAATAGTTATAATTATATAGTTCCTATTATTATTTTATATCTAATGAAAAAGCGAAATTTGTAATAGATTTGCAAAATCTGGGAATCAACAGTTTGCTACTGAAATTAGTAAATGGGTCTTCTCTGAAAGAGGCCATTTGAAGGTAAAATATTTGTGCTGTTTTCTCTTTGGACATTATTACCCTTTGATGTATAAAGTATAGTTCATTAAAAACTTGTATGAATCTTTTTTTTGAATGTGAACAGGCTGTGAATGTTAGACACCAGAGAGTTGGTGAGACTGATGAATCTGCCATTTACAGGATCAATGATGACCTGGTTTTTTTTATATTTTTTTGTAAATGACTGAAATACCCTTCCTAAAACCTTTGATATTTTTCAGGAATATTTGGTCGTACCTCAAAAAGTATGGAATTGTGGATCTTCTGTAAGATTTCTTGATCTCAACTGTATCTTAATACAAGATATACCCGAATCTATTAATGGATTGAGTTCATTGCAGGTAAGAGTATCATCCATTGCAGGTAAGAGTATCATCCATTTCAATATGCTGCACTTTAAATCTTAAATTTTTGTATTTCCTTGACTATATTCAGTTTTAATTTTAGATCGATTATGTGGAATTTGAAAGACATGCTGCTGGATGTTCAAATATGCATTACTTTGATCTTCTTATTAGACCGAAGCCAGAATAAGAACACCTTTTCTGGAATATTCGGTGAAATGAAAAGCATAATCTCTGTTACAGCTGTTCTGACTGCTAACCTGGACAAGTAGTTAGTTCTGATTGAACCTCATGTTTTACTGATTAAATTGCAGTGCATTTCATTGATCTTGAATCACACTTTTGTGGGACAATGGAAGCCACAGGGAAAGTTCCGGAAGCTCGTGGTGGACAATCTGTTTCATTAGTTGGTTCAAAACTTATAATGTTTGGAGGAGAGGGTAAAAATAGATGGCTTATGAATGATGTTCATGTCCTTGATCCAGAGACTGGCATGGAATGCTGTTGAAACTATGTAAGTATATTACACATATTTATATATTCTTTTAAAAAAATTTTGCGTTTATTTCTTAATTGTTATTAATAGACAAAATTGCAGAAACTAATGTGCCTTTGATTTATTAAACATCGCGACTAGCCGAAATATGTGGTTTTCCAGGTTGTTTTTTTTGTTTGACTTTTCCTTTTTTCCAATGGTTTTTTGTACTTTTTCCACTAATCTGTAAAATAATGGAATTTTATGAGATTACAAATTCAACATTTTCTAATTGTTCCACTTAAATGATGGATAAACATACGTATCAAGTTTCAGTACAGCCCGTACGAATCACGGGCTCAATCTAGTTTCTAACAATTGGTAAGGTTACATGATTAAATCAAGAAATAATAGGGTATCTTCTTTCATTTCTTAGAATACATGAATTAAAAAAAAAAACAAGAGAATGGATTAAACCCGGTTAGGACTGATTTTTGGGTTAAGACCAGAGTTTGTGTATCACTAATTACACGTGAATTCAGAGCATCATTAAGGGAACTTTTTTTTTTATAGTTTATTACCAATTGGAATAACATTTAAAGAATTTATTACAATAGAAAAGACATGGCATATTTAGTTTTTTATATCAATATCTTATTATTTATATGTTTTTTTGTTATCTAAATCTAATCCTTTCATTCAACAATATGTCTCGTTTAATTATATTTAAAAAATTCAAATCTTTATTGTTATTCACCAATTATTCTATTTTATTATATATTTTTAAATAATATTTCATTTTACTTATCAATATCAGGTATTAAACTCATAGTGATGATACATAATCAAAAATTATCATCATTGTTATCATCATTGTTTTCATCATTGTTTTTATTTTTATCAATGCACAAATAATAATTTTCATCATTGTTTTATTCCCCAATATCAAAAATTATTATGTGCTTCAAAAACGATAAATTAACTGAGATGTGTTTGTAAAACATTTTCAAATAGATGAGTATAAGTTAGCTGATTTAATTTTAAAAAAAAAAAGCTTTGAAACCGAGTTATCAATTGGATACGATTCATAATAATTAAGTTTTATTAGAAATTTGATGTATCACAAATAATACATCAGTGCTCTTTGGTTCAAGTTTGAGTATCACCTCACTTCTCTAGAAACATTATGACATACTTTTATATATTTATTGTGGGCGTTTACTGGTGGGAACGTCTAAAATTGTTTGCCATTTTTATGTTACACAATACATAATTTTATATATAAGGAGGATGTTTCTAATTTCTATCGATCGAAAACAAATCTAAATAAATAACATAAATTTCAATAAATACACAACTAACTTGAGTAAAGTCACAAACTTAGTTACTTCAAAGTCATCAAATTGGTGACCACTCGTATTGGTGCCCAAAAATTAATGCAAAGGTACTTTGTAAGACACGACTTCTTAAATTCCAGGATGAATGATCCAAATCCATTAATAGCAGCTAACGATGCATAAATGACTGAAAAGTTGGTGCATAATAATCGGATTGAGACTACAGACAAAATAACGTGTCTATCTTAACACTAAGTGGATAATATTCGTAAATCAGGCCTCATATTTAACATTCAGCATTATTTTTCTTGCCATATCACACACTTACCCTTAAAAAGGACAAGAAGTTGTTACATTTAATAGAGATCTTGGGTGTAGATTTTGTGATGGTAACCAATATTTTCTATTATTTAACAAAATGGCCACACTCTTCACAAACATATTCTCAGAGGTCAAAGGCCTTCTGGTCCAGCGGCACAAGTGCATGTCCTCACTCTTTAAGGTCGAGGGTTCAATCCTCATTTGGGGAATAGGTGGTTTAGAAGAATAGTTTAGGTGTAGTGTTAGATTTGCCGTAATACATAAATAGAAAACGACCATTATCACATTAACATAGTGTTTAGGAAAATCTCATCCGCAAACGATGAACACACTTGTGGGTTTATAATCAGGATTGCGAGAGTGTGTTTATCACATTGGTATGTGAACTAGTAACATGATGGTGAGTGTTTTAAATTCGTGTGGTGTAACTACATATACACGATTGTGTAACTCTATTTTCCACAATGTTTCAATATCTAGATATATTCTCTAAAATATCATTTCAATAAGGGTTATCACCAGATCCTGTTGACCATTAAGGCCAATTTGCAATTTATAGAAGAAATAAGGAAAATGTGTCATCTTATCTCGCTCGTACAACTCTATTAAGGAGTTCATGTTTTGGGACATGATTAGATCTCCCAACTATGCAAAAAGACCCATTACTCGTCCATGTTATGCTCACTTCAGATTCGTCATGACTATGATAATAGGAGTGTTGTGATTTCAAGTTAGAGGATACGAGTTGCATTTTGGATGTGAGGAATTTTTACTTACCTAGATTTATGATTTGGGAGTGTTAAATTAATAGAGGACGTTATTTGCGAGTTTAGGACCTAGTTCTTCCCCGTGTTGGCTCCTTCCGATCTGTTTTATATTAGTGACTTACTTACGATGTTTAGCAACCCAATATTTTATGAATTACCATACACATATATTGTCCATTTGTGTCTTATTTGCATGTTGGAGTGTGGATTTATGTGACGTCAATGTAATTTGATGGCCAAACTATGGATCATTTAGAGGCGTGGAATATGTATTGTCTACATACACCAAAAAAATTAAATTCACTTTATAATGTTTTGTTTTATATAATCAACTATTTATATGTTTGGAAATAAACATAGATTTTCTTAGTTTCTAGCTAGATAAGCCAAAAGATATATTGAATCGCAAAAGTAAGAAAAAGAAAGTGAAAGATGTCATTAAAAAAAATAAAGGATATGATAGTGTACAATGTCTATGAACTAGTGTATGTTTTCAAGGTAATCTAATTTCAAATTATTTGTAAATGTTCATTAAAATGGTAATTAGTTGATCAATGTTTGTCGCCGTATGACTTTATAGATTTGAATATGGAAGACATTTCATAAAATAGCTTTGGAGTTTGCTAGACTGCATAAGGAGCTCATCCCAAGGGTCCTACGGTTTACAAAGGAAACTTGATGTTAGTTAGGAGTCCTGTCTATCATATTACTTTGTTCACATCGGTGTACAAGAATTAATTCTCCTTAACTATAACAACAATCATTGGGTGAGTGACACTATGGACAAAAGACATGGACTTCAACTATTTATGATAGTGCCATAATAAAAAGACTTTTGGAAATTTACTATATTTCAAAGCTAATTTCAATGACCTCTTAAAGTTGATAGATTATGGGACAAAGACCAAACAAAAGTCCATACAAGTGGACAGTGGCGGATCCAGGAATTATTACTAGGGGGTGCATCCAAAAAAATTTTCCGGGATAGAAACCCTAGCTTGAACATCTTTTGGTAAACTTTTCTGATTTTGCTGCAATCTGTCCCTATTTTGTAAAAATCATAACTAATTCTAGAAAAGTCGTATGAGGTTGAGGTTGGTGCCAAAAGTTCCGTATTGGAGTTTAGTAACTTTGGTTAGTTGAGCCAGAAAGTTGAATATGAACATAAGTAGTGTGAAAAGATCCATTTCTCACTGATCATTTTGGGTGAGTCTGTTTTGTGGTCATAACTTGTAAAAATCATATCAAATCAAAGAAAAATCATTAGAAGACGAATTATATATACATGCGAAGCTAAAAGTATGAACTATATGATAGAGTCGCCCGAAAGTTGAGCCGGTACAAGGGCACACCCTAGAACCCCTTGAATCCGCCCCTGCAAGTGGATGCGAATATTTATTTTGCCAAAGGTGTACCCTAGTTAATGGCAGTGATTGTGGGGTACTGTTTGTATGTAGTTAGAGGCTTTAAGCAATGGTAACAAGTTGAAAAAAATGATGTAGAAGTCGAATGTAAGAATAATCGTAGATGTATGACATGGATTATATGGGCATGCAGTAACTAGTGGTGATGTATGTACATTTGTATCTTAAGTTTATAAAAAACAAGTCGGTTGAATATTACAATAGATGTTACATTATTTAACAAATAACTTTATGATAACTAATTTGTTTTCGCAATGCCAAAAATTGTAGCGGATACAATGTTTTTTCGTCATCAATAGATCATTGTCTAATTCTATTATTTTCAATATATTGACATCACATATCCATCTTCCGCAAGTTTTAATTTTTTTTTTAACATCAATAATCCATTTATTCTTTTTTGGATCTCTACTACTATAGCGTCTGCATAGCAATTATTTCTCTACACCTTTTTGAGTCTCTCACGTGGACTTCTAATCAAACATCTTTAAGTACAAATGATCCACCAAATTAAAAATTCAGATGATTTGAGATGACATAAACAAATGAGTTAAATATAGAGCAATGAGGTTCTTCGTGTTTTCAATAATAATTACATTTGACGAGATCGACAAAGCTCGCAAATCCTTTCTCATTTCAGGCATAGACGTACATCATCGGATAACAAAATAGACATTTTCAAGAACAATAACACCCAAAATAAAACTTCTTAAGTAGAAAATAGACTTATAATTTGTAAATATAAATTCATTTCGCAAGCATCACCCGCAAAATACAGTTAGGATAGTTCGTAAACCAATAAACCAATTGCGCCTGATTTACTCTCCATCCCAAAGATTATTTATCAAAAGAAAAACATTAACATCACTAATTCGTGATGGATATTCATAGACTTGGTGGTCGTTTTTAGTCTTTTATTGAAAGGTCGTTTTAGGGTAATAACATATACCAAAACTTTTTATTGAAAGGACGTTTTAGGGTAATAACATATACCAAAACTATAAAAAAAAAATCAAATAAAATCTAATTGATCAAGAACCATAACTAAACCAATATATCAACTTTTCTCGTGACCGTGAGAGTAATTGACAGATTGGTGGAGAAATTCAAACATGATATGATTGATATCCTCATATGAAGAACTATAAATTTCAGTAACCAATTTATCAGTTTTATTATATACATATCATACTATGAAAATCTAATGACTTTAAGATTTAACTATAAAAAATAAAAGAACAAATTCCTTCCCATGTCCTCCAACTTCCATTCTACCCATTTCTGCCCCTTAAAAACAAATGAACCACCTTCACAGCACATGGTACAATCAATCCAAAGCATTAGGTCCAGCACAAGCTTTCAGAACAGGGCTCCAAATCCACTGTACCAAAAACTTTCTACCTCTTCTACCATTCATATTAAAAGTCCGACCCGACCCGTCTTTCATCACCTGCCCGATATAACCCCCTCCGCCACCCGACCCGTATAACCCTTCACACAAATCTCCGATCTCCGTTGGGGCCGTCGGATCTTCACCGGCATACCAAGCGTTCACCAATGGGTTTGACGCCAGCTCCGCCAGCTCGTGCCCGATCACGCTGATCATTCCGTCAACTCCGACGTCACCGTTCGGCGGTGCGAGTGAACCCGGCCCATGGTTACCCATGTAACCCGGAACGGCGAACGGGTAAGCACAGACTTCCGCACACTGCTTACCGGAATTCCCAACCCATGCGTAGGGCAAGGTGTATCCTACTTTCGACGGGAACGTGAAGTAGTGAAACCCACAGACGGCCCGGCAGAAGTCTTGTACGGTGACATCGTCGGAAGTCAAAACTAAGTAAACACCGTTTTTGTGATCGACCGAGAACGGAGCTGATTTGACGGATGATGCGATGACGTCTTGCATGGTGAGACGCGTAAGGTGAGTTCCATGAGTGTATTTCCGATCGGAATATTCTCCGGCGATGAGGATGTCGCTGGAGATGTTGGCGTTGGTTTGGTCGGTGTAGAGTGTTACCGTTTTCCACCAGTCGGAGACAGAGGGGGCGGGAGCAGCACGGCGTTTGGTGGTGGAGATCGACAGTATAAAATCCTTAATCAACAGCTTTTGAGCTGGAGCCCATTTACCGTACCAGATGATGTAGATGTTGATCGGAGAAGAAAGGACCGGACCCATATGGTACCGGAGGTTGACGAGCTCCGACGAGCCCTCAAATCTCTTGGAAGCTGTGAAAGCATCGTGTGAAAGTTTAGGGTTAACAGAAGCAGAAAGAACGGATGGTGTGAGGAAGACGAAGGCGAGAGTGAGGGATAGAATGGACATTTTGCTATGAGATGAAAATAGTGTGAAGAAATGGAGGAATTTATAAAGAGTAGGAAGAAATGGGCTGGTGACAGCTGCCAGGTTTATTGGGAGTGATGAAGTGAAAGCAAAAAATTTGAAATTGAAAGAAGGTGTAATGACGAAAATGGCCCTGTCCTTTTTGGCTTTAGATTGTCAAGTTGCCTTTTTGTGGGGCTGTGTGGAATCTTCTTTTTACAGATTCGGTTTCTACTGGGTGTTGGTTTATTCTTTCGAGGCTACATGTTAAGTTTAGGGTTTTCTCAAAAGAAAAAGAGGTAAATTACTTTGACACTCTTATAATTGGGTAAATTATTCAAAAGTAAAATGCTATATAAGAAAAAACAAAAGTGGGATGCTATAATACACAAATCAATGAAAGTGCATTGCTATTTCTTGCTTGTAACTCTAAAACGTATTACAATTACGAACAAAAAGAAGGCACTAATCGTTTTGGATTCCTAGCTGTTCCAAGGAATCTGGGCCCACCAGGAATATTCTCCTTATGGTTTTATACCGAAAAACAACAACTCCCTTATACGCAGTTCTTGGTATACCATCCTAAATAACATAAAAACCATGAGTTACTTATCAAAAAACTTAGGACCATTTTTATTTTTGGGTCACCAAAATGAAATAAAGGATACCTTCCATTCTTCAAAAATGCCAAATTGGCGCGCAATGTCTTCAAAATCTGGTTGATCTCTATAATTTATACGCACGTCTCCATTTATATTATTTGTCTTTAGAACAAGATCGGTTCCATATAGAGGCTTTGCATCTTTCACCAGCTTTGCGAAATGGTTTACAAATTTATCCTACAAGGAAACAAGTCGAAGATTTTATGTTAGGTCTGTTTGGTTGGATGGAATGGAATGAGTCATAACATTCCAATGGAATGAATCATTCCATTCCATCATTACCAAACTCAACCTAAATGAATTCTATCATAAGATGCATACCTCCATTAAGTAGGTTAAGTTCATCGATTTCCAGTTAACCTTTCAGAGAAAACAGAAAGTAATTAATATGCATAGATGACATGGTACCGGTAAAAAAAATCTAAATACTGTAAAAAGTTTTACATACCGCGACATCATTTAGCCTTATAGGTTTAAGGTATTGATTGAAGAACTGGCCCAAACTAGAACCCTGGAAAGATAAAATAGGCAAATTTTACATTTCTTTACCCATAATAACAATGTACTAATTTTTTTACCGATAAAAGCAGTATGTAATCCAACACTTGTAAGCATTTTACAAGTTACATATTGTTTTTATTGGTAAAGAAATGGAAGTAAGTTGCTATTATGGGTAAAGTAATGTAAGTACATTGCTATTATTGGCAAAAGATACTCTTATGAAATTAAGAAGTTTTGAGATGTGATACTTACATGCTCACCAAAGTTGTATGTCCTGCAAACTTCTGGACGAATAAACTGTCGCCCTTTGTGATTTTCTTGTAATCTTAACCAGTCATCCCAGTAAGTAATATGTAGTCAAAGAAAAGTCAACTCTTGATATGAAAGAAAATCACAAAAAACAAGACATGAAGACTGAAGCACAAAATGTAAATTGGAATAAAAGGATATGCTTTTGGCCACTTTGGAGACAACTCGTCCCATGTAGATTTAGATAGCATCCATCCAAGACCAGGAAAAAAATCTGAACGATATAATGCATCTGCAAGATTACCATAATACCCTTAGACTCTGAGCATCATTAGTTTAATATTATTGGAGAAAATGATGGGAAATGGAAGGAAAAAAAAATACATGAGGACGGATTTGTTAAAAATCTAGGACTTGGTTATTCTTTTTGCATTAACTCAAAAAGCAAGTCATATATAATATTACTGCATTAAATCAAGATCTCATTAAGTCCATGATGTTTAAAAAATATATATACAGAGTTATTACTGAAATTACAGACTTACAAGGATCATGCACAAACTGCTTTTGCCCATTGTCATTCCATGAGGAGATAGCCATGATGGACCTATCAATATTTAAATGAATACAATTTCTTAACATTGAAAAACAATTTTCAAAGAATCAACAGCTAAATGCAAAAATAGAAACATACCATTTATCATTTGTGTATTATAGAATCCCACCTTAATTCTATATTATATCATTATAATTCCAATATTAAGGCATTGTACTTAAAATTTTACCCAGATATAGCATTGTACTTTCACATTTTTTCTTGGTAGGGCATTGTACTTTAAAAAACTACCCAATTATAGCAGTGAAAAAATTGAATTGTATTTTGATGGCACTGCTATATATGCGTAGACTTTCCAAAATACAATGTTGTAATAGGAAGAAATAAAAAATAAGTTGCTATAATTAGTAAATCAATAAAAGTATGTCAATATTTTTCGCATTTAATGCAAGAACTAAAAGTAACATATGTCATTTAATTTCATAATTCATACCAAAGACTTACTTATCTTTGTCAAGGAGGTCTGCTCCAGCCTCAAAATAATCAAAAAAATCAGGAGAAATCTCCATATCATCTGCATCCCATATACATTCAGCACACGACTTTCAACTAGACTTTGAAATTTCTTTTATTATAGCATTATACTTTGATTTGTTTGTACAACATTATCCTTCAAATTTTTTTTTTTATTAAAACATTGTACCACGAAAAATCTACCAAATTATAGCAAGGGGATAAATTGAAACTGTTATGTTGTAATAAGAAGAAATGAAAATACAATGCTATGATAAAAACTGAAAGTGGAATGGTGTGAAAAGTATAGTATCCATACCTTCAAGTATGATGACCCGATTAAATTTATGTTGGTAAAACAATTGATCCAGTGCCCATTTATAGTGGCCTGAAATTATGTAGTTAAAAAAGTAAAAAACAACATGAAAATTTATGGAAAATGAAATTGAGCTAAAAAAAAAATTAGTCTTTAAAGTATCCCTTACGTGCAATCTTGTAGTATGCAATTAACTCCCCAGGCCTTTCAGTATTCACAGGTTCATAATCCAAATGCTGCAACAAATTGAGTCAAGTTAGGCCCTCTTTTCTTTTTCTTTACCCATAATAGCAACATACTTTTATATTTTTACCAATAATACCCACGTACTTACATTTCTTTACACATAATAGCAAGGTATTTGGAATTTATCATTCATAATAGTAACGCATTTACATATATTAAAACCATTAAGTCAAGTTCAAATGAGAACGAGAATCAAGAAAAAAAAATGGAAAACATTTACCTGCATGTAGGTTAACTGATTGTAACTCATAGCTTTTGTTCTAACATCAGAATTTGACCCGTCCTGAAAATGTTAAAATTTAGAGAGAGTGGCACATAGTTTAGCATCCTACATTTTTTTCACAATAAACTCGGGATAGTAATAGTATATACCTGTGATATAAAAACTGGAAATTTTGATGCAACAGTTCCATGATACCTGAATTCATGAAAGAGTTGGGCCACATAATTAGTCAACTGATGCAAAAATGACTTGCATTTAAAATAGGGTTAGATGCAGGAAATAGCAATGTACTTTCATTCATTAGTATATTATAGCATACTACTTTTTCTTGCACTTACATGTTAAAAATAAGTGTAGAAAAACTTACTTAAGGATAGATTTAATAGTCCTTTCAAGATAGTCAGCACGGTTGCAAGCCATAATAACAACAGCTGCAACTGGTACCTAGAAATAAAGTAGAGATACATTCACCATGTAAAAAAGATGTATTTTAACTGGAGAAAAATATAAATCTTAGTATTCATAGCCCTACCTTTACTTGTTGAAACAAGCTTTTGACTCCTTTCCCTACAAATTGATAAAATAAAAGTCAAATCATAGGTTCTATCAAGAGCAAGTTTTTTTTTTTTTTTTTTTTTTTGGAACGGCAAATATATCCTACTCCTACTCCTATTCTAATCACCTTAAATCCACCTATTCCCCCTAGTGGGGATTGAGCCCTCAACCTCAAGGTTGGAGGGCGACGCCTTACCACTTGGCCAAGAGGCCATTGGCAAATCATAGGTGCTATCAAGAGCAAGTTTTGTTTTTTTTTTTTTTTTTTTTTTTGGAACGGCTCAAGAGCAAGTATACAACCATAAATGGTGTATGCATCAAGTCATATATAGCTTACCTACCTTACAGTCATTAAGTACAAAAAAACAACGATTAAATATATAGAAAAAAAGAGACATTTGATGGTATGGTCTTGGTTTAAAAAAGCGTGATGCGCACCGATGCGATTAGGGTCCCGAAGACCGATGCGCGATGCGAATGCGCGGGCATCACGAACGCGATGCGCACAAGTAATCCTTAGCGAATTAGGATGTATTTTGCTTGAATATCAACTAAAATAATATCTAATAAAACACTATTAATAGAAAATATGCATATAATACGATATATATAGTTAGCATTAATCTCCCAAAAGACCAAAATAAGTTGAAAGTTTGATAATGAAACAAACACACGTTTCCTCTAGTTAGTCTAGGGCCGGTTATTTAAAATTAAAAAGGATATGGGCTTTTTCTATTAAAAAAAATGCATTTTATTTCAATTAAGTGGGCTTTTACAAAGATGCGCTGGGATGCGCTGATGCGTGATGCCCTTGATGCGCAGTGAGTCGCACGCATCGTCCCGCATTTTGAGATCGCATCGCATCACATGGTCTGATGCGTTTTTAGTTGCGCATCGGTGCGCCTCGGATCGCATCGCGCCTCAGGCGCGCTTTTTTAAACCAAGGGTATGGTATGGACTTACTTTCAAGATTTTGAACAAGTGTCCTCAATTGTTCACACTCCTCTTCTTGGCGACTCAATTTTTCTGAAATAATAGTAAAAATGAAGAAGGCTGGATATGAATTCATTAACATTTTCTTCACAAATGAAGAAAGAACACAAGAATTGCAATGTACTTTCAATTATTTGTGTATTACAATGTCATACTTTTGTTTCTTTCTATTACAACATTGTAACTTTCATTTCTTTCATATTAAAGCATTGTACTTTCACGAAAGTACAAGCTTGTAATATGATTAAATGAAAGCAGGATGCTATGATAAACAAATAAATGGAACGATTAGAGACACTTATTTGTTCTTTGAGTATAAAGCAAAAAGTTGGTTCATTTAGTAGGTAGATAGAACTAATACACCATTAAGTTGTGTAAAAAAGAAAGTAATGTGGATTTGTAGAATTGTATCAAGAAAGATCCCTTACCTTCCAAAACCACCACCTTTTCCTTCTGCATACTAATTTGATCAATTAGTAGCCGCATCTGACCCGTACAATGATTTTCCCCTTCCACCTATTATCATCCAGTAGTAGTTTATTAAATGCTTATGTGAAAAGTCTATAAATGAGGGCAAATTTGTAAAAAGTTAGGGCATAATGTGTGAAGCCTCATTTCCATGACTTCTTTGTTAAGTTGTTATTAAGTCAAAAGAATACCTATATATAGTGTACCAGATTAATTCCTGGCCCTATTGAGCCCACTAAGTAAAAATGAGTAACATGTTGTGTCTTTTATGCAAATAACATTTTATGCATATTTGCATAAAAGACACAATCAGAAAAATCGAAATAATCATAACAAAATCCAAGCTGAATCAAGAAAGGCAACCTGGAAAACATGACTAAAGAATGCAAGTAAATAAAAATTCAATTACATAGGTTATAGTAATAACATCCTAAAACTTTAAAGCAGTTTAAACATGAAGTATAGACTATGCAAGAAACAGTATATAATATACTTACTGCAACTGCAATTCTGTCAGCATACTCAGACTGTGCCTTAAACAGCCTCACCTGGTTTAACATATGAACAGGATAAGCTTTAGGGCTAAATGCAAGAAATAGAAAGGTACTTTAGTAGAAAATGAAAGTAGGATGCTATAATAACAATGGAACAAATCAATTGAAATCCGATGTCGTTTCTTGAATAGAACCCTAAGTTTTAAGGTAAAGAAACCTTGTGACTTGAAATTATATGTCTAGATGTGTCAGTGCCTTCCAATCTTCTCACAATTGAAGTCGTTAGATCAAACAATAGCTTTATATAGGACAGTTGTATGCCTAGAAAAGCATTGTGAAGTATATCAACTTTTTGTGGTGACTTTCATCGATCGTTTGCTATTACGTATCTACCAGGCTTCTTGCCTGTGTCAGCTATTTGATCCTTATATACCGGAGAAGTTGGTTCATAGATTTGAAATATTTGGAAATTCAATATATAGAATCATAATGCAGCATAGATTTACATAAACTTGAAATACCATACAAATTGAATAAAATTTGCAAGTTATAGCAGCATTTCACCTGGGTATAGGTGAATGCAATTGCAACGAGAAGAAGCAAGCATCTGAAACTACGAGACCATCTCGCCATTGTTGTTTGTGGCTCTATAATTTTGGATCAAAAGCTTCAGAACAGCATATGAATTGAAACCTCGAGATCTCTCTCTGCCTCTTTCTCTTAAAATTTTAAACAAATAATAATAATAAAAATCTCCAAGTTTCTGATTCTAAATTCTCTGTTCTTCTGCGTCTTCAACTCAATCAGAGTCTAAATCATAAGAATTTTGGTTTCACCACAGCTCGGCTACTGTTAGCTTGAACCCTTAATGAAGTTGGGGCTTTCTATAAACCCTGATGATCATGGGATTCATCTGAAGATGCACGTATGACTCGTATCCTGTTTTCGTATGGGGTTTTTCTCCCAAATTTGAAATTCTACTTTTGGGGTTGTTTGGATCTAGACCAAGCATGTACAGAAAGTGAAGTCTTCTTTGTAACATAAATTTAAGACAATTTGGCAAAAATAATCCTTGTGGTTGACGTAAAATACCACAAATAGCTTATATGGCCATTATTTTAACCATATGGTTTCAGTTTCTTCCACAATTACTTTTTTTAATGGGCAATTACGTTAAAAATTCAAGCCAAATGTGTTAAAGACTATTCTATTTTTTTTCCTTTTTTATTTATGTTTTAATTATCTTTTTATTAAATAAGAGGCTCGGAAAAGTGATGTACAAAATCATAACCGCCACCTAACCATAACTAAGCAATGTATAACATTAATAAAATAAAAAACATTACCTTCGCCCGGTAGGGGAAAGGAGAAAGAAAGGTTGGAATGTTTTTAACAAACCATGGTGGTCACATTCCACCATCACAACCATCAATGAACGACCAAGTATTTAAAACTCTAGATGATGATTGGTCACAACCAAGGGCGAGGCTACATGGTACCATCAGGTGTCCATGGACACCTCTTTTATTAGAAACTAGGCGAATGTCTGCGCGTTGCATAGGAAAAAAATTATTAGTTAGAATATAAACAAATACAAGTTATTCTTATACCATATATATATATATATATATATATATATATATATATATATATATATATATATATATATATATATATATATATATATATATATATATATATATATATATAGGATCAAATGTGGATTACAAGTATTGTGTGAATGTATGATTAAATATGGAGCGTCCGATTGAAATGATCTATGGTCTTAGATTCAAGGGCTTCAACGTAAATATATAAAACTTAATTAATCAGTTTTTACAATTAAACCCCCAAAAAGGGTATTTTAGTATATTAATCAAGAATTAAAAAAGGAAGTTCAGTTATTATCTCCTAATTTGGTGGGATTTTTATTTGATATGTATTTATTATATTATATAAAATTTAAAAATGCATCCGTACATATTTAACAAAAAACGCAGGTATTCATTCCAAAAGAATACAAACATGGTCAATTATATTTTTTTAGAATTAACATTCTTAAAGAATACGAATGCATATATCAAATTACAAACATAATGACATGTACATTCTGAAATAATATTATACAGAAAGAATAAAAGATACATTGTAAAAATTATGCTTCATTATTAAAAAAAATATTTCATTCTTGAAAGAATACAATATAATTTTTATTTAAGATATTCTTAAAGAATACAAAATAGAATACATTTCATTCTTGCATAATTCACTACCATTCCTAAAGAATATACCATCATTCTTTAAGAATGTTGTAATTATTGACTTCAATTCGTTCAATCTCATCTTCATTCTTAAAGAATGTTGTCAATCTTTAAGCCGAGTTTCTGACCTATATCGTTCCATTGCATCCGGTGATTGAGCAGATAATAGGAGTTCTGTAATGTACATATCCATCTTCTCCTATTAAAAAATAACAAAAATTAAAATCAATCTCTTAGTTCCATAGAGTCTTTTCCATGGATAACAAGAGGGTAAAAAAAATATAAAAAGACTCATAACATATAAAACTTAAGGTGAGAAGAAACCAAACACTAAAAAACCATCATGTTCAACATGCAAACAAAATCCTACATAGGGACAATTCCAATCGGTCAACATAATATTTGAAAAAAGTCAACATAATATTTGAAAAAAAAACCACAACATAACCTCAAATAAAAGAGGTTTAAACCTCAAATAAACCCTGAAGACGAAGCATGCTGTATGTTACTGTTTTTAAATGTGAAATCTTCCTATAGTGTCAATATTCCTTCTTGATAGTATGCACCTACTTTAAACTCGTGAAACCCCACTACTTTTGCCACTAAAAGAGGTTAACGTACATGTGTTCTTTCAAAGATGTGTATCGAATTTTAACAATTAATTTAATGAAATATCCGTTTGTCAAAAAAAAAAAGTGGCATACTTTGATTGGACCCCATGAACCGCAAGGCACACCGGTGGACTGGAATTGTTGGACACATAAACAATCTCCGACTCAATTACGTTGAAGAAGATGACCGCGCTAGAGTCGCAATGGAAGTCCCGACAGGATATGCTGCAACCGGCATGTCGGCTAATAAAGATGCCGATGACATTAATGGTGAGATGAAGATGGTCGGATATTGGATGTGGGTGAAAGTGTATGCCGTTGAACCCTAATTTATAAATACAAAGAGATATAAAATACGTTGGCTAAAATGATTTGACCGTGTATATAAGGAATGGTCAAATCATTCCATAATTATATCTTTAAGTCATCAATTTGTTACCAAAAATTTAGATATTTAAAATTAAACAATAATTAATTTAATTAATAAAATTACAAAGTTGCCCTTATGAAATGATTGGACTAGAATGACTCATATATTCACACAATATTTAGTGTTCACATATGAACCTACATCTATATATATATATATATATATATATATATATATATATATATATATATATATATATATATATATATATATATATATATATATATATATATATATATATATATATATAGATGTCTAAGCCATGACTAATAATTTGTATTTACCTAATTGATAGTAGCAAAGTCAATTTGGGTTGCCATCATAGCTAGAGGTTGAACAGAAAAACCGGGAGAGAGAAATGTTGATTTATTATGTGATTAATAAATCAATAGAATAAAATAAATATTTTATTAATATATTATGGTGATAATATATTAATTAGAAACTATATTAATTAATTAGAAATTAATCTGGAATTAATTGAATTAATTTGGTGATTAATTGAATTAATTAAAGGTGCAGATGCTGATTTATAATTGTTCAATAGTTGAGCAATAGATAGTTATAGTATATATATAGAGAACGAAAATTAGGATATTTATATCCATAATTTTCGAATTATATATATAGATAAATAAGGGTTTGAATTTAAAGATAAAAGGTTTATCCGGTTTGAATTCGAATAAGGCTTATTTGTAAGGTTTATCTGTTAAACCTTTGAGGCTATAAATAGGGATCCTCATTACCCCATAAGGACCACGAAATTTTAAGGGTTTCTCTCTCTCTCTCTCTCTGGTTTTTTCGAGTTCCCTAGCTTCTGGGTGTGACTCCATTTGAGACAGGGCATTTGCGTTGCTTAGCTTGCAAGAAACAACTAAAAGGTTAGTTTTTCTTTATTATTTCTTTTAGTAATTTTTGTTTGGCCTTTAGGAATTATTATTTGTTCAAAGTTAGACAACATATATCCAATCTAGGTTGCATGTGAACTTAGGGTTTTAGTTCATTGATTTGCAGAAAACATTTCAGTGGTATCAGAGCTTTTTGGTTGTTTTCTTGTTGAACTGCTGTAATTGTTTTCCTAAAAATTAGGGTTTATAGCTTCTAAACCCTAATGGGGCTGAAATCAATTTAGGGTTAGGGTTTTGAAAACCCTAGCCCCTCCCCTCCTTGTTTGGCGATTTTAACAATATGTTTTAGAAGGCTTTCTATTTTTGGTAACTTTAATTATTTAAATGGATAACCTTAAACCTATTATTTGTTAATTTCGATAATTAGGGGGTTTAAGATAGGTTTAAATTAATTTGATTAATTTGTGATACTTATCTTAATTTAATTAATTTAATTAATTGTTTAATTAAAAGATAATTAAGGATTTAATTTAATTTAAATTTAATAGCCTTAAATTTTGAAAAAATTAAAAGATAAATCCCAAAACATTTTAAAAGGTTTAAAATATCAAAATTTAATTAATTTAATTAATTGGTTAATTAAAGGATAATTAAATCGATTTTTAAAAGGTTTAATTTAATTTTAAATTTAATAGTTTAAATTCCAATAAATTAAAAGATAAACCAAAACATTTTAAAGGGTTTAAAATTCATCTTATATATATATTATAATTAAATGTTAATATTATATGTATAAGATTTAAATGGTTAGTCAAATCAATAGTAGACCTCATTCACGAAGCTGATCTATAAAGTGGGTATAAGGAGACTGCCTATAAAATGGCAGTCTAATGGGTGTCCACTCTCACCCACCGCTCGCCTGATCAGTGGAGGTCGTTAGCCGAACGGGTTTGATAGGACCAACTTAATCTCATTAAAAGTATAATGATATTATTCAAAGTACTGGAACAGCTTAATAAAAACCCAAATCTAGTTACTTTAGAAAAAATGTGAATTGGTGCTAATCCATGAAATTGCACATTGCACTTTATGAAACATTGGTGGAGCGTGTGTGGTTTACCAGCACACCAATAGGGGTTCATAAATAGTTGCAATGGGTTTCCCGGGTGTTATCATTGTTGATAGAGCGTGTGTGGTTTACCGACACATCAATTAGAGATGATGATTAACCCGAGAGTACCAAGCTAATTTGCATGGTTATTCACATCCAGTTTGTGATCCTCGGCATCCCAGTCACAAACAATGGAGCACATCCGAGATTAAACATGCCATTGAAAAGTTCAATGAATCTCAACAGATTTAGGAATTTCATTAGATGAAATTGATAAGTGTTTATCTACCTTAATGACCAATATGTTGTGATTACGACATCCTACTTTACACCATAGTTGAGGTATTTTGGATCCTAACCTTGTTAAATAATAAATTGGGTAATTATTTAAAAGGATTAATTAAACTAATAAATTCAAATTTTATATATGTCTGAAGAAAGTGTCATTCTCCTCCATCACCCATTTCTGAGAGCTTCATAAAGCACCTGTTAAATATGGTAAGGCTGAATGGCCTTGACTGTGTGATATGGTTTTGCAATTAGAGAATAGTTCTTAGTTTTGCTGGCAAATCATATCCGACTGATTGTCCGCTCCCAAACATGACATCACACAGCAGCTTGTGATGAGCATGACTCCTTGACTATTAAGTCCAAGGAAGTTCGTTGCCTTATGCTATTGATCATTGACCCCGAGTTCCGCAGGGATTTAGAATTCTTGGGGTCAGATAAGTTAGCGCAGCTGGTTAAGGAAAGGTTCCGAGAACTGGTTGAATGAAGGGAACAAACTAGGATCTTCAAAAAGCTTGAAGTTGCAAGCTAGAAGGAAGTAGCACCAGTTTGCGTGTTCCCGAGATTGAGGGATACATAGGCGAACAGTATAAAACTCGTTTCCCTTTGTGATCGGGAGTTAAGCATTAGCTCGACTCGCTGATCTGTTCATCCAGATGAACAAAAAGGGTAACCGGATAACACAATCGCGGAAATGCATTCAATGTCGACTCTGTATGAGTCGTTCATGGAGAAGCATAGTTTCGTTGATTCAGCTGCTTCAGTATTGAGTCCAGTATTAAGGTGCATCAAGAAATGATCCAGATCGTCTGGACCGATTGTTCGATGTTTCAAACTGGGAATCAATAAGGTGGGACACAGTCACCAAAAGATTGGAAAAATGCTCCAAAGCCAAACCGTTTGGCAAACTCAGTAATATCTTAAAACTCAGAATACATGATCCTCATTTCCTTGATACAGGATGTGTTTCTCACATTTGCTCTGTATGCACAGACTCTGTAGGATGCAGGATGTGGTCGCACAGGAGCATATTCGGATTGGATCTGGAGGTCGTGCATTTTTGGAGTTAGGCTAGATATTTGTTCTTGTTATTAGTTTATAGATACATATGACATGGATTCGCATAATACATTGTTCTGAGGATAATTCTGGTTTAATAAAATATTTTCTTTTAAAACATGATTGTTTTAATTGTCCTCAAAATGTTATGTGAATGTGTTGATGACGTAAATGGTAATAACTTGAATGTTGATACATCCAATGGGATTGGATTTATGAATTGTGTTCCTTATGATTGTTAAAGTGAATTTTATGATAATCACTTCAACCAAAGGTCCAGTTGGACAGGACTTTGGAATCATTTGACTTAGAGTCACATGATGAATTGAGTTCTCAATAAAACCAGTTGTTGCAAGAAATGGATCACCCAAAGATCCAATGGATAGGATTTTGGAATCAATTGACTTGGAGTCAGGTGATGATTACATGTCTTGAACAATATTAACAAAGTCATAAATTTACATATAGATGTAAAAGACCTTAAGATTTTGAGCAATAGACACATAAGTTACTGTGTATTGCTCAAATCTTCGAACGGAACACGATTAGTTATACTTCATGATAATTGCCAAATAGTTTGACAAATAGGGCTTCGCTTATCGAAATAAGCGATTGATTGGAACCTTGAAGTGTTCAAGGATTTCAAAGGAAGTATAAGATCAATAGAACCTGAGTAACAACATAGACTGAGAAAATGTTTCACAGTTTATCCTCTTCCAAGAACATTAATGGTTATAATGTGTCTTAGGGAAGACGATGGAGCATTGATCGAAATAGTTTTGATCCTCGATGTATAAGATACATTTCCGATTAGTATTTTCAATGAATTAAATATTCAACCAGTCAGACCGCAGAAACCATATTCCGACCATATCTTAGACTAAGTAGGTTATGCCGACACTGTCTGAAATGTAAAGCTGGGATCAGCCCGCTAGTACATAGAAAGTCCAGGGTCATGTAGCATTCGTCTGAATCTCATGACAAGCCTGAAACTGATCAGGGGTGTCGTTTCATTGGCCATCCCGGTTATCCTTTGAAAGAAGAGTCCTTTTAGAAAGAGCTCATGTTCTAAGGAAACAGTGGGAGTAAGAATAATCCTGAAGGAGTTCAAGGATTAGCCAAGTGAAAGAACCTTTAGTCACCACTAGGCCTTGACCAGGAATCGGATTCCTATTAAACCTGGCATACCCTCTCTTCGCTTGACTTGTAGTTTTGGTCACCGTCATAAGGAGATATGATATGGTTGACATACCGATTATTGGTAAAACACTAAAGATGGTACATATAAGTAATCTGACTACTAGGAAGCATTGGTGAGCCCGGTTGCTGCCAAATAAGAGAACCTTAGCGCGAGACACAATCTATGTGATAGTTTGATTGATTTTACAACTGGTATAGGAACCGGTGGGAGTAATTGAAATCATCAAAAGAAGGGAACATAGAAATGTACTTAAAGAACATCTGGTTGAATGAGTCATCACTTGGGGTCAAGCAATTGATTCCGAGAGAGGCACTCTCAATAGAAGATCAAATCCGAGAGGATTCTGCGTGGTATAGTGTGAGTCGTTAGTGGAGCGTGTGTGGTTTACCGGCACACTAATAGGGACTCACATAGAGCATGCCATTACAAAAGGTTCATGGCCCCGGGATTCGTCCCATGGGCATCTCGCAAGAAAGGATATTCGGATTCTCAAAATAAACCAAAAGGTTTGGATTTTGTGAATAGCCTGAAAGATTTTCTTTAGTATGTCGGAAAGGTTTGGATTTCGATTTCACAAAATGTGCCAAAAGTTCTGGATTTTGTGAATAGTCCGAAAGAGTTATATAACCGTGTCAAAGCCAGTGGGAGTATCGTTGTTATCTGTTATCATTGTATGTGGGTTATAGGAAACGTCTCTTATCATTAGAAAGTGTAATGACTTGGTGTTAAGAAACGGTTCGCTATGAAAAACTTTAAGAGATACAACATACTCAGGTGGTTGTGAACATCTATTAGATAGATCGAAATTCTGCCAATATGATCTTGATGAGATTCAAGATACATAACCCAAGGAAAGGAGTTTCCTATCATTGCAAAGTGTGATGATTTGGCATGAAAGAAATAAAGAAGGTGCAACATAATCACGTAGTTCACGGACATCTATCGGATAGATGAAACTGACATTATAGACCTAACCATTGAAAAAATATGATCTTGATGAGATTCAAGATGCATAATGTAACGCCAAAACATGTTTATTATATAATTATAATAAAAAGGGCAAAATGGTCATTTTACCTCAAAAGGGTAATTTGGTCTTTTGGACAGAAAAGGACTTGTTTGGTAATAATATTTTGAGTCTTGGACTTAAAATGTTATAAAAATGTGATTTTTGTCATTTAAATTGTAAATTGTGGCAAAAGTTTGAGAAATGCAACTTCAAGGACCAAAATGCAAATTTTGGAGGTATAAAAGAAAACACTTGTGCAGAATTTTGGGAGTTACGGGAGTGTTCTAGGAGCTGATTTCTGCAGAGGATTGAAGGTTCTTGAAGGCTTGGAACTTGCAAGTTGAGTTATAGCATTTACAAGGGTATAATTGGAAGTTTAGAGGTAAGTTTCCAAACTCTTGACTAGTTGTTTTTGATGAGTTTTGTAGAACTCAAAAACTGTAATTACAGTTATGATTTGGTGTTAAGATTGATGTAATACTTCCATTAAGTCATTCTAATAAAGACTTAACCAAAGAAAATGGAAGTAGATTGTTATTTTGGCCATCAACTGGCGAAAATCTACATTGATGAGGTGATTTGTCGACATGGATTACCAGCATCAATTGTATCGGACCGAGACAACAGATTTACTTCCCATTTTTGGCAAAGTCTTCAAAAGCAATTGGGTACAAAAGTACTTATGAGTACCGCATACCACCCACAGACTGATGGCCAAAGTGAAAGAACAATCCAGACTTTGGAAGATATGTTGAGGACTTGTGTCATAGA
Organism: Cichorium intybus; assembly: GCA_023525715.1. Lineage (NCBI taxonomy): Eukaryota > Viridiplantae > Streptophyta > Magnoliopsida > Asterales > Asteraceae > Cichorium > Cichorium intybus. Next base: position 41,233,432 of record CM042011.1, on the reverse strand, counting down.
CTTTGGTGGAAGCTGGGAAGATCACTTGCCTCTGGTAGAATTCGCATACAATAACAACTATCATTCCAGCATTCAGATGGCCCCGTATGAAGCCTTGTATGGAGTACCGTGTCGTACTCCGACTTGCTGGACGGAAATTGGGGAAAAGCCGTTGGCTGGACCCGAAATTGTAGCACAGACCGAAGAAAAGATCAAACTGATACGCGAAAATTTGAAGGTAGCTCATAATAGACAGAAACAGTACGCAGACAAACGAGTGAAACCGATAGAATTCCAAGTAGGAGATATGGTAATGCTCAAAGTATCCCCTTGTAAAGGCTTAATTCGTTTTGGGAAGAAAGGGAAGTTGAGTCCTCGCTTCATTGGACCTTTCCGTATATCCCAAAGAGTTGGAGTCGTGGCGTATCGATTGGAGTTACCTGATGAACTTCATGGTATACATGATGTATTCCATGTGTCCCATTTGAGGAAAACTCTGTTGGACAAGTCTCAGCATATACCTCTTGCTGAAATTGAGGTAGATGAAAAGTTGAGATACCCGGAACAACCTGAGCGGGTGATAGACCGCAAGATAAGGCAGCTGAGGAACAAGAAGATCAGCATGGTGAAAGTACTTTGGCGTCATCACAAAGGTTCCGACATGACATGGGAGACCGAAAGTGAAATGAGGGAGAAATACCCTCAACTTTTTGTATGATTTCGGGGACGAAATCTCTTAAAGGAGGGGAGAATTTGTAACGCCAAAACATGTTTATTATATAATTATAATAAAAAGGGCAAAATGGTCATTTTACCTCAAAAGGGTAATTTGGTCTTTTGGACAGAAAAGGACTTGTTTGGTAATAATATTTTGAGTCTTGGACTTAAAATGTTATAAAAATGTGATTTTTGTCATTTAAATTGTAAATTGTGGCAAAAGTTTGAGAAATGCAACTTCAAGGACCAAAATGCAAATTTTGGAGGTATAAAAGAAAACACTTGTGCAGAATTTTGGGAGTTACGGGAGTGTTCTAGGAGCTGATTTCTGCAGAGGATTGAAGGTTCTTGAAGGCTTGGAACTTGCAAGTTGAGTTATAGCATTTACAAGGGTATAATTGGAAGTTTAGAGGTAAGTTTCCAAACTCTTGACTAGTTGTTCTTGATGAGTTTTGTAGAACTCAAAAACTGTAATTACAGTTATGATTTGGTGTTAAGATTGATGTAATACTTCCATTAAGTCATTCTAATAAAGACTTAACCAAAGAAAATGGAAGTAGATTGTTATTTTGGATGGATTTGAAGATTTGGGGTTGTTAGAACTAAGAACCCTAATTCTTCATATGATTGATTGAGTGGGTTTTGATGGTTAAAAACCTTGTTAAAATGTAAGGTTTTAGCCTAGGAACAAACCCCAAGTGATTAAGAACAGAAATAAGGACTTAATGGACCAAAACTGCAAGCTACAGTGCATAAATCGCGACTGGCCAGGGGACCTGCACTGCCGCTAGGCGCAGTGCGCCCAGGAGCCAGGCGGGGTGCGCCCAGGCGCAGTGCGCCCTCCCCTAGGCGCAGTGCGCCTCCGAGCAGAGGCCAGGCAGGGGATAAAAAACGCTAACTTTTGCTTGGCTTGTCCGATTTAGCTCAAATTTGAACCATAGGCTCGTTATGGTCTAAAAAGTTTGGGAAAATTTTTATATTGAGTTTTCGACCCCTCGGGGGCACTGTAGACCGATCTGAATGCCTCGGTGAATAGTAAAATTCATATAAAGTTAGTAAACGGAAAGTTTATTAACTAGGCATTGTTTATAACGATATTATATTGAACTCTATTGTATTAGAGTTAATTTGAATGGCTATTAACCTATAATCATTTTGATAATGAATGGAATTATAGGCACGGGACAAAATCCTACGGATTTCATTTCACGGCAAGGAACAACAAACGCTAGTTGTAGCAAACCTTCAGGTGAGTAATCTCACTCGTGTTTGATGTGACAATGATAAATGAGCAGCTGCGGATTGAGAACAGTTTTGGGGACGAAAAATGACGGATATATGATATAAAATGACAAGACCAGATAAGCCGTGAGTCTGTTATAGACAAGAACGGAACTGTGAGTCAATATATATATGTAAACTGTTATATAGACAACAGCGGGCTAACCCGTGAGTCTAGGCAACAGCGGGCTAACCCGTGAGCCACAGTTTATTTTGATGAGTCATACTTATATAGACAACAGCGGGCTAACCCGTGAGTCTAGGCAACAGCGGGCTAACCCGTGAGCCACGGCAACAGCGGGCTAACCCGTGAGCCATATTTGAATTTGTATTGCATGATAGTACATATTTGACTTTGTATAGAGAATTTTATTCTTATACATGTTATTCTTGATTTGATTACTCATTGGGCTTTATAGCTCACAGTTTTATTGACATGTCCCTGCAGGTGAGCGTGACCCTGCCAAGGGAAAAGAGAAAGTCCGTGACTGAGGACTTAGCATTTGAAGTAACGACCCGACTTGAAGAATGTATAATATTCTATGTATTGTACTTCGTGATACTCTTGTACTCGTATTGTATTAACTAATACCCCTACTTATGTTTTATTTGTAAAATATTTGGTTTGAAAAAAAAATGAAAAATTTTTGGGGTGTTTTTGGTTAATAAGTCGGGTGTTACACATAAGAAAGAGTCCCCGAAAGGAAATGCTTTCCGGAAGTCATGACACAAGGATTATTGGTAATCTTTGGATTTCAAAAGGGTTTGGAATGAGATTACATCAGGTTCCACAAGCCTCTTGGACCAATCGAAAGTGTTATGAATGTATACTGATGACTTGATGCTTAGAGCATAGTAAGTTGGATTCAGGATATGACCTGGCTGAGAGTACTAAATGGATTTTGAACACACGTGAGAAATCATTGGGAAACGATTAGGGTGAATGATTTGAAAGGAGTTTCAAATCAGTAATTGTTTACAACAGGACGTAGTGCTGTAGGACTTCATGGTTAAAGAGTTCCGTTGGCATTCTGATGGAGCGCGTGTGGTTCACCGGCACATCACGATACCTCGAAATAGTCTTAGGGTGCAGTCATGCAGACTAAAGACCCCAAGAAACATGGACAGTTACGGTACACATCACTAGAATGGAGTTGTGAGAGAAATAGACAGAATGACAAATTGAGATATCATCGGAAGAGTATCCGATTGGATTATCTGCAATAAAGTGTATAAGTGTTAGACACTTGGATACATAGAAAGAGTGAAATAGGTCATTTAGTTAAAATATACATAGATATAAAAGGTTTGAATTGAAAGTTTAACAGAGAATAAGAAACCGATAATAGTTATGATAAATCCGACTTGGTGATTACCTCGTGGAGACTTGGTAATAAGCAGGAGTAGCTACCAGTCAGATTTTATGTTTCGCTTTCGCATATTTTACTTCCTGAATAATTGGATTATTCAAATATCCACGGTCGCTCATACTTTTAGGGAGTAAGTATGAAGGAATACTGTCATGAATTGGTTTGTAGATTGTCTAAGGAGTTAGATATTGCAATAAGATTGCTGCAACGTTCATGAGTACTTGGAAATGGAGATTTGAGTATTGGATAAACCCACGCTCAATAGATTGCTTCATGGATTACATCACGAGCAATGTTGAGACGATAATATATTATGATCTTGAAGTGGAGAGATATGAGTTATAATTTACGAGGTGGTTGTTCATTGATAGTATGAAAACGCATCGGTAACTCGATATTATAAAACGTGCTGTTGTGAGTAATTTGTCTGGTAAAATATATAAGCATATAAGTCGAAGCTTATTCGTCCCTTGACCCTGACGGGAAACAGATATATGTAGGCCTCTCGATGATTTTGAAGTTGACTAAAGTGCTGGCCAGCCTGGACTAAATTGATGTGTTCAATTAGAAGTCCCATAGTCATAAGCAGAATCGGAAATAGGGAAACAGAGTATCAGACAGAGATTGATCTCAATCCATGTCTCGTGTCTGAAAATATCTTGTTGGACGAAGGATCATATGATCACTTATCTATGGACAGAACTGACTAGGTCAGAGTTCGGCAGCAGTTTCTAGGAAGCTACAATTTGCTTGTCAATTAGAAGGTTAACTGGCAATTATAGTCATAGACTTATCCAAGAGGGAGACTGTTGGATTAGGTGTCTAAGCCATGACTAATAATTTGTATTTACCTAATTGATAGTAGCAAAGTCTATTTGAGTTGCCCTCATAGCTAGAGGTTGAACAGAAAAACCGGGAGAGAGAAATGTTGATTTATTATGTGATTAATAAATCAATAGAATAAAATTAATAGTTTATTAATATATTATGGTGATAATATATTAATTAGAAACTATATTAATTAATTAGAAATTAATCTGGAATTAATTGGAATTAATTTGGTGATTAATTGAATTAATTAAAGGTGCAGGGGCTGATTTATAATTGTTCAATAGTTGAGCAATAGATAATTATAGTATATATATGGAGAACGAAAATTAGGATATTTATATCCATAATTTTCGAATTATATATATATATATATATATATATATATATATATATATATATATATATATATATATATATATATATATATATATATAAGGGTTTGAATTTAAAGATAAAAGGTTTATCCGGTTTGAATTTGAATAAGGCTTATCTGTAAGGCTTATCTGTTAAACACTTGAGGCTATAAATAGGGAGCCGCATTACCCCATAAGGACCACAAAATTTTAAGGGTTTTTCTCCATCTCTCTGGTTTTTTCGAGTTCCCTAGCTTCTGGGTGTGACTCCATTTGAGGCAGGGCATTTGCATTGCTTAGCTTGCAAGAAACAACTAAAAGGTTAGTTTTTCTTTATTATTTCTTTTAGTAATTTTCGTTTGGCCTTTAGGAATTATTATATGTTCAAAGTTAGACAACATAGATCCAATCTAGGTTGCATGTGAATTTAGGGTTTTAGTTCATAGATTTGCAGAAAACCTTTCAATATATATATATATATATATATATACACGTATCATAAATTTGAAAAACAACGAATTTTAACAATTTTAATGAACTCTAATATTTGGAAATATTTCCAACTATAAAAAAATACCAAATGATTTATGTAATTGTTTTAACTTAAGGGGGAACTTTATTTATATAACAAAAAAGCTTCTTGAGTTGGTTTATCATGACGATGTGGGATCAAAATTTCCTTCATAGTGTGTTATTTTGTGTCATTTTCTTATCCCACATCGCTTAAGAAACACAACTGAAGAGAAATCAAACATCTATAAGTAAAGAGACTAATATAATTTTCATCTCACACAACTTAAGAAACAAATTTCAAGTGAAAGAAAACATCTATAAGTAGAGTGGTTAAAATCACTTCTCTCATATCTTTGTTCTTTTGTGTTCTTGGTTGTAAACAGATTAGGATTCAGTTGCAACATTCCATGAACCTTTGGTTTTAGTTTTAGGATCGTTTTCGTAAAATTTGGACGGGTACTCACCGATGTCCACTTCGATATGTTTTTTCTAACAAATTCAAATTAATATGGTACATGATAAAAATTCATCTTAAACTATATTGATTAAATGAAATCTATTATAATATATATATATATATATATATATATATATATATATATATATATATAAACATATTTATTTGAACTTTGAAGGATTACTGTTTGAAAGTTCGATGTGCATAAATCTTATGAAAGCGAAATAAAATGTTTACAACGTTGTCATTACACATCGAACTGTGGCCATGACTTACTATGAACATGCAACTCAATTGGTATTTTAATACTTTTTAACTCTTTTAAATATTCATCTTTTTAGTTTCAATGATTTTGAAATATTATAAGTGTTGAACTTTGAGATAAAAACATGTTTTTATGAGAAATTGACTACTAATTAACAATAGATTTTAATAGCATGTTTCTATGATTTAATGTTTGACTATCTATTTATAATTTGAATTAAAAAAAATTATTATGTAATTTTTTCGAGTTTTAGATGCAAACATGATATCTATTATGATAACAATTTATGTTTAATATTATACGTTTAGATTAGATATAAAGTTTAAAAGTTTTTTAGTAATATTCATCTTCATTTTTTAGTTTTAATAATTTTGGAAACTAAAACCTATAAATAAAAGCTTTTATCACTTTGAGAAAACATGTTTGTACGATCAAATGATATTTGATTAACAATAGACATTGAAAGTCGTATTATGATGAACATTGATGGATAATGTAATCAATGATATTGTATAAATGAAAGATGAAATGTTATATAAATGTCTGACACGATGTGAGACAGAAAAATATCAACATAATATGGTAAAAAAATAAATTATTAATGTTGAACCATATTGTTTTGAATGATATCTTTTATAATAGATAGTTAAAACATTAACAATTGAAATTTCTACGTATATACATATTGGTCAATCGAAAAATATTTACACCTGTGTCGCTTTTTACAAACGACACACTATAAACTTTAAACTTAGTCAAGTTTTTAAAAGTTATAAGTAAGGAACTAAACTTCTACGTATATACATATTGGTGAATCGAAAAATGTTTACACCAATGTCACTTTTTTGAAAACGACGTACTGTAAATTTCCAACCTAGTCAAGTTTTCAAAAGTTTTAAGTAATTTTAATTTTTACTTTTGAGTTTCAATACTTTTTAGAGTTGAAACTAAATAGTATAAATCTTTTAAAACTTGCGATAAAAGAATGTTTCTATGATAAAATGATCACTCTTTAATAATAGACTTGAAAGATCAAGTTTGATAGATAATGAAAGCAAAAGAATTGTATTATATAAGAGAAAGAGAATAGGTCATATATGTATGTGAAACAATGTGGGATAAAGAAAAAAATCTCAAATTAATGTGGTAAAAAATATTTAAATTAATAGATTGATTATATTAAGTGGGAATTTGAAAGGTCATGGAGGTTTCAAATGCATGTAGTGAGAGGAAAAATGCTTCCTTTATAAGATACTAGGTTTTAAACCCGTGTGTTACACGGTTGGCACTTAAAAAATTATTATAAAAAAACATATTTATTTAATCATACAATTTGATATATTGAATGACATCAAATATTTCTTTGTGCCAGCTGTTAATCTACTATTAACTCTTTGTAATTCAAAAGACATTTTTCCTTGGTACCGAAGTTAGTATATTTAATCAATGTACACAATAATTTTAGTAGAACCTCATAATTTAATGTATTTTTTCAAACGCTTGACTCAAAAACCTCGTTTTAAAAATATCAGTTCAAAACTACTTACCCTAATTGTGGTGGCGTGTTGTCGGTCATCATCTGTTGTACTGATTTATTTAGTCCGTATTGTTCTATTCACATTAAGATATTGTTTTCTATCAAGTTATTCAAATGGTTTTTTGGATGAAATGGTGTTATACATGTTCTTAATTGTGAGGTATTTTACATATGTAACACTCGATGAAATCTCCTAGAATGTATTGTCTTCTGGTCTGAATTTGCTTACGATCACGAGGTGATTTGATATGATTTTGCATTTAGTAATGTTTTTAATATTTTGCATATTTTCTCATTAACTATCTAAATATATTTCACGTAATCTATGTAAAGTACATACTGATTCTTTATTTCATTTAGATCCTATTAGAAAATACTATTTCACAAAACCATAATATTTACTTCTTCCCATTTAATATTTTTTTACTCATTAAACTTTAATTTAAAAAGAAACAGGCCCTAACTTACCTTTTCTTTGGCCGATAGATGGTCATTATGCACATACTTATGAGGTTCTACTATTAATCCCTATAGTTATGTTTTAGCATTAAGAACTACATCAATTTCCATTCGTTACTCGAATCAAAGTACAAAAACATCCCAGTGTAATTAAGTTTCCGTTAGGCTGTTGTAAATAATGTTGGTTTTAGCAAGACGTTTTGTATTAGTAGTTTAAAAATGGCAGCCAACATTGTAGTAAATTTGTGGAATAGCAACCAACTTTGTTATTGGTCTATCTATTTAGCAACCGACTTAGCATTTGAAACAGGCCTGGTAAAGTTCAAATCCATAGAATAGCAATCAAATTTTGAACCGATTATATTGTGTGTGCAGAGTTGTTGAATCAGACCTGGTAAAGTTCGATTTTATTTCCAACCAAATTTGAAACAGACCTAGTAATGTCTATCAAATTAGCAACCTACTTTCTAATGTTAGGAATAGCATTTCAATCAGACTGGTAAAGTTCAATTCTATTGACTTGATTATCACAAGGATATAACCGATGGTAATCGAAATCTTTCCTACTGGTGTAAAGAAGTTCATATGGTCTGCCCAAATGAATATAACCGATGCTTTTGATGCAGAATTGGCAGCAACTTTGGACTGAATCTGTGGAATAGCAACCAACTACGGCTGCATGCACATAATTGGTCCTTTTTTTCATCCATATCATATTTCTTTTTTATTAAGGCATCATTCTTTGTATAAAAGAAAATTAGATCTAAAAATAGAAGCAGTTTATTGCATAGATATATCAAAATGGTAAAGTATTTAAACTATAATCTATATTAGGTTAGATTTTCCAAAGAATGATGCCGTAATAAAAAAGAAATAAGACGTACAGTTATACAATAGAATGAAATGAAATTATAATGCTATAGTAAACAAATGTATGAACGTACGTTGCTATTTCTGGAATATAATCCATTATAAAATTAAAATTAATATTTACATACAGTGAGCATTGCCAAAAACTGCACTTAAATGAAAGTGAAACAGCTTGCTTGAACTCTTGCTATTTACAAAACAACTTTGACACCCATAACCCTGATAAATAAAGGGAGTTGATCCAATACAATGTAATAGGTAAGTAGAGAAAGAAACATAAAAATATCAGATAAAGATGATGAAAAATGATTTTCTATAGAGATGTATAAGCAATCAAACAAATGAAAAAAATATGAAAGGGGTAGGATGTTGATTACATTGACCTTGATAAAATGCTTCTGGTCTCTATTATCAGATTATGTTGGTTCCATACATCAATCTGTATTTCGACATTAGATCCATATTTTCCAGCCTGACATCACATAAGACAATAGCAAAACTCAATAAAAAATATTTTCGGAATCATTTTGATTAACATGTCAAGAACATTTGAAAAGATTTTATGACCGAACAATAACGAACAAATGTGCAAAGGTGTCGAGATGATCAAAATAAACAGAAATATACCTGAAAATAGGATCTGGGAAAGAAAAGCCATATATCAAACTCGAACTCAATAATGCCAAAGTGTTTGTATTGAAGGCCAACAACACCAAGAACCTAAATTGAGATCATTTCTGCATAAGGTACGTGGGAATAGGCCAATTCACATAAATGATAAAACTACACGAAAACAGTACACACTCACCTGCAGATAATAGTAGAGTTGTACTCTTGTTGTTGCTGGTTGTACCCTGTCCCATTCATGTTAAAGTTCACCATATGTTGACCACCAGTAGCCATTGCTAGTCAATTTTTAGGCATATGAAACCCTCTACAACCACCAAGATTATTCAATATTTAGTTTAACTCGTTTACCTTTTTGCCCTCATTTGAATTCTTAAAATTGCCCTTTTCGGCTTTCCCCTCTCACATTCTGACCTTTATTGTAAATTGGATTCTCTGATTCTCTCTTATAAAGTATATGCAACATGTTTCAGGGTCCATCCTATAAATAAGAAGTCTTAAGAACACTATCCAGATATAGATATACAACATAGTGGAAGGTATGCTTACAGATTGTTGTAGAGACATTTTTGTTTTTAGCCATTCAGTAAATTTGCTTGCATGACTCCCTTGTTTCATGTAAGGCGCCATAGGGCTGGAAAACAAAAAAATACCAATAGATGGTCAAAATCGAAACCATGTTAACAAAAAAACTTAGGACTCGAAAATCGAAATCAAGAAGAAGAATCTTGCATGTAGGTAAATCTCCATCTTCGATAATCGTCTTTACCAACATTGAAATTCACCATCGATGGTTTCTGGTAAAGAACTAAAACCTGGACCTATTTGAAGGATAAATATTAAGGCTTGAAAATAGAAAAACACCCAACAGAATGTGTGAAGAGAGAGGAACAAAAATGATTTGCAAAACCAGATAATCAATGTTACATACCTGAACCAGATAATAGATGTTGATGGAGTCGCTACCGGAAGAAAATGATTTGTCGTTGCAGTGCGTAAATTTACATAGTATACCTTTGTCGCTTTAAAACAAATCCCAAATTTGATTACGGTTTTGATATGGACCTTTTAATTACGTCCTAAGAAGAAACAAATATGCACCTTTATACATATATGTGGCTTCTAGATCCCGGTGCAACACCCCCGTTCCAGAAAAAAAAAAGGGAAAAATGAGGCCACACCTGAAACTGTAATATGGTTGAGAAAAAAACATAGAGGGAGAAAAACAGAGAGAAAGCGTGAGGAGATTAGATAAAGGGTTACCAAGAAAGTATGAATGCATCTTAGCTTCGATTGATGCAGACCGATTGCAGCCCTGGTTTATGTAGGAGACGATTTGGTATAAAACCCCTAGCTTCCTTCAGCGATATAAGTATGCAATTCAAAATCAAATCTTCGAATTAGGAACAAATGCCAAGAGCGAAAATCTGGAGCGTATAATAGAATTTGTAACCGTTTCTGAATTAATGGAATTTGAAATCGTTCCCTGAATTAATGGAATTTGAATGAAATTAAATGGTAGCAATTTAAATTGATAATTTGATTCCTTAATTGAAGGAACTGATGACAAAAAGCGTAAAACAAAAAAGCAAAGCTACATGTTTGAGGAATCGAGATGGAGGAGGTGATAGAAGGATTTGAATATGGATGTGTGTTACAGGTTTAGGAAACTGACAATATGCTTGCTGATTTTACGGAGAGAAAAATCAGGAACCGTATAATCGTAGAGTTAAAAAGAAGATATTTACATTTAAGATTATATGAGCGGGAAATAAAAATAAGAGGAAATGTGAGGACGCCATGTGGTAAATAGAGGTCTAAAAAAATGCCACGTGGCACTTATGAGGTTCTTTTATTATAAGAGATGAGATGAGATAAGATAAGATAAGATAAGATAAGATTTGTTTAGGAGACTATATTATAATTTTGAGAAGGACATCCTTTGCAAATTTATTTTGGACCCCTAAATTTACGTAGAAACTAAACCAAGCCGACCAAAATAGATCTCTTCAATAGATATGATAATATATTTTGAATTTGAATTTTGATTATATAAATTTGTGAAATACAATATAACATAATATTACATGAGGGGAAAACTAAAAAAAAAAGAAGATAAAATCAGAAAGCCTATAAAACAAAAATTAAATACTTAATTTTGGAACAAGCGGTGCCGTCGTTGAACTCGGCCCCCTCTCCTGCTTCTCCACTCTTTTACTCATCGATCTCCTACGTTGTCACCGGTTCTTCCCAAGATAAATACATTAGAATAATTTTGATTTTTGTGTATTAACTACGTTCGAGTAAATCTTGGTTGTGAGGTTATTTAGTTTTGTCATAAATTTCAATTGTATTTATTTTTCTTGATTTATTTAGTTTAGATATGTGAAGATTGTTATTATTTCACGCATGACATTAGGGTTTTTTACTATTCGTTATAAACAATTTTACATTTGATTTTTGGTATTAAAATTAAACGATACTTGTTTTACGTTATATATTGACAACTCGATCCGAGAACCAAATTTTTTTAACTCGATTATTTTGTTACCATAGTTAAATTGGACACGCGTGAGTTTGAATGCTAGATTCCTCACCAGTCACAACAACAAAAACACTGATTTCTTCTAGTGATTTGGATCGTAAGCCCAAATAGTTTGGATATGATGGCAGGTTTTAAGAACAAGGAAACCCTATTTTTGTACCTTTTGGTGGGCAGTGTGGAGCAGGTTCAGGCAATAGAAGGGTGGCAACACCGCCGATGCCACCATTTTGTGAGTCGCGAGTTGTTAGGTGGATGGCGGGTTCGGTAGCTGCCTCATCCCACATATGTTCCAACATTTTTTATAAAAAAATATTTAATTAAATTTTATTTTAACTCTCAACCCTATAAATACAAGACTCCACCACAATTCTTCTACACTCTTTTTATATTTTCTCCAACTTATTTCCACCTTTCAATTTGTTTTTTTATTGAAATGTATTTTTTTTATATTTCTGATTCGTATGTGTGTAACAAATTTGCTAAAGAACCTACTTCATACTTATCGCCATCAATTGTGCTCAATGAGTATTTAAATATGTCAGAACTGCACGTGAAAGCCTCTAAAGCTTTTGCTATGATATTATTAAGATGTATGGCGTCGAATTTATGAGCAAACTAATATCCAATGACATTCAACATGTATATCCCGGTCTATCGGGAATAATCGTCTATAAAGCTCCAAAAGTACCTTTTCTCACTGTTGGACTTGGAACTTATGGGGCCGCATGTGTCTGAAATTCTGAATGGATGAGCTAGAGATTTTGAGTTGCTCGCCATGCATTCTTCTATGGAATGGAGTCAAGTTGTTGCTTTCCCACCAAACGGTGTATTCATAGCTTCTGAGGATTTTTTTTATTAACATCCCTTCTAAGATTTCATTATAGGCTAGTGTTTTAAGGCCTTCGTAATGCAAGTGACTGAATCTTAAATGCCACAAATATGCTTCATCTTCTTCTGAACTTGTTAACATTTGGAGAACTTGGATGTCATGGCTGCTTTGAAGTAAAACATGCCATTCCCACTCATTTCAGCCACCATAATTAGCCCTCTACTTGGTTCATATATCTTACACATGTTATGTTGTATAAAAATGGCCAAACCCCCTCCTGCAATTGACTTACATTAAGTAGATTGGTTCTAAGTTCAAGAATGTAGTATACTTTGGTAATTACTTGGGTAATACCATTTAATTTCATACACATATTTCCTTTACCAGTTACATGAATTATGCCATCGGTTCCCTACATTACAGTGTGATTGAAATTCTCATCTAATTTAGTGAACTAATTCGTGTTACCACTCATGTAATTGCTGCATTCAGAGTCAAATAACTATAAATCTTCAATCGAAGTATTTCAAATTTTGAGGTATGCCATCTACACTAGTTCTTCTTCTTCATCCATTTCTACAAAGTTGGCTCTCCTTAACCTTTTTATGAAATTTATACTCATGAACAATTAATGAACTCTATAGATCATCCATAGTTAGTTTTGAAATATCTTTGGATTCTTCGATCGACACCACGATGTAAGTGTTAAAGCTTTTATGGCTCTTCTCATCTCATTTGAATGACATGGTTTCTTTTGGACAGTAAGATGAAGACTTCATAACGAGTTTCAATTTCAAATTACATTCAGAGTTCGGATTAATACACCAAGTGTTTGGGTCAAGATTTCTACTGTTTTGAACTCTACATTGGATCCGATGAAAGCTAATCTCTTTTATCTTATCCGTAATAAGCCTACTACTTTTTATTTTAGAGTTAAAAACACGATCATTGCAGTGCCACCAGATCGACCAAATGGCTACTGTTATAATCAGCCTGAAACTTTGCATTATTTTAGTCATACAACCATCGAATTCATAATAAATAGCATTAAAAAAAACAAAGTCTTCACGCTTATTCTAACAAAAAAGAAATAGATAGAACCAATTTTTTTTTGATATCTTCGTAAAGAAGTTCCATATGATGCTTGATCTGTTTGATTAAAAGAAGTGAGTTTCCCCACATTGCCAGATGAAATATTTTAATGTCCGTTTATAAAGTTGACTTGTAGATATATAGGCACCGGGCTTGGTAACGCTTGTCTATGACCCAAGTGGGGGTATGAAAGTGGGTTGGACTGTGATTTGGTCCAGTTTGGTAGGGTCAGCTGATGCCTTATCAGGCCTGCCCGTTCCAAGTCGAGAGGTGGTTCATGTTGCTCTTGCGAAGGCTTGGGTGGCTTGGATCTTAGAGAAGGAGGCAATGCGTTAGGCTTGGGTGGCTTGGATCTTAGAGAAGGAGGCAATGCGTTAGGCTGGCTTCACAGAGCTGCGAAAACTCCTCTCTCTTGACAGTGGAAGGATAACAGGCCTCGGCTCTTCTGCCCATATTGCCGACTGGGCTGATTCAAATGGACACCCACTTTTTTTTCAATATATTTTAATGGTTCTTTAACGTTAAAGAATTCTCAATACTTTCTTTATACAGGAACCTTTTGGACTTTACGATGCGGACGTAGAGAATGATCCTCTCTAATAAAGGCTTACATACTAACATGAATTTAGTTTAACTATTTGTACTTTATGTGGAAGTTTATATCATATAATGCCCGAATGAGGATGTAAATGTGTTTGTTGGATGTGATATTAGCATTGCCTCATACACCTTTCTATTTGGCGTTGATAATTTATATTTTTTTTCCCTAAACACTCCATTAACCCAACAAAGTCAATATCTCCACAAGAGGATCGATCTTAAGGAAAAGTTGAAGCCATGTGAAGCCCAGCCTAGCCAACTTTTGCATTGTTTTAGTTATTCAACCATCAAATCCATAATAATTTGCATTAAAAAAAACAGACCATTCAACAATATTCTAACCAAAAAGGATTACATAGAATCGAAGTCTTTTGATGTCTTTGTAAAGAAGTTCAATATGCATGTAGAATTTTTTAATTTTCTAATGGGATGCAACGGTGCGAAAAAAAATGTGCCACCGCTTAAATAATAAAGTGTCACCGACCCATTTCGGTGCCACGACTATTGATACATCCTGTATCCGCCCCTGGTTAATTATCCAATGTCATTTAGACCTCTGATCAAGAGTGAGATCCTCATATCACATCGAGAGTGAGATCCTTATATCAAATTTTTTAATGAGACAAAAATTTGCATTTAGTCCAAAACTCCAGCTGAGATTACAAGTACACTAGTTATTTACTTCAAAAAGTCCTTAAACCAATATTTAATAGAGAACTAATAAGATCTTAAAGTTTATACTCATGCCCCCAAGTTCCCAGTTTCATAAAAATCACATTAACAGTGGGAATATATAGAAATGTTCTTAACTTTCCCAGCACCAATCAAACAAATATATTCAACTAGCCACAACTCTTAATTACAACACTACCTTAATTCATTCATCAAACATATAAGTTTTGGAATTACCTCAATAGTTGGTTCAATTACACCATCTGAAGATGAATTGGAGTTTTTTATCACTAGTTCAGAACACAATGGCCAATTCCGACGCCTTTTGCCGCATCCAAAAACCGATACCACCGCCCCAAAACCACCACAAGACCCGGTTGCTTTAATTTGTTTGATTAAGAACACTGAGTTTTCCCACATTGCCAAATGAAAATTTTCAATGCCCGTTTATAAAGTTGACTTGTAGACTTCTGACCACCGGGCTTGGTAACGCTTGCCTATAACCCAAGTGGGGGTATGAAAGTGGGTTGGATTGTGATTTGGACCAGTTTGGTTGGGTCTGCTGTTGCATTTTCTGGCTTGCCCGTTCCAAGTCAAGAGTTGGTTCAAGTGGCTCTTGCGAAGGCTTGGGTGGCTTGGATCTTAGAGAAGGAGGCAATGCGTTAGGCTGGCTTCACAGAGCTGCGAAAACTCCCCTCTCTTGACAGTGGAAGGATAACAGGCCTCGGCTCTTCAGGCTTATATTGCCTACCGGTCGAATTCAAATGGACACCCACTTTTTTGTCCCCTCTTTAAAATATATAATAATTATTTGTTGCCAAGATTACTATAGATTTTAATGGTTCTTTGATCTTAAAGAATTCTCAATACTTTCTTTATATAGGAACCCTGCATGAAGCAGTATAGCAAATCTCATGCAGTAGCAAATCTTTAGTAACCAGGTTTTTTATTAGACTTTATGAGGCGGACGTAGAGAATGATCGTCTCTAATAATCGATCAAACCTATTTATATCGATTTGTTGAAACAACTACTGTTTACTAATTAGGTAACACGAATTTAGTTTAACAATTTGAGTTGTATGTGGAACTCTTAATTTTAGTTTCACACATGGATGGTTGAAATGTTCAACACTTTTTAGTTTTCCATGTGTAGTTTTCAAATGATTGTAACTCTTCACTCTTAAATCCGGATTGGATAACTTTTTATATTTAAAGTCTTTGCTAGGAGTACTTAATTCTCTCTTGGTGTTTTTACTAAATGTTTGTAGATTTTGACTTTTAAGACCTCCAACACGAGCCTTCAAAATGTCTCGTTGTTTATTTGCAATCATATTTTTCATATTCTTTAATTTTAAAAAATATGAAATACCATTTTACATACATAATTGTATTCAATTTATTTCCTATTTATCCAACAATAGAACATTTTATTTTGGATCTTACATCCAGCTAATAAGAACACCGAACCAGAAGTGTTTTTCATGTCATCTGGATCTCCAACAAAATCACTATCCGAGTGCCACTAGATCTGAATTTCATCCACTCTTGTAGAGTATTCCCAATTCAGTGGTGCCTTAAATGTACATTAAAATTCTTTGTTGCTGCATACTAGTGTAGTTCGGTTGGAGACTCTATATATCGGCTTATTAAACTAACCACATAAAGGTGGGGGAGTAGTTCCCTCTCATCCCTCCCAACCCAGACGCCACATCAGTTTTTCTCTCTCATCTCACTTTCATCTTTCCTCATCTTTCACATATGGAAGCAGTTCCCACTGAACCCACGATGCCACATCATATTATTGATTATTAAATTCTTTTATCAATTAAAAAAATTAATAGTATAATATTTAATTTAATATTTCAAATAATATTAAATACATATAAAATTAAATTAAAAAGTCAAATAACATTTAATCAAAAAGCACACCATTACAAAACAAATAAAAAACAAGCTAAATACGAGAAATTAAATCCTAAAAAAACCGAGGTGTCTCTTTCACAACATTCCACGCTTCTATGTGTGTAAAGTCTCTGTTGTGTATCACCCTATACTGTTGTAGGGCTTGTTCAATGACCTCATCGTCGTTTGTCCCGTTTGGTCGATTGAAATATAAGTTTACGTAAATTTCGTTAAAATGTGTCATTTTTCATATCATATATTTCCATTTGTTGTTAAGCATATGCCTACTGCGATAGTGAACCGTGCCCAAATTTGTGTGAAACCTTTCCTCCACATGATCCTAGAATGAGCGATGGGTTGTCAGATCCACATCTTCGGAGGCGTCAACCTAGGATTTTGTTAAAGCCATCTCTTTTCTTCTAGTCCATGAACGAACATTCATATTTCTGTTGCATGCCAATTTTTATTAAACTTGAGAGAAAGTTTTATATTTATAAAACCTTGAGAAAGAAATGTGTGATTATTAAATAGGTAAAGGGGTATTTATAGGAGTGGGTAAAATTTTTTATTTAAAAGTTTTTTTATTACAAAATGTGAAGATGGCTCGGTTTCACCACCCCACACCCGAACCCGCTGTGCTCGATCTTGCATGAACCTGAGGCCACGAGACAGCAGTACCGGAGGTACCGGCGGTATTGTTCCCTCACCACTCTCGAACCCGCTCCATCTTTTCATTGCACCGTGCAACCTAAGTGATACCAGGTCTTGTTGTTGTTAAGTATAAAAGACTCCCAACTATTTGTTTAAATTGGGTTAGTTGGGAAATGATCTCTTTGATACAAAAGAAGCAATAACAATGATGGTCTAGTGTGGGCCTTCATACTAGACCATCATTGTTATTGCTTCTTCTGTATCAAAGAGATCATTTCCTCAGACATGATCAAGTTAAGTGCACGGGAGCCCTTTGAACTCTTTCACTTGTTCTTCTTTCAACTGGAAAACATGTGTTATTGGGTAAACTAGGAATTGAATTACCCATGGAACTCGAATTTAACGATGGGTTATTTTTATTAGCTTAAGAATTCATCCCTGTAATAATTTGAGTTTGTGGATCTATGGTATTTACTTCTTCTTCATCATTATCCAACAATATAAGATGATATTTTTTCTTTTCCCTTTTCACTTGTATTCAAATTCCAACATTTACTTTCTTCAAATTTCAGATCACGACCAATGCCAATTCTCTTGGTGACAATATCAAACACAAATCTACATGTGTTTTATTCTTTACTTACACCAAGAATAAATACATGAGCTTTACCTTTATCATCAAGTTGTGTCTCCTTTGATCTCGAACATGAATATAAGCCAAGCACCCAAATATTTGAAAACGATCTACTCTAACAAATAGTATGAAGTTATATGAACATATAACAAAATTTATACAAGTTAAAGACTTATGAATTACAAGTTGTTCCCCTTGGACGCTTCATTAGAATCTTATGAACTCTCTTCTGAAGATAAGCTTAAACGCAAGTTTTAACATTCACATCAGCAAAAAAATCATGGTTTCCGTATGGATACAAGTTGCAACCTTTGCCACCAGTTATATTTTGGGAAAATTACAAAAATAAAATCAGAAACGACTTTCTTGATAAAGGAAAATCAGTGATTAATTTATAAAATATGTCAAACAACAATGGTTTTATTACCACTTGCCCTATTAAAAATGTATTTACATTTTATTACATGGAATAAGACCAAATGTGACACTTGAAGGGAGTTAGTGAACTCTGTTGTGACAACCTCGGTCTTTTCCATCCCAAATATGTTATATTGTGTCATTTGTATGTAGGAGCTTAAAGGAACTATTATACATGAGCTACCCAACAAAATAGGAAATAATAGGCCTTTTGTTTTATTGGAAAAGCTTTTTTTGGGCACTTATGTCAGCAGCATGAATACATTTTGCCTTGTAGACCGTTTGTTATTTAGAATACCGTAGACGTCAAAATGTCTGCACGTCCTCTTCTCCAAAAAGACACAGACGAAGGTTTGCGGGCGAGAAGAGATTTCTAGCAACCGTCTTCTAGAAAAATGGACAAATTGCTTACATTTTAATAATTTAATTTTACCTAAAAAAATCTCACAATGATGATTTCTTCTTCTATTTTTGGTAACGACAATATGAGCTAGCAAACAATAAAAAAAACATTTCAATGTAGTGTAGTTTAATGTATCGACAAAAAAGAGCTTTTTCATAAGTGAGTTGTTTTTAATTACTATCTTAAAAATGTTGTAATTTTAGTTGTCTCATGTAACATAAAGTTTAGAATTTTTAACACTAACGTATACAAAATTGTTTGAAAATGGTGTGCAATAAAACTATACTTATTAAAAAAGTATTTTAAGTTAAAAAAAGTTTATTTTAATTTTAATTTAGTTTAGTAGCTTGCAGATTTTAAAAAACAATCAGTGTTTTTTGCAGACTGTAGACATTTGGTTGACCTATTCCTCTGCAGATGTGGTTCACAGACTACAAACCTTTTACATCTTCAAAAAAAAAAAAAAAACCAGTCCCTAAGTAATCACATGTAATACATGGTTGTCACATTAAAATTATAAAATAACGTAATAGTATGACATAGAAACCATTTTTACAAAACATTTATTAATCAATATTAGATTTTATATTCTAATCTAATTTTACAAATAATCAAACTCTAATACATAATTTAGTGTCGTACAAAAATATGTCATGTTCTATCATGAAATATCATCAGTAAGTACATTTTGAAAAAAAAAACTCTATCACAAAGGTATTATAATTGTAATGCCATAACATTTCAATAATAACAAATTTGTATCAAAATCAAAACTCTAACAAATATTAACATATGTTTTAATCAACCATCAATGACATACTTTTTATTTATTTGACTCCTATAATAATACTTACATTAAAACCATCATTGATGATCTAGAACAACCACATTACCACCCTAAAAACCTTCACCACCCGTGATCAAATATGTTGATTTTTGTTTTTGATTTACAATTGGAATATGTACCCCGTTGCATAGCACGTGTAAAAAACTAGTTTCTTTTTTCTAAATTAAGGATACATTTTTAACATCAAAAGTAACTATTTACAATCAATATAGATACAACAATACGAATCATGAGAGCTCATATATGGTACATGTTAAACAGATGGTAGTTTATCATAATAATCAGTATGACCACTTGCATGATTGGCATTATATTGCCCATAAAATGCATATATACAACAGGAAACAATGTTGAGGATGACAAATCTCGCCCATGCTTCGTAGTGAAGCTGCAAATAGAAGTCAGAATGATCAGTTTAAGCATATCATGTATAATATGTGCTTTAAATAATCAAAATCATTTCAAGCATCATGTATAATATGAGCATTAAATAATCAAGGATGCCCTCAAAATGATAATTGAAGCTTGAATTGTGTTAAAACATATAAAACATGATTGAACGAACATGACATATGTGAATGAGATGAAATTTGTATATTTTGTCCCACTAAAAAGATGGAATGATGATAAAGAGCGATTTTTTTTCGATATTTTGTCTTTAATTGCAGAAAAATCTAAATACCCTTATCCTTATGGAAAGTAGCCTTAAACCACATGTTTAGTCCGGTCTAAAAATTTTAAAACTTATTAAAAAAAAAGCTTTTTGTTCATAAATTGATCCAAAAAATATAACAATCAATTTTTTAATTTTTTACCCAAACTTATTAAGAACAAATTAAGAATTGGATGTAAGAAAAAATTGCATTTAATCCAAAACTCAATAAAATGGAACTTGACTCAAAAAAACTATTAAGATTTATTGTTTTTGTTCAGAAAAAGAATCCAAATAATAACAAGCAAGTATTCCCAAATTTATGGAGAATAAATTGAAAACTAGAAGTCAAAGAGAAATCAAAATTAAACCTAAAAAATCAAGTACACGAGACACAAAGCGTATTAATTTTGGTCCACATAAAAACACTCGATGGTTGTAATTATTTGGAACGCGTATTCTTAAAATACTAGCAAAAGCAAACCTGAGCAAAAAGGAATATGTTAAAGAAGATGCAAACAGCCGGCACTAATGGAACCCATGGGCAAGAAAAACCAGGTGGATCTTTATAGACCTGCAAAAAGGCACCAAGTGAAAGTGAAAGGTGGATTAGAAAGAGAAGGAAAGCAATTTAAACTTGACGAAGAATCCAATTAAAACATATATCTTATTTAAGTTGCCAGTTTTTCAAATTTATCTCTCACTTATAATATGTTTCATATCACTCGTTTATGATGCATGGCATGGTCTTGTATTACCTTTGCACCATGTTGTCGTGTTTTTTAATAAAGGAAAATGAAAGAGAGGAAAGGGAGGGGAAGTGATGGAAATGGAAGGGAATAGAAGTAATCATGTATTATTGGGTTAGAAGGAAATTCATAGAAATAGAAGGAAAGTTGTGTTCTTAAGTTGGAAGGGAAGGGAAAGAAATTAACATTTTACATTTTTTTCCTTTAATTTAAGAGAAAAGAGAGATGTTGCAGGGGCAGAAATGTAACTTGAGCACATTGCCTCATAATCCGCCCAAAAATGAAATTATGAGCTTCAATACTATTTTCATTCTCCTCATCCCTTCCCCCTTCTTAAAAAACTAAAAGACACAATTTCTCTTGGATTCATTCCCTTCCTTAAATGAACGTGAGAACATAACATTGGTATGCTGGGACACATACCAATTCCAGTAAGAAAATATTACAAAATTTTGTTCCACCCAAATAGATGGGGCAAAAGTGAGATAAACCTTTTGAAGTGCATAACCACGAGAAAATATTCTCGAACTTGGACGTGTATCATTGTTAAGCCGAAAGCCAAATTTTCAGCAGGGTGATTAGTGCTTTAGCTATCACAGTTCACTACCACCAAATCTAAAATGGAACCAAAATCACTCAAAAGTTTCTCAAATTCTCCATTTGTTGTCTATACCTCAAAAACCAACACAACCATAACAATTACAAATCTATAATGGACTGCATCTTGATCGCCAATGATTTGCTATCCCATAAACGTTATATACATAATCGGACATTAACCTACAATAATATTCATTGCCAACATAGTCACAGTTGCAATAATAAATCAAATTACCCTACACTTGGTTGTCGCCAAATAGAAGCCATTTACTTTTCAAAGTTTTCTTTCGTTGCATTCCAATGTAACTTACTAGACATATACATGCTAACGAAAAATGTCTTTGTGTACACTATGCTTCCAATTGTTCTTGTGTATAGTACCTTCTACATGTAAGTTGTATCTAAATTAGAATCAGGGCAATCTTTCAATGAAATCTTTATGTGTCTCAGCATGGTTGTATTTCATGTTATTTTTTTTATCTTGCAGATTAACAATAACCAATGGGATGGTTCTCTCTCTCTCTCTCTCTCTCTCTCTCTCTCTCTCTCTCTCTCTCTCTCTTTGGTGGTACTCACAACCACATATTATTTTGTTCTTTTAAATTTCAATATGCTTCTATTTGTATTTGAAATGATTTATGTTTAATATGGATTTTGTATGACATTTTGTATTTTCTTATAATTATTCAACAACTTCATATCACATATCAAACGATATCAAAGAGATAACATTTTATCTGGCATAATGTAGAACAAAATGGTAATATGGGTATTTTTATCCTTCAACAAATTCATTCAGATGCATAATCAAACAACATGGTTTCATTCACAGGCAGACTCAATCAAAGCTTCTGACTCAGTCAGACCTAACTCGATCGACACATATCAAACAACCCCTAAATAGGAGTCTACGATTAATATATGGATTTGAGTTGTTATTACGCATTTGCTGAGTGTAGGCCAAACATCCAAATATACTCAAATAACTCAAGAATAATTTCTTAAGAATCCATACCTCCTTAAGAGTCTTTTCTGGATAATGGTCGACCATATACAAAATTTGATTCACGATATAATTCGTAACAATCTGGGCTCAAAACCCCTTTAAGAGGCCCACCACATATAAGATATGAAAATTATCATTTTATATGTCATAAGTGATTTCTAATGTTTAAGAAGCAGATGCATATATAGAGGTTTTAGCAAAATGGCATAGTGTAACATGTCTAGGAGACTTATGCAAGTCGTGGGGAAAGTTGCATTATAAAGGAAGCTTTCGAGTAAGGTCCACATGAGTTGGCTAGCAACTTGCATGACATGTAAGTTACATGCAATTGGGATAAAATGGATTTGGTTATCGGATATACCAGTGTTGCAGAAATCGGCCTCGGCGGCCGATTAGTCGCCGATTAATCGCTTGGCGGCCTCGAGCCGTCGACGATTAACGCTAGTCGGTCGCATTAGTCGGTCTTGGTCAATATCGGTCAACGACGGTCCTTGGCGGGATTAATCGGTACTTGGCGGGATCAAAATTTCAAAATAATTTCAAAGCGGATTAACCGACATAATTTCTCTTCCTTTTTCTCTTTCTCTCGACACCATCATCTTCCTCTCGACACCATCATCTTCTCGACACCATCATCTTCCTTTTTCTCTTTCTCTCGAAAATTTTAATTTGAGCAATCTGAAGTCTTGGTTCCTCGCGTACCACACCATCATCGAGTCTTCAAGCTCGGATACGGTATCATCTGCAACCGATTTCACAGAATCATCAAGCTCTGAACTGAAATCGAGTCTTCAATCTGAAGTCTTGGTTCCTCGCGTGGGTTCGATTGCAGCTTTTGATTCGATCTTCCCTCTTCTCTTTCTCTCAAATATCAATCGGACACATTCTGAGTTTCTTCCCTCTTCTATTTATCTCAACTGAATATGTTCGTGAATTGGTTTAATGTTAGACTTATTTGTATTATGATTTATTGTTTCAATGTTAATTGGAACTTGGCTGAATCGTATAAGGTATGATTGCTTCAACTCGATTTGTTCATCTTCAATTCAATTTCAGCTTCAGTTGTTTTAGTATGTTCAATCCGATTTTGATGAAGTAGGTATGATTGCTTCAACTTGATTTGAAGCAGGTCTCTTTTATGCCCACCAAGTGTTTGTTAAAAGGTCTAAATGAAATTGTTGAGTTGTTTTTGTTTCCTCCTCTTACATCAGGTTTACATAATGTACTCATCAGGTTTACATAATGTACTCAATAGATGAAGGTTTTAAGACAACAAAGAAACACTTATGTTCTGTGTGTATGTGAAAGAATATGTGAATGTGTGTGTGTGTGTTTGGTCGATGTTGTTGTATGTCGGGTGTATCAAAAAAACGACCAGAATAAATGTGCTTGTGTGCTTTCTCAAAGGCATAGAATTAACTTGAACATGGTCTTGATGTTATAACATTCTAGTTTTTTACTTGCCTATTATAGCATTGTACTTTGAGAAATCAACTATATATACACATTCTCCTTTGAGAAATCAAATCTACTTCATAAAAAATACATATTTGCATATATATATTTTTAAAAATATTTTTTTAATAATTAAGGGTCTCCGATTAATCCCCGTCTAGCCGATTAATCCCTTAACCTCGGTCGACCGACTAGGTACCGCCGAGCGTTTTTTACAACCTTGGGATATACTCATTATTACAACTCATTCTCAACTTGCGCGATTTTGGAGCATCATCTAAGTGTGGTGATTGATGGCATTAAAGAATGGCATTCCTTGTAATCATTACGCATTGAGTCAAGGTAAGATGCTTAAACACTTGTCTTTTTCATGGTTGGTATTATATTTTGGTTTAGGATTTTGTAAGTTCATGATTCTTGGTACTTTTTGGCGATTTAAAACAATTTAAATGTTGTTTATGTGGAAACTTATTGTTGTTGATGATTTTTCTGGAACATACCGATTTAATGTTTACCAAGATAGAGTGGTGTCTAGGTCTAGGTGTGCATATTGCGTCGCATTTTGGCGTATTTTATTGTAGCACAATAAACTACTTTTATTTCATCACATCAAAATGTTTTATATAACTTTGTTGATATATATATATATATATATATATATATATATATATATATATATATATATATATATATATATATATATATATATATATATATATATATATATATATATATAACACACGAAGCGGTGGTTGAGATGTCTAGGCACCATGCCTCCCTTTTGGGAGGTTGTGGGTTCGAAACCATTCTCGCGCAAGTTTGGCAAAGATATTACGCCAGTGCTTGTGGCCTCCGTGCTAGCTGGTTTAGTGTGTACCTGGGGCTGGTTTTCCCCCAGTCAGTTGCCTGCAGGACGTCACTTACGGGGTGGGGCGTGTGCTTGCACCGAGGTTTGCTGGTTGCGCGTGTGGGTCTAGTCTCTGTGCAGTCTCCTTGGAGAAGGGTTGGCGAATGAATAATTGTTAGTTAGCCTAATGTACCTAGCGTAGCTGTAGTATATTACGACTCATGTAACCGGATTTATCCTTAACTTGCATATATATATATATATATATATATATATATATATATATATATATATATATATATATATATATATATATATATATATATATATATATATATATATATATATATATATATATATATATATATATATATATATATGAACACCACGTAGCAACCGTGGATGGGCAACAACAACTTCTTTACTAGGTCTTGTGAACAACTCACGTCCTTACCATAGTTTTTCAGTGCAATAAACATCAACGGCCCAATAAATGAAGGTTGATATATGGACTCGGGGGGCCACCTCACACTTACATGCTAACACATGTATATTACAATATATTAATAATGCTTGTACTTATCATTTTGTACTGGTTGGTGACGGATCTCCTATACTTGTGACTAAGACTAGAAACACCATCCTATCTAGCGACATAACTTACTGCCTATTCCATTTACATAATGTCCTTATCACGCCCTAAATCATTAAAAATATTATTTCCATTTGTAAATTTACTTTTGGAAAATAAGTGTTTCATAGAATTTGACAAAATTAGCTTTTATGTAAAGGACTAATGGACCATCAACCTCTACTCCGTTGTGACAGCACAAAATACCTGTATCATGTGACCGCCATGTCGCCTCAAATCTTTGCAAGTGCCAATGTCTCCATCTAGCATCAACGACTTGATCACACTGGCGCCTGTGTGTTTCAACATTTACTTTCTACTTGTGACATTTCTTATAATAACACAAAGTCTCACACACTTTGCTCTCATTTAGGAAAACATGTGCTTCTTCCATTTAACCTTTCAAATTCTGTCATTTCATTCCCTTATGATGTACTACATTATGGATGCTTTAACATCTCTCTTGCTTAATCATAGTGGTTTGAAGTACTATGTATTTTCATAGATTAATTCTCACTTTTTATGGGTTTATCTGCTAACACAGAAATAATACATTCTCTCTAATTTTTTTCATTTCAAAGCTTATGTCAAAAACGAGTTCAATCATGAAATCAAATGTTTTCAATGTGATAATGGTGTCAAATTTGAGAACCATAATTTCCACAACTTATGCGATTCTAATGGAATATCCATCCGCTTCTCATGCCCTCACACTTCCCAACAAAATGAGAGATACGAGTTTATGTTGCAAACAATAAACAACAGTATATGTTCTCTTCTATTTCAAGCTCATCTCCCACATACCTTTCGGGTGGAAGCACTTCATATGGCATGTCACCTTCTCAACCTTTTACCATCCGCCACCATCAACATCTCGTCACCTTATTTCAAATTATTTGTCAAAAACCCATCGTACTCGCACCTTCAAGTCTTTGGGTGCCCATGTTATCCCCACTTACCCACCATACATAAACTTGCCACACGCACCACCCTATGTATTTTTAGGGAATCTATCAAACCACCAAGGATATCGATGTTATGGCTTATATTCCAAGAAGATTATTCTATCCCGTATATTGATCCCTCCTTTAGCCTGATCCCACTCAACCCAACTCAGTTGCCACCTCCTCCAAGACAGTACCTTCTTCGACTGCTCCCCTATACCAACTCTCCCTACTTCAGCTGCCACACTTGCCATTACCACCACGACAGCTTATCATATCGACTCCTCTTCCTTGACTCTAGCCTTTTAGCCCACAGAAACAACCGATCAGCCCACTTAAACAGCCCCAAAACCCACCAAATTGCCCTAGCTGCCCACCTCGAGTCACCCTATGACCACTCGGGAAAAACTAGGCATCTCTAAACCATTTCCCTGACTAAATTTACTCATTCAAGTTGATCCCTCCTTTCCCTGGTCTCATTTACATGCTTTAAGTGATCCTAACTAGTCACGTGATATGTTTAATGGGTATAATGCATTGATTAATAATGATATGTGGGACTTGGTACCTAGACCTACATGGTTGAATATCGTTAAATATATATGGCTCTTTAAAAAGAAAACAAACGTTGATAACTCGTTGGCAAGATACAAGGTTTGTTTAGTGTAAAATGGAAAAAGTCAATGTCAGGTGAGGAAACCTTTAGCTCGGTTGTCAAACTGGTTACCATATGCACTGCTTTTAGTCTTGCAGTTTCACACCGATAGCTTGTCTACCAACTAGATGTGAAAAACGCGTCTGAACGATCACTTGTAGGAGACTGCCATATGCACTAGCCTGGTTTTCACGACCCACAACACCTTGATCATGTGTGTATTCTTCAGAGATCTTTGTACGACCTCAAACAAGTCCCACGAGCATGATACCATCGTTTTACCCCATTTGCCACCACTCTCGACTTCACTCTGAGTCGTTGTTATTCATCATTATTTATCTGTCGAGGTATCAAATCCATGACGTACCTTCTCCGATATGTGAATGACATTGTTCTCACCGCATCCTCATCCATCCTATTGCAACATCTCATTTTGTCTATGGACAAAGAATTCTCTATGACCAACATGGGTTCTCGAAACTATTTCCTAGGTATTTCAGTCACTCGTGACACCTCCGACATGTTCCTTAGTTAGAAGAAGTATGCTCTTGATATCCGTGCCAGGGAAAACATGACCCATTGCAAGTCATGCTATATTTGGTTGATACTTTGGCAAAGTTAGATGCCGTCGGTTTGCCCATGTTTGATCCCATGTTGTATTACAGCCAGGTGTCCTTGAATACCTTACTTTCACACGTCCCAATCTATGTTATGTTGTTCAGTAGGTTTGCCTATTTATGCACAACCCCCGAGAATCACATGGGGGGGGGGGGTTGTTCCACCGCTCGAAGATCTGCTTCCAGATACTGCATGTTCCTTGGGAACAATCTTTTATACCGGTCTTTGAAACGCTAGGCCACCATCTCCTAGGGAAGCCAAATACCAGCAAGTTGCAAGTGTTGTTCCTAAAACAACTTGGATAGTAATCTCATATCTGAGCTTTCCTTCCCACTTACGAAAGCTACTCTTGTCTACTGTGACAACATTAGTACAATATACATATCTACCAACCTGATGCAACATCAACGCACCAAACAGGGCGAGATCGTCATTCTTTTTGTCCATGACAAGGTCTCCATGGGCCGCATCCGTGTTCTGCATGTTCCGTCTTCATCTTAGTATGTTGATATCTTCACGATATGGTTACCGTCCTCCCCGTTTCTAGATTTTAGATCTAGTCTCAATGTTCGTTCAAGACCTCGCATTTTGACTACAGGGGAATGTTAGATTATATTATATGTGGTATATATGTTTTTATGTTTGTGTATAGCATAGCTGTATGGGCCAAGCCTGGTTTCTATTGTATAGTATAGGGTATATGGCCTCATTGATGCATATATATTTCGGGCCAATGCATAATTCCATTCATGGGAAAATAAGATTTAATGTACTTCACTTATACCTGCCCAAATTGAAGATCTGCAACCGCAAGGACTGCAATAACACTGGGTAAGATAAGAAACATATACGCCAGAGTTGAACCACTGTAACGGAAAAGGATTCCAGCAGCAAAACCACAAGAAGCAATCACAATGATGCATGTGATGCCTTTCATCCTCGAAATGGTTGACACTCGAGTATCAACATCATAATCATCATTATCATTCCAACGAACAGTTATCACACATGCTGCCCCAATAGAATAACTTGTCTGCAGAAAACTTTATGATGTCATTCAGAGTTGAAGAAGCTTCGTCCATCACGTTTAAACTAACCTGACAACAATTAGATGTTTAAACTTAGAACTGGCATTACATACCAGTGTTCCAACCGAGAGAATACGTGAGAGCAGATCCACGTTTAACAGCCCAGCCAAAATACTGGCAACAACTCCAACCCATATTTGAGAGTGAATTGGAGTGTGGCGTGTTGGATGAACCTTACCAAATATTGCTGGTAGCAAACCATCCCTTCCAATCCCAACATACATACGAGACTGCTCACCACAAAACTTAGATGATTAAGCAACTATGAAATAACAAAAACACAGTCTGTTACGGTTACTGTAAGGGAAATATGGTTAGTTACCTGAACATAAAGGCTAACTAGTAGAGTGGTTGTTAGCCCAGCAATCGCACCAATGCTGATCAAGAATGATACAGAGTTCAATCCTTTAGATTTGAATGCTTCCGCTAAAGGAGCATCTTCGCCAAGCAATTTGTAGGGTACCATACCTGTTATAACCAAGCAAACACCCATGTATAATACAAGACAAGCAACAAGGCTCCCAATCATGCCTATTGGTAGGTCTCGCTGACACATGGAAACATGAAAACATACCTCTGTCAGTATTAGTATCAGGTATAAAAAAACCTTAAATAATCGGTTTTATGATACCTGCGGTCTTTTAGATTCTTCAGCTAAATTAGCAACCGCGTCAAACCCAACATATGCGAAAAAAGCTACAGTCGCCCCAGTTAGCATGGGTTTAAAACCGTATGGAGCAAAAGGTGACCAGTTTGAAGCATCTACCTCAAAAGCACCAACAATGATGACCACAAGAATAATAGTTACCTGTCATCGCCCAATAAATAAATAAATAAATAATAGTTACCCTAGCAAATTGAAGTTTAAATTTGAAAGTTTGTTAGGATGGATGACGTACCTTGGTAATGGTCATGATAGTATTTACCAATGTAGATTCTCTAACACCGCGACATAGGATTATGGTCAAAAGTAGTAGAAGGATTGGAGCCAATATGTTGATGGACAGAAACCCAAAAATATCATCACTGCCATGTCCAACCCAATTTGGAATATTATCCTTGAAGGAGGGTATGAGCTCTAATATATTAACTATGTAGCTTGCTAAGCTACGGGCTATGCTAGCCACACCAATATGACAGTCAACCATCAGTTGTGTAAACACAATAAAAGCAGTGAGCTCATTAAAAGTTGTGTATGTATACAAGTATACTCCCCCAACGACTGCAGGAAAACGAGATGCCAGCTCAGCATAACATAAGCCATTCAGGACACACGATGCTCCTGCTAGTAGGAAGCTAATTGTAACTCCTGCAATAAAAATGTGTCAGCAAATCATCATGGGAGACATGAATTCAGTTCAACTGTTATTCTAACTAGTTTATAGATTTGCAAATTAAAAGCATATATGCATCTAAATTTTTGTGGTGATTTTGAAGATGAACTTAAAATTATTGTGTTTCAGTAATCTCCTAGACGCTGTTTCGGTTTGTATCAAGGCTCAGTTCTATAGGTTAAAAACACGTACACGATATAAATAAATTGTTTAAGATATATACTTCGTATTCTCAAAAAGAAAGTAAACTGCTTTAGATTGATTCATAGTTATAATCAGCTATAATGAATATTACGACTGTGTTTGCTACAACGGGACTAAGCTTTTTAATTATCACGTCTTTTGCAACTATAATCAGCTATAGGAATTTAAGCAACGAGAGGACATAATGTTTGGTATAAAGTTCAAAGTAAACCACCGAACAAAACAACGTACAAATTTAACACTCTGCACCTGCATGTGGAATACAGAGAAAACTCGATCGTGAAATTATTGATAAATTCGAAAGTGCAAGGTTTGAGTTGTCAAATGAAACGTACCAGGACCAGCATCGCGAGCAACGGTTCCGGTCACGACAAAAATACCGGCACCAATAGAAGCCCCAATGCCTAATAAAAGCAAGTCAAAAGGTCCAAGACGACGTACGAGACCGCCGCCTGGGTTTGCGAGGATGACATCAGATGATTGTCCTAGTGGTGGTTTAGCTCGGAGCGCTGAAGACCAAAAGTGAGAGAAAAATGATGACGAAGAACCTGTCATTCTATAATTTAAGGCAAATATCTATCTTCTTTTTCTTCGAAATATATAGCGACGAAATCTGGATTCGAGACGTACGACAAGTCTCCTCACACAGACACTCGAGTTTGGGGAAATTATCTGATTAAAATCATCAAAGAAAAACGGTAGAATGACAATAAGGAAACTGAGAAATGAAGCAAACTTCCTAGTTCCTACTGGTGAATCGTGGCCAAGTCCACTTCACCTTTCTTATTATTGTGCGATAATTGAAAATAAAGAATATGAATCTAGACTTTATTTTGCACCCAATACATCTTGCGTTGATATTTACAAGTAATCGTGGCCAAGTCCATTCAATAATAATTAAAATAAAAATGATAATGACTTTATAGTGATTAAAAATAAAGAAAATGACTTTATTAATTAATTTCCTCCCAATACATCTTGACTTGGTGCATGGATGAGAACTAGTCTTGCATGGCTTGTGGATAGTTGCATGAAATCTGGGTGCATTGTTAGTGGAAGACGGTTACATCCCCGTATCACATTTGACGACCAGATCTAGTACTGCTATCGGGCGGGTTGAACCTGAGGACGTGTGGGTCGGGTAGGAGTGTTGTAAAAAAGCAAAATCGAATAACGTTAGTTTAATCAGCTGCCCTTTAACCGGATTTCAGTTTGGTGTTCGGTTTAACCGATTATCCTAAACATTATCTGAATCAGTTTACGGATCGATCTTATATTTATCATTCGCTTTAACCGAAGAAACTGATTGAGGACATATACCTTTTTAAATTTGAGTCAATTTCGTGTATACCCTCGTTAAGTACGAAAATATCGTATTTGTCCAACCTTAAATCTATTATAACTCTTAAAATATCGTATTTACCCAAAATTTTAATTTCAAACATTTCTAAAAATTTTATGATCAATTATCATATTTATTAATCATTTTAATTTATAATAAAAACTAAATTGACTGTTTTGCCCCTAAACCCTTTTTAACATAACACAATCCATAAACCTTGTTACGTAAACCACAAATCTGAGTCATCTTCAACATTTGAACGAGACCTGATCTTTGGCACATTGGAAAACCAAATCCACAGCTACATTAAACCATCTAGCTTTGCTCTTTGGAACACCAAATCGAAACTAACCATCAACAAGCACGAAGTAAAAACGCAAGCTGAAGGCGAGGCGCGAGGAAGCTTGTGTACGGTTGCTGCAATGACTGAATCAATTCTCACCATCCAGTTCTATTGTTCTAAGGTTGAAGACGATACGAGATGGCGTAATCAGACTTCTAGATCAATTCGCAAAGAAAAGGGGCAAACATTCAAATCAGGTTATGTTAATAGGATATAGAGGCAAAACAGTCAATTTAGCTTTTATTTTAAATTAAAATGATTAATAAATATGATAATCGATTATAAAATTTTAAGAAATATTTAAAATTATAATTTTGGGTAAATTCGATATTTTAACAATTATAAAGGACATCCACGATATTTAGATTTAAGGTTGGACGAATACGATATTTTCGCATTTACCGAGGGTATATACGAAATTTACCCTTTAAATTTATTATTTATTGCATACATATCCAATGTGTACCCCATATTTTGGATTGAATTGTGCAAGATGGCATTGGCCTTGTGGGCAAAACGGTTTTGATAAAACTAAAGGGTGTGGTTAGGTGGGTTTAAAAATCGAATCTAAGAATACAATTTTTTAAAGATAAAATTGCAAAAATAGTCTCTACATTTGTTATTTTGTGATTTTGGTCCAAAAAATTTTGGTGGTGCAGTGTGGTCCAATTTTGAATCTTTTTTTTATTTTAGTCTATCAATTTGAAAAGACGATTGTACCCCTTATATTTGTTTATTTTATTTATTATATTTATTTTAATAACTTTAAATAATACTCTCTCTCCCCCTCCCTACACACACCACCACCGACTTCCATCATCGTCTGCCACCACCGCTACCATAAATGAAAGATGAACACACATACATACATTCCAAAACCCATACGTACATTAACAAAATACACCATGATAACTAAAATCAGTACTTGAAACTAAAATGAAATCCTACCTCAAATCAAAATCAAATCCTTAAAATCAAAAGCTGACCTGCAACTCAAATCCTAACCTTAAATCAGAACCTAAAACTCATCAAGAGGGTGCCTGAAACGCAACCGTCGCCATGGAAGAGAAAACTCTTATTCGCTCGTTGAATTTTCAGCCTGTTGTAGCCCGCAAGCGAAGTATCTGCTCGTAAATTATCATCTCGCTTCCAGATCTTAGTGTCTGACGGAGCAATTTTCCCAACGAATGGAACTGTGGAGCTTTCGAAATGGAACGAGATCTCCATATAGAAATCACGCATACGACGGAGGACGACGAGCAGTCGGTGAAGACGACGACTCCACTTCGAGCCGGTAGAGACGTGAGAGGGTTGTATGATGTCCTATTGCAACAGCATAATGGACGGGACTATGGGAGTATTCTTTAGGATTAATGGTTTCCAGTGACACCTCTTTCGCCGTCTATTCCTCCGTCGAGGGAGGGTTCCCTTTTTGCAGATTCTAATGAGAAAGAAAGGGGCTTAAGAGGGGTGGGTGGTGGGATAGAGAAACGAAGAAAGATATAAAAAAGAAAGAAAGAGAGGATAGAGGAAAGAGAGTTTGATAGAGAGAGAGTGAGAGGGGGTAGGTGGGATTTTTTATTTAGTTTAATAAAAAATAATAATAGAAATTAAATTAATCAAAAAATAATTACTTAAAAGGTATATTTGTCATTTCAGGTCTGATGTGAACCAAAACCATAAAAAAATGTCAATTACAAGGACCAAAATCACATAAAAGATCCAAAATTGGACCAATGGTACATCACCAGATCTTTTTAGACCAAAACCACATAAGAACGAAAAATACACGAACCATTTTTGCAATTTTTTCTTTTTTAAAAGTATGCAAATCTAGAAAAATATGTAGCGCTAAAAAGTTAAGATGTCTAAACAATGTGGAACTCCACCTACTTGATGTTGGAAACAACTCAAGTTTATGAAAGAGTGTAAATGATAGTGAGGACATGCATTTTGGGGACGGCCTTCAAAAGGCATGATTAAGGGTGCCGACATCATGTGATTAGGAATATTTTAAAAACGTAGCCAGGTTTTTGAAGTGTTTGATGATGTTACTTCAAAGGTACCCCGAGCAATTTATATGACATCACACACTCTTATTGATAATATTATTACAATTCTCGTTCCTTTGAAGGGTCTATAAAAGATCATGATGGGAGTCTCTTCAATGACAAAAATAAAAAAAGTTAAGTCTGACTATATTTTTGAAATATATAATGAATATGTTATTATAAATTGCTTTTGTCCTTGATCCAAGAAAAAACTTCATTACCTTGAAATTTTACTTGCAAATGTGTACGGGGAAAAGGAAGGGATGTGGATGAAAATGTTTGTTGAAGAAGCTATACAAGAATTATTTACTAATTATGTGAAGATACATGCACCAAATTAGTCTTCTAGTAACTATGTCCGTTTGCTAAGGACGTGACCAAATTAGTCTGCTGATCACGTTCTCATTACATGTCCGTTTGCTAAGGACGTGACCTGGTGGATTCTTAAATGGTGTAGAATTACATTACCCGCAATATCTACTGTGGAAAGTCTCATAGATTTTGCTGCTAATTGGGGAAACTCGATCAAGAAAAAAACTCTTGTGCTGGCTATAATTTATTGTCTCCACTGGAGCATTTGGAAGGCGAGAAACGAAAGATTATTCAACAAGTGCTGCTCTTCTCCTCCTAAATTGGCTGACTCAATTATTGCAATGGTGTTTCAATGGGTTGTTCATAGGGGCAGTGACAATTTGGTGAAATGCACTTGAGCACAATGGTGTTGCTACCCTTTTGATAGTTTGTAAAGTTTGCTTGGTGTTATTATCACTGATTTGGTGTTCGTTGTGGTGTTGATTGTAAATATGTACAATTCCTGCTAGCACCTTGCTAGTTTGGTGTTTTTTTTTTGTTTTATAAAATTCTCGCCGTTTCCAAAAAAAAAAAAAAGTAACTATTCTCCAATTTTGGGGGAATGCCCAACACTCGAGGATGACCCATCGAACCCCACGCTAAGAAATAAATTAGAGAGAAATTCATAATGTAAATGAGTGTAACAATGGAATCATCAACGACCAAGTTGGAAAAGCTCATGAAAGAAAATGCCAAAGAATAGTCCTAAGTTTGATATATTGTTATGGTGGAAGGTAAATGACCCAAGGTTTCCGATATTATCTCTAATGTAGAGACTTATTAGTGATTCACGTCTTAACATTTAGCATAAGCAGAAGAGTTTACAACCGATTTAAAAGCTCTTTTAACTCATAAGATTGTTAAAAGCTTGGCATCATACAAGTTCCAACTCAATTGATGAAGAAAATTGGTAATAAATACAAACAATTGAAGAAGGTATTCTTAGTTATTTTTTTTCTATAATTTATAAAAATTATTACTTGTACTCAATAATATTTTTTGACTATTTAATATAGTATAACCGGGAAAAAGCTAGTACTTCGAATCGACATGAGATACATAATATTATTCGTTGTTTTTGGTTTGTTGTTTGTTGTTTCGGGTTGAGTTATGTTGTTTTCGGTTGCTATTTTACTATTTCGGGTTATTGTTATGGTGTCGGGTTGTTGTTTTGTTGTTTAAGGATGTTGTTGTTTTTTGTATACTAAGTTGTTATCTTGGGACCTTTTTTGTTATATGCATGCATTAATGCTAAGCTAATGTTTGGTTACATTTCGATTTTGCTAGTGTTGGTATTGTCTTATTTTTTTTATTTTGATTGATCTTATATGCATAGTGATGTTATTGTTTTATGGGATAATGACTCATAAGGGTAACCATCTTTTGCGTTTGTTCACATTTGAGTAACTTTCTTTTTTTCTACACATATGACCAACTAATTTGTTTGGAATGTTCACATATTACCATTATTACCGGTTGGTGTAGGTTATAGTTGACATGGCATACACGTAGGATTAGGTTATAGCTGATGTGGCATACACGTAGGATTGGTGTAGGTTATAACTGATGTAGCATACACTTAGGATTATGTAATGACACCATAGAGTAATGAATTATTGTTTTTGTTCACATTTGGGTAATTTCCTTTTTTATTTGTATACGTATGACCAACGAACTTGTTCAAACTATTCGATGTTACCATTATTATACTTTAAAAAAGTATATATACTTCTAAAAATGTATAAATACGCATATATAGTTCTAAAAACGTATTTCATACTTCTAAAAACATAAAATTATCTATTTATACAATTAAAAATGTATTTATACTTCTAAAATGTAAAAATATGTTTTAGAATATTAAATACTAAGGGTGAAAAAAATATATTTAGAAGTATAAATATATATTTTAGAAGTATAAATACGTGTTTTAAAAGTATAAATACATAGTTTTATGTTTTTAAAAGAATGAAATATGTTTTTAAAAGTATATATATACATATTTATACGTTTTAGAAGTATACATACGTTATTTTAAAGTATAATAATGGTAACATTTGAGCAATTTGAACAAATTCGTTTATCATATGTGTACACAAAATTTTTTTACCAAAATATGAACAAAACCAATAGTTCATTACCCTCCTGTGTCATTACATAATCCTATGTTTATGCCACGTCAACTGTAAACGACACCAACCGATAATAATGGTAATATGTGAACATTTCAAACAAGTTCGTTAGTCATATATGTACAAAAAAAGTTACCCATAAATTGAATCAATTAACCAAAAATCACTTAGACCGAAACTTTTTTGGTTCGGTTTCAACTAAATATTTGAAGTAAAAATGGATTAAATCAGCCCAAACAAACAGATAACCAGTTTAACTAATCGAATAAAACCCATATAATTAAGTCAGTGGCTGTGGCAGTGCATCAATGCAGCCAGCCTACTCTAACAATGGCCTTATCTGCAAGCAGCGGCAGAGCCAATAAGGGGACATGCCCTCCCCCCCCCCCCCCCCAAGTTTTCGTTGATATCGTAAATTCACAAATTTTTCGTTGATATCACAAATCAATTAAATAATGTACACAAATATTCCTGTTCTTCCTTTACTTTTAGTCCACCGTCCCCCTAATGGGCGATAGCCCAAATCAATTTAACTTTCCTAGATTATATCCGATTTTTTTTTTGAACGGCGAAATTTTATAAAAAAAGCAACTAGCAATGAGCTAGCACAGAAAAGAGAACAATTACATCATAATTGAAGAAGGGTTTACATGCCAAAAATTCCAATTTATCTTCTTCTTAGACCGACTATCACACCAAAGGTACGATTGAGCAACAATATCATCAAAGATAACATTTCTTTTAGGAAGTGTTTCTCCAAAGATAGTGTCGTTCCGAAATCTCCAAATGTACCACCAAGCCACAAAAAACACTCCTTCCAGAGTTTCTTTAACCAACTTATGTAATTTCAAATCTTGAATCCAAGACCTCCAATTCGCTAAAGACCAAACTGTTGGTAAAGGCACATCCCACCATTTCCCAATTCGAGCAAACACCTCTTGAGCAAAACTACACTCGAAAAATAGGTGAGCCATCTCTGCAGCTTTGTCTCCACATACTGGACATAATATAGAATCCAATTCTATATCCGAATTTATTACTCAAATGCTATGGATGAAATACATAACATTTATCACTTTACGACCATGAGTTTACGACTATCAGTATCATCTAATTTTTTTGCTGCAAATTTCAGGTTTTTGAAGACTAGAAAATGTAATTTTAACTTCTTTTTAGTTATTACATATTTAATTTTTCTTTCATCTATAATCGATATTTTCTTTTAAACGATATAAGTAGTAATTAACAATATTATTATGATTGGTTTCATATGATAATACGGTAAATCATGAGCAAGAAAAGAATCATAACACGATTCTTTTCTCAAACAAAAAGAAGATATTCTTAATCCGCAACTACAACCTCTTAGTAATATTATAAGGGAAAATGTTCATAATACATGCCCACAACCGGAAAGAAATAGTAGTATTGAAGAGCGAATTGATGTTGCATCTGAAAAAAATGATATGTCAAATTTTGAAGAGGTAAAACTAGATTCTTTAGACAAATTTTTTTTGTCAATTTCATTTTGAAATTTAAAGATGGGGTTACGTTATTAAGATATAATTTATATTTTAATATTTTATTGTGATGTAAGTCCATTCTATTCTAAAATCCTGGCTCCGCCCCTGTCTGCAAGGCTAAAATTGGATAAACACATATGCAATTAAAAAGTCGATAAATTATAAGCGGTGGAATTATAATCATCTTCCGAACTGACGACGATAAGAGAAAGTAAATTTATGAATGTCATAGAGGTGTTAGATTGAGGCTAGGAACGTGTTGGGTGGGTAGGTTATCGTGTAAGTGGGTGGAACGAAAACTTGGTTAAACAATATATACACTACAACCCGAACGAATCGTTGTTTTGTCATGGAAATTTGGAAGGTGAATGATGAAGCCTATTGAGATGTCTTCCCTTTAGGATAGAGAGAGGTTGAAAACCACCGAAGGATTTATAAGTTGGATGCTTCACTTGTTGACTAACGAAGCAACAACGGACAAATTTCACAACATCACTGGCCCAAGCAATAGAACGCATCTGACTAATGGCGTCGACCACTTTGTTTTAGGCCCTCGTTTGTAAAAAGATTGGAAGTCTCACCCGAGAGGTTTGGTGGCCCATTTGCATTGATCTAGAATTTAAATAATCTGTTTGAGAAGGTGTTTAAAGCTATGGTTTTTAGTAAAAATCCAAAAATGACGACCAAGTTATACATATAACATTTGTGAGCTTGCTTCGGCAATTGCAAAAGGTTTGCATTTATAAGCGAAAGTAAATTGCATATGGGGTCCCATTTTTTGCTAAATAAATAAGTAGACTAACATTTTGAGAAAAAACCACACCAATCCTGGTTGCGAATGGAGATTGTAGTGTTGGTATGTTAGGTGTAGTGTAGCCATTAATGGAGAAGATCAGTTGATAGGCGATGATCGGGAATTTTGATTTTTCAAAGACGAAGAAGACGAATTAATGAGATGTCCGGTGGGTCAAAGTCAAATGGTTCAGAAGTAAACAAATGGTTAAATTGAGATGATGTGGAAAATTATGTCCATGTTAATTCCGATCTCTAAATTGTTGTATCCGGATTTAAAAGGAGAACTTTGGTTGTGTAATGTTGAAGAAAAAGGGCCGAATTCAATTTATATAGGACAAGACGTGTCCAAGTTTGGTGGAGAAGCATTAATTGTGGTTGTTAGAATTGAAACTCTTTTTTTGTCGTCAACTGAGAGTATTTCACAAAGTTAATTTGGGTTGGTATCGGAAATAACTTCATTTGAAACATGATATTACTAGAAGGGTGTATGGTGCATTAAATGTACTTGTTTGTTGTGTACTTCCTTTGTCAGCAAGTTCATCCAACCAAGACAATTTTTATAAGGCTGGAGGGAGTGGTTAGCATGTTCAGCATGTGCTAAACTATGTCACGTCAGCATTCAGCAAGTTTAGCACATGCTGACCAAAAATGGTGGTAGTGGTCAGCACATGCTGAACTTCTTGCTAAACTATTTTATTAAATATTTTTTTTAAAATTATTTATATTATTAAAAACAATAATAAAATTAAAAACAACCATTTCATTAAACTTAAAATACATTACATTAAAATTAAAAACATAAATAAACAACTTAAAACAAACTAAATTAAACTTAAAAACCAACTAAACACGACCTCATATATTGTCTTCATCTGAATATTCACCGTCGTACTCGTTCACCGGATCCATATTTAGATCAATATGGTCTACCGTCCAAAGATGATCGATAAGATGACGACGAAGATCGTCATGAATTTGTCGACTGCGCACCAGCTGCACTCGCTCAAGGTACTCAGGACTCGCAACTGGAATTGGCTGTGGATTGGGAATGACTTCATTTTCGTCGTATTGACATATAGCATGTCCTTCGTCTTCTAGAATCATGTTATGTAAAATAATAATGTAAACATGACTTTCGCCAAAGTAGATTTTTTTGTAAACAGTGAAGGTTTAGCTAGTATGGCAAAACGTTTCTTCAATACACTAAATGCTCTCTCGATGTCCTTTCGAGCTCTTTCTTGTGCTCTTTTAAACTTTCGCCTTTGTGGGTTATCTGGGTAAGCCAAAGTCTTGACGAAAATAGAACGCTCTGGATAGATTCCATCCACAAGATAATACCCAAATCGATATTGCGTTCCTCGGAGTGTAAACGAAGAGTCCGGAGCAGTGCCGTTATGTAACTTTGTGTAAAAATCTGAACTATTGAGTATGTTGAGGTCATTATGCGACCCGGGAGCACCAAAATATGAATGCCAAATCCACATATCCTGTGACGCTGCAGCCTGAAGCACGATTGTCGGGTATCCGTACTGACCCTTCGTGTATTGGCCATGCCAAGCAGAAGGACAACCATTCCACCTCCAATGCATACAGTCTAAACTTCCTAACATACCAGGGAAGCCATGCACTTGTGCATGATGGGCATACAATTGTCGGATGTCATTGGGAGTAGGTTCACGACCATATCGTGGCTTGTACATAATTAGGGCAAGGTCACAAAATAGGTCTAGAGAGTCTCATGTGACACGTGCGGACATCCTCGTTGTCTCGTCTAGTGCATCAGGGTGTGTGCCATATGCTAACATGCGAAGTACAGCAGTACATCTTTGAATATAGTGGAACCCTAACATACCTGACGCGCTCGGTCGTTGCTTAAAGTAATCACTTGCCGCCTCCATGTCGCTAACAATCTTCAAAAACAACGATTTGCGCATGCGAAACCGACGCCGGAATTTATACTCTGGATATGTGGGATTTTCAGCAAAATAATCCTGAAAAAGACGTTGTTCGGCTTCCACTCTTCCCCGATCAATATATCTTCTGTGTAGACGAGGCCCGCTGCTTGGCGATGGATTTTGTATTTCTTGTTGTAAATGAGTCGTAATACGCTCTATTTGCTCGCCTATTTGTTCTTCCAATTCATCATCAGATGACGACGATGATATCGAAATTGACGAGTCGGATGACATAATTTTTGAAATTAAAATTGGGGGAAAGAGGATATAAATTGTAGAAGGGGTTTGATATTGAAGTTGTGTGGTAAAAATGATTTGAGGGTTTGGTTTATATAGGAGAATAATTGGATTTTTTTAAATTAATTTTTTTTTTGTATTTGTGACCGTTCAACGGTCACATGACCGTTGCCAAAGAGTATGGCGAGCTCGCTGGAGAAATGGCGAGGACCGGTTAGCGAAGGCGAGGGCGACGATTGACGGAGCGGATGGCGAGGGCTAGGCGAGGGCTAGGCGAGGCGGTTGGCGAGCCTTTGGCGAGGCCACACCGCCCAGCCTAAATATTTGAAGTTAACATTTATCTATTCCAATTATTAGAGCAGAAATATAATCATTTCGCTTATTTGATAGATATATTTTGAGCATTGGTGAATACCAAATCAATATATGCATGAATCTATTTTGGACTAATCAATTAAGAAAAAACTATAAATTTTTTGTTATGAATTTGCTTAGGTGGATAAAATTTATAAGTAATTCATAATATCTTATGTGAACAGTAACCGCGTTGATAATTCTTATATTTGTTACATGACAAGTTATTAAACAAAATGAAGCAAGCTCAGCTGTTAAGCGCTATTTGAATATGGTGTTCAAGTAATTTTTAGAAACGTGCAGATCTACATGACCCGACCCGCCTCCTATCCAACATACAGTTGTCTCTGGCAGCCCCGCGACCTTCAACGCATCTCAGAGTCGGGCCAATACACAGTCATACCAACCACATATCCCGCTAACCAGCCACCAAGGCCAGACCGCTAGTTTAGCTGGCTGGCAAGCTCCTCGGTTCGAAACGGTAATGGTTACTATCGCCCTCACGGCCTAAAAACAACATGCGACAAAGTTGACTCTACATGCGACAAAAGGTAGTGCACAAGTCACTACCTGCTCCGCATCCTAATCCACTCACAGCTCGCACACATGATCGTCCAATAAGTACATCAGCCCACTACAAGGCTGACACCTTGGTCTCCCAAAGCGAGACCCTTACCAGGTACCCTATAAAAGGCCAGAAATGGCATTGGTAAAGGGATTGCTTCCTGAATCCCGATTCTCACCCTGCTTCCTACATTCTCACTACGATCCTCCATTTTTCTGACCCTAACTTAACCGTTGAAGCTCCCTCCCGGGAAGCGATTGATAGGGTTTTCTCTATTGTGATCTCAAGTTCTGACTGAATCCTCTTCAAGCACTCCTTTCCTTTGAAGGGACCTGATATCACATCATTTGGCGCCATCCGTTGTGTGACATCAACAAAGACTCACATCAATACACCGAGCGATAGCTACTTCGAACAACGGTGAACGCAGTGGAGCCGCGAGGAGCTCGATATAACCCATGACCTCTCTCGAAGCCGTCATCACTTCGATACCAACCACCGCTCCCTCAACCGTCACTCTGATACCGACCATGCATCCAAACAACCACCCATGGCAATTTCCAATCGTCCACCTGACGACGCCCCAAGTAACCTACTTACCTCCTCCATTGAATGCGGGAATACCGTCACTCTCACTCACACCATTTACACCCCAATCCATGATCTCACCATTGGGGGGAACATCGAACGTTTCCACCCCAATGCTACAATCCCTACGTCTACATTCATCGCAGCAAGCATGCAACAACTCTAACCCCTCAAAACACTTTAATAACTCCAAACACATACTTCACACCACCAACAATTCACACCAAACATGTTGTATGCCATTATTTATGCGGCAAGCTGGGTCCAACATGGGAAGGACTCTACAAAGTGGTAGAAGCGCTCCTGCATACTCGAGACCCTAGATGGGAATGTGGTACCAAGGACATGGAATATCCAAAACTTGCGACAGTTTTACTACTGAAGTGCAGTGTAGTTATTGTTATTAGTTTTTGAATACTTTCTCGTTCAATGCAATGATGTTACTCACACTTAGCAACTCAAACAATGAATGAATGTACATATTTTCTTTAAAAACTGTCAACCGGACTGATCACCCAGCTAGAAATTTTCAACTAATATCACACAAACACAAAAAACGTCATATTAGATTTATCTTGTGAAATCTATGTCATGTGTTGTTGGATCGAGTACCCAAAACAATCTAAGGCTCCGAGGGGTCCTAATCCTTGCCTTATCCGATGGCCTGAGATCCCGTGCTACGTTTTTCTGGCCCGAGTGCCCAAAATGATCTAAGGTTCAATGGGATCCCAACCCTTGCCTTACTCGGTGGCCCAAGAGTCCATGTTATGTTTTGTCAGCCCAAGAGCCCAAAACGATCTAAGGTTCAGAGGGATCCCAACCCTTTCCTTACCCAATAGCCTGAGATCCCATGTTACGTTTTGTTGGCCCAAGAG
This sequence comes from Cichorium intybus, assembly GCA_023525715.1. NCBI lineage: Eukaryota > Viridiplantae > Streptophyta > Magnoliopsida > Asterales > Asteraceae > Cichorium > Cichorium intybus. The sequence goes on along the minus strand of CM042011.1, from coordinate 41,189,686 downwards.
CCCGAAACAATCTAAGGTTTAGAGGGGTCTAAACCCTCGTCTTACCTGGTGTCTCGGGAGCCCATGTTACGTGTCGCTGGCCCGAGAGCCCAAAACAATCTAAGGACCAGGATCGTAACCCTTGCCAAATTTAGCGAATGAAAAACTCACATTGTAACACCCTAACTAATACACACCATAACTGGTGTAATAGTTTATAAAACATCATGAACTGGAAATTTTGATTCTTTTAAAAACTTTTCTTTTAGTCTTTAAGTCATCATTTAAAACCTTTGGTCCCAATAAAAACAATTGAGTTTAAAATTATTAAAAAAACGTAGGGGGTTAAAAATTCATATAAAGAACAACCATAGTAAAGCAATAAGACATCTCAAAGGTAATGTCTCATAATCATTCAACAATTCTACCAAAAATTCGGCATGACCACTGGGCTAATCGGATAAAATCCATACCAACCAGACTCAATCAAAAGTAGCCCGAAAACAATTACGAGACATAACAAAACACTACATTACAACTACAATGGTTATTCTAATCATAAACATTATGTCTCTTAATTACATATCATATTATACCACATTTGGGGATAACGCTATCTTCTGATAATATTTTCTATCTATAATCCACATAACAACTTCTAAGTCCATCATTTCTATCATCTGATGCCAAACATCCTATTCCTGAGTACATAGCATTAAAAAACAGTACGTGAGATGAAAGTCTCGTGAGTAACATGACTTTTAGACCCAACAAGTTTAAGCAAAATCTTGATAACATTATCCATCATAAATCAAATAAGTCATTACTTTTTCTTCATAACATAAATTCTTCACTTATTATGAAAACATAAGATCATTTCTTTAACATCAAAACATAAGTAATTACTTCATCATGAAAACATAAGTCATTAGTTCATCATAAAAACTTAGACCAATTGCTTTCATAGTTCTTTTCATTAACATCATTTTCTTACGGGCGCCCCGTATGTCATCCCCTTCGCGAATTGGAACATATACATTCGAAAGGCTGTGCATTGCGTAACCTTTCCTCCCCTCCATGGAATAGAAAATATCTATCTATAAGGGTCTGCATCAAGACAACTACTTCGCGACCGGATGTACCATCCCAGTAGTGTCTGTCTGACCCCCATTATTGCAGGTAAGGTCCTTGGTCCGGACAAAATCATCATCATTTTCATATTTAGTCATCAATTTTATTTTTCTTAATTCATATGATAGCAAATTGGTCTTTACTTCATACATCATTCTAAACATGTAAAACCATTTCAATTCATCAACATAAATCAACACTTTTAGTTCAAGCTTTAAAAATAATTTTTCAAACCATTAACCATAAGACATTTAACATCAAAAACTTGTTGCTATGTACCCAGTAAAAATCCTCATGTACTCACCTCGATAGCTAGGTATGTCTAGTTACATTAATCCACTAGCTCTTGCCTTTTTGCTTCCAAATATCCTTCAACCTCTATTGATTTATTAAGAGGTTAGAACATAATACATAAATAAACACATAATATGTGTTAAATCATACATGAACTCTTCATAAACATCATCTCATTCCATTCCAAATATTAAGTGTAATTCTTAAAGCATAATAGTCATTTTGGACACTTTTACCCTTTTTGTCTCACTTTTACTAATTATGGTGTTTTTGGATTTCTACAAGGTTATTTTAACAATATTCAAATTTCTTATTTCTTTATAAGCTCATTTCAACGAGTAGATGTCAAAACATCCCTCATTCTACTCATTCATGTCATTTTGGTAAATTCCAATCAATAAAGTTTCCAAAAGGTGACTATAAGAACCCGCAAAAGTTGTAAAAGGGTAAAATGGTCTTTTGGCATATTATAAGACCATTATGTAAAATAAAATTTGAAGTTTTATCGCATGAATAGTGAAATTTGGCCAAAAAGGGCAAAACGGTCATTTGACATGAAAATGACCAAAAATGTTAAGAAAATGTCAAGCTGGAAATTTATGAAACATTGTTGCAAGATTTTGGGCCTTAGGACCACTTTTGTAAAGAAATGGGAAGGCTAAGGACCAAAATGCAATTAGTTTATAAACATTAAATATAAACATATATGAGAGTTAATTCTCTCATTTTCAGAAAAGTTGTGGAAGAATCCAGAGAGAACGAGAGAGAGCACGGGAGAAGAAGAATTTCTGGAAGATCTAGCAAGGAATTGAGGTTGGAATTGGTGATTCCAAGCCTTGAAAGGTAAGATTTCCTTTGTTCTAACCTAGGTTTTGGGTGTATGCTTGAATTGGTTCTTGGGTGGAATTGAAACTGAAATTTCAGTTAAGAATCATGTGGTTTAAGTGGCTTATGCTTTCAATAAGTCATTAGCTAATCATATAACTCAAGAACATGGAAGTAGATTGTTATTTTTGAAAGTTTGCAATTTTGATCAAGAACTTTAATTCTTGTACTTGATTGATTGAAACGATTTTAATAGCTTAAAATGTGACACCCCATTTCTACTGTTTTTAAATACTATGGTTTTTCGTAAAAATACAGGAATACAAAAATACGGTTTATCAAAAACCGATAATTTAAATGCTTAATACAGTGGGTGTACAAATCCATATCAAAACTAACCATAGTAAGCAAGAAAGGATTAAACCTTGAGTCCATATTAGGAGCTAACTCGAGCTCCACTCCGGCTAAACTTCATCCCTTTTATAGCAAATCATTTTAACCTGGAATACATGGCAAAACATAGAATACGTAAGACAAAATGTCTCGTGAGTTACATGAGTTTTGGACACAAACATTTAAACTTCTTTTTCAACCTTGTATAAAAATTTCATAATATAAACATTCGCCAAAACTTTATAGTATTAATATACTATAACTTTTATCTTTCAAAACCATTTCATATTATATCTTTCAAAACTAGCTTCTTTCATACTTTCTTTGACTGGTTTTATAACTTGCTGGATTTTTATACTTAGGGCTTTAATCACTATAAGTGATACCCCAAGTCTCTACAGCTAGAAAGAACGAAGCGTTTAAAAGAGATTTTAAAGAAGTATAGTTTATAAAGTTTTGAAAGAAGCTCTATACATGAGCTAAAGATGTTGAGATTAGTTTTAAAGATATTTTTGATTATGAGTCTAAAAGTTTATGAGTTGAGTTATTTATAAATTGTGTCCCATTTTGACCAATTTAATATGTAATGAGATGAGAATTAAAGAAAGAAGGAAGAAAGAGTTAGTTGTCCGGACTAGGATCACCCACATAATCGGGGGATCAGAAGACACTACTGGGATGGTACCTCCCGTCGCGAAGTAGTGGTCTAGCTTAGTATACCCTTGTGCTTGAATCCGTTCCAGGTCACAAAGGGGAGATAGAATGAGCGTAACCGAGCGGACGGATCTGTTCTGTCCCGTGAGGGGAGCTAGTTGAATGAATTAAATTAAAATAATTCATGAGTTTCAGTTGGTCACAAGTACATGAGAAATAAAGCAGTTTTAAAGAAAGAAAGCAGTTTCAAATAATTAAAACAGTTTTAAAGTAAGAAGCCGTTTTTGAGAAAGAAAATGTTTTTAAGTTTTAATTACAGAAAAACAAAGAGATTTGAGACTTATTTTGAAAATAAGTTTTCAGCAGTTTATTAGTTTTTTTACTTGTTATTAATTCAAGTTTTGAGCAGAAATAGTTTGGGTCTAAAACCCATATTACTCACGAGGCTTTATGTCTCACGTATGTTGTTTTTTTTTTAAAATGTTATGTACTTAGGTGAAAGGAGCGGAAGTTGACGTTGGGACCAGTGTAAATACAGTAAGTTTAAATTATGGTTTTCTGTATTGAGTCTGTAATACCCTTTTAGATTAAAGTTTGTAAAAAAAAATATTTGGTGACTTTTTATTAGTCATGTTTTGTAAATTAAACTATATTAAATTATGGTTTGAGAAATGGGTGTTACAGTTTTGGTATCAGAGCCATAGTTTAAGCGAACTAGGTGTCAGTACTTGAACCTAGACTTAAACTATGTAGGAGTTAAGTAGAGCACATACTTGAGTATAAAGTTGAGAATAAGTAGAACTGAGAGTAAATCCACAACAGCGGAACATGAGTCTTGGTGGTAAAACTGGAAGCAAATGTGTATAGGTGGTTATAATAATATGGGCCCGTACTATCATAATCACAGGATATACATTTGAGTTTGGTGGAACCACACAGGAATCATGTGAAGCTGTAAGGGATAAGTGTAAGAGATTTGAGGGGTACAGATTCAGTATACATATGGAAGAAAATCCAGTATGACTAGAAATACTACAGTATAAAAGAAAAAGTGTCAAAGATGAAGTAACAAATACGAAGTATGTAGTGGGGAAAACCCCATACCTTATATGAATCAGTATAAAGTATATGTAATAAAACATAAGAAAGTATGAGCAAAAAGCACTGAAAACAAGATGACAAGAATAAAATGTAATGACGAAGAAAAGTGCAAAATTTGTGGTTGTGATAACCATCGTATAATATGAGAAGTAATGTAAATTATGAAAGGAATCAGTAAAAGAGATATGGTCAGAAAGTATAAATGTATTGAAAATGTTAATAGAAGTAATGAAGTATATAGTACAGCTATAAAATAAAGAGTATAACTGAAAATTTCAGTTGTCTAACGGAAATGAACTATGATTATGGAATGAAAATAAGAAAATGTCACTACGGTGACCAAAGAAAGAAAGATTGGAAAAGAATGTGAGTACAGATATATGAATTAAATTCATATAAGAAAGAAGAATGAAAACATTTAAGCAAAAAGAGTAAAAAGAAGTGAGTTGGATAAACTCAATTGAAGTATAAATATTAAGAAGTAGTATGATGTGTTGTTCATGGACAACCAAGAAATGAAAGTATGTATATAAAAGTTGTGAGTAAATAAGATAGTATAAAATGAAAGCAAAATACTTAACCAAGTATTAGAAGAGAAATCAAAAACAGAAATAAAAATATAAGAAATGGAAGTTGTGACTTCCAAACTTGAAAGTAATATGACAAATAAAGATACCTAATAGTTGAAGTAAATAACTAAGTTTGAAATGTATTATAGTGAGCAATATAACAAAGTAAGTTATTTGAATGAGAAAGTAATAAAATTTGTTAAAGACTATGAGTATGTTGCATTTTTATAATGCAAGAGAATGAGTGAGAAAATAGAGACTGAACGCTTAATCAAATGTTAGATGAACAGTTAAAGATAATACAGATAATGATGACACTGAGAAAAATATAAAGACAGTTATTAAAGAAATGGTCATTTGAAATCAGATTTAGTGACCATATAAATATGAAATAAGAAGAATTGAGAATGATAAAAGTATAACCGAAAGAATGTGAGAAAATGACTGAGAGTCACAAACAATAGGAGATAAAGAATAAAAGCAAATATCTGGATAAGTATTAGACAAAGAGTCAAATATGAAATAAGAATTAAAATAAAGAGACAAGAAGTGACTACCTCTAAGCGGAAGTAACGGGTAAAAGTAGCCAAAGATTAGAAAAATGTTCGATACATGACTAGTAGTTATGGAACATCGAAAAGAGTATAGCGTATATCGCTTTTAAATATATATATATAAATAAAGAAAGTAAAGAAAAGAAGCTTAAAGGAAAGAACAATGTAATGTGTTGGGCATATAACCTCATGACACATAGAGAGAAATGGTAAAAATAATAATAAAAGAAATTTTGGGTATCAAACCTAGAAAGTTTATAAGTAAAATATGTGAGATAAAGAGACTAAATGTTTATGAAATATGGTTAAAATGCAGCCAGGATAAAGAGAGGAGTAAAAGTTATATTTGGCGTTAGCCATAGCAAATAAAGAGTAAGCAAGAGATAGAATGCTAAACTAAGCATTAGTGTGAGAAATAAGAACTACAAGAAAATACTAAAACATAAGTAATAAGATGAGAATGGTACATGAGGTACCTAAGAAGATAAAAAGTGTACTCATAAGGGTACAACAAGAAAGCTGAGAAATGAAATGGACAAGATTATATTAGAAAGTATAATGAGTAAAAGAGATTGAAATCTCCTAAATTATAAAGAAAAATGAAAGAGGTATATAGATCGTTAATATCTTGAAAGATGAAAATAATATAAGTAAAGAGTGATACAAGACATGTAATTATAAAAGTAATACATGCAGGTAACAAGATGATAAAGGTAATAACCTTATGAGAATGCATGAAAACTAGTAGTAAAGACAAAGAAAAATTTAGTAGTAATTATAGCAACACCTTGGATACAAAAGGTTTTGCTTATAAAAAAAATATACATAGAAAAATTCTTGAGAATTAAAGATGAAAGATAAGACAAAAGAAGCAAGAACAACAATTGACTTTTGAAGAGTCAATTCTTTTAGTATATATAAATATAAGAAGTTATAAAACTTCTAAAGGAATTATATAAATATAATATGAGATTTAAGTCTAATGACAAGAAAGAAGTAATTAGAAATGTAGATTGACTGTTAGAAAGTCAATTTTCTATAATAAAGTATGAAGTGATAGAGCTCCTAAAATAAGAGAGAGAAAGTAAAATTCAAAATATGAAATTTACTCAAGTAAGAAGAATAAGTAAAAGCTTTTATTACATTAAAAGAGAAGTCGAGTAATGCGTCTGTCCTTATATTACCAGATGGGACAGGAGATTTTGAAATATACAGCAATGCCTCACCTAGAGGGCTTAGCTGTGTGTAGATGTAGAGGAATAAGAGTATAGTATATGTTCCCAGATAGTTGAAAGCCCTAGAAACAAAATATATTACTTATGATATAGAGCTAGTAGCAATAGTATTTTCCTTGTAAATTGGAGGCATTACCTGTATGGAACAAAGCGCAAGCTATTCACTGATCACAAGAGTTTGCAGTATGTGTTCACTCAAATAGAGCTGAACATAAGACATCAAAGATAGTTAGAGTGATCAGTGATTATGTTTGCGAGATTGTATACCATTCAGGCAAGTAAGTGTAGCAGCAGATGCATTGAGTAGAAAAGTTTTAGAGAAAAGAATCAATGCAAGATTGATACGCATATAACTAGTGTCCAGTATTATAGAACAGATTAAAACAGTCCAACAAAAAGTTGGAAAAAGCATAGACTTGAGAGATGAGAAACGAAGAAGACATGCAGTTTGAGATAAGTAGACAAGAGCTAAAGACTTCTAGAACCCGCAATTGGGTACCGGAAGTAGGAGGTTTGAGGAAGCTGATTCTAGAAGAGTCGCATAAGTCAAAGTATTCCATACATCCAGGGAATACCAAGTCTTATCAAGATCTTAGAAGACAGTACTGGTGGCCTGGAATGAAGAAGAGGATAGTTAATTACATCTCCAAATGTGTTATTTGTGCACCAGTCAAGGCATAACATCAGGTCCCGCATGGAGATGCTCAGTCATTACACATTCCAGCCGGAAAGTGGGAAGATGTAACCATGGACTTAATTGTCGGGTTACCGAGAACGAGAAGAGGTTATGATAGCATATGGGTCATAGTAGACCGGTTGACCAAAAGTGCACTATTTCTAGCCATAAAAAGAAACTACTCCATTGGAGCAGTTAGCCCAGTTGTATATAGCTGAAGTGTTAAGAAGATATGGCGCACCGTTATCTATCGTGTCAGACAAAGACCCCAGATTTACCTCTAACTTTTGGAGAGCTTCACAAGAGAAAATGGGGACGAGAATTCAGCTAAGCATAGCGTATCATCCACAAACGGATGGTCAAAGTGAACGAACGATTTAGACAGTAGAAGACATACTACGATCATACGTAATGGATCTTGGAGGTAGTTGGGATGAACACCTGCCATCAGTAGAGTTTGCATATAACAACAGCTACCATTCTAGCATTAAAATGCCACCTTTTGAGGCATTGTATGGTAGAAAGTGTAGAACTCCTTTATGTTGGTTGGAGGAGGGTAAGACTAAGCTTACAGGGCCAGAGATTGTTAGAGTAACTAATGAGAAGATTGGAGTAATTCAAGCCAACATGAAAGCAGCACAAGATCGGCAAAAGAGTTACTCGAATCTAAAAAAAAGAGACCGTATGAGTAACAAGAAAGTAATTTAGTGATGATAAAAAAAATGTCACCTTGGAAGGGTGTAGTCAGATTTTGTAAGAGAGAAAAGCTGAGTCCAATGTATATTGGACCATTTAGAATTTTGAAGAGAGTTGGAATTGCAAGCATTCAAGCTGGAGTTACCACCAGAACTCAGTGGAATACATGATACTTTTCATGTATGCTATCTGAAGAAGTACTTTGGAAAAGAAGAGTTAGTGATACCGTATACAGACTTAAGGGTGGAGACCCCTAATAGATTGATTGAAGAACCTGAGGCAATTCTAGTAATGCAGACTAAGAAGCTAAGGAACAAGGAGATTGAATTGGTACTAGTCAAATGAAAACATCCCTTAAGGTCAAACTTGATTTGGGAAAACATTAGAAGAGATAAAGAGAAGATATCCAGACTTCACAGATTTACGGAAAGATTCCGAGGACGGAATCCGCTTAAGGAGGGGTGACTGTAAGAACCCGCAAAAGTTGTAAAAGGGTAAAATGGTCTTTTGGCATATTATAAGACCATTATGTAAAATAATATGTAATTTGTGGAATAATATTACAAGAAATAAAAGTCTATGTAAAATTTGAAGTTTTATCGCATGAATAGTGAAATTTGGCCAAAAAGGGCAAAACGGTCATTTGACATGAAAATGACCAAAAATGTTAAGAAAATGTCAAGCTGGAAATTTATGAAACATTGTTGCAAGATTTTGGGCCTTAGGACCACTTTTGTAAAGAAATGGGAAGGCTAAGGACCAAAATGCAATTAGTTTATAAACATTAAATATAAACATATATGAGAGTTAATTCTCTCATTTTCAGAAAAGTTGTGGAAGAATCCAGAGAGAACGAGAGAGAGCACGGGAGAAGAAGAATTTCTGGAAGATCTAGCAAGGAATTGAGGTTGGAATTGGTGATTCCAAGCCTTGAAAGGTAAGATTTCCTTTGTTCTAACCTAGGTTTTGGGTGTATGCTTGAATTGGTTCTTGGGTGGAATTGAAACTGAAATTTCAGTTAAGAATCATGTGGTTTAAGTGGCTTATGCTTTCAATAAGTCATTAGCTAATCATATAACTCAAGAACATGGAAGTAGATTGTTATTTTTGAAAGTTTGCAATTTTGATCAAGAACTTTAATTCTTGTACTTGATTGATTGAAACGATTTTAATAGCTTAAAATGTGACACCCCATTTCTACTGTTTTTAAATACTATGGTTTTTCGTAAAAATACAGGAATACAAAAATACGGTTTATCAAAAACCGATAATTTAAATGCTTAATACAGTGGGTGTACAAATCCATATCAAAACTAACCATAGTAAGCAAGAAAGGATTAAACCTTGAGTCCATATTAGGAGCTAACTCGAGCTCCACTCCGGCTAAAATTCATCCCTTTTATAGCAAATCATTTTAACCTGGAATACATGGCAAAACATAGAATACGTAAGACAAAATGTCTCGTGAGTTACATGAGTTTTGGACACAAACATTTAAACTTCTTTTTCAACCTTGTATAAAAATTTCATAATATAAACATTCGCCAAAACTTTATAGTATTAATATACTATAACTTTTATCTTTCAAAACCATTTCATATTATATCTTTCAAAACTAGCTTCTTTCATACTTTCTTGGACTGGTTTTATAACTTGCTGGATTTTTATACTTAGGGCTTTAATCACTATAAGTGATACCCCAAGTCTCTACAGCTAGAAAGAACGAATCAATCCTCACAGTAGAAGTGCTGAGGCAGCCTACTTCACGAAGGGGTTTTCCCCAGTAGACTCCTTACCTAACCCGGGTAGGTTGGAACATAGTTCCCTTACTAACATTGCTAGCTACATTACCAGTCAAATATAAAAATACTTTCTGGAAACTGAAACAATACTTGTACACAAAATGGGTAATTGCCAAGCTTTTGACTTTAACAAGCTTCTACCATAAACTAGGCTATTGCCAAAATCATACTTTCAAGTATAGCAATTTACTTTCCATATAAGCTAGAAAATATATCATTCTTGCAAATATTTTCACACATAAAAATATTATATGAAATCTGAAAAAAATACTTACTTACTTGCCATGTATCCCAAAATGGGTAAAAATACTACATGTACTCACCTGATACGTAAAAGTAGGTCGTACACACGAGCACGTGATACTCAAGAACTCTTCTTCTTTCCCGAACCTACATTCCACATGGGACTGCTTAGAACGAATTAACGTTTACATTTATTACTTATAATTATATAAGTATACATGTATTTTCCCGATACTCGACACGTACCGTGTTCCACTATACCCTCCCTTTACTTTAGAAATACATCATTAAGGTTATTAATTATCTTTAATAAGTTTGTAAAGGTCCCGACATTCGTTACCAAATTCTAAACCCACAACCAAGGTTAAAACCACAAAAAGAAAGGTTTGACAGCAATGCTGATTTTTTTGTCCCATAACCGGATTTGCAACAGATGACCAAGGAAAACTCAGATATTAAACTTAATAAAAATCATGTTGAAACTAGACCCAATGGTAAGGTCACAGGGCCTAACCTCAGGTCATTTTCATTTTCCATTTGCAAATGAAAAATCCACCATGTCACCACAGATTACAAAAACAGTTACATGACCTACCCTCAAAGATATTAACCAAGAATGATAATCAGAAGGCCCTGGGTTCTAAAATTAGGTTCTAAAATTAGGTGTGAACAAACTAGACACATATACTGAACTTTTACCACTGGCCTTGCCCTTAAATGATTATCCTACTATCAGTTATGAATTTTACAAATCAGAAGTCACTGCACAGTGCACCCCTGGACCAGTCAGTGAAGATTGCAACTTTCACATAACTTAAGGTCCGCGTTAGTCCAAGAGCTTATGGATGAAGAAACTAGACTCAGCTACCATTCTAGGGATATAGAGATCATCCAGAATGGACACTCACACGATTTTATATGAATTATCAAAAACAGAACCAAAACAGTAGAAACAAAAACATAGCTCAATGGTAAACATTACCTACAGTTCAGCGAATTAAAACCACTTCAGAATTCAGTACACTACACCAATGAAGATCTCCACCGTTCAGATTTAAGAACTATGTGTTAGGAAGCTACGATCCATATTTCATGATGATCCAACGGTTAACGAAGGTGTACTGCATTTTTTTTCCATGACTGCACACATGATGACGAAAATTAAGTTCTTATTTCCTTGATTCCATTCCACCCTTGTAATTCCCACATACCAATTGGAATCATTAAGAACAATTATATGTGGTTCCTTTCATCCAAAACATAAATTATAACCCATCAATTTCATTGAATTCATAGGTTGAACAAAACCCCAATTTCTAGGGTTCTTGAGCAAAATCATCATTTTTCTTAAATTCTACAACATCCTTTGAGAGATGTGTATTTAAATGATGTTTGAGCATGACTGAAAGAGTGGAATCACTGAAATAATCTCATCCACAACTTGATTTTCGAATTTCAGTTTCATCCATGAAGAAGATGGGTGGAATTCATACTAAAATCTTTGTTCCTTACCTCTTGAAGCTCAAATTCATCAATCTTGATACTTGATTTTCATTTCTTGGTAACCACTCGTGACTCTCTCCCCGCTTCTCTGGTTTCTTCTGCGAACATCTACTGACCTCTATATGTTTCTGGAAAATGAGAGTATTAACTCTCATATTTATAATTTAATTTTTATTAGATATTTACATTTTAGTCCCTACTCTTCCTCTTTCTTTACAAAAATGGTCCTAAGACCCAAAATCTTGCAAACAAAGTTCTAATAATTACTAACTTAGCTCCTTACTGAAATTTCTTAACAAAATGGTCATTATCATGTCAAATGACCAATTTGCCCTTTTTGTCCAAATTTCACTATTCACGCGGTAAAACTCCAAATTTCACATAAACTTTTATTTCTTATATTATTATTTCACAAATACATATTATATTACATAATGGTCTTATAATGGGTCGAAAGACCATTTTACCCTTTTCATGGTAAAATGACCAAATTACCCTTTTTCACCATTTTTCTCCAAACTCTTGGAATTTTGCTACAATTCCCAATAAATTATTTTAAAACTTTCAAAATATTTTAATCTTTCCCTTAATTATTTTTTCTCGAATATAAATTCAAGATTTTTGGGTCGTTACAACTACCTCCCCCTTATTGGGATTCCGTCCTCGGAATCATCATACAACTATTAATTTAAGGAATCACTTCTCCCTTCTCCTTTTCAAAGGCCCTCAGCCTAAGTTTGGTTTTTAGTAAATATTTCCTTTTATCAACCCATACTCACATTCTTTATTCTTTTATCTTTTTACTATTTTCTTCCTTAGTTGGTTATGATTCTTTAATCAACCTTTTGAGGTTTCTACTTTCAATTTCTCATAAGATGTCTCATAGTTCAGCTTCGTTTCCTCAAGAATCCATTTATCTCATGTTCTAATTATATCTCTTTTTACCTCATTTCATTCATACATAAAGCTTTTAGTAGAGCTTATTTTACAAAAGTGATTTCATGCTTTCATATTCTTATCAAAAATAGCAGCTTACTTGGTAATTCTTCTCATATGTTTACCAAAAATTCATGAGATTATATTAATCATATTCTTTACTTATAAAACTTTTTTCCCAAATACAATTTGGTAAAGTTTGTATTTATACAAATTTATGAATACTCAGTATCTTTATTTTAAAACAATATTTCGTCCTTTGCTGGACATTTCACTTAAGCATAACTTCATTACGTATTCATTCTTACTTTTCTTTTTTTCTTATATCTTTGCTCATGCGTTATTACATAGGTAGTTTCTTTCTTTTTTTTCTTTTTTTATCCTCACTTTTCTGTTTGGGACAAAATATGTCGAATTAGCTTATCTTTCACAAAAGTCTGCATATCTCGTTCTAAAAGTGTTGAAACGACGTACCGCTTTTTTTTAACAATTAGACATAATTAGTTTCCTTTATATGTATAATACACAATATTTGACCTTGTAAACTTGTACAGTTTTACTATTGAAGTTGATATATTATTTCAGTCAACTTCCTTCTTTTCTACTCTTGTCATTTATATTACGGATTCATATACTTCTTTTTACTCCTTACTAGCTTTCATACCTTTACAATAAATTATTAACATCATTATTTTCTAGTCTGCATTTTATGTGTATCTATTCATACATGTCTTGAATCTTTCTACTTTCACATCATATTATTTGTCAATGACCCAAATTATGAATTTACATTTTCACATACCTCTTAATCATTTCTTATACATTACATGTACTACTTTCTCTACATATCTCGTATCACTCTATACATATACTACTTTCATGTCTTAACTTTTATTAATGACTCAATTGTTACTTTCGTTCTTAATTCATAGTTTATGAAATTTCAATTTATCATACTTCTTACCCATTTCTATACTATGAAGTGATTTCACTTATTTCCCTTAAATTATATGTATTACTTCCATCAATACATGTATTATGTCACTTTTTCTTATAATACTTTTACAATTCACATATTAGCAACCCAAATACTTCTTTCGTCCTCATTTATTATTTATACGATATCGGTCTCACTTATTCATTATACTTACTAATATAATCATGTCTTTTTCGTTCTTCAACTTTCTTACAGTACTCTTATGAGTACACTTCTCATCTTCTTAGATACCCCGCGTATCATTCCCATTTTATTAAGATGTTAGAACTAATAACACAACTAAACACATTATATGTGTTAAATCATATATAAACTCTTTCTAGCATTATCTAATTCCATTCCAAGGTTTAAGTGTGACTCTTAAAACATAATAGTCATTTTGGACATTTTTGCCCTTTTGTCCCATTTTGACAATTTAATCCAAAATTCATGTAAATGTTTGTTTAAATCATTGTTATATAACCCAACAATATCCTAATAGTGTTTAGAACATGTATAAAGCTTCATGGAACCTTTTACACCATTTTTCGTTTCGACATTGTTTTTTTTTTGGTCCGTTTTCTTATTTAGGCATCCTACTTTGCCTAAATGTGATTTCTTGGGTTTTAACATGTAATTTTAGTAATTTTCTTATCTTAACATGTTTATTAAGCAATATTAATGCTTAGATGTCAAAACATATTCCGTTTCGCTCTTATATTCTACTTTTAACAATTTTGCCGTTAAAATTAATAAAATAAAAATTATTTTTAAACATTACACTTTTTACATATTTTGTTACCAAAACCACCCAACAAACACATAAATGTTGATATAAATTCATTCCATACCCATACGGGTTCGTATTTGCTAAAACAATAACTTTTTAGTTTAATCATTTCCGATTAAGTCATTTTTAGACTTAACCAAAACTCAACTTTTCTAATAAATTAATATCACATTATGTTTGTGATATTCACAAACTCTTTTACATACTCTTAATCCCCATAAAATCTTCTTTCTTTTATTAATTACATAACCACAACATTTTATACTCAAGGTAAAATCATAAAACCAATACAAGTTTTCATACGTATTATAACATTTCTAAACTTATTTCATTAAGTTATTTAGACTTCTATTCTGTTCTTTAACACTTCTAATTACTCATAATACATCCCTATATACCAATAATGGTTTTCTTTCAATTCTTTGAGCATTATATTAACATATACATTCATATTCCCAAGTGGGACAGAATCTACCGAAACAGAATACCCTGTACGAAAAATGACATAACTCATTCTAGGAGAATCGAAACGAATCACCGCTTTTGATTTAGAAACTAGACATCTGTAGCTTTCTTTTCATGTATGCCACAAAATTTTTGGACCTGTAGATTTGTACAGTTTTACAGTTTAAGTTGACATAAAAGTTCTGTCATAATACTTTCTTATTTTCATTCTTATTATTACATAACTTTTCTTGACCCAAACCTTCAATTTCCTTTTAGTATAGTATAATAACATGACAATGAATCATGTTGTTCAAGTCTTGGGGTTATTTCTTAAACTTTCTTTCATTTGACTTAAAACGACAAATTTACCTAAAATATTGCAATTATAGTCTTTTTACGAGTAAATGGTGTTTTATATGATGTTTAACCCAAATACCCGTATCCCCAATTCAATGTTACCATCTTGTGGTGTAAGAAAGTTTCATAAGTCATATTTACTAGCTTCTTGATTACAATTATAAATTCCCAAACTATTGTCCCATTTTAGACTTTTACAAGTCAATTTTGTCCTTCATTGCTACCTAGCAAACCAACTCTACAAATGTTGATTCTTTGGTGTTTCTAGCTTATTACATATAGTATTTCATAATTCCACGCTCAATTTCAAGATATCTCATACATAGTCCAAGTAATTTCATAGTTGCATTCTAAGTTTGACTCTTATAAAAAGTCAAAGCTGTCAAGAACTTAATCACCAATTTTACATGTTTTTAGTCATATTATGATTCTAACTTGACAATGAGATATAACTCATTATCTCAAATACTTCCTACCATGTATTTACAAGTTCTTAATTGTATATATATATATATATATATATATATATATATATATATATATATATATATATATATATATATATATATATATATATATATATATATATATATATATATATATTATATGTCATTCCCTAGACATGCCATAAATATTAGCTTACTACTTCTTCTACCAGTTTTCCAGTATTCCTTCATGGCTTCACTAGGGACAAAACGCATCCTGTGATTATGATAATACGGGCCCATATTACCATAATCACCTACATGTGTTGATCCCGATGCTTCGACTCAGTTTCACTGTTTACTGGTATCAGTTAGTTTATTTTACTCATAAATATACTCATACAATTCTACTAACAACAATGTCTTAATTTCTTAAGACATTATAAAACTAATAAACTCATTCTAACTCCTTATTTCACAAGTCTAAGCCTAGGAGTGGAATGATCCAATCCTAATTCGCTTAAACTATGGCTCTGATACCAACTTGTGACACCCCATTTCTACTGTTTTTAAATACTATGGTTTTTCGTAAAAATACAGGAATACAAAAATACGGTTTATCAAAAATCGATAATTTAAATGCTTAATACAGTGGGTGTACAAATCCATATCAAAACTAACAATAGTAAGCAAGAAAGGATTAAACCTTGAGTCCATATTAGGAGCTAACTCGAGCTCCACTCCGGCTAAACTTCATCCCTTTTATAGCAAATCATTTTAACCTGGAATACATGGAAAACATAGAATACGTAAGACAAAATGTCTCGTGAGTTACATGAGTTTTGGACATAAACATTTAAACTTCTATTTCAACCTTGTATAAAAATTTCATAATATAAACATTCGCCAAAACTTTATAGTATTAATATACTATAACTTTTATCTTTCAAAAACATTTCATATTATATCTTTCAAAACTAGCTTCTTTCATACTTTCTTTGACTGGTTTTATAACTTGCTGGATTTTTATACTTAGGGCTTTAATCACTATATGTAACACCCCTTTTCTCAAACCATATTTAAAATACAAATACAGTTTTCAAACATATTTTACAACTCGTGACTATAAAATAGCCACTTAATTTTTTTTTATTTTACAAACTTAAATTCGAGGGGTATTACAGACTCAATACAGACAACCATAATTTAAACTTACAGTACATTAACCGGTCCCAACTGCAACCTCCGCTCCTTTCACCTAAGTACATAGCATTTAAAAAATAGTATACGTGAGACATAAAGTCTCGTGAGTAATATGGTTTTAGACCCAAAACTTTTCTGTTCAAAAACTTGAAATATTACAAGTAAAATGCTCAAAACTAATTTATATCATAAATCTCAAAATATCATTTCTTCTTTACTTTCAAACTTTTAAAAATATACTTTCTTTCTCAAAACTGCTTTCTTTCTCATTTTCTTGTGACCAACTGAAACTTATGAATTAAGTTATTTAATTCATTCAACTAGCTCCCCTCGCGGAACAGAACAGATCTGCCCACTCGGTTATGCTCATTCTGTCTCCCCTTTGTGACTTGGAACAAATTCAAGCACAAGGGTATGCTAAGCTAGACAACTACTTCGCGACGGGAGGTACCATCCCAGTAGTGTCTTCTGATCCCCCGATTATGTGGGTGATCCTAGTCCGGACAACTGGCTCATACTTCTTTCTTTCTTTAGTTCTTACTTCATTTCATCTCAAATTGGTCAAAATGGGACACAATTTGTAAACAACTCTTACTCAAACATTTTATAACTCTTTACTAAAAATACTTTCAAAACTGCTTTTGACATCTTAGTTCCTATAAGGAACTTCTTTCAAAATACTTTGCAAACCATACTTTGAAAATCTGTTTAAAACACTACGTCCTTGTATAGAGCTTTATTCAAAACTATTTCCAAACTTTAGTATTTATAAACATTTGGAAATCTTACTTTTCTGAAAATAACATTTTTGCTATGTACTATAGAAATCCTCATAATACTCATCTTGGTTCTACTACGGTTTACTAAGCTTCACGTACAGCTTTTCCCTTCCCGTGCTCAACAACGTTTGAAGCACCACCTATACAAGTAGTATATATAAATGCTCAATATAAATAACTCTATCATGCTAAAGTCTCATATAACATAACTCTAGGTTATAATAAATGTATAACCATTAATAGACTCGTTTAACGGTTTTTCTCCGGAATACGCGTATATTGCTACAGTACCCTCGAGGGTTCGTATTTCAGTTCCGACTCTTTTCCATGAAATCTTAGACCATATTAGACTTGTGTTTGAAATTTGGAGTTCATTGGACAAGTCTAGCTCAAATTCTAAAAATCAAGTTTTGACGTGAATAGTGATTTTAGCCACTGCCGCTACAGTGACTTTTCCGCAAGGTCGGATTACGGATTTGACCATTACCGACATGTTCTTATACCATTTTAGGGTTATGGAGAAAATTTCAGATCAATCGGACATGTCTAGCTATGGTTTCTAGCGTTTGGATTTCGAACATTTTTAACATTTTTGGTCCTGTCTGAAGGGCACTGTAGCACGCAGTGCACTGTAGCACGCAGTTTTGGGGCATTAAGCTCTTATTCCAGGTCTTAATCACATGGGGTTTGTTCCAGGACCAAAACCCTTGACTAATAACAAGTTTTAATCTATTAAAATCGATTGAATCCATCATATACAAGAATTGAAGTTCTTGACCAAACTTGAAAATTCTCAATTATAGCAACTTACTTCCATGTTTTTGAGTTGAGTTCTTAACTAATGGCTTATTGGAAGCATTAGCTACTTAACCCACATGATTTATAACTGCAATTGCAGTTTCAATTTCATTCAAGAACCAATTCAAGCATATACCCAAAAACCTAGGTTAAAGAAGATGAAATCTTACCTCTTTTAACTATGGAATCACCAATTCCAATTCCCTTCTTGATTTCCTTGACAATTCCTTTGATCTTTCTCTTCTTCTTTGCTCTCTCTTGCTGCCTCTCGTGCCCTCTAGAATCCTCTGGAGAATTTCTATTGTTTTCCTTACATAATGAAGGAAATAACTATCTTTGAATATATATATTTAGTTTTTATAAAAACTTTACACTCTAGTCCTTAACTTCCAATTCGTCTACAAATATAGTCCAAAAGTTCATATATTTGCAAATCATGCTCCATTAACTTCTAACTTAACATTTTCTTAACATTTTTGGTCATTTTCATGACAAATGACCAATTTGCCCTTTTTGGTCAAATTTCACTATTCACGCGTCAAAACTCCAAATTCCATATAACCTTTTATCTCTTACATTATAATTTCACAAATACATATTATTACACATAATAGTCGTTCAACGTGGCAAAAGACTATTTTACCCTTTTTGACTTTTTTTCGCGGGTTCTTACACTATAAGTGATACCCCAAGTCTCTACAGCTAGAAAGAACGAATCAATCCTCACAGTAGAAGTGCTGAGGCAGCCTACTTCGCGAAGGGGTTTTCCCCAGTAGACTCCTTACCTAACCCGGGTAGGTTGGAACATAGTTCCCTTACTAACATTGCTAGCTACATTACCAGTCAAATATAAAAATACTTTCTGGAAACTGAAACAATACTTGTACACAAAATGGCTAATTGCCAAGCTTTTGACTTTAACAAGCTTCTACCAAAAACTAGGCTATTGCCAAAATCATACTTTCAAGTATAGCAATTTACTTTCCATATAAGCTAGAAAATATATCATTCTTGCAAATATTTTCACACATAAAAATATTATATGAAATCTGAAAAAAAATACTTACTTACTTGCCATGTATCCCAAAATGGGTAAAAATACTACATGTACTCACCTGATACGTAAACGTAGGTCGCACACACGAGCACGTGATACTCAAGAACTCTTCTTCTTTCCCGAACCTACATTCCACATGGGACTGCTTAGAACGAATTAACGTTTACATTTATTACTTATAATTATATAAGTATACATGTATTTTCCCGATACTCGACACGTACCGTGTTCCACTATACCCTCCCTTTACTTTAGAAATACATCATTAAGGTTATTAATTATCTTTAATAAGTTTGTAAAGGTCCCGACATTCGTTACCAAATTCTAAACCCACAACCAAGGTTAAAACCACAAAAAGAAAGGTTTGACAGCAATGCTGATTTTTTTGTCCCATAACCGGATTTGCAACAGATGACCAAGGAAAACTCAGATATTAAACTTAATAAAAAACATGTTGAAACTAGACCCAATGATAAGGTCACAGGTTCTGACCTCAGGTCATTTTCATTTTCCATTTGCAAATGAAAAATCCACCATGTCACCACAGATTACAAAAACAGTTACATGACCTACCCTCAAAGATATTAACCAAGAATGATAATCAGAAGGCCCTGGGTTCTGAAATTAGGTGTGAACAAACTAGACACATAAACTGAACTTTTACCACTGGCCTTGCCCTTAAATGATTATCCTACTATCAGTTATGAATTTTACAAATCAGAAGTCACTGCACAATGCACCCCTGGACCAGTCAGTGAAGATTGCAACTTTCACATAACTTAAGGTCCGCGTTAGTCCAAGAGCTTCTGGATGAAGAAACTAGACTCAGCTACCATTCTAGGGATATAGAGATCATCCAGAATGGACACTCACACGATTTTATATGAATTATCAAAAACAGAACCAAAACAGTAGAAACAAAAACATAGCTCAATGGTAAACATTACCTACAGTTCAGCGAATTAAAACCACTGCAGAATTCATTACACTACACTAATGAAGATCTCCACCGTTCAGATTTAAGAACTATGTGTTAGGAAGCTACGATCCAAATTTCATGATGATCCAACGGTTAACGAAGGTGTACTGCGTTTTTTTCCATGACTGCACACATGATGACGAAAATTAAGTTCTTATTTCCTTGATTCCATTCCACCCTTCTAATTCCCACATACTAATTGGAATCATTAAGAACAATTATATGTGGTTCCTTTCATCTAAAACATAAATTATAACCCATCAATTTCATTGAATTCATAGGTTGAACAAAACCCCAATTTCTAGGGTTCTTGAGCAAAATCATCATTTTTCTTAAATTCTACAACATCCTTTGAGAGATGTGTATTTAAATGATGTTTGAGCATGACTAAAAGAGTGGAATCACTGAAATAATCTCATCCACAACTTGATTTTCGAATTTCAGTTTCATCCATGAAAAAGATGGGTGGAATTCATACTAAAATCTTTGTTCCTTACCTCTTGAAGCTCAAATTCCTCAATCTTGATACTTGATTTTCATTTCTTGGTAACCACTGGTGACTCTCTCCCCGCTTCTCTGGTTTCTTCTGCGAACATCTACTGACTTCTATAAGTTTCTGGAAAATGAGAGTATTAACTCTCATATTTATAATTTAATTTTTATTAGATATTTACATTTTAGTCCCTACTCTTCCTCTTTCTTTACAAAAATTGTCCTAAGACCCAAAATCTTGCAAACAAAGTTCTAATAATTACTAACTTAGCTCCTTACTGAAATTTCTTATCAAAATGGTCATTTTCATGTCAAATGACCAATTTGCCCTTTTTGTCCAAATTTCACTTTTCACGCGGTAAAACTCCAAATTTCACATAAACTTTTATTTCTTATATTATTATTTCACAAATACATATTATATTACATAATGGTCTTATAATGGGTCGAAAGACCATTTTACCCTTTTCATGGTAAAATGACCAAATTACCCTTTTTCACAATTTTTCTCCAAACTCTTGGAATTTTGCTACAATTCCCAATAAATTATTTTAAAACTTTCAAAATATTTTAATCTTTCCCTTAATTATTTTCTCGAATATAAATTCAAGATTTTTGGGTCGTTACAACAAACCTTGTACTAATGGAGGGTTTTAGTCAAGGAACAAACCTCATACGATTAAGAACAGAAATAAGTGCTTAATGGGTGAAAACTGCATGCCACAGTGCACAAATCACGACTGATCAGGACACTGCCCAGGCGCTAGGCGCGGTGCGCCCAAGATCTGGGCGGGGTGCGCCCAGGCGCGGTGCGCCCTGAGCCTGGCGCGGTGCGCCCTCAGACAGGGACCAAAAATGTTAGAAATTTCAAATGCTAGAAACCATAGCTAGACATGTCCGTTTGGTCTGAAATTTTAGCCATAACTCTAAAATGGTATGAGAACATGTCGGGAATTGTCAAATCCGTAATCCGACCTTGCGGAAAAGTCACTGTAGCGGCAGTGGCTAAACTTCAAGTTTATGTCAAAACTTGATTTTTAGAATTTGAGCTAGACTTGTCCAATTAACTTCAAATTTGAAATACAAGTCTAATATAGTAAAAGACTTCATGGAAAAGTGTCGGAACTGAAATACGACCCCTCGGGGGGTACTGTAGCAAAATACGCGTATTTCGGAGAAAACTATAAAACGAGTTTATTAATGGTTATACATTTATTATAACCCGGAGTTGTGTCATATGAGACTTTAGCATTATAGAGTTAATTATATTGAGTATTTATATATACTACTTGTATAGGTGGTGCTTCGAACGTTATTGAGCCCGGGAAAGGAAAAGGAATACGAGAAGCTTAGAGACTTGTAGCAACGTCAAGGTGAGTTTTATGAGGATGTTTTCGAGTACATAGCAAAATGATATTTTCAGAAAAATGAGATTTCCAAATATTTGCAAATTCTAAGGTTTGGAAATAGTTTTGAAAGTAGCTCTAAGAGCTAAGCGTTTAAAAGAGATTTTAAAGAAGTATAGTTTATAAAGTTTTGAAAGAAGCTCTATACATGAGCTAAAGATGTTGAGATTAGTTTTAAAGATATTTTTGATTATGAGTCTAAAAGTTTATGAGTTGAGTTATTTATAAATTGTGTCCCATTTTGACCAATTTAATATGTAATGAGATGAGAATTAAAGAAAGAAGGAAGAAAGAGTTAGTTGTCCGGACTAGGATCACCCACATAATCAGGGGATCAGAAGACACTACTGGGATGGTACCTCCCGTCGCGAAGTAGTGGTCTAGCTTAGTATACCCTTGTGGTTGAATCCGTTCCAGGTCACAAAGGGGAGATAGAATGAGCGTAACCGAGCGGACGGATCTGTTCTGTCCCGCGAGGGGAGCTAGTTGAATGAATTAAATTAAAATAATTCATGAGTTTCAGTTGGTCACAAGTACATGAGAAATAAAGCAGTTTTAAAGAAAGAAAGCAGTTTCAAAGAATTAAAACAGTTTTAAAGTAAGAAGCCGTTTTTGAGAAAGAAAATGTTTTTAAGTTTTAATTACAGAAAAACAAAGAGATTTGAGACTTATTTTGAAAATAAGTTTTCAGCAGTTTATTAGTTTTTTTACTTGTTATTAATTCAAGTTTTGAGCAGAAATAGTTTGGGTCTAAAACCCATATTACTCACGAGGCTTTATGTCTCACGTATGTTTTTTTTTTAAATGCTATGTACTTAGGTGAAAGGAGCGGAAGTTGACGTTGGGACCAGTGTAAATATAGTAAGTTTAAATTATGGTTTTCTGTATTGAGTCTGTAATACCCTTTTAGATTAAAGTTTGTAAAAAAAAATATTTGGTGACTTTTTATTAGTCACGTTTTGTAAATTAAACTATATTAAATTATGGTTTGAGAAAGGGGTGTTACAAAATAGAAACCGTTGAAACATATGTTATTTTCCGTTCATTTGATTCCAACATGTTCCTAACACTTCATAATATCATTCCAATACATCAGTTAACCATAATGTAATCAAGATGTTATGATATATTTAAATACTGAAATTGTCCCATACCAATGTCTAAAATTCTATTATAACTTTTAAATTACATCTACATGTCCAATGGTGGTAAACACCCATGCTTTACATATATTATAACTTTAAATAACCATACTCTTGATTATCAAGTTTTTGTCCCCCTTTTAGTGCATGTTGCCCATAATGTCTGAGTGGGCTTTGATCCATTGTTGTCCAAATGAGCTAACCAAACACATTTCCATCTTGTCGGGACAATTTACTCATTTTAAGAATAATAATCTCTAGATGTACTTCAAAACCATCAAACATATTGAAATCATAAGTTCTATGCACTATTTTGCACAAAGATAAACTCACGGATCTTGACATCAAACATACTTGCTAAACATCCCAATTCATGACCAAATTTGACCAAAATAGAAAAGTCAGATGTTACAAGTCATCATCTTCTTCATCAAGTACAACAATCAATATACATTCTCAACTTCTCAACTCAAAAATCATACCAACAAGATTATTGTGTGTTTTGAACTCAAAATCAACACAAGTTCTTTTGTAGTTCAAGGAGTTCCCAAATCCCACAAATACTATTCGTGTATATATATAATGACTATCAAGCACTATTCATGTAATTAAGCAATTCTAGTTTTTGACTTAAAATGTTCTTTACATCCCAAACAATCCGTCCACACACTTTTCATTTTTCAAGTGCCAATACATGAAAATTCTGAGATTATAGACTTAACACATAATACTTGACCAAAAATCAGTCACAATACCTGCATGTACCATTCCATTCACTAAATAAAGTGTTAGGGTTCTAAAAATTAGAATTTTACCTCAAACTTTCTGTTGTAATTGAAGCAAATTAAGGAATGAAGTTGTTTATGCAGCAATGTTATATGTCGAGTCTTAGATATCCAATGTTCGGTTTGTGAACATTGTGAATATAGTAGTAGTTGTTTCTCTATTGTAAATCATTGAAGTTTATCAATGAAAATTCTCTCAGTTTTCTCACAGTGGACGTAGCTTGACTCGTTGTCAAGTGAACCACTTTTCATTATTGTGTTTTCTCAATCTATTCTTCGTATTTTTCTCTGGTCTAGATAGTTGTCAAAGTAGATCGTTTGTTTCAAGTACTTATTTGTGGTCGATCGGTGCTTCAGGAAGAGGGCAGTATACTATACTGATCCCAACAAAAATATGTGAAGAACTTAAAAATCATTGATGTTGTGAAGTGTTACAATCTAGTCACGTAGAATGTTAATTGCTTATGGAAAATTTCTCAAAAACCAATATACTTTAAAAAAATTATCTGAAAAGTCGTTCAATTAGTTTTTATTTCACTAAACTCATTATATTTTCTAACATTTTTCTCTAAAAATATTGATGACGTGCTATAGCCCCATGTCAAACATAATCTTTTTCGATAAACCACTATATTTAATATTTATTCTCGTAAAGGTTATTGTGATTAAAAAATTATTATTATTATTATCATTATCATTATTACTGTAACACCCCAACTTTTACACAAATTTTTTTTTTTACAAACTTTATTACAATGTTTAAAAACAAACCAAGTATTTTCATTACAAACGGGGTATCACGAATTTGTTTCACAACCACGGTTCAAACCTGTTTATCATACACTTTATACAATAACAAACGCTACGATCCCACACCCGACTCTTCTAACGCCCCTCCGGTTTACCTGAGTACATAGCATTTAAAACAAATACGTGAGACATAATGTCTCGTGAGCATTATGGGTTTAGACCCAAAAACAGTTTACCAAAAATATCATTATTCTTTAGACTTTCAATATTTCTTTTTCCTGTGAGCGCACCCACAGGTATTCCTTGTTTCTTTCTAATGGTACATTCCTACGAGCGCACCCGTAGGTTTTATACGAGACGCACCCGTATAGCTACTTCCCCAATAGCATGAAATGAATTCATCTATCAAGGTAAGACAACTACTTCGCGACGGGAGGTACCATCCCAGTAGTGTCTTATTGCCACCCCTACCGCAGCAGGCTGTGGTCTTTATCCGGATACTAAGCAACTTATCATCATAAGCCGATCACATTACTAGTCACTTTATTTCTGATTCCATTTCTTTCACATTATAGTCATGCTTTCCATAAAATACTTTGACTCCAAAACATTTTTAAATAGAATGCAATTTGCTATGTACTCGAAAATCCACATAACACTCACCTCGAGTCAGTTAGTCTTTTGCACTTCTTTTTCCTTCGCTCGGTTCACCGTATTTGAACCACCACCTTAGATGTTTGGAACTTCAATTCTAGCTCCAATTCCTTGTAAAACTCCTTGAACTCCTTCTTCCCCTTTGCTCTCTCTTGCTGTCTCTCGAGGCTTCTGGATTTGTTCTCAGATGATGGAAATAACTCTCATATAATATATGTTTAATGTTTATAAAAAAAACTTTGCATTTTAGTCCTCAAACTCCTCTCTTTTCTACAAAAATGGTCCTAAGACCCATAACTTTGCTACCAAGGTTCCATTAACTTCTACTTAACATTTTCTTGACATTTTTGGTCATTTTCATGTCAAATGACCATTTTGCCCTTTTCGGCCATATTTCACTATTCATGCGGTAAAACTCCAACTTTCTTATAAACTTCTTATTTCTTGTATTATTATTTCACAAATACATGTTATTTTACATAATAGTCTTACACCGTGTCAAAAGACCGTTTTACCCTTTTACAATTTTTCGCCCTTTTTACCCGATTATTTTACATTTTATTACACATTTTCACGGGTTCTTACAACTACTATCATTATTATTAGTCTTATTAGATGTCAAACAATTTTTTTTTGATAAACCACTAGTTTTAATATTCATTCTCGTAAATGTTACAGTGATTAATAATAATAATTATTATTATTGTCAACGTCATTATTACTATCATTATTATTATTCATTGTTATTATTATTATTTGTCTTTTTATAGTTTAAATATTTTTTGTTTCTTAAATGATTCCGATTTTTGGTACATTTTTTTGTTTTATCAAACGACTCGATTTTCAGTTATGTTTTTACAGTTTCTTTCTTCGAGTTATTTCATTGTGGTTTTTGAAACGAGCATTTTTTAAAGATTCTATTGGTCTGTTAATTTTGGTTCTTTTCATTATAAAAACAACTACTCAAATTTGTAAACCAATTCAATTGTGCTTAAATTAAATATCAATTGTGTTTTTTCATTAATAAGATGTCTAACTTTTTTGTTAAAATAACCGAGCTTCATCTCATTAGCACGAATTATCTATAGTAATTAAAGACATTTGAGACAAATATGATTATGTAGTTTATTTAGTTTAAAACATAATGTTTTGCTAAACTTTTCGCATCATTTATCGAGTAAACAACAAAATTGGTCTTGCGGTTTGTAATTACATTCCCTCTAAAGGTAAAGGTTTTTTTTAGTTTTAATATTAATTTTGAGTTTTTTTTAAGACTTTGGTCCTTTTTCTTATCACTACCAATTTAATATGTCTGAATCCTATAAAACCAATTTTTTCCTCTTAAGTATATTTTTATTTGGTTAGTTATTTATACATTTACCATTCGTATATTTCCACATTGCAGCTTCATCTTCCTACTCCCTTTTGCCTTCTCTTTCACCTCCTACCACTATACTTCAAATCAATGAAGGCTTATTTAGAAGATGAAATTGATAATAATGAAGGTCAACATAAGGAAAAACCTATAGAAAATTCAAGTGATGATACTTGAAGCCGCTTGGTAATTTGGTCCATGATGAATGGTGGTACTCCAAAGCAAATTAAGGGTGTCGCTTGAAGAGGAAACATAAAAAGTTACGAGGATTCTCAATATGTTCTCAGAAGACACTCTATGGTGCTTAAGTTAGCTCTATGATAGAGATATATGAAAGTATTTATAAAGAAGTAGTAGTAATTCTTGTTGTGGGTTTTGTGTTGTTCTTATAGGTATTTATAAATTGAGAGGTTAAGACCATGCGGAGTACCCCTAACGGCCAAGCCGTGATGCCTACGTGGAGCCCCATCACGAGCGTGCACACCACCCCGGGTGCACCGTGATGGGTGTGATCGTGAAGGAGTGTGACCGGGAGCACGGTGAACCACGACCAATGAGAATCATTTAGCCGTTGAACGGCTAGTTTTTAAAAAAATTACCTTTTTTAATTTACCAATATTTAACATATATAAATACAACTATTTACCTCAACACAACACACATTCAACAACTTAGTTATCTATTTCATACAAATATTTTACTATGGATCAAAATCCATACACCCCACATTCAAACTCCAACCGTGGGTATTATCCATTTGGATTAAACTCGACCCCTCGTCGATACCCGAACCTTGAATCACCGGCGGGTGGTTTCATCAATTTATTTCAATCCGGGTACCCTATCTCACAACAACCCCTTTTTCAACAACAATTCCCACCTTGGAGAAAAATTTGATCTCTACGTCATGGATTTATTTCGAGAAAAAATTTGATTGCTACGTGCAACTACAATCCGACAATGTTGGGATAATGAATCGGGTGGAAGAAAAAATCGTCGAAACGCAACAACAAATCGCCGAAACGCAAAGTTCCTTACAAAGGAACGCCAATATCGAATTGTTGCAAAAAAAAACCCACCAATTTCGAGGGCGGAGATTTGGAAATTTTTCTAGCGATGCCAGAAAGTGTCCGAGCTAAATATCGCCCTACGAACTAGTTTAGTTTTATTATTGTCATGTTTCGTTTTTTTTCGAAGTTACTTTTTTTTAGGTTGTTTTTTTAACATTAATGTAATGTTTTTTAATGAAAAATTAGGTTTTTATTTATTTTCGAATTTTTTTT
Organism: Cichorium intybus; assembly: GCA_023525715.1. Lineage (NCBI taxonomy): Eukaryota > Viridiplantae > Streptophyta > Magnoliopsida > Asterales > Asteraceae > Cichorium > Cichorium intybus. The sequence goes on along the minus strand of CM042011.1, from coordinate 41,161,397 downwards.
GATTAGAAAAAGTGATGTGGTGTGATAAAATGTGATAGGTATTTCTAGTATGGTGTGATGAGAATGTGATGAGAATGTGACAGTGTGTGATGGTGAGATGGCGGTGATGTGACCCCCATCACATGTGATCATGTGATAGATATTCCCCTTAGTCTAATACCTAATTTAGTTTGTAGAGTGGTTGACATGGTTGGTTGACGCCTTGCTTACTTATTTTGAATGAGATGACGTATTTTATATTGTCATAAAAGGTTCTCTTTGTCATTTAGTTATATTTAGATAATATCGTTAAGCCCCCATTCCAAATAGTAATAGAGAACCATCAATTTTAGTTGTATGTCTTTAGTAGGTTCATGCTCTTTGATTTATTTTATTGCCATACATGACATTTAATATGGCTATATTACAAGTAATACTAATTGACAATGTTATGGTTATCCTACCCATTTGATTCTTAAAAACATGATCGAATTTTAGGGTTTTTGCGCTTTGCCATTTTCGTTAAAAAATCCTTTCTTCTTTCTGTTTTTGAATATAATGTCCCAAAATCTTTTAGGCATGATTGTTTATTCTTTGACGCTGAGAGGTGTTGGAGGTCGTGGATGAGTTTAAGTTAACTCTAAATTATTGGTAGACGTTGTTGGCCCTCATTTTGCCATAAACACCTTCCACTTAGGATGATAGGTTTGCAGGACAAATCTCTTGAAGCATGTTTGCGCTTGTCTCACACTCATTTTGGGCAAATTATACTGTCATATTCATCACATCTAACTGAATGCCAAGTTTTATATCAAGAATACTATATCAATATTAGTTGTATGTGACTCTTGTGATGTGCCTTAAGTGTTCCACTTAAGGTTCATCTTTTTCAACACTTTTACCATATCCACTGGTATATGGTATATGGTATATGGTATACTTTTTCAGCATCATATAGTGTTGATTCATAAGTCGATGAGTTACATGATTTGATTAAGAACTTGAAAGATGAGTTATTTTTGGTGAACTCTAATTCTTTTCCATTTGTGATACAAACACATGATGTTACGGACCGAGTTCATGATCGGCCGCTTAATTTACTATAGTTATGTTAGTACGATGTGTTTGCATCTAAACATTATGGAAAATTGATGATCGTTTTATCATTGTCATGAATTCAAGAACTTGTAATGTTTATGTTGTTTAAAGAACTCACCTTTGCTGAAGACTATAGTTGGACCAATTTTCAGAACAATTGAAAATTGAAATGTGTAAGGTTGCATTCATGCCATTTTTCATCCACAATTGATATATGTCTTTGACTATATGGGTATACTAATCATGGTGGTTTGGTGACTTTTTAAATGCATGATTAAAGCTATTTTTGTTATATGTTTATAAATAAATGGACTAGATTGTTTAGATAAGATAAAATGAAAATAAATAGTAGCATTTCTAAAGAATCTCTAATACAAGTTCACATCCCTCTTTTCTCCTATAGTGAGGTCCAGTGCTCAAATCCTACTCTCCCTCTTTCCCCATATGGAGTGTTGTGAGTTTCAATAAGGGATGACCACTGGCCTTCTCTCTGTCTCCATATGAGTTTGATTTGGACCATGTGTGCCGTCAGGTGTGCGTGAGCCTGAAAGTTGCCTTATGATGGTCATCCAAAGGATGAGTCGGGTGGGGTCCTCCGTTATATATATATATATATATATATATATATATATATATATATATATATATATATATATATATATATATATATATATATATATATATATATATATAACCCCAAAGTAGGAGATTAAATTTCTAAAAAATAGAGAAAATATTGTAAATTGTTAGTCATTAGTGTGAGCATTATATGATTTCAAGTTACAAATTACTATAACATTTTAGATGAATGACATATATGATATCTTTATTAGAGTTTGGTGGCAATTCTTAACCATTGGGTATAAATTATGGATGATTAGTTTATCACAACATAAAAATTACACAACGGTCTCTTATAAAATCTTGATTCTCACCATCAAAGATTGGTCGTAAGAGGGGAAATGTCATCTATTAAGGAAAGCCTTCACATATCAATTCTAGCCATCATCAAAGTTCATAATCAATAAGACGACACATCAATGAACTAATTGTTTTCTTAACGATTCAATAATATAGTGGTTCCATAAAGTTGTGAACTATATGTTCCAAAAGTATCATTGTATTTTAATAAATAACAAAAATAAGTATTCTAGACAAAAAAAGTTTTGTACATTTGGCATCAAACGTATAATCGGATGAAATCTCAAGATATAGTTACGAACTATGGGAATATACAAACCAAATATTTGACATTAATGTAATGATTATTTGTGTGTATGAAATTGATAATGAACGAGCGGTGATGGTCCGCGTGCTGAGACATGTTTATTAACTCTATATTCTTAACTAAACAAACCAATAAAAATGTTGGTATAAAGCAAAATAATTAAAAAAAAAAGTTCCTGCCAAATCCTACACATAAATTATTTCTATAGTTTTTTTAGATAGATCATTTCTGTAAACCTGTTACACGATGATTATTTCTCTAATTTTGTCTTACACGCCATACAACGATTATTTTTATAAATTTGTCAAACAATGGCCATTTCTGTAACTTTCTCACACAAAGAAATCATTTCTGTAATTTTGATTTAGAGGAGATTGATTGTGTAATATTGTTAAACATGGATTATACTATCTATTTAAAAACTGAAGAAATCAAAAATACAATTGATTAAAGAAAACTATAAAACAAATATCTTACGACTTGATAAATATTAGTATTTGTAATATTATAAATATTAGTATTATAATACGTACATTTAATGTGGAAAAAGTGATTGTTTTCGTTTCATGACAAGGAATAAAGAGAAAAACCAAAATTGGGTCATGAACTACCTGTCGACCTTCATCGGGTATTCTTTGAAATTGAAGTTTGATTATAAAACTTCAAAAAGGGAACAACAACATTCTCTTCATCATAGAAGGACTAAAAAAAACAGAAAACCACCGAAGAAGGAAACGAGAAAGGAAGACGACAGAGAGTCCTCCACTCCACTAAAATTGTGCGAATCAAACCGACAACGCATTCAAGTCTTCCTCTTTTCAACTGCGTCTTCAAGCTTTCTTGAAAATGGTAGACCACCCCCTTCCAGGCTTCCACCATTAAACCTCCATCTTCAAAATTTCAGCCTTCAACACGCTGTCTCTTCTCCAATGAAAGCTACTTCACTTCCTTTTTTCACATGTCATATTCAAAATCTTTTCTTCCACTTCTTCTTGCATACACACTGTTAAACGTGCTTTTCAGTAAAAGATGCTAGTTTTCTTTGATGGGTTTGTGCTTTTTAGGGTTATAGTCGTCTTTACCGTCTTTTATTCCGCTCTTTTTACACCCTTTATGATTACGTAATTTCGAAAACAACCCTTCTCTCCCACTGGTGGTTAATTTTTCAAGGGTTTTCTATATCTATGCTTTTTGATCGATTTGAAAGGGTGTCAGTTCCATGAACTTGTCCTGTTTTCAAGAACCGAAGTCCATCTGTTTGTCCACATGAGGAGTTGGGCGGGGTTGCTTCTGGTAATCGGAACCTTCTCAGTTGTGATTTCGGAAACAGATACCGTGAACATTGGAGCCATTTTAAACTCGGAAACCATCAATGGGAAGGTCTCAACGATTGCCATGAAGACTGCTGTAGATGATGTCAATTCCGATCCCACTATTTTACCAGGAAAAACATTGAGTCTCTCATTTCACGATGCAAACTTCAGCGGTTTCCTCAGCATCGTTGGTGGTAAAGTTACTCTTCTCAATTTCATATATAATAACTTCAAAATTAGAAACCAGTCAAAATTCACACAAAAAACAAAAGAAATCACGGCCAAATTTAGTTAATTCATGATCTTTATATTAGAATTTTGGGGTGGTTTGGATCCCCGTTTTAAAAGCCATTGTTTGAGTATCGTGATTTTAGGTAGCAACAATCTGCTTTTAGTGCCTAGGGTTTGATTAGCATAATTCTCCTTTTGATTAGGGCTCAATGAATTTTTATTAATTTCTTTATTATAAATCGTACTTTCAGTCCATGTCCCACATTTTTTAGTGTGAAAAAAGATTGCAAATTTTGTCCCAGTGACATCTGTCTCACGTCATGTCCAATGCACGCATTCTTTACTTCTTTCATACTTAATATTTTTCAGCATTGAGATACATGGAGATCAATACCGTAGCAATTATCGGTCCACAAAGTTCCGTGATGGCTCACGTACTTTCACATCTCGCAACCGAACTTCACGTCCCATTCTTATCATTCACAGCATTAGACCCCTCACTTTCACCCCTTCAATACCCGTATTTCATCCAAACCGCCCCTAACGACCTTTACCAAATGACCGCCATTGCCGACATAGTAACCTACTTTGGTTACCGAAAAGTAACCGCAATATTCACCGATGATGACCAATTTCGAAACAGTATATCCACATTAGGCGATGTACTTTTCGAAAGGCGATGTAAGCTCTCGTATAAAGCACCATTGCCACCCGACAGCTCATTAACTCCACAAGATATTACTAACGGATTGCTTAAAGTGAGGGAATCAGAATCCAGGGTTATTATCGTAAATACGTATTCGAAAACCGGGCTTTCGGTTTTCAATACTGCAAAGAAGCTCGGGATGATGAAGAAAGGGTACGTTTGGATCGCGACCACTTGGTTGTCTACGGTTTTGGATTCCAAGGGCATTTCCGGAAATAACACGTCGGTGCTCCACGGGGTTCTCACGGTCCGGCCCCACACACCGGATTCGGATAAGAAACGGGGATTTATAACCCGGTGGAAAGGTTTGAGTAACGGGTCAATCGGGTTGAACCCGTACGGTTTATACGCGTATGATACGGTTTGGATGATTGCATACGCGATCAACAAGTTTTTAAATGGAGGTGGCAAGATTTCATTCTCGAGTGATTCGAGTTTAAAAAAAGCAAAAGGTTTAAATCTTGGAGCACTTAGTTTTTTCGATGGTGGAAAACGGTTACGGGCCAAGTTATTAGAGACAAATATGACGGGCCTAACCGGCCCGTTTTGGTTCAATCCCGACCAATCATTGGTGCACCCGTCCTTTGATGTAATCAACATAATCGGTAACCAGGGTCGGGTTGTTGGATACTGGTCGAACCACTCCGGGCTATCGGTCGGGTCTCCCGAACCGCTTTATGCAAAAAAATCGAACCGTTCTTTTTCAAACGAACGATTGGGAACCGTTATATGGCCCGGGAACACGAAAGATAAGCCTCGTGGATGGGAGTTTTCAAATAACGGAAGACCGTTGCGGATCGGGGTTCCGTTGAGAGTTAGCTTCAAAGAAATTGTTACACAAATTAACGGTTCACGTGATATTCACGGGTTTAGTATCGATGTTTTTCTTGCTGCTATAAAGTTGATTCCGTATCCGGTTCCTTACGAGTTTGTTAAGTTTGGGGACGGTTATAAGAACCCTAGCTACACGGATCTTGTAAATAATGTTGCATATAATGTAAGTAAAGTATCATGCAATTGTCTCAGTCTAATGCACACCAAACACAGTACAACTTGTTGTGTCTTGTGTGTATACGTGTTAAGATAATGATGATGTATGCATTTTATTTAGGTGTTTGATGCTGCTGTTGGTGATATTGCAATTGTGACTAACCGAACAAAGGTGGTGGACTTCACACTGCCGTATATAGAGTCGGGGTTAGTTGTGGTGGTCCCCGTGAAGAAACTAAACTCGAGTGCTTGGGCTTTTTTACGGCCTTTTACACCGCTGATGTGGGCGGTTACGGGAGCTTTTTTCATCATAATTGGGGCTGTTGTGTGGATCTTGGAACACAGGCTGAACGATGAATTTAGGGGCCCACCCAAGCGACAGTTGGTCACCATCTTGTGGTAATCGGTTTAGTTATTGATGTATTCATTCATTCACTACCAATTGTGTTATTTGTTTCTTGTCATTTTTGTAAGATTTGTTCTTGTTTTGCAGGTTTACTTTGTCAACTATGTTTTTCTCACACAGTACGCATCAAAACTCTGAACCTTTGATTACATATTCTAGTGTTAAATACAATAAATAGCAACGTTGCTATTTCTTTCATTTCAGGAGAAAACACGGTGAGCACTCTCGGTCGGATGGTTCTCTTCATCTGGCTTTTTGTGGTTCTAATTATCAATTCAAGTTACACTGCCAGTTTGACATCAATCTTAACCGTACAACAACTTTCAACTACAATAAGAGGAATCGATTCATTGATCACAACCAATGAACGTATCGGATTCCAGGTGGGGTCATTTGCAGAGAATTATATGAAAGAAGAACTCAACATACCACAATCAAGACTTGTGGCTCTCGGGTCCCCAAAAGAATATGCAGAAAAACTTGGGGCGGGAATTGTGGCGGCCATTGTTGATGAAAGACCATACATCGATCTTTTCCTTTCCAACAATTGTCGGTTTCAAATTGTTGGACAAGAGTTCACAAAAAGCGGGTGGGGATTTGTAAGTATCTCAATTCATATACCATTTCTTTTTTACTTTGACTTTTAAGGTCAAACTAACTAATTTTAATCTGACTCTTGATTTGAACTCTTCGATTTTAATAAGAACTACATCAAATTCATAACAAATGTCGCATACAATGTTAGTTTGTGTTAAAAGTGCGATAACTTTGTATTAATTTCGAATTTGAAAACTACTATGTTTGACCCAAAAAGTCAAATTCTTGTGATTGTTCCCTCAGGCATTCCCGAAGGACTCCCCATTGGCGATTGACATGTCGACTGCAATCCTAACATTATCCGAAAACGGAAAGCTTCAAAAGATTCACGACCATTGGCTCAAAAATAAAACGTGTGCGTCACGGGATTCCGATTCCGACCAACTTCAACTCGAAAGCTTTTGTGGACTCTTTCTCATCTTCGGAATCGCTTGTTCCATTGCCCTCCTTTTATACTTCGGAATGATGCTTTGGGAGTTTGGAAAACACCATTCCGAACCCCTGGAGGAGTCTCGGAAGACGGGGTCTCGATCGGTGCGGTTGCAGAGGTTTCTATCGTTTGCAGATGAGAAAGAAGAGGTGTCCAAGAGTAAGTTGAAGAGGAAGAGGGAGATGTTGAGGTCGGGTGTTTGTGGTGCGGAAGTTGACTCGAGGAATAGGTCAAACCGAATTCAAGCGGAGGTCGATGATGAGCGAAATGTGAATAGTTGATTGCTCGAATCGTGTTTTGTATGAAAAATTTGGTATAGTCTATACTCTATAGGTGTAATCTGATTAGATATAAATATGTGTAGTTTGTTTACTAGTAAAACCGACATTCAATTGATGTATCCAATAAAAAGTTTGAGTGTATTTTGATTTAATGCAGAAAAACTAACTTAATAAATAAAATAAACTGATTGAGAATTTTGATGTACGTTAGCTTTTGAGAGTTTTTTAACAGCAAACTAAACTACTTCTATTTCACATATTTTGTCGTTAATCGGTTAGTTTTGTCAAAACAGCCTAAATCTTTACAATGCATTTACGTTTTTCTTACATTTTCCCAAATGTACGTCCATCGTCTCAAATATATCATTTCACATACAAGACTTGAATAGTTGAATCTTGATTGGAAAAAGAAAATGCAAGGGTGACCGAGTTTGTTGGCCATAAAATAGTATTTGACTATTTGGGGTTAAACATGAAATTTCTAAAAGTTAAATGTTGGTTCTGCTTTTTATTCAAAGTTAAGCTTCCCCTTGTTCTAAACCCTCAAAACCTCTTCTGGCTTCGCCGGCTACCCACTCTATCTCTGCTAGTGAAAATGGCAATTCGCCACTATCAACCTTCATTCGCCTCCACTTCTTCTTCTATCTCTAGTACAGATTTATTCAAACCCCCTAAACTTTCTCCTTCATCGTCTTTCCGGTGCAATATCTCCGTCGCTTCTAAACTTGAACCCGAACCTCATCCCGTTTGCACCTCCGTTACGTCATTCGCCCCCGCCACCGTAGCTAACCTCGGACCTGGCTTCGACTTCCTCGGTTGCGCAATCGACGGCATTGGAGATTACGTTACCCTCACAGTCGACCCCCAAGTCCAACCCGGCAGATTATCAATTGCAGAAATCACCGGCGTTGACACCTCCTCAAAGAGGCTCAGCAAAAACCCTCTATGGAATTGCGCCGGAATCGCTGCAATCTCCGTCATGAAGATGCTCAAAATCCGATCAGTGGGTCTATCTTTATCTATCAATACATGTCTCCCCCTTCGCGGTGGCTTAGGTTCCAGCGCTGCCGCCGCTGCCGTCGCGGTTAATGAGATTTTCGGAGGGAGGTTACAGGAATCTGATTTGGTACTCGCGGGGCTCAAAGCAGAAGCGAAGTTATCCGGTTATCACGCCGATAACATTGCTCCGGCGATCATGGGTGGGTTTGTGTTGATCAGAAGCTATGATCCATTAGAGTTGATCTCCTTGAAGTTTCCTCCGGAAAAGAATCTGTATTTTGTGTTGGTGAATCCTCAATTCCAAGCACAAACCAAGAAGATGAGGGCGGTTCTGCCGACGGAGATAACAATGTCCGATCATATATGGAATTGTAGTCAGGCGGCGGCGTTGGTGGCAGGTGTATTGCAGGGGGATTTAGTGGGGTTTGGGAAAGCATTGTCCTCGGATAAAATAGTGGAGCCACGGAGAGCGCCATTGCTTCCAGGGATGGAAGATGTGAAGAAGGCGGCAATGGAGGCAGGGGCATATGGTTGTACGATAAGTGGGTCAGGGCCGACGGTGGTGGCGGTGACGAATGATGAAGAGAGAGGGAGGGAGATCGGAGAGAAGATGGTGGAAGCCTTTGTGGAGAAGGGAAAGTTGAAAGCTTTTGCCATGGTGAAGAAATTGGACAGTGTTGGTGCTAGGGTTATTAGTAGTATATCTACATGATGATGAAGAAGAATAATGATTTAAGCTTTTTTCATGGATTGTTCGACAAGTAAAAATGATAAAAGATTTTGAAATTGAATACATTTTCTGTGAGTCGCTGTTAGGCTATGCTTGACCAACGAAAAGCTATTGGACAGAAATTTGATATTTGGTAAAATTAGGCCAAGCGGTGTGTTGCGGCAGGCACCCACCTCCACTTCAGCAAACACCTCTCCAAAACCGAACTCACCGTCGGAAAAGAGAGACACCGGAGTGGTGCCTGCCGGTGGTTGTTGGCGGCAAGGAGAAGAGAGAGAGACAGAGAGAGCTGAAAGAGAGGGAGAAGAGAGAGATAGCGGCAAGGTACTGCCGCTCAAGCTTGCTGCCCACCCGATGCCGCACCCACGACACAGTGTTTGACGCCGGCAAAGGATGCCACGTCTGATGCCGCTGGTGTTTCACCCTTCCACTCCGTACAGCCTTAGTGGATAAAGTTAATTGGAAATTTTGAATGGCATAAAATGATAGTATTAAGTTTTTTTATATGATTAATTAACGGTATGAGAGAATTTTAAAAAACTCATAACGCTAGTGAATAAATTAGCTTATAAATTATTTTTTAGTTTGTAAAATATGAGAACATGAAAAAATTCAAAAAAATAAGCTACTTTTGGCACTAAAACATGATGTGTATTGTGTAACTTATACAAAAGAAAATCTTCACAAAATTTGCTCGTTATAGATAAAGCATGATTATATATCTACCATAAAATTAAAAAAAAAAAAAAACACTGCATTATTAACATCGAAAGACAAAAACAGACATAATAAAAAAATTTATTTATATTTTAGGCTCATTAACAAAAAAAAAGTCGTGATTCTTTTTTGAGTAAAAAAGACGAAGAGTATTATCATACCATATTTTTAGTGTATTCTAACAGTAATTATTATGTAACTATAATTTTACTATATATTCTCGATAGAGACTATTATCTTAAGTATATTCAATATGTCTGACAATGAGTTGTTTTACTGTAATCTTATTGAATGTCACAATCTAGCTAAAAATATTATCTTTATTATAATCATATTGTATCTACTTTATCTGACAAATGATACTATCTTACTATAGTCTTATTGTATATTTTTCTTTTTTGTGTCTTGTTTTACTACAATCTACCGGGACTCTCTCTATGTGATAGAGAGTACTACAATGGGTGTTTCAATTTTGTATCACAACTTCGGTTTAAGTGAACCGGATACTTAGAATAATGCTTAAATTTAAATCGTAAGCTCAAGTGGTGAATTAGAATAAATTGTTAATGTGACCTTTTGATTCAATCCTGTGCATACATGTTTTAGAAACTAAAATTTAAGTGTCTTGAATTTAAAATGCTTAGGGCCTTAGACCTAACATTAGTTATACTTAGTGCTTTAAGTTCTAAGAGTTGAAGTTGTATGAATTATAAAACAACTAGACGAATGCCCGCGCGTTGCGCAGGAAAAAAATTAGTTAGAATATAAACAAATACATGCTATTTTATCCCAAATTAAAAAAATTATATAGAAAAATATTTTCATTATTTTTAATTATATGATAATACATACATGTGTCATAAATTTGGAAGACAACGAATTTTAATAATTTTAATAAATAAATATAATGTATCAAATAAAAATCAAATTAATATGGTTGAAGATAAATAGTTATCTCAAACCACATAAGTTTGGTAGTCTACCAACAGTTTGTGCTTGGATAAAGTTTTTATAAAATTTCAAATTTAATTTTACTTTTATCTATTTTAAAATCAATTTAAAGATTGTGTATTTGGTCATGTTTTAATTTCAAATATTCAATTTAAATTAATAGTATGCTCTTTTCTAAATAATGAAAGTAAATTAATTGTATTATATATGAGAAAGATAAAATGTCATATGTGTATGTGAAACAATGTGATATAAAGAAAAAAACCTCAAATTGATGTGGTAAAAGATAAATCATTTATATTGAACCATATTGATTTGAATGACTTCATTTATAATAAAAAATAAATATAGTTAGAATACTCGAAGTATATTTATTGAATGACCTCTGAGAAAATTAGAAATCATCATTTTTGACCAATGATATTGCATAATAAATAAAAGTTCAAAATTGCATTATTCAACACAATGCATGCGATTTTGTGCAACTTGATGAACGCATCCATATCTCATCTCGGATCGACTTGCTAAATATTTAAAACTCAACTTCATTTAAAAATAATAAAATTTTAACTATATATTTCCTTAACTTTACTATTTGGAAATGTTTCCAATAATAAAAAATATATAATGATCTATATAATTATTTTAATTTGAGGGAGACCTTTATTTATAGAATAAAAATGCTTCTTGGGTTGGTTTATCATGACGATGTGGGATCAAAATTTTCTTTATAATGTGTTATTTTGTGTCATTTTCTCATCCCACATCACTTAAGAACACAAATAAAGAGAAATCAAAAATCTATAAGTAAAGACACTAATATATTTCTCATCCCACATAGCTTTAGATACAAATTTCAAGGGAAAGAAAACATCTATAAGTAGAGTGGCTAAAATCATTTCTCTAATATCTTTGTTCTTTTGTGTTTTTTATTATAACCAAATTAGGAATCGGTTGCAACATTCCAGGAACCTTTGGTTTCAGTTTTAAGATTATTTCCTAAAATTTCGACGGGTACTCACCGATGTCCACTATGATACAATTTTTTCTAATAAATTCAAATTAATGTGGTATATGATAAAAATTGATTAAATAACATCGATTATAATATTTATATAAACAAATTTTTTTGAACTTTAAACGATTATCTTTTAAAAGTTTCATGTGCATCAATCTTATGAAAACAAAATAAAATGTTTAAGACATTGTCATCACACATTGAACTGTGGCACACGACTTACTATAAACTTGCAAGTCAATTGATTTTTTAATAGTTTTAACTCTTTTAGATATTCATCTTTTAGTTTAAATGATTTTTGAAGTTAAAACAAAATAGGATAGTTGTTGAAACTTTGAGATAAAAACACTAATTAACAATAGACTTTGAAAACAATGGTACACTAAAGATTGATAAGAGAACCTAAAAAGTGGTACCATATAAGAAAAAATTAAAGGTTATATATGTGCAATGCAACATCGTTGTCACTATTTTACGACATACTTTAAACTTGTAACCTAGCAAGTTTTCAAAAGTTTTTTTTGCAATATTCATCTTCATTTTGAGTTTTAATATTTTTTGAAACTAAAACCTATAAATAGAAGCCTTTATCACTTTGAGAAAACATGTTTGTACGATAATATGATATGTAATTAATATTAAACTTTGAAAGTCATATTATGATCAATATTAATGTTAATCCACATTGTTTTGAATAATCTCCTTTATAATAGATGGTTAAAAGGTTAACAATTGGAAATTTGTACGTATATACATATTGGTGAATTGAAAAATGTTTACACCGGTGTCACTTTTTACAAACGACGTACTATAAACTTCCAGCCTAGTCAAGTTTTTAAAATTTATAAGTAATTTTAAAATCTCTACGTATATACATCTTGGTGAATCAGAAAATGTTTACACCGGTGTTAATTTTTAAAAACGACATACTACAACTTCCAACCTAGTCAAAATTTTAAATGTTTTAGTTATTTTAATTTTAATTTTTGAGTTTCAATTCTTTTTATAGTTGAAACTAAATAGTAAAATTTTTTAAAACATGAGATAAAAGCATGTTTTATTATAAAATAATCACTAACTAATAATAGACTTGAAAGATCAAGTTTGATGGAGAAAGGAAGCAAATGCATTGTATTATATAAGAGAAAGATAAATGATCATATATGTATGTGAAGCAATGTGGGATAAAGGAAAAAACTTCAAATTAAAAAGGAAGTTGAAAGGTTGGGGGTTTCAAATGAATATGGTAATAGGAAAAATGCTTCTATTATAAGATATATAGATTTAGAGTAAATTACAGTTTTGGTCCTTCAAGTTTACCAAATGTTGTACTTGAGGACAAATTATTGGAAATTCACGTTGGTGGTACCTAAGGTTTGTGAAACGCTACAAATCGGTTCCTGGGTCAGATCAAAAGACTAACTTGCCCTTTTTAATTTCTTTTTTTCTTTTTCTTTGAATTTATTATTTACTTTATTAATAAAAAAATACCTCCATCCCCTCCCCCACCCACCCCGTATCTCTAGCTCTCTCTCTCTCTCTCTCAAATCTAGTCAAGGTTATGATCAATCCAATCTCGACACCGTCTCCGTGTTCAAAGACATTGGCGCTTGTTCCAAAGTAATCAGGGAGAAGTCCCACCGACGACCCACCTCTTATACATGTATATATATCCCCTGTTATACCTCAAACTTTGAACATTATTCTTAGAAATTGATTTATCTACACAGAGCTTGATCCAAAAAGATGGTAGAGTCAGAGGAAGAGTCGGTGGTGTTTCCGATGATATTGTACGGCGGTGAGCGTGAGAAGGACGTCGACAACATTAAGATTCATCACACGCTCGATTTCAAGCAATTTCAGATATGTTGAAGGAAACAATCGGTATTTCATATAATAATCTAACCACTTACTTAGTCGACAGCGACAAATCCAAAATCTCGTCAGAACGACAGAAAGATTCTCATTAAAGGTAAAGTTAACTTCTCTGTTCTAATCCGAGAGACGAATTACTACTTCCTTGTGGTGAAACTTAATAAACAGGGTGGTTTAGAGTATCTGTTTGTACCGTCGGTCTCTCCTGAGTATTTGATGTACCTGCGTCGGAATCAGCTTGATTTAATCGACGAACAATTGTTGTCTGTATACAGTTCGTACGATCGGTTTCACGATTTGCAGATGAAGAGAGAGAATTACATAAACGCAGCTCTGAATTGGAATCAAGTAATCTATCTACCCCTAAATGTTGGTTTTCCGAGAGTTGAAGAGGCGTATTCAGGTGGAAAAAATCGAACATTATGCAAGGATTGTACTAAAGCGGAGAAACAGGGGAAGAAGTCGATGTTTCACTTTTGTATCTACGACGACGTCGTTGAAGGTGGTTTATGGTCGCCGGTGGGACTTCCCTGATTACTCTGGAACAAGCGCCAATGTCTTTGAACACGGAGACGGTTTCAAGAGTGGATTGATCGTAACCTTGACTGGATTTGAGAGAGAGAGAGAGAGAGAGAGAGAGAGATACGGGGTGGGGTGGGGGAGGGGATGGGGGTTTTATTATTAATAAAGTAAATAATAAATTCAAAGAAAAAGGAAAAATAAATTAAAAGGGCAAGTTAGTCTTTTTATCTGATCCAGGGACCGATTTGTAGTGTTTCACAAACCTTAGAGAACACCAACGTGAATTTTCAATAGTTTGTCCTAACATGCAACATTTGGTAAATTTGAGGGACCAAAACTGTAATTTACTCAACAATTTAATATGAAAACTTGGTAAGACAAGAAGTAATCAAATTACAATAAAGGACTTAAAGCATACAATGATTATAATACTTAAAGATGAATATGTAAAATATCTTTGGGTCATATATCTAATAATTTTTTACCTAAATAGATTACATAATATAGTAACCTAGTTTGAATCTCGAAATGTTGAGATAAGATGGGACTAAGAAGAGAATGTTTGAAAAACATTAAGACACCAAGTTCACAAAAAAGAGTTTAGAGCCTAGTAAGGTAAGGTTGTGCAGATATATAGAAAGCCCTCCATGGACCGATGATCATCTATGTAACCAACCCAGTTTGTATCAAATAATGTTAAAGGAGAAGAGGCAAAAGTTGTAGAAGTACCTTACCAGTAGGCATTAGTGAAAGCCTAAAGTGCAGAGCATACACAATCAACTGTGCCATAACATAACATAGAACCGGTGAACAACAAACTAATGATTCTCAGTTGGTGCATGCATAAACACAGTTTGTTGATTACAAATGTGGTGTCGGGTTGAGAGAGGGTGTTGAGTTGTCAAACAACCAAATGCAATAATAACAAATATGTACCGACTATGCACTCAAAAGAATATTATAATACTAGATCGACTTCGGGACGAGAGAGAGATTTCAGTGATTATGATGAAACATTTATGGCCATATGAATAACTCTTTTCTTAATTGTATACTCTTGTATATTTAAGTAGATGTAGAAGATCGAGAGAGAGAGAGAGAAAGAGAGAGAGAGACGGCGTGTTAACTGTCAAGCACCCATGAGATCTTTAATCTTTGTCCCCCTCCCCCGCACCCCACTCCGATCTTTATTGTCATTTGTCAACAACAGAGGGGGAAGGGTCGCCATTTTTAATACAGAAAAAACAAATTACAATTGTTTAAATAACCCACGACTAAATTCATCGTCGTTTCCTTCTTCTTCCTCCGACGTGATCGCCGTTTAACCTGGTACTTACTAGATCTATACCACCTCTTTCTCCAATATTAGATACCTATATACCTCCATTAATGGATTTCAAATTCGGGATCTTCTTATTGATATTTATGAAAAATTTTATATGATCTTGGTCAAGAATCAGTCTTTTAATTTCTCCTCACATGGGTTTCGTCTCAATTAGGAAGATTTATAATGTGTATAATAGATGATACACTTATCATGATCATAATTATTGGTCCAATCTCTTTCATTTTAAGATTGTCTTCTATGCCTGTTAAGAGAGAATGCCTTCTTTCATTCCTATAATATACCATTTAAAATATATAAATTCGTGGCAGAGGGTGACGCTTATATATGATATTTGTTTTTCTAATTGGACAAATTGGTTGGAGATTTTGTTTTCGTGCAGTAAATTTGATGAGAAGAACATGGTGCTTTGTTGGCAGAAAATAATGTTTTATGCAGTAAATGCGATGAGAATAATTTCAATTTTGTCGAAAATTGCTAGTAAATTATGTTTATTTGCAGTAAATACGATGAAATAACGTTGATTCATGTGGTTAATTGGTAGTTTGCAGTAAATTTGATGACATTTAACATGTATGTTATGGCTAATTCGTAATAAATTATGCTTATTTGCAGTAAACTTGATGAGAATAAAATGGGATATTGAAGAAACTGAAACTTTCATAACTGTGGTGGAATCTTGATTGTTTTTATGGGCAATACATGTCACGGATCAATTGCAATAAAAACCAATCAAAGCTTCAATAACCCCAAACCCCGATCAAGTTCCAAACAAAACCCTCCTTTCCCCAAATCTAACAACTCCTCAAACCCTCATAATCGTGCATCCAAAGAGCTCCCAAAAAAGGATTCCAATTCCAGTCTCAATTCCGATTCCAATCCCAGTTCTAAATTCCTACTTACAGAGACCACCATGAGCCACCACAATCCCAACCAAGCTTATTACGTTCTTGGTCACAAAACCGCCAACATTCGGGATCTTTACACATTCGGTCAAAAACTCGGTCAAGGCCAATTCGGTACAACCTATTTATGCACTGAAAACTCAACGAGTACAAACTATGCCTGCAAGTCAATCTCAAAACGGAAGTTGATTTCAAAAGAGGATGTTGAGGATGTTAGGAGAGAAATTCAAATAATGCACCATTTAACAGGACACAAAAACATTGTAACCATAAAGGGTGCATATGAAGATCCTTTATATGTTCATATTGTAATGGAGCTTTGTAATGGTGGTGAATTATTTGATAGGATTATTCAAAGAGGACAATATAGTGAGTGCAAAGCAGCAGAATTGACAAAAATTATTGTAGGTGTTGTTGAGGCATGTCATTCACTCGGAGTCATGCATAGAGATTTAAAACCAGAAAATTTCTTGTTGGTTAATAGAGATGATGATTTTTCACTCAAAGCTATTGATTTTGGCCTCTCGGTTTTCTTTAAGCCAGGTAAAGTTAATAAAGAATATGCTGATTGTACTTTGTTTGTTACATATTGCTATTATTAATAAATAATGTAAGTATGTTGCTATAATGGGATTGTTTTTTAGGTCAAATATTCAAAGATGTAGTTGGAAGCCCGTATTATGTTGCTCCTGAGGTTCTTAAAAAGAATTATGGTCCAGAAGCAGACGTGTGGACAGCTGGCGTGATACTTTATATACTCCTAAGTGGTGTACCTCCATTTTGGGCAGGTATTTGGTGCCATTTATTTGTTATATGTTTCTTTTTTACTTAATAGAGAAAGCCTAACTTTTTACAAATTTGCCCTCATATCTTTAACGGACTAACATAGTTTGCAACAAATTTGTAACCTTGTTGTTTGGATTATTGTGTAGAAACACAACAGGGAATATTTGATGCGGTTTTGAAGGCACATATAGACTTTGAATCAGATCCATGGCCTCTTATATCAGAAAGTGGAAAAGATCTTATAAAGAAGATGTTATGCCCTCAACCTTCAAACCGCCTAACTGCCCATCAAGTCCTATGTATGTTTTCTTATCTTTCCTTATTCTAGGAGGGCACTTACGTCTTTTTCACATACAAGAGATGAACTTGATTTATGTGTTGATGGAATTAGAACAGGTCATCCATGGATATGTGAAAACGGGGTTGCACCAGATAGAGCACTTGATCCTGCGGTTCTTTCTCGCTTGAAGCAATTTTCTGCAATGAATAAGTTAAAGAAAATGGCTTTAAGGGTATGTACACGAAACATTAAATACTAAATCATATGTGAAGTATATAAATATTAGTTTATAATCAACAAAAGACGATAATAATGGTGCAATAACATTTTGTAGGTAATAGCAGAAAGCTTGTCAGAAGAAGAGATTGCAGGTTTGAGGGAAATGTTCAAGTCAATGGATACAGATAATAGTGGTGCAATAACATTTGATGAACTCAAAGCTGGTTTAAAAAGATTCGGTTCAACATTAAAGGATACAGAGATTCGAGACCTTATGGATGCAGTAAGACTATTATTTATTAAATGGTCTCATAATATATTATGGTATTTTTATACGCTTGTGAAAATTTTAGGGATTATCTGATGTATGAATTTATGATTTTAGGCTGATGTGGACAATAGTGGCACGATAGATTATGGGGAATTTGTAACAGCAACAATGCATTTGAATAAATTGGATAGAGAAGAGCATCTTGTTGCAGCATTTCGATATTTTGACAAAGATGGAAGTGGATATATTACGGTTGATGAGCTTCAACAAGCGTGTGTTGACCAAAATATGACCGATTTTTTCGTGGAGGATATTATTAGAGAAGTTGATCAAGATAATGTAAGTCCAAAAATTTAAAATGACAAAATGTAGGGAATAGCGATGTGCATTACCTTTTTTTATCTGATATGGGTAATGTACTTTATCTTTTACCCTTACAACTTTTTGGCTGTAAATATAGCAACGTACATATATCTTTTTTACCCGTAATAGTGGTGTACTTACATTTCTTTACACATAATAGCAACGTACTTACACCCGAGAATAGCAATATGTAACAAATAAAGTGCATTTGCTACTATAGGTAAATATGTTGCTATAGTGGGTAAAAAAGATAAGTAGCTCTAGAAAGCTTGTTCGGTCCTGTTCCATGTAACAAAAGACGTGAAGGCCCTTCTCTCGTCTGTGCAAAAGACGTGAATGCACTTGTATTGTTTTTTCATATCATTGGAACATTGGAAAGAATTGGTAATTTGTCTGTGTTGAATATCCTTTTTTTATACAAATTTCTTTCAGGATGGAAGAATCGATTATGGGGAATTTGTGGCCATGATGACAAAAGGAAATGCAGGAATTGGAAGACGAACAATGCGCAACAGTCTTAATATCAGCATGAGAGACGTACAAGAAGAGGATCAATAGCATCTCCATACACATATTATTTTTACATGTACCTTAAAATGTAATTATTTTACTTTTGATTCAAGAATTGCTAGTGAATCAAACGTGATCGAAGAGAATTTGATGAGTTACAGGATTAAAAAGAAACTGACTTTGTATGCTAGTTTGGTTATCGAGTCTTGTGAAGATGTTCATATGTACATTCCTAGTGGACATCTTACAAGGTTTTATACTGTCTGAAGATTTTTAATCTAATTTTTTGTAATTTGTGATTTATAAGTTTTGTTAAAATTAGGTTCGGCTTCTAATATCTATTAGGCCATCCACAATTCTTAAGTTTTGCAAATAAAACTCAAGTTGAACAAGTTTCCTACACAAAATGACATTCTATTCATACCAAATTCTGTCACAACCAAAAAGTGATTACAACATCGCTAACAAGCAGTACACCCAAAATAACATGTTCAGAGACAATGTACCACTTTCATCATCTTTTGTACAAAAACATAAAAGACAGCCCATCCCAAACATAACATCAACTTCACTAGTGTTTATTGTAGAGAATCTTTAAGCTTGTTCTTTGATCTTACTAAACCCAGAATAACAACCACCACTCTGCGAACTGTTAGGTGAATGTGAACATTTTGAAGTTGTTTTTTCAAAGTTTGGTGAAACAATTTTCAAAGGTTGGTGAATGTGTTGAAACACAACTCTACATTCACATTATCTTCTCATATGTATAAATAGCCTTCATATGTTCAAGGAAAAATTGCACCACAACTCAATACCTATAAGAATTGAGTGTATCTCTTGTAATCTCCTCATTCAAATAAAATCTAGTTGTAGCCCGTGGACGTAGGATTTGCACCGAATCCGAACCACGTAAAAATCCTTGTGTTCTTCTTGCTTTATTTTCGTGAGTTTGTGTGTGTGTGATAGTGTTTCCGCTGCGTGTACCCTGTCCGATTCCTAACAACTGGTATCAGAGCTTCGGGTTTCGGAGGAGGTCTCGGTTTTAGAAATTAGAGTATGCTCTGTGGTTGCAGTTTTGTCTGATCTTCCACATCAGAAACTAATTTCTATTAATCGTATTAAAGGTATCTCGGTACTTTGAAGGGTGCTGTTCTATCACACAAAAGTACTATAAAATATTTGTCTCTTGTTTGTCGTAATGGCTGAAGACAAGGTTGTAATCGAGAAGTTCAACGGTTCTGACTTTAGCTGGTGGAAAATGCAATTAGAAGCATTGCTATGTCAGAAAGATTTGGACGTTGTACTTGGAGACAAACAGGAGAAAATGGAAAAAGCTGCTGAAGATGCGTGGAACTCAAAGGACAAGAAAGCTAAGGCGGTTATTACATTGTCGTTGGAAAGGAGCGTCACTTTCAACATCATGAAGGAAACCACGGCGCGTGGTATGATGGATGCTCTGACGAACATGTATGAGAAACCGTCGGCGGCTAACAAGGTGTTCTTGATGAGGGAGCTGTTCACTACAAGGATGAATGAGGAAGGTTCAGTTACGATTCACATTAACAATCTAAATTCAATTCTGTCCAGATTATCATCTGTGGGAATTAAATTTGATAATGAGACTCAAGCTTCACTGTTACTAGCTTCACTACCTGATAGCTGGTCAGGAACAGTTACTGCTGTTACGAGTTCCGTGGGGACCAGTAGTATGACGTTTGAAGGGGTTCGAGATTTGGTTCTAGGCGAGGATACCAGACGTAAGAATCAAGGTGGCTCGTCTTCTTCTGAGTTATTAAATATCGGAAGAGGTAGAGGGAATAACAGGAATAGTGGGAGCAGTGGGAGTCGGGGAAGAAGTTCATCTAGAACTTGGAAGAATGTGAAGTGCTGGAACTGCCAAGAGGTGGGACATGTTAAGAGTTAATGTCCAAAGAAAGAATTGAACATTGCTGGTGCTGAGAGTGTGTCTGAGGATGATGCACTGATACTAAGTATGGAAAGTTCTGTAGACTCTTGGGTCATGGATTCAGGGGCTTCGTTTCACGCCATGGACAACGGAGAAACGATGGTGAATCTAAAAGAAGGAGATTTTGGGAAGGTACGGTTAGCAAATGACGAGATGCTTCAAGTAACGGGCATGGGAGATATTGATCTGGTTACTTCATTGGGAACTACATGGAACCTGAAGAATGTCAGGGTGATTCCGGAGCTGAAGAAGAAATTGATTTCTGTTGGTCAGCTGGATAAACAAGGACTGGAAGTAAGGTTTAGTGGTGGTAAATGGAGGGTGGTCAATGGTAATTCGGTGATTGCTCAAGGTATGAAGCGTGGGTCATTATATATGGTTGAGGTACCTGCTGAGGGAAGTATGACCGTCCCCATTAAGCATGACAAAATCTGGTTCGCTAAATCTAGTGCTAAGAGAGTTCATTTTGCAAACATGAATTCTGGAGCCAAGGGGATGTTAGCTGAACGAGTCGGAAAGTCTAAACCATTCAGGGGATTTTGTGACAGTGGGAGCACGGGGTGTGTTCCGGGTACAGTTACAAAGAGCCGTTGGGTTTTGAAGACTAAGACTGAAAAATTCTCTCATGTTGGAAGTTTGCAAAGTTTGGAGAGTGTTAGTGGTCCTCGGTGTATCTCTGGAGCTGGTGGAGTGTCCAAACCAGTTGAGACAGAGGATGAGTCGGTGGCGGTATTGACCACGACTGAGTTGGAGCTTGTAGGAGCTTTAACTGTCCCTTCTAGTACTTGATGATGAGGGGCGGCTGCAACTAGGAAATTGACTGAGTCTTAGCTTGTTCTTTGGAACTGGAAGCTTGGAAGACTTGTTATGTTAGGAGATTAATGAGAGATGTTCAAAATCTTCAAGTGGGAGATTGTTAGGTGAATGTGAACATTTTGAAGTTGTTTTTTCAAAGTTTGGTGAAACAATTTTCAAAGGTTGGTGAATGTGTTGAAACACAACTCTACATTCACATTACCTTCTCATATGTATAAATAGCCTTCATATGTTCAAGGAAAATTGCACCACAACTCAATACCTATAAGAATTGAGTGTATCTCTTGTAATCTCCTCATTCAAATAAAATCTAGTTGTAGCCCGTGGACGTAGGATTTGCACCGAATCCG
The DNA here is from genome assembly GCA_023525715.1 of Cichorium intybus. Lineage (NCBI taxonomy): Eukaryota > Viridiplantae > Streptophyta > Magnoliopsida > Asterales > Asteraceae > Cichorium > Cichorium intybus. The sequence goes on along the minus strand of CM042011.1, from coordinate 41,139,515 downwards.
AACCACGTAAAAATCCTTGTGTTCTTCTTGCTTTATTTTCGTGAGTTTGTGTGTGTGTGATAGTGTTTCCGCTGCGTGTACCCTGTCCGATTCCTAACACGAACATGGGGTCGTCAACCCACACAATAAACCCGCAATTGCTACCTGATTTAGGACAACTCCAAAACCTCCTATCAAAAGTTAAGGTCCGTCCATGATGTGATGATAGACGCTCGTCTTCCACAAAAGAAGTTTACTATTGCAAAAAATTAAGTCTTCAAAAAGAATCGTAAAAGAAGAGATGAAGGTTTTAGTGGTAGAGGGATAAAGGGAGTGATGAACATTGGATATACAAGAGAAAGCAAGGGGAAAAGACCCAAAAAAAAAAAACCCCATCTGAGGGGCTTGTAAGGGAGATAAACGACAAAAATCAAACAGAGTCTGCCATAAGGACTTTTCGTGCAACGAAGGGACCATAAGCGCCAAAAATTTCTCACAAGGACTACATTTTGTATTTTTTACCAACTACAGGAATCATTTATGTAATTTTGTCTTATTTATATAGTCAGCATCCACTTCAAAGTTCAAACGTCCCCTTGTTTAACCGGTTTAAAAGCTTGTATCAAACCTAATTGTCCCGTTTTTGTTGGCCCCGGTCTGCGACCCGTCCCGGTGTTATAAAGTATAAATCAAATTTAAACCCTTGGCCGGCCCTCTTTCGGTGAGTTCCTCCTCTAAAACCCCTTATTATCCCGTCTGGGAGATGCCTTCCATGGCTACCGGAGACAGAAGAAACTTCACTCCTAACAGCAATGGCAACAACAATCTTCCACAATTCGGACCTAAACTCCTTAACAGCGATCAGAAATCCGACTTCTTTGCCAGGTCCATTTCAAACACTCACACAAGCACATAATTTTCATCTCTTTGTTAGTTATCGCATTCGAAATACTGAACCAATATTCTCTCAGGAGACAGAAGATTGAGCAACAGAGAAGATCTTTGCCTATTGCTTCAGGTACACCTCTGTTCGGTTCATCACACTTGATATTGATATTGCTGCCCCTTCAACATAGATTGTATATTCCTTCTAGCGCTTACTGTAGCAATCGCCCCCTACAACAAATACAAATTTCTCACCTTCTAAACGTTTATGAAAAGTTGTCAATGGAGCTGTGTGAGCTCAGAGTTAACATCAGCCTACCTACCTTTTGTTAACTTCAGTGTGATTAAGACCTTATACTAAATCTATTCAATTACTGTTAAGCCACCTTTCTTATTTTAACTGTTATGTACCTTAAGCTTTTTCTCACCATCAATTGTTAATATGTTCAGTTGAGAAAAGACTCATAGATGAGGTCCGGAAAAATGATACCTTGATAATTGTTGGTGAAACCGGAAGCGGGAAGACCACACGTGAGTTTTCACAATCCTTAATTTTATTTTCTGATTTGGCTTCATGGACTCAACAAGAACATGACTTAATCCATTAAGCTATATATGAGTGTTTCTTTTTTAATTTACCAGAGTTGCCCCAGTATTTGTACAATGGAGGGTTTTGTCACGATGGGGGCACAATTGGAATCACACAACCAAGACGTGTTGCTGCAGTAACTGTAGCAAAACGTGTAGCTGAAGAATGTGGTGTTGAATTGGGCCAAAAAGTTGGGTACTCAATTAGGTTTGAGGACATGACCTCTATCTCAACAAGAATCAAATACATGACAGACGGATTACTATTGAGGTTACCATATAATTCTGCATTCTTGTTGTCTTATTGACTAGAAATCAAATTTAGTACCATAATTGAGGTTACTAATGCTCACAGGGAAGCCCTATTGGACCCGTATCTTTCAAGATACTCAGTTATAGTCGTTGATGAAGCTCACGAAAGAACAGTACAGACCGATGTGTTGTTAGGTTTGCTAAAAGATGTACAAAAGAAAAGATCTCAAAAAACTTGTAGTGAATCTAATAACAATGGAGTGGTGAAGGAAGAAAATAATGTTGTGAAGCCACATTTAGTAAGAAAGTTAAATCCTTTGAAGCTAATCGTCATGTCTGCAAGTTTGGATGCAAAAGGGTTTTCAGAGTATTTTGGTGGTGCAAAAGCTGTTCATGTTCAAGGGCGGCAGTTTCCGGTGGATATTCTTTACACCGCCCAACCTGAAACCGATTGTTTGGATGCAGCTTTAGTTACTATATTTCAGGTTTTTTTCTTGAAACCATATTAAGTAAAAAAGTAAAAAAGAAACAGTCTTTTAGGGTTTACTACTTTACAATTTCTTGATGATATTTTGTGTTATTAGATACATTTGGAAGAGGGGCCCGGTGATATACTTGTATTTTTGTCTGGTCAAGAAGAGATTGAATCTATTGAAGGTCTTGTACGTGAGAATCTTAAAAAGATTCCTGAATCCAATCAGAAACTCTTAATCTTGCCATTGTTTTCTTCTCTTCCATCTGAAAAGCAATTAAAAGTTTTCACACCTGCTCCTAATGGATTCAGAAAGGTACAGTACACTGTACACCTCTTATTTACAATTTTTTTTTTTCTGTACAAACCCTAATTTGGTGTGTTATTATTGGTAGGTGATACTAGCAACTAACATTGCTGAAACATCAGTGACAATTCCTGGAATAAAATATGTTATTGATCCTGGATTAGTGAAAGTGAGAAGTTACTCTCCTGACAGTGGCATTGAATCTTTAATTGTTGTTAAAACTTCAAAAGCTCAAGCTCTTCAAAGAAGGTAAGCAATCACATATTCACATTTGTCTAAATTACTATCTGATTAAACTGTGTTGATTCATACATAATAAGTTAAGAAGACAATATTTGGAAATGTGATTGAAATTTTTATTTTTTTTTCTAATGTTGCAGTGGACGTGCAGGACGTGAAGGACCTGGAAAATGTTTTCGTCTTTATCCAGAAAGCAGATTTGAGGGACTTGAGGATTCAACAATACCAGAGATTAAAAGATGTAACCTTTCAAATGTTATTTTGCAGCTTAGTGCTCTTGGTGTTGATGATATAATTGGGTTTGACTTTATGGAAAAACCTGATAGGTAAATAAATGAAACTATGAAAGTATGTTGCTATTTTTACATTTGATGTGTGTTTTTAGTGACTTGTTATTCTTGAATACAGAATGGCTGTAATCAGATCACTGGAATTGTTGTACTTGTTAGGAGCTTTAACAGACGAAAAAAAATTATCAGATCCAATTGGACAACAAATGGCACGTCTTCCATTAGAACCAAATGACTCAAAAGCCCTTATTTTAGCCAGTCAATTCGATTGCTTGGAAGAAATGTTAATAGTTGTTTCAATGCTATCGGTGGAATCCATCTTTTACGCCCCTCGTGACAAGTTAGAAGAGGTATGCATACTTTCACCATTTATCTAACAACTTTATAATGATAATAATAATAATAATAATAATAATTTTTTGATAGTCACGGACGGTTATTAAATCGTTCTCAAGTCCTGATGGAGACCATATTACGTTACTTAATGTGTATCGTGCTTCCCTCGAGTTTTTAGAGAAAAACAAAACGGAAAATGGAAAAGAAAAAGCGGAAAAGAATTTGAGGAAATGGTGTAAAGACAACTTTATTAATAGTCGTTCCTTAAAGCACGCTCGTGACATTTACAAGTTTGTCTCAATTCTCTTCTCCTCTTATTTACTTTTTGTTTTTCCGAAAATGCCCCTTACATGTGGCGGTTTGTTGCAGTCAAATCCGGGAAAATGTTGAACGAATGGGGCTTAAGATCGGCTCATGTGGAGATGACTTGTTACCATTACGTAGATGTCTTGCTGCTTCTTATTTTTTGAATGCCGCCCTGAAGCAGCCTGATGGTACATACAGGTAATATATTATATATATATATATATATATATAACCATTTTCATAAGTTTTTATATAAAAATTTTAGAAATGGATGATGGAATTTTGATTGATGATGGACAGGGTATTGGCAAATGGTCAGATTGCGGAGATACACCCGACTTCTGTTCTAAGGCGTACGAAAGCGGAGTGCATAATTTTTTACAATCTGGTTCAAACGACGCGTAATTATGTCAGGAATGTTACTAGAATTGATTATTTGTGGTTAGCTGAGTTGGCTCCTCAATGTTATGCTTTGAAGGACTAAAAGCTTTTTGCAATGACAGACATGAGATTCTAGTTTAGTGGCTATATTGATTAAATGGTGAAAGTATGCGTGATTTTTCCATATTTTAACCGACAATCCATGATGTTACTTTGCTTACATCTTCTCCCAAAGTTCCAAAAGTGAGTGAGAGTCGAATTAGTATATAATTAGATTTAATGAAAGATGTATGGTCAAATAATTAAATTTGTACAAATACATAACCAATGAGCCTACTAGAAAGATAAAATATATTCATTTTTTGGCCTTTGAGAACCGAAGACATCTGTACTTCTCACCACTGACGGTAATTTCAAGAGCGCCATCTTGATTATCTTGATTGGATGCTGTTCCCATCAACACACTCTTCTCTTTCTCAAGGTTCTCTCTCTCCATCTTCAATCTTGCTTCTTGTCTAGCAATTTCTGCCTGAAATAATCAATACAATTACTTTGCTCAACCTTTTTTCCCATTCAGTGTTGTTTGTATAGTGTTGTCTGAATAAACGATGTTTAAAAGGTATTTAAGAAAATAATAGCATTCCATCAAATAAGGATTTGATATTTAGATCAACCTATTGACAAGTACCTACAACCATGAAATCTTTTCCATCAACAAGAAGCCTGCTACTATCTCATATTAATTTAAAGAATGTTTCAGTGGAAAAAATAGCAACCTACTTCCATTAATTTGTTTACCAACCCAATGGAGAGGCAAGGCACATTTACTAGTGAAATTCTAGGTTAAAAGGGTATTTGAGTACTTTTAAACAAGAAGGAAATGCTGGGAATTGAAGTCCATGGGTTCTAGGATGGAATGCTGAAATCCATCCAAGGATTTAAGGAATTCGAACGAGATTCAATTCCATACACGTTTGCAACCAAAGATGGGATTGGAATGGAATTGAATTCCAATTCAGGTCAAATCCCACGAGAAACCATATGCCCTCTAGCTTTATGACAAATGTTACCTATCTCCCTCCATGATTTCCACGAGGGGCTCAAATTAGGGCTACAGAAAGAAGGAAGTAGATTGTTATGCTACACAAATGAATGAATGTCCTTTGCTAATTCTTGTATATACCACTAATTTGGAACAAGGAAGGAACTTATTTTACCCCTATATAATCTTCTAAATCCTTTCACAAAATATAGTCATCTATCAAGTATTTTGGTCATGAGAAATTTGAGGTTTCCTTTAGTTCTTCCACAGTTCAAAATTAGTTACAATACTAACACATCTATTTCAAGGGTTTACACAATTACTAGATAGAACTCAATTTGAAATAAGGAAGGTCATCAGGGATCATTAAAGAAGAAAATCGGACCTCGCGGCGAGAGAGTTCGGCTTTCCAGGCTGCTTCACGTTCGGCGACCTCTCGCTCACGCTCTTCAATGTAACTCTGCATCTCTCTCTCCTTCATGATTCTGTCTTGTATGTCCGCATCCAAAGCTTCCTTCAATTCCTCTACAAATTTGTCAACAACCGTCTTTATCCTTAACGACATCTTCTCTTACTCAACAACGACGATCTCCTCGCTCAGTACTTAGTTGTTACGACCGCGGGTGACGGAATATGAATTCGACGTATCAGAACACAATCCAGATTGAATGAAGAATGGAGTGCTACTGTTTGTAGAGAATCAGCAGGTTCCGAGAATGACGATTGGAAGACTCAATGGCAGGAGCTTAGCACACACCGCAAGTTTGGAATTTGGAGGAGCCAAGAAATGCTAAATTGGAAAGCAAGCCAAACGGAAAAACGAGAGATTCCCTTTTACACATTACCACCACCAACTTTACTTTATTTGTAATTGATCACCCAGCTTTGAAAATTGTTAACAAACAAGTGGTGGTTTGCGCGTTTTGAAAGTAATTATGTGACATTAAATAATCAAAATCAAATAATTTAAATTATAAAAACAAATTGTATAAGAAATTTTTTGAGTGTGTTCATGCTGAATAAAATTTTAACAATCGGACAACTGGTAAACGAAACGAAATGTTTTAATAAATATTAATTGTTTAATATTTTGATAAATAAATAACAAAAAATATTAATGTAAAAAAACAACACCTGAGAATGAAGTGAAAAGATAGCATGGATTTAAAACTAACGGGCCAGTTTTTAACGATGATATGACTTCATATATGTATTTTTTTTAAGACCGGTGAAGATACAGAGACGTCTTGCCTTGCATTCACAAGCGACGCTGCATTACCCACTCCTGGTCACCCCTAATTGAAATCTCCAAGGTTCGGACTTGTGACCTCCCCTACCGGGTGTCCAAGCCTTACCCGGTGAGACAAGGTGATGATTTCAGCTTTTACCGAGGACCTGATCTCATATAGGATTTTTTTTTTTTTTTTCGTATAGGAGATTGTGGATGCTTAAATTTATGATAGCATAATATGAGTATTCTAGGCCCTAACGTCATTTTACATGTTTCCGTTTTTTTATATTATGTACCTTGTTATATTTGTCTTCACTTTTTAACTCTTTACTCATATGTCATTTTTAATAGGAGAGCGTGAAGATTTATATATGTAGTAGAACAACATATGTCCTAGTTAATTTCTTATATGATTGTCTTTTGTATAACATTTCCATGCTTATTTTTCCCTCTTATTTGTTCCACTTTTCTTTTAAATCATATTTCTAGTGCACACTTTACGTTTTTCTTTTAAATATTAATTCTCGTGCACATTTTATGTTTTATTGCATATATAGTTAATGGTTTTGATAACGGTTTATAAAAACCTTACTACAAAATTTTTTTCTACTTATTGCAATTTGTCATCTTCTTAAATGCAAGTTCTTTTAATCGGGATACAAAAATGTTTGCTTCAAAGATAGTTCTCTTTTACAAAGATCCCAATTTAAATGCAAACGTCGATTGAAATTAGATTTCATTCCGAAAAGGATATTTGACTAATAGTTGAGTTATGTTACTTCTACTAAATCAGATAAGATCTTATGCAGTCATGTATGTGTTAGCATTAAGAAGATGAAAATCTACAATGTAGGTATTTATATTCAATCTTGTGATTTACCTTCCTCATTTCAGATAGAGATGAGGTTTCCCTATTTTATATGTGTTACTGATTTGAATCTCAATGGTTTGCCTCAGTTGTCCACAAGACTCTTATACCTACATGCTTAAGAACATTAACTTCTGGTACTCAATCCAACTAGCCAAATCCAATAGCAAGTCTGACTTATAAGTGAATTTCTTTTATTTTAATTGTAAAATATTAGGATTCTCTTCATATAAATTTTAATTGTTATTTATATGTTAACAGTTTAACATGATCCTTGTTATGATTATCATCGGTTTCAGTTATTTCTTTTTTACTAACGAAAAATAGATGCACAACAAAAGATGCGAAAGAAAGGAGAATGAGTGATGGGTAATGAACACGTTATAACTAGAAAACGAGGGCATTTTTTGAATTTTTCTTGAGGTGTACATGTTTACTGTTTCACTTTCATTTCAACCCCTAACTTTAGCAAGGGCCCAACCACAACGAGTTCTTCGCCTCTCAATTTCCTAGCCAACTTTTTCCCTTTTCCCTTTCTTCATTTTTCTTTCCCTTAGTTTTAGAATATATACATGTCTAGCTTGTTTGCTGTCCATAAATAAAGTCTTAAATTCAGAACTATTGATTTCCCTCATTTATATTGACCTCAAGACTATTGATGTGAACACCCGATATACCATTAGTTTAGGATACATATGTACAAGTTACAAAAGTGTTTTAAAAGAGACAACAAATAAACATATCGCTTGAGTTGGTCGACATATCACCGTGAGTTTTAGTCGAAAATGACTATTTTTATACAAGATTGAAACTATCCCCTAATACCTTTTTGGTCTTATTTGTGTTTTACAAAGAGCATGAGACATCTTCTATGGATTCTCGTCTTGTTATTAAGTACATTACTTAAAATGGAGCAATCATATACAACTTATCGCGACTTGTCCCATTGAGTAAAAAAGAAACACCACATTAGCTGATTGCCATCTCGTCTTGCTCGTTTACATACTCAATAGAGTCACCATAATATTTAAAACCCTCTTGCCTAATACTTTCCGAAAGGTTTTTTTCTCCTTTTGATTCTAAATAACCGACTAATAACTTAAACGTTGATCTATCGGGCTCACAATCGACCTCTTTCATCAACTCAAAGCAATCCATCGCAAGTCTAGTGATGTTGTAACTCATCAAAGTTTCTAATAACACATTAAACCCCTCGGTTTTGGCCTCTAATCTATCTTTTTCGGTTTTTAATTCGATAAAAATCATATCAACATTATCATACAAGTTATTTTTTGCCAAAACCGAGATTATTTCTGCGTATAATGATACGTCGGGTTTATACCAGTGTTCCTTTTTGATTTCTGCAAAAACCTACATCAAGAATAGTGAATATCAGATAGGGATAAAAGTATAAACATAGTTTCAAATTAAGATTGAATATAAGCCTTTATGTATTTACATACAGATAAACTACCTGATCTTTTTAAGGGTTAAGTGTAAGAAACAGCAACATACTTTTGTTGATTTATTTATTATAACATCATGCATTCACTTATTCTTACTTTAAAAAATCTAACCACTTATAGGTATGCCATACAGTATAATGTCAGTAAACAATTATTAAAGTCCTGTGATCAAATTAGAAAGAAATTTTATAAACATACTAACCATAAGAGCAAGCAGGGAATTTTCTTGGCGAAGAAGTTCACGGAGAATGGCCATCATATCAAACTTCAGTAATCTACTAAACTTGGAATCAATCACTTCTTGTTGTTTTTCTGCAGATTTAGAGGCCCGTTTGAGTGCTTGAATTGTTTGAATGGCTTCAATGCTTAGATTTCGACCTTTTTGCAATGGTTTCCTGTTCTTGCTTCTGTCTCTCATTGTTACTCTCATTGGAACCCGATCACATAACCTTCCACTGCCCGTCTGCCCGAATTTAAGTGACTGGCAGTTTGAAAGTCCCACAAAATCTGTTGTAAAACTCATTCTTGTTTGTATAGAAACATTAGAACTCATACTTGTGATTGCCATGGCCTGTCTTCAAATTCACACTGAAATGCATTAAAAGTAGGATGTTATAATACACAAAGAATAGAAAGTAAATTGCATTTAGCTTTAAATATTGTAACTTGAACAAAAACAACAGAATTATAACAACATTGGAATCAAAGGTCAAACCTAAACTACAGCAATTTCTGAACTGAATATGTGTAGAATGTGTAATGCATATATGCGGAGACTATGAAGCGAATGGATACACAACATCTAAAACTAAAAAAGAAGCTTGGAGAAAAATGCATAACAGCACCAGTAGCTACACAGCAGTAATATCTTAGATGGAATAAAAAGAGATTAATCAAACAGGGATACCTAAAATTCCGCCCTCGAATTTAACTCACTTAATTTCAGAAGCTACCAATTTGAGGTAGTTTAGCACATTAGGGCTTTGAATAGAAGAAATCACCTGGTAAATCTTCTTAAATTAGCATGTAAGGCGTCTCGAGTCGGTGAGTATGGGATTTCTCCCCGTTAATCGTTCGATGTATAGGGTTTCAACTATAAAAAGAAAACCAGAAAAATGGTTGTAAAATCTTTGAATGTGGTAAAGAAGCATGAGGTTCGTTGAAGGATTTCAAATAAGGTTAATTTTTTGGTTTAAACAATTATTATTATTATTATTAGAGTAAACTGCAAATTTGGTCCCTGTGGTTTGCAAAAAAATGTGAGTACGGTCCAAAAAGTTTTCAACTTGCACCACTGGTCTAAAATCGAAAACATGTTGTGGTTTTGGTCCCTGTCAAACATTAAAAGACTATAATACCCTTTTGTTTTGCTTTTTTCATTTTTTATATTCATTTTAGGAGTTTTATAATTAAAAAGGTAAAAAACAACACACTTCCACCCACGTGAACCTCTCTCTCTCTCTCTCTCTCTCTCTCTCTCTCTCTCTCTCTCTCTCTCTCTCTCTCTCTAGGGTCAATGCCTCCCAATTTCAGCACCACCCCACTCCTCCATTTCCACCACCGTAACTTCATCTTCTCCGACGAAGTAGTTTGCATCCTATTGAAAAAACCAGATGATAAAACCCACCTTATTCACTTCTCTCTCTCTCTCTCTCTCTCTCTCTCTCTCTCTCTCTCTCTCTCTTCTGATGAAAAAAAGTAGATGATAAAACCCACCATCGCTACCAAGGGATTTCTCCGGCACAAAATTCTTCTTGCCAAGATTTCTCTCTAACAAAATTGAAGAAATCCCAGGCCCAATACACCCCAGTTGAGTCGCAGAAGAAGGTGATAATGACCTGATGTTAGTAACGATAATATATGAAGCTTTTTAATTTTCTGGGTGAGTATTCCGATCGCACTCCGGGTGAGTATTCCGATCTTGTTAGTGTCCAGGCATTAGACCCTGGAAACAATTCCAGTCTAACTGGGTCGAGTCACCACGATGATTTTAACATCTGATCTGAATTCAACCCTCATCTTGTCATAAAACTGTGCTAGTGCCGCTTTGCTTGCCTGAATTCATCATGTCAAATATTAAAAACATAAGATATTTCACCAATTTGACGAAAGGAATTGAAGACTGAAGCAAATGAGAGGACATTACATTGTAAAGGCTCATCCTTGGAAGAGGAACCCAGGAAGCCGACGATGATTGCATACATTTCGATTTAAGGTGTTCACAACTTCAGTAGTTGATTTTTATTTCTATAGAGCATTTGTTTAACATGTCCAACATTAGGGAGATCTTTATCGGCTGCATCAGATTCGATTTTGAGGATAGATTAAGGTTTAGATGAACGGGAATGGATATAACTTCAAGCTGTGTTGGATCTGATTCAGGGTTTTTACCTAATGGCTGCATCGTTCTCCGACGGGACTGTAGAGGTCCGGTGATACTTCAATCTGTGTAGCATGTTTTCTGAAAACTCATTCAATCCCGTAAGAAAGCATAACACCAGACAAAATCAAATATGGCTTCAGCAATCGATTTCCCCATCGAAATCAGAGGAAGGGAGAAGTGGAGTTAGCTTCGATTTCAGCAAAGGATATAAAGGGTGATGGGTGGATATGGTTTGTTTTATCGGAGATGAAGAGATGGAGAAGGAGAGAGAAAAAGGAAGAGAGAGAGAGATATTTATTTTTTAATAAAACATTAAAATAAATTAAAGAAATATAAAAAATATATAGAAAAGAACTCAAAAGGGTAAAACAGTCTTTTAATGTTTGACATGGACCAAAACCACAAAAGGTTTTCGATTTTGGACCAATGGTGCAAGTTGAAAACTTTTTGGACTGTACCCACATTTTTTGCAAACCACAAGGACCAAATTTGCAGTTTACTCTTATTATTATTATTATTAGAGTAAACTGCAAATTTGGTCCCTGTGGTTTGCAAAAAACTGTAGGTGTGGTCCAAAAAGTTTTCAACTTGCACCACTGGTCCAAAATCGAAAAGCTTTTGTGGTTATAGTCCCTATCAAATTTTAAAAGACTGTTTTACCCTTCTAATTTTTTTTATATATTTTTAATTTACTTTAATGTTTTATTAAAAAACAAATGGCACCCACTCCATCTCTCTCTCTCTCTCTCACTCTCTCTCTTCCTCACCATCCTTCTCTCTCCTCTCTCTTCCTCACCATCCTTCTCTCTCCTCTCTCTTCCTCACCATCCTTCTCTCTCCTCAGCAGAGGAATTTGTCGTTGGAGAACAAATGGTTTGTTAATTCCGACTCAACGAATTGTTAGTGTTGCAACACCCTTTACGAATTACACAGCAGTGTGTGACCTGGATCTCCCTTTTCATAGCGATAAACGCACAATCAAATGTCGCAATTCATACACTCAAATATCAAATCACCAGCGAATTGTAATTGTATTTGAAAAATTAACATGAAATGCGACAAGGAAGGAAAAGAAACCCATTTTCGTGTCTGCGTTTTTGAATCTGTAGTGTGAATGGGTGCCTCTGAAAGAGAGGGGAAATCTGGGCTGCTGTTGCTTGGAACCCGATGAAAGATATATAAGAAATTAATCCAGTGGTTTTTACTGGATTCTGACGATATTGATAGTTATTGTACCTTCCCGTAAACCCAGATCGGGATGGTTGGAGAAGAAGAAGAGAGAACAACAAAAACCGAGTGAGTGAGACGGAGATAGTGGGAGAGATAGAGTGGACGCGAGGCACAGAAATTTTGAGAATTAGAAGCAGCGAGAAAAACGGGAGCCGACATCAAATCACTGTTGCAGTGCTGTTAGGTTTAGGCAGTAAAATTGCCGCTGCCGACAACAAGGGTGCTGGTGTTGGCGGCTGATGTTGGCTAATTCAACAGATTCCTCTCTAAAAGTTTTGGCTGATTTGCTCTGTATTCTTGATCTTTCAATGCGTGTTGGCTAATTTATGCAAAAAATTTAGACGAGCTTTGGAGCTTTGTTGTGTTGTATCATATGAGGAAGAAGGAGAGAGAGAGAGAGAGAGAGAGAGAGAGAGAGAGAGAGAGAGAGAGATATATAGATAGATAGAGAGAGAGCTTTGTTGTGTTGTGTTGTATCAATGGGTGTTGGCTAATTTAGGCAATTTTGTTCTTGACTGGTACGTCTATTAGGAGGAGGAGGAGAGAGAGAGAGAGAGAGAGAGAGAGAGAGAGAGAAAGAGAGAGAGGGAAGGGCACCAGGGGTTGGTTTATTTTTTAGTTATTCTTTTTATATTTTTTAAATAAAAAATGCATTTAAATACATATAAAAAATAGAAAAATAAGTTAAAAGGATAAAAGAGTCTTTTCAACTTTTTCAGGGACCATAACCACAAAAAAAATTAAATATTGGACCAGTGGTGCAAGTTGAAAACTTTTTGGACTCCACCTATATTTTTTTGCAAACCACAGGGACTAAATTTGCAGTTTACTCTTATTATTATTTATAGTTTGTACATTTTATCTTCATTAATTATCCCGTTTTCGGTTAATTTTTGATACTATATATATTTTTTTTGAAAACCTTCATTTTTTTGGAAAAAATAGTCAAAATTTTAAATTGGAAAGATTTCATGTATATCTTAAATAAATATCAAAATATCGTATTTATCCAACCTATATCTTGTTGGTTTTTAGTGCAGACTTTAAACTAAAAACCTAAGTTCACATGCACCTTATAGGGTCTATGTTTTTCACAATTAAACCTATATCTAAGGCCAACAATAAAATAAATAAAAGATGAATTTTATACCTTTGACCTTTAGAAGCTAGCACCATAAATGTCGTGCCTCTAATGGCTCACACCCAAGAACTAGCAAGCTAGATGAGAAAGAGAGAGCAAGGAGAGATCCTTGAAGTTGGCATGAATAATGGGGTGTCAGGGACCTCTATTTATAGTCTCTAGGTGATAAGCAATAAGGAGTATAGCTGCCTTATTTAAGATCCTGATATGATAAGGCTTTTATCAGATAAAGGGATCTGCTTATCACTGCCATAAACAGCCTCATGGGCTGCGAAATCCACAAGGCTCCAAGCCTTGGATTTCGTCCAACATATTAGGGTTTCCATTGTTCAACTATTAAACAATTACAAATCAGCCCCTGCACAATTAATTAATCCAATTAATCCCAAAATTAATTCTAATTAAATTGTGGTCAATTATTAATTAATTATATGATTTCTAATTAATATATTATTCTTATAATATATTAACAAATCATTATTTCTCTCTCTTAATTAATTATCTAGTCCTTTGCCAGTTATGATGGCAACCCAAAAAGGACTATGCTACTGTCAAATTAAGTGTACTTCTAAATTATAGTTATTGCTTAGACACCTTAATCCAACAGTCTCCCACTTGGATAAGTCTATAACTATAATTCCATACAGCTTAAATTTGACCAGCATATTGTAGCTTCCAAAAGTCGCTGCGTAACTCTGACCTAGTCAGTCTATGTCTTAAGATAAGTGATCATATGACCCTTCATTCTACAAGATATCATTCAGATCTGAGGCATGGTCCTTAGGTGCTGTTTGTTTTTGAAGAGGTAAAACGTCTGCAGTCTGCGGACCACATCTGCAGAAGAAGAGGTGGACTAAACATCTGCAGTCTACAAGAAAAAGACTGTTTGTTTTTAAAAGTCTGCATACCGTTAAAAAACTAAAGGTTAAATAAAATAACTTTTTTTTAACTTATAAGACTTTATCGTGTGACTCCTTTATTCCGCTGTATTTTTCGTCATCAAATCCATGAGTTTTATCAAGATTTACAAACTAAATAAATATATTCAAAGGAATGGAATTAAATTCCACACCATTTCTAGCCAACCAAATTCAATCACAAATTCTGGTTCCGATAACCGATTTTGGTTCCTTCCCAAACTAACCCAAACTACTAATAATAGAAAAAAGACGATTGAAATCTTCAAAGATTCATACTCATCATATATACCGATAAATTTAGACAAACATATAACTGTTTGCAATAACATTAATAACTACATTAGTAAAAATTTCCCAAACTCAAGGTTTTCAACATGAAACAAACAACACGATTCAAAACTAAAAAAAAAAAAATGCTCTTTACAACCCAAAAAATCGAGGTGCCACAAACAACAACCACTGAAACAAACAATAACCCCTTGATTCCTGTTGGATCAATCTCATAGCAATCCAAAACAAACGGTCCAATTGTAATCACCACATTAATCACCAAAAGCAAAAAAAGTGGCCTCGAAAATACATTGCTTTTATGATATAGCTTCCAAGAAGTGGGACTCCTGTATATGACATCAATATCAAACTTCATATCTGATTTCAGCAATAAAATGCACAGAAAGATCTAATTTCAGCAACAATTACACAAAAATTACAATCGGTGACAAACAATTGCACAAAAATTACAATCGGTGACAAACAATTGCAGAAATATGAAAGCCACAAATTAATCCTACAACCCTAGACTTTGCAGAAAAATTAGAACCACAAATTTTAGAAAAATCAGAACCACAATTTGCAGAAAATTAGAATCGAAAATTTCAGAAAAATCAAACTTACCTCCGGCTATTTTGTCGGCGGTTTGAAAAGTGGGTATGTTTAGGTCGAGCGACGGCGTAGAGGAGACGAATTCGTTGGTTTGGTGTGGGTCGATTTGGTCGGCGGATTTCAAACAGGAACGATGTTGTGGGTCGATTTCCACCGCTGTGGAGCGACTTCAGGCAGACAGGTCGATGGTTTAGGTCGACCGACGACGACCATGACAGGTTAACTCGGTAATGGAGAGGAAAGATGGAGAAGAAATGGAGACGAAAGGAACCAGATTGAAGAAGAAACAAAGAATGATTTTTTGTTTTAGGTCATCTTTACAATGAAATCTTGCAGACACGGGAAGACCCAAAAAGTGGATGGTCCAGCTCTTTTCCAAGAAGAGGACGCGCAGACGTTTTTACCTCTGCGGTCTTCTAAAAAACAAACCGTCTGCAGGAAGAATGTCTGCCCGTCCGAAGACATAAGTGGCCAAAAAGCTCTTTTTGCAAAAAACAAACACCCTCTTAGTCTTATTCCATGTTTCCCGATTACTGATTTGTGATGATATAGGACTACTAATCGAACACATCAATTAAGTCCTGGCCGGGCCCAACACAATTAGTCATCACCAAATCGCGCACAACAATACGTTTTATAACATCGAGTTACCGATGCGTTTACGCATTATCAATGGGAAACCGATTTGTAAATTTCAACTCATATGTCTTGGTTTTAAGATCATAGGATATTACCATCTCAGAAGTACTTAGTGACAATTCCATGAAGTGATTCTCTGAGTGCGGGTTGATCCAATACTCAAATCTCTATTTCTGAGTACTCATGAATATTGCAACAAGGCTATTGCTATGTCTAACTCATTAGGCAATCTACAATTCAATTCATGACAGTCTTAGTTCATAACTTACTTCCAAAAGTATGATTGACCGTGGATGTTTGAATAATTAAATTATTTTAAAAGTAAAACATGCAAATTATGAAACAGGCAATGTACTATTGATAATGCTAATAAATAATTCTATATTATTTAATCACCAAATTCAATTACATCATCAAGTTTCAAAAATATCTATCTAATTGCCAAAACTAATATCATCTTTCAGTCCAATGCTTCTTGCATTCTGATGGTGTTTAATCCTGTGAAGAGCCTTTATCAGAGGATCTGTAGGATTTTCTTCAGATGATACTCTTTTTACCAGCAGGTGACCTTCTTCTACTCTATGTTTGATATAATGGTACTTTCTGTCGATATGTATGGACTTTCCATGATCTCAAGGTTCCTTGGTCAAGGCAACCGCTCCTTCATTATCGCAGAATAGTTCTATTGGTTCTTGAATGGTCGGGACTACTCCAAGGCCACCGATGAAATTCTTTAGCCAAGCCGCTTCCTTTGAAGCTTCACTTGCAGCTATATACTCTGATTCACAAGTTGAATCAGCCACCGTTTCCTGCTTGGAACTTTTCCAGGTCACTGCTCCACCATTTAATAGAAATACCTAGCCTGACTGAGAGCGGTAGTTTTCTCTGTCTGTCTGAAAACTGGCATCACTATATCCACTTACTCTTAATGTATCTTTGCCACCAAGGACTAGGATCAGGTATTTCGTCCTTCGTAAATACTTGAGTATGTTCTTAACCGCTGTCCAATGTGCTTTGCCCGGGTTTCCCTGATATCGACTGACCATGCTCAAGGCAAAAGCCACGTCAGGGCGTGTACATGTCATAGCATACATGATCGATCCCACAACCGAAGCATAGGGCACTTGACTCATTTCAGCTATTTCTTCATCTATACTTTGGCATTGAGTCTTACTCAATTTAGTATTGCTTTGCATTGATAATTCTCCTTTCTTTGAATTTTCCATACTGAATCTTTTCAGTACCTTGTCCAAGTAAACACTTTGGCTGAGTCCAATTAGTCGCTTCTTTCTATCTCTCAATATTCTTATCCCGAAAATATATGCAGCTTCTCCAAGGTCTTTCATGGCGAAACACTTACCGAGCCAAGATTTTACTTCTTGTAGGGTCGGTATGTCGTTTCCCATGAGCAATATGTCATCAACATATAGCACCAGAAAAGTGACTATACTCCCACTAGCTTTTGTATATACACAGGACTCATCCTCACTTCTAGAGAAACCAAACTCCTTGACTTTCTCATGGATGTAGAGATTCCAGCTGCGAGAAGCTTGTTTCAATCCATATATTGATTTCTCAACCTTACACACCCTGTGAAACTTTGCGTCTTCAAAACCTTCTGGCTGATTCATATAGACATCCTCAGCCAGTTTCCCGTTAAGGAAGGCGGTCTTGACATCCATCTGCCAAATTTCATAATCATGAAATGCAGCTATGGCAAGCATTATCCTAATGGATTTAATCTTGGCTACTGGTGAGAAGGTTTCATCAAAATCAACCCCAGGGGTTTGAGTGAAACCTTTTGCGACCAGTCGAGCCTTGAAGGTGTGTACCTTTCCATCCATGTCGGTATTCTTCTTGAAGATCCATTTGTACCCAACTGTCTTTCGACCTGGTACATTGTCAACCAAGTTCCAAACTTGGTTGTCATACATGGACTTTTGATCTCGCTGTCCATTGCCTCTTTCCACATAGCAGCCTCAGGGCCTGCCATTGCTTCCCTGTAGTTAGCTGGCTCATCCAGATTCACCAGTGTTCTATCACTGACGAACGTGTCACCATCTGTAGTAATATGGAATCCATAAAACTCAGGTGGTGCGCTAACTCTACCAGAGCGCCTGGGAGGTAATGAAGTGATTACCGGTTCAACAGGAACTGATTCCTCTGGTTGAGGGCTAGTGTCATTTATGGTTGCCTTATTTCCAGGTTCTTGAATTTCTTCAAGGTCAATGGTCCTCCCACTGTCTCTTTGGAATATGAGATCTTTCTCTCGAAAGATTCCCCTTCGTGCTACAAAGACCACATCCTCGCTTGGTCTGTAGAACAAATATCCAAAGGACTGTTTCGGGTAACCAATGAAATAACATTCTCACTTCTGGCTTCGAGCTTGTCATGAGTCTCTCCTCTTACGAAGACTTCACAGCCCCAAACCTTAACATGTGCTAACGAGGGAACTTTCCCTGTCCACATTTCGTGAGGTGTTTTGTCAACCTTTTTGGTAGGGACAAGATTGAAAAAATATTGATCGTAAGACTGATTGATATAAACGCCCTATAAACCTTTAGTTTAGGATACATCTAGAAGTTAAAAAAGTGTTTAAAAAGAGACAACAAATTAACATATTGGATAAGTTGGTTAACATATCACCATGAGTTTTAGGCTGAAAATGACTATTTTTATACAAGATTGAAATGATCCACCAATACCTTTTTGATCTTATTTGTGTTTTACAAAGAAAATATATGTAATACCATCAAAAGGATGTACTTTTGTTAACAAGAAAACATGAGCATCTTTTATGGATTCTAGTCTTGTTACCGTACGCACTCATGCCGGGACGAGACATTATAAATTTAAAAACATGCTTTACGAACATGATAAAGCCCTCATTTCTTAGACTTTTTTTTATTAAGTCGTTCTTTCTATATTAATTGAAAAAGAGCACTCATATACAGCTTAACAGATCAAGTGTTGTGCTATTGAGTAAAAAAGAAACATCACATTAGCTGATTGCAATCTCGTCTTGCTCGTTTACATACTCAATAGAGTCACCATAATATTTACGACCCTCTTGCCTAATACTTTCCGAAAGGCTTGGTTCTCCTTTTGATTCTAAATAACCGACTAATAACTTAAACGTTGATCTATCGAGCTCACAATCGACCTCTTTCATCAAATCAAAGCAATCCATGGCAAGCCTAGTGATGTTGTAACTCATCAAAGTTTCTAATAACACATTAAAACCCTCGGTTTTGGCCTCTAATCTATATTTTTCGGTTTTTAATTCGAGAAAAATCATATCAACATTATCATACAAGTTATTTTTTCCCAAAACCGAGATTATTTCTGCGTATAATGATACGTCGGGTTTATACCAATGTTCCTTTTTGATTTCTGCAAAAACCTACATCAAGGATAGTGAATATCAGATAGGGATAAAAGTATAAAACATGGTTTCAAATTAATATTGAATATAAGCCTTGTGAGAGTATGTATTGACACGCAGATAAACTAAATTAGTATAAACTTTTACTTGATTTTTTAAGGTTAAGTGTAAGAAACAACAACATACTTTTGTTGATTTATTTATTATAACATCATGCATTCACTTATTCTTACTTTAAAAGTTATTAAAACCATACTTTTCAAAATTGATTATTTTGGAAATTTTGACTGGAAACCCTGTAACACGGTAATGAAGTTGAATCCCTTTACAACTTTCGAAAGTTGGATAACAGTTTATGAAAACCAAATAGTTTTTACAACGGTTTTCATTGTTAGATGATTTCAGTAAAGAATTATTAAAGTCCTGTGACCAAATTAGAAAGAAATTTTATAAACATACTAACCATAAGAGCGAGCAGGGAATTTTCTTAGCGAAGAAGTTCACGAAGAATGGCCATCATATCAAACTTTAGTAATCTACTAAACTTGGAATCAATCACTTCTTGTTGTTTTTCTGCAGATTTAGAGGCTCGTTTGAGTGCTTGAATTGTTTGAATGGCTTTAATGCTTAGATTTCGACCTTTTTGCAATGGTTTCCTGTTCTTGCTTCTGTCTCTCATTGTTACTCTCATTGGAACCTGATTCCATAACCTTCCTCTGCCCGACTGCCCGAATTTAAGTGACGGGCAGTTTGAAAGTCCCATTAAATATGTTGTAAAACTCATTCTTGTTTGTATAAAAACATTAGAACTCATACTTGTGATTGCCATGGCCGTCTTCAAATTTACACTGAAATACATTAAAAGTAGAATGTTACAATACACGAAAGTCAAGACCCACAATGTATAAAACACAATAACCAAAATAAACTCTTTGATTAATTGATTGGAAATATCACTAAAAAACCAATCTACTGCTTATATAAATCTCTGTGTCTTGTTTTTTTATTTCAGTGAACTGCTAGACTATATATACACCACAAAGAACATAACACGTTCCTAGTGATAATGTTAAACACAAGATGGACAGTTGTGTATAACTTTCCACATGTGGCCTTAGAACTTTCTGTCCCCTGTCCCATGTGGCTTTGAGATTCCAACAATCACCCCCGAATCTCTACTTCTAGAGACATCTTCGATAAAAAACGGCCTCGTGTCCGGTTTATCGCATCTGTAACAAATAATTTTTTACAGATCTTTTTCGGGTTTCGATTCGAGTCGGAATTGAAATTGGGCTTGTTTTTGGGCTGGTTTCTATTTTCTTTGGAGTTATTAGGCCTGTTACTATTCTGGGCTTGTTTGAACCCGGATCCACCGGATCCACCCGACCCGGTTCTGCCCCCTCGGTTAAAACCCTTTGATCCCCCTTTTCCCTTCGTCCCTCCCGATGAGCTTCCGGACGAACCAGACCCGCCACTGCCTTATTTCTTCCCTTTTGATTTATTTTGTTCGCTGCTGCGTTTCCACCGTGATCGACAAAGTTTTTACTTCTTCCGCAATTAGAAGAGCCTCCTTCGCTATTGCTTCTTTCGGTATTCCTTCGCCGCCACCACCCTTCGAACCACCACCGCCACTCGATCGGGCTAGCATAGCCCTCGCCTGACTTGCATCTCCGCCATCTTCCTCCCACACCTTCGACGAACACGCATCGCTCCACCCCCTTTCGGTTTTCAATCCGTCACCGCGACCGGTCGACTCACCGCCTCCATTAGATCGAGTGAACAACACTCGTTGCTGCACATCTCTTCCAACTTCTCCGCGTATCGACCCGCCGCCTCCGTTAGACCGAGTGAACAACACTCGTTGCTGCTCGTCTCTTCCAACTTCTCCATCCGACATGATGAATCAGGTAAGGACTCGATTTCAAAGCCTTCTGATCTGGGCTCTGATACCAATTCAAGACTTAAATGTATAAAACACAATTAACCAAAATAAACTCTTTGATTAACAATCGGAAATATAACTCAAAACCGATTCACTGCTTATACATTTTCTATGTTTTGTGAACTGCTTAGACTACCATTTATATACTTCTTAGGAACATTGCACATTCCTAGCTATAATGACAATCACTTGGACTTTCAGATTGGATATTGCTTTCCACATGTGGCTTAGGTGTTTCTGTCCCCTGCCCCATGTGGTTAGAGATTCCAATAGAAAGTAGAAAGTAACTTGGAGAAAAATGCATAACAGCAACAAATATCTTAGGTGGAACAAAAAGAGATTATCTGCAATATATATAATCAAATACGGATACCTTAAATTCCCCTAATTCTATATTCTCTGATTACTTATTCACATTTCTAGATTCACATATTCCATTCCATATTCACACTTAATCAGATAACAACTTAAATCAGAAAGTAATGGACGAAATCAGAAACAGAAATTCAGAAAATCATATTCACATTTATCATCAGCAACACTTAATCACTTAATCAGATAAAAAAGAAGAAAATTGAAACAAAAAAATCAAAAGACAAAGGCAGAAAACTGGAGAAGCTACAGCCACTAGAGGGTGCGAACCAGCAAATTCCGAAATCGATAGGCGAGAGTCGAGACCAGGTTTTGGCTTTGTGTTGGTGCTAGTGTTCGTCGACGTCTATGGGGTTTGCACTTTTTTGCGGTCTTCGATCTTCGTCTCTAACTCTCTAGTGTTCGTCGTTTAAGACTTTGCGACTTAGTCGATACACGATAGTGGAGACCGACCGTGTGAGACCAATCGACTATGAGATATTAGGAAGCCAAAGATGCGAATTACGAAGCGTTGCTTTAGTTATGGAAAATTTGCTAATTTTCCACAGTTTTTTTTTTCTAAAATTTTTTCAAAAATAAAAACCCCATACACATATCTACCCTACTTATCCTAACCCCTACCTCACCCCATCCTAACTACCTTACCCACCCCAACCCCTACCCCACCTCACCTCACCCCACCCTATCCCTAACCCGACCCAGACCCACCCCATCCTACCCAACCCCTACCACACCCACCACCCACCCTAACCTCTACCCCACCCACCCTAACCCTATCCCACCCCACCCTCAAACCGATATCCCACCCTTAACCCAAACCCTACACCACCCACCACCTCCCTACCCACCCTAACCCCTACCCTACCACAACTTACCCACCCTAACCCCTACGCCACCCTACCTTACCCACCCCAACCCCAACCCCCACCCCACTCACCCCCAACCCAACTGACCCCACCCCACCCCTAACCCTATCCCAGACACCCTTAACCCAACCTCTACCCACCACCCACCCTAAACCCCTACCCCTACCCCACCCCACCCCCACTACACCTATCCCCTACCCCTACCCCACCCTACCTGCCCCAAAAACCCACCGCCCACCCCACCCCTACCCTTTATCACACCCACCTGTCACACCCCAAAACCACGTTGGCGGAAACGTTCGGGGATGGATGACTGATTGAAGTATCACAACCATGGATATATGAACAGTATATAAACAACCAAACAAGAATTGATATTGAATTGATACATAGTTTTACAAAATGATTGATTCTCACCAATTACAACATGAAATGAAAATAAACAAATGTAGTATTAAACTTCCATTTGTTCAAGACCGCTGGCTAGCGGCCTAAATGATTTCCTGAAAATACAAGTAGTTTTAAAGAGTGTCAACAATAAAGTTGGTGAGTTCATGAGTTTGAAACATTTTGATTTTGAAGTTTATTTGCTTTTGAAGTCTGTGAAACAATGATGTCGAAATAACTGATTTTAAATAAGATGATTTTGAAATAATTGATTATAAATCAAGTTGGAATGATAACATGAAATATGAGTATGATTTATATGAGATAGAGATAAATGAATAAATTTTAGTCTTTTGGATAATTGATAAATGGTAAACATAACAAATAGTCCTCACCCTTTTCGTATATATACATATACATATAAAGGATGGAGCATCTAATCAACATATACACTTAACCAAGTGCGATCAATCACCTTAGCGTCCCAAGGCGGGGTGGTCAACCCAATAGCGCTATTATTGTCCATAACGTACCTCAAGAATACGGGCATAGTTATGGAGATTAGACTAAAAATGATAATGCACTACAAATACATGTAGCGTAAACAAATGATGATTATCCAAATAATGATTCTCCATAACGTACCTCAAGAATACGGGCATAGTCATGGAGATTTAGACTAAAATGATATTGCACTACAAATACATGTAGCGTAAATAAACAAATACTGAATCATGTATAAATGTTTCCAATGTCTATCAATAATGATAAAATGAGTAAGTGATTTCGGAAATCTATGAGAAACACACGATGTTCCAAAAATGTTTAAAATAGATATAATGTGGGGAGATCACTCCCTAAATGATTTAAATGATATAGAAGGGTATTAAATATAATACACCGTTCTATTCACGATACTGTAAACGAACCATGATTGAACCAACTAGTCTCAAAATGGTCAAGACTTCATGTCGAGAAATAAAAGAATGTGTGTATAAAACAATTGCAAGTGTTTAAAACACTGATTAAACAATGTATAAATAATTGTGTATAAAATAATTGAAAGAGTCTAAAATACTGATTAAACAATGTATAAATGGTTGTGTATTAAATAGTTGTAAGAGTTGAAATAATGATTAAACAATGTGTAAATGTTTGTGTATAAAATAATTGTGAGAGTTGAAATAATGATTTAACAATGTATAAACGATTAAGTATAAAATAATAAAGAGTGCTAAAATAATGATTTAACCATGTATAAACATTTGGAAATCTTGAAACCATTTAAATAATGTATATTTGTTGAAAAATCGAGGAAATTGGTAACTTTGAAATAATGGAAAAATATCTGATGAGTCTTTGAAACTACGTTGTTTAATAAGTCGTTGAAAAGACGAAAACGTCTAATAAGTCTTGAAAAATACTAGAGCGTTCAATAAAACTTTGAAAATGCTAAAACATTTAATAAAGTTGAGAAAAATACTGAAGCTGGTAACTGACCAGTATGAGTATGAGTTTAACTGTTTTGAGACTAGTGTTCATGATTGGTTGTTTAAGTTATCGTGTTTACTTGTATTCCTCCCCTAAAAATGTTAAAATAGTTAAAAATGGGGATATGAACTCACCTCGAAGGTGTAGGGATCCTTTGATGAAGATGTACTAGAATACCCTATTGGCTTTCGGCTTGAAACCTAAGAATGACGAGGTTTATCGAGTTACTAGACGAATCTCGGGAAATTCGGGAGTGATTACACAAAGGTATGACGTGAAAATGGTTCCTGAATGAAGTCCTCAGCTCAAAATACGAAGAAATCGGGCTTTGGTGAAAGTTCAGAGACTAAATTTGCAAAATAATTGTTTAGGGACCAAATTTGCAAAATAATTGTTTAGGACCAAAATTGTAAAACTATTTTACCCAGGGGGTAAAAATGTAACTTTGACCAAAGTTCAGGGGGTCAAAGTGTAATATTTTTAGGACTGAAAATGTAATGATTTTTGGGCCAGGGGGTCAAATTGTAAATTTGACCAAACTTCAGGGTCTAGATGGTAACTGTGAATAGTACCCGGACATCGGCTAAAGTTGGCTCGGACACCGGCTCGAGTTTCATCGGTGAAACTCATTGGCGCATTTCGTCGAACAGGTGGTGGGCATCGGCGACGACCAGGTGTTCCTCGGACACCGACTCGGACACGATCTCGGACGCGGCACGCCCCTTCCTCGGCAACGACTCACTTTTCACCGGTGAGATTCCAGGCGCGGCTCGACGAGGCATATCGTCGAGCACCTGGTGCGCGTGACGAAATCCAGAACTTCAAATCCAATTTCCCGTTGATTCCGACCACCAAATCAGGTGAGGTTTTTTCCTATGTGTTCGAAATCACGAGGAGAACAAAACTCAAGCATTAATTTCAGAAAAATTCGCAGATCAAGAGAGTGTGGTGCGTAAACTTACTGTGGCGGCTGTTTTGGCGGTGGTAGTGTTTTCCGGCGACATTTTGGAAAAACAAATTGCTGAGGGTTGATCACGAGGACGAGATGAACGCGATGGTGTTCTCGGATTTCGATTTGGAGACTTTTCATTTTTCCGGCGGCGGTCGGCGGTGTCGGTACGGCGGCGGTTTGAGAGAGAACTGGTTAATATTTTGCTGAATAATTGATTTTTGAGAAACCATATGGATGAAAACTAGTTTTTTTTATTGAGATCCTCACGAGAAATTCCCCAGCGTTGGCTATCGTTGCTTAACGTTTTCGGTTATAGTCTTCACGGTATTTTGAGCGTACAAAATGCGAGTATCATGAAAATAATTTCTCGTTTATGAAATCTTCCCGATAAAGGGAATCTAACGAGTCCAAAAATCACCTCGTTTGGAGTTACGAAACTCCCGATATGATTAAATGAAGGTATAAAATTGTGTCCGAAATTGATTTGACGCAGAATCCGAAACTGAAAATTGTATATTTTGCATACGAACTCCGATTTGGATGATCTAGATATCCACGCGTTCGTATTAACGACTACATCGCTTTTTAAGTATTATTTATGCTCAAATAATACTCGAATGATTTTCCGGATTTCTTATTCGCTGTCAATATTGGACACTATTTGGATTTTTCTGAAAATTGTCTGATAAGCGTATAAATTGTACCGATAGCTTTTGGGGACCCACTAGAATAGTGTTGACTTTAAATATCGACCATAAGGTTTGACTTTGACTATAGTTGACTCGGTTGACTTTCGTTGACCGAATTTGACGGTTGTCACATCATCTCCCCCTTAAAAGGAATTTCGTCCCGAAATTGTTTCAAAGTATCTCATACTTGGGACTTAGGGAAAGAGATGTGGACATTTCTGTTTCGTCTGATTCTCGCGTTTCCAAGTAATTTACGGTCTACGTTTGGCTTCCCAATGCACCTTTACTATAGGAATGCGGCTTTGATTTGTGTTCTTGACTTCTCGGTCGATGATCTCAACTGACATCTCAAAGAATTTAAGACTCCTGTTGAGTTCAATCTTATCCAAACGGAAATACCGAGGGTCTTGTCAAATAAAGACTTCTTCAAGTTTAGAATTTGAAAGGTGGGATAACGTAATCGAGCTCTTGCGGAAAACATAGCCGGTAAGCCATAAGACCTATCCTTGCTAGGATCTCAAATGGTCCTATGTAACGGGGATTAAACTTTCCTCGTTTACCGGAGCATATCAATTCTTTCCAAGGTGAGACTTTCAGCACGACTCGATCTCTAACCTGGCATTCTAATGGCTTGCGTCCAAAAAGGGCCTCGAACAGGGCAGCCTTTATGTTCGCATGATAACTGTTGTTGTATGAGAATTCGATGAGTGGCAAGTGGATAACCCACGCTCTGCCAAATTCATTCAAACAAGTGCGCAACATGACCTCTAGGGTTTGTATTGTTCTTACACTATGCCCGTCTGTCTGTGGAAGTTAAGATGCACTTAATTCCAGACGGGTTTCCAAGAACCTTTGCAACGATTGTCAAAATTGTAATGTGAATCTGACGTCTCCATCAGAAATAATGGATATTGGCACACCGTGAAATTGAACAATCTCTTTTTATCTGTCTCTTTGATCGTCAGGAAGTGTGAGGACTTTGTCAAATGATTCACAATTACCCAAATGGCGCTATAGCTACCACTCGTCTTGGGTAACCTAGTCATGAAGTCCATGGAAATCTGTTTCCACTTCCATTATGGTATTTCTGATTGTTGAATTAGACTTGATGGGTTTTGGTATTCTACCTTCACCCTTGGCGCAAATCATAAACTTACCCATGAATGTGCTAATCTCTGCTTTCGTGTTCGACTACTAGCACATTTTTACAGAGTCTACCTGGATTCCCTCAATGTAAAGGGAAAAAAAAGTCAACTCTGTAGAAAACGTTGAGTCCAACAACATAGAGCGAGACTACATGGAGTTCAACGATGTTGAACTTATCAAGCTCTTTGCTAACGACTTATGAAATGACATGAAATATCATGGAGTTCTAAGGATAAGAATCCTCAAAAGAAAATGAAGTAGAAATGCACTTGATCATGAAGATAATGTTTTCTGAGAAATACAAAATGTCAATAGTTCTCTTGAAGTGGAAATAAATGATATCAATGAAGAGATGGCAATCAGTTATGGTCATACCAAATAATATGTACCCAAAATGAAACTGAATAATGGAGATAAAATAAAATGAAATGTTTTCGTATGCGGTTGTATGTGATACCATAAATGATGATCATGAACTACAGGGTGTCATTGATTGTCAAAGAAGACATGATTTGGATAAATGGAAAGAAACTATGAAAGATGATTTGTAAGATACAAAGCAAGGTTTGTGACTCCAGGTTTTGCCCAAAGACCTGGAATTAATCATGAGATAACATATTCTCCAGTTATGGATGTCGTTACAGCTCACTTATATGGATCACTTGATTCCGATATTTAGGTGAAGATCCCCAAAGGATTTTGAATGCTCGAAGCATTAAGTAAAAGGTTGAAAGAAATGTATTCTGTCAGACTACAAAGGTCTTTGTATGCGTTAAAACAATCTGAATGTATGTGATATAATCGTCGAAGCGATTATTTGATAACCAACGGTTATAAAAATGATATTAATTGTTCATGTGTACTTATAAATAAAACAATATCGGAATCTGTGATCATAGCTGTATATGTTGATGATCTGAACATCATTGGAACAAATAAAGAATCCTTGAAATGATTGAGCTTTTGGAGAAAAAAAAAATTGAAATGAAAGATCTTGGAAAAATCGAGTATTGTTTTGGGCTTACAGATCGAACATCGGTCTAATGGAATACTGGTGCATCAATTGAATTATACGGAGAAAAATCTTGTCAACTACGTGCGCTAAGAGGGCGCAGTAGTTCTTGGATAATTATTTCTGAGCCTTAATACCTGAGACACTTTGCGGTTTCTTGCTTTGCTTTTTGCCATGAATTATGATAGTGTCGTCGGTCAGGTTCAGTCGAATTGCCTTCTCGTTTCTCGATAGCTCCATGATCACTCTCAAGTATTGGCCATACTCCATTTTTGCTTCGTGACTAAATCAGAATGTTGTTGATGAAAATATCATGAGTGCAACCATATAAGATTGGCACATGCGGTTCATGAGGCCCATGAATATTGCAGGAGCATTTGTTAGGCCAAAGGGCATTAGCACAACTCGTGGTGACCATAGCTTTCGGAACGGCGTATTGAGCATGTCTTGATCTTTTCAACCCAACTAGGTATCATGATCACCCTTCCATCCACACGGGATGTCATGGGCTTGTAGGCAGAGGGATCCTTGTAGGTACGTGGTCAGTGATGACTCCAATGGGTAACGACGTTTGAAGTATCGGAACTGCTTCCCAGATTGGGTTCCTTGTTGTCACAATGCTTGCCACTCGTGCTTCATCAAGAGCTTCTGTAACAGGAGCATCCATCTGAGCAGGAGGTGGCTAGGGTGGTGCTCTTCGAGCACTTAAAACTGTCGTTATTAGAATACGTGACGAGGGTTGCGCTGCGGTGTCGTTATTCCTCGTACTCTGTTGCGTCGTCATGATCTTTGACCTAAAAGGTCACGGAGGTAGGTAGGTAAAGGAAATTGTCATTGGCATCACGAAGGCACTATACGAGTAATCCTAAAGCACTGATAATATAGTCGCAATAGACGAAGAGGTATGATAATTTATAACTCAACAACCGACCAGATTACGAAGGTACACATAGTATGAAACAAGATAGGCTTTCGAGTGCAATGTCCTGCCTTTAAGCAATAATCAAACAAGAACATGCCGAAAGGCTAGAGTATTGCATTCTCAGACTATATCGCCTCTATATATACCCAAGCTTTCAAGTCGTTCGTCAAGTGTATGAGAAAAGTACTACGTATACCAGCCGATGTACTCCGAAGAAGTCGATCACTACTACTAACACACCTACGTTTTCCTAAAACTATACGGACAATAATATTACCTAAGCACATAAAATGAAAAGAAATAAGCCTTCGGACACAATTCCCTGACTTTAGGCAACAAATAAACAAGAGCATGCCACAAGACTGGGATGACTGCATTCGCTGACTATTCCATCTCCATACATGTTTAAACTTTCAAATCACTTATTAAATGGAACTGTTTTAAATAGCACTCAACGCTTAAACCATGGTCTACGATAGTCAATCCTTAACCGATAAAGCTGATCAGACTTTTCCTGGTAAAGGTTTGACATCGTACATCCTTAGTTTACTCGTGAGTTCAATTTAGTATAAACACTCAAATTACGTTGTGATACTTGTGATAACCGATGTGTATGAATACCCTTTCTTTTTTTCTTTTTTTTTTTAAGGAATACGCTAAGTATTCAAAAAGTATTTGGATGGTTAATAAAGCAGAGTGTTAGCCCTTGACGGTTTATAGTTGTATTAATTCTTTGTGGAAGAATATACTTAGTTCTCTATAAACCTAGGCTCTGATACCATTCTGTCACACCCCAAAACCACGTTGGCGGAAACGTTCGGGGATGGATGACTGATTGAAGTATCACAACCATGGATATATGAACAGTATATAAACAACCAAACAAGAATTGATATTGAATTGATACATAGTTTTACAAAATGATTGATTCTCACCAATTACAACATGAAATGAAAATAAACAAATGTAGTATTAAACTTCCATTTGTTCAAGACCGCTGGCTAGCGGCCTAAATGATTTCCTGAAAATACAAGTAGTTTTAAAGAGTGTCAACAATAAAGTTGGTGAGTTCATGAGTTTGAAACATTTTGATTTTGAAGTTTATTTGCTTTTGAAGTCTGTGAAACAATGATGTCGAAATAACTGATTTTAAATAAGATGATTTTGAAATAATTGATTATAAATCAAGTTGGAATGATAACATGAAATATGAGTATGATTTATATGAGATAGAGATAAATGAATAAATTTTAGTCTTTTGGATAATTGATAAATGGTAAACATAACAAATAGTCCTCACCCTTTTCGTATATATACATATACATATAAAGGATGGAGCATCTAATCAACATATACACTTAACCAAGTGCGATCAATCACCTTAGCGTCCCAAGGCGGGGTGGTCAACCCAATAGCGCTATTATTGTCCATAACGTACCTCAAGAATACGGGCATAGTTATGGAGATTAGACTAAAAATGATAATGCACTACAAATACATGTAGCGTAAACAAATGATGATTATCCAAATAATGATTCTCCATAACGTACCTCAAGAATACGGGCATAGTCATGGAGATTTAGACTAAAATGATATTGCACTACAAATACATGTAGCGTAAATAAACAAATACTGAATCATGTATAAATGTTTCCAATGTCTATCAATAATGATAAAATGAGTAAGTGATTTCGGAAATCTATGAGAAACACACGATGTTCCAAAAATGTTTAAAATAGATATAATGTGGGGAGATCACTCCCTAAATGATTTAAATGATATAGAAGGGTATTAAATATAATACACCGTTCTATTCACGATACTGTAAACGAACCATGATTGAACCAACTAGTCTCAAAATGGTCAAGACTTCATGTCGAGAAATAAAAGAATGTGTGTATAAAACAATTGCAAGTGTTTAAAACACTGATTAAACAATGTATAAATAATTGTGTATAAAATAATTGAAAGAGTCTAAAATACTGATTAAACAATGTATAAATGGTTGTGTATTAAATAGTTGTAAGAGTTGAAATAATGATTAAACAATGTGTAAATGTTTGTGTATAAAATAATTGTGAGAGTTGAAATAATGATTTAACAATGTATAAACGATTAAGTATAAAATAATAAAGAGTGCTAAAATAATGATTTAACCATGTATAAACATTTGGAAATCTTGAAACCATTTAAATAATGTATATTTGTTGAAAAATCGAGGAAATTGGTAACTTTGAAATAATGGAAAAATATCTGATGAGTCTTTGAAACTACGTTGTTTAATAAGTCGTTGAAAAGACGAAAACGTCTAATAAGTCTTGAAAAATACTAGAGCGTTCAATAAAACTTTGAAAATGCTAAAACATTTAATAAAGTTGAGAAAAATACTGAAGCTGGTAACTGACCAGTATGAGTATGAGTTTAACTGTTTTGAGACTAGTGTTCATGATTGGTTGTTTAAGTTATCGTGTTTACTTGTATTCCTCCCCTAAAAATGTTAAAATAGTTAAAAATGGGGATATGAACTCACCTCGAAGGTGTAGGGATCCTTTGATGAAGATGTACTAGAATACCCTATTGGCTTTCGGCTTGAAACCTAAGAATGACGAGGTTTATCGAGTTACTAGACGAATCTCGGGAAATTCGGGAGTGATTACACAAAGGTATGACGTGAAAATGGTTCCTGAATGAAGTCCTCAGCTCAAAATACGAAGAAATCGGGCTTTGGTGAAAGTTCAGAGACTAAATTTGCAAAATAATTGTTTAGGGACCAAATTTGCAAAATAATTGTTTAGGACCAAAATTGTAAAACTATTTTACCCAGGGGGTAAAAATGTAACTTTGACCAAAGTTCAGGGGGTCAAAGTGTAATATTTTTAGGACTGAAAATGTAATGATTTTTGGGCCAGGGGGTCAAATTGTAAATTTGACCAAACTTCAGGGTCTAGATGGTAACTGTGAATAGTACCCGGACATCGGCTAAAGTTGGCTCGGACACCGGCTCGAGTTTCATCGGTGAAACTCATTGGCGCATTTCGTCGAACAGGTGGTGGGCATCGGCGACGACCAGGTGTTCCTCGGACACCGACTCGGACACGATCTCGGACGCGGCACGCCCCTTCCTCGGCAACGACTCACTTTTCACCGGTGAGATTCCAGGCGCGGCTCGACGAGGCATATCGTCGAGCACCTGGTGCGCGTGACGAAATCCAGAACTTCAAATCCAATTTCCCGTTGATTCCGACCACCAAATCAGGTGAGGTTTTTTCCTATGTGTTCGAAATCACGAGGAGAACAAAACTCAAGCATTAATTTCAGAAAAATTCGCAGATCAAGAGAGTGTGGTGCGTAAACTTACTGTGGCGGCTGTTTTGGCGGTGGTAGTGTTTTCCGGCGACATTTTGGAAAAACAAATTGCTGAGGGTTGATCACGAGGACGAGATGAACGCGATGGTGTTCTCGGATTTCGATTTGGAGACTTTTCATTTTTCCGGCGGCGGTCGGCGGTGTCGGTACGGCGGCGGTTTGAGAGAGAACTGGTTAATATTTTGCTGAATAATTGATTTTTGAGAAACCATATGGATGAAAACTAGTTTTTTTTATTGAGATCCTCACGAGAAATTCCCCAGCGTTGGCTATCGTTGCTTAACGTTTTCGGTTATAGTCTTCACGGTATTTTGAGCGTACAAAATGCGAGTATCATGAAAATAATTTCTCGTTTATGAAATCTTCCCGATAAAGGGAATCTAACGAGTCCAAAAATCACCTCGTTTGGAGTTACGAAACTCCCGATATGATTAAATGAAGGTATAAAATTGTGTCCGAAATTGATTTGACGCAGAATCCGAAACTGAAAATTGTATATTTTGCATACGAACTCCGATTTGGATGATCTAGATATCCACGCGTTCGTATTAACGACTACATCGCTTTTTAAGTATTATTTATGCTCAAATAATACTCGAATGATTTTCCGGATTTCTTATTCGCTGTCAATATTGGACACTATTTGGATTTTTCTGAAAATTGTCTGATAAGCGTATAAATTGTACCGATAGCTTTTGGGGACCCACTAGAATAGTGTTGACTTTAAATATCGACCATAAGGTTTGACTTTGACTATAGTTGACTCGGTTGACTTTCGTTGACCGAATTTGACGGTTGTCACACCACCACCCACCCTTAACCCAACCCCTACCCCAACCCACCCAACACCCACCCACCCCAACCCCTTACACACCCACCACCCATCACATACTCCGAACGGAACCCTTACCCCACCCAACACCCACCCTACCTACCCCGAACGCCAACCCTACCCCTACCCTCAATCCCACCCTACCTACCCCACCCCTACCCACCCCAACCCTACCCACCGCCTACGCCCAACCCAACCCTTAGTAGTATCCCCAACATAAACATACGTCTGATATCGAATAAGAATATTATAATAGAAACAAATACGGGTGAGCGGTATTTGGTTTAAATCGCCCGAATCGACGTTAATCTGCTTTTCGGGTTGGGGTTATTCGGGGGTGGTAAATGTAAGACCCTAATCCCGAGAATTAAAGTTACGAGTTTTAAAGAGTTCACAGATTAATCAGAAACAAAATGAAGGAAAAAATGAAAGGAGGCACATTAGCGCTGCTAATGTGAACATTAGCGATTGGGCTGGGTCATTTGTTTCGCGTTGTGGTTGCCAGTTGTCTTAGTGGGTATGCACGTTCGAGGTTAGCGACGCCAATGGTTCTGTTTGGGCCAAAACCCTAGATTTTTCATGTCGGGCTATATTTAAAGATGAGGAAACCCTAGGGCAGCCGTTTTTGGTCATTCTACAGCCTCTAAGTCGCCTCTTTTCTCTCTCAAGTCATATTGGTTGGGTTTTTGACATTTTTGGATCTTTGGAAGCATTTTTGGAGTTTGGATGATGCTAGGAGGAAGGTGTTGATGCTACAAGTTGTTTTTCTTGGGAAGAGCTTTAAGGGTCTACAATCTTCTGGACCATTGTGAGTCAAGTTCTCACCTTTATGCATCTTTATGAGTTTTCTTATGATTCTAGATGTGTTTTATGGAGTAAAATAGTGTAATGGTCCCTTGTAATATTTTACTATGGTTTTGGAAGGATAAAGATGGAAACTTTATGCCTTAAACCTCCTATTTGAACCTTTGGAATGTTGTAGAGAATAAGCCAAACTCTCTTTGATGATTTTGGTTAGTTTTTTGACCATCTTGGACTGGAATCTTGTTCTTGATCTTGTATGGTGATGTTTGAGAGGTTATAGTTAGGATCTTAATGGACTTTTGGACCTTTTCATAGTTAGCGACGCTAACTTGGGAGTTAGTGGCGCTAACTGTGTCTGTTGACTTTGACCTTTGTTTTTAAATAAGACTGTTGACTTTTGGACCAGTTTGACTTTTGGTCAAACTTGAGGGTTTTGGACACTGGTCTTATAGGATTATCTTGTAGGGGACTTAGGAAGTTCTAAGTAGATTTTATTCTTGTGAGGACGTTCGCATTGTCGGGTCCGTGGGCGTGTACGAGGAGTGCTGTTTGGCTTGCCGGATCAGGTGATTCTTCTCACTATACTATGTGTGGCGTTGCATGCGTAGGTAGCTTTATTACCTTGTGTGATAATGTCATGTGCCTTACGTGTTTATCCACAAGATCGGAAAGAAACCCGTGAGTCGTGGAATTGGACAAGACCGGGAAGAAACCCATGAGTCATGGAATTAGACAAGATTGGGAAGAAACCCGTGAGTCGCGGAATTGGACAAGATCGGGAAGAAACCCGTGAGTCGTGGAATTGGACAAGATCGGGAAGAAACCCGTGAGTCAAGGAATGAAATGTTAAATGGCAAGATTCGGGCAAGCTCGTGAGCCTTTTGTGATTATGTGTTATATAATGGATCGTGTGGTATTTTGGGGAATTCACTAAGCTTTGTGCTTACTTTTTCACCCTTACTATTTTTTCAGGTATTTACTGGCTTGAGCTTGGAGCACGGCGCGAATGTACCACATCTGAGGTTTTCATAAACAAGTCTTCCGTTGGATAATATTTGAAAATGTATGGTTAAATTCGATTTCAATGTTTAAATTGATAAGTTTTAATTTGGATGGGTTTTATTAATTAACCCGTTTTGTGTATTCGATCCGTTTTAAAATAATAATAATAAAAAAATTTATTACTGAATTTGGGACTTACAGTAAAGTATGTTAACATTAAAAAAAACTTATGTCAACCGGTAACTATTTAGAATCGGAAATGGGTTTTTGGGTGTGGAAGTGAGTGTGGAGGGTGGGGTGGGGTATTTAGAAAGGGTAGGGTGTTAGGGGTGGGTAGGGGTTGGTAGGGTATGGGGTGGGGGTAGGGGTGTGGAGGGTATGTAAGGGTATGGGGGTAGGTAGGGGTGAGGTGTGGAGGTGAGTATGGAGGGTAGGGTGGGGGTATGTAGGTAGGGTAAGGGAAGGTAAAGTGTGTAGTAGGGTAGGGGTGTGGGGGTAGGGGTATGTAGGAGGTGGGTGTGGAGGATGCGGTGAGGGTAAGTAAGTAGGGTAGGGTGTAGGGGTAGGTAAGGGGTAGGTAAGGTGTGGGTGTGGATGGGGGTATTGGTGTAGGGGTAGGGTGGTTAGGCATAGATGGGTAGGGGTAGATAGGGTGTGGGTGTGGGTAAGGGTGTGGGGGCAGGTAGGTACAGGTAGGGGGTGGGGTGTGGAGGATGGGGTAGGGTATTTAAAAAAGTCCCAAATTAATCTTTATTTAAAAAGTGATAGAAAACTGGCTAATGTATTCAATTTAGTCTCTTTTAACCTTTTCAGCATGTTATCTTGTCACGTGGAAAATTTACATATTTTATCTTCAATAAAGTCTCAACATTTTAGTCTAGTTTACGGAAAAGTCCTAACATTACATATTTTTACATATATTTACGTTTTTAATAACGTATTTATATGTTTAAAAATGTATTTTTACGTATTTATAAAAGTACCTAAAAATAATGTATTTAATAACATTAAAAACTTAAAAAAATACGTCTTTAATAACGTAAAAATATATAAAAGTGCATGTTTAAATACATTTTATAAATTATAAATACGTAAAAAATATGTTTTATTCATGTATTTTGTAACGCCGAAACATGTTTAATATATAATTATAATAAAAAGGGCGAAATGGTCATTGTACCTCAAAAGGGTAATTTGGTCTTTTTGACAGAAAAGGACTTGTTTCGTAATAATATTTTAAGTCTTGGATTTAAAATGTTATAAAAATGTGATTTTGTCATTAGTTTTTGCAAATTGTGGCCAAACTTTAAAAAGTGCAACTTCAAGGACTAAATCGCAACTTTTGGGAGTATATAAGAGAATAGTTGTGCAGAATTTTTGGAGTTACGAGATAGTTCTTGGGGCTGATTTTCTGCAGAAATTGAAGAGTTTTGAAGAAGTGAAGTTGCAAGATTTGATTATAGCAATTACAAGGGCATAATTGGAAGATTTGGAGGTAAGTTTTCCAAGCTCTTGAATGTTGTTCTTGATGAGTTTTATAGAACTCAAAAACTGCAATTGCAGTTATAATTGTGTGATTAGAATGGTTAGATACTTCCATTAAGTCATTATATCAAAGACTTAACTAAAGAAAATGGAAGTAAGTTGTTATTTTTGGTGAAATTGAAGATTTGGGGTTGTTAGAATTAAGAACCCTAATCTTTCATATGTTTGATTGAGGGTGTTTTGATGGTTAAAAACCTTGTTAATATGTAAGGTTTTAGCCTAGGAACACACCCCAAGCGATTAAGAACGGAAATAAGCACTTAATGGACCAAAATCTGCAAGCTACAGTGCATAAATCGCGACTGGCCAGGGGACCTGCACTGCCGCTAGGCGCAGTGCGCCCCATAGCCAGGCGGGGTGCGCCCAGGCGCAGTGCGCCCTCCCTTTGGCGCAGTGCGCCCTCTGAGCAGAGGCCAGGCAGGGGATCAAAAACGCTAACTTTTGCTTGGCTTATCCGATTTAGCTCAAATTTGGACCATAGGCTCGTTATGGTCTAAAAAGTTTGGGAAAATTTTCATATCGAGTTTTCGACCCTTCGGGGGCACTGTAGACCGATCCGAATGCCTCGGTGAATAGTAAAATTCATATAAAGTTAGTAAACGGAAAGTTTATTAACTAGGCATTGTTTATAACCATATTATATTGAACTCTATTGTATTAGAGTTAATTAGAATGGTTATTAACCTATAATCATTGTGGAAATGAATGAATTATAGGTACGGGACAAGATTTCGCGAAACACATCGAAAGGCAAGAACCGCTAAACACAAGTTGTAGCAAGTCTTCAGGTGAGTAATCTCACTCGTATTTGATGTGATATATGATTGTTGAGCAGCTGCGGATTGAAAATAGTTTTGGGGACGAAAAATGACAGATATTTGATTTGTTATGACAATACCAGATAAGCCGTGAGTCTTTAATAGACAAGAACGGAGCTGTGAGTCAAATCTTTATTGACAAGACCGGGACCAGCCGTGAGTCAATAAAAATAAATAGACAAGACCGGGACCAGCCGTGAGTCAATAAAAATAAATAGACAAGACCGGGACCAGCTGTGAGTCTAGGCAACAGCGGACTAACCCGTGAGCCATATTTAAACTTATATAGACAAGACCGGAACCAGCCGTGAGTCTAGGCAACAGCGGGATTTCCCGTGAGCCATGTTTGATTTTGTATTGTATGAAATTACATATTTGACTTTGTATAGAGAATTTTATTCTTATACATGTAGTATTTGATTTGATTACTCACTGGGCTTTATAGCTCACAGTTTATGTGATATGCCCCTGCAGGTGAGCGTGATCCCGCGAAGGGAAATGATAAAGTCCGTGACTAAGGACTTAGTGACTGAAGGGACGAACCCGGCTTAGAGATGTATAATATTGTATTGTACTTCGTGATACACTTGTACTCGTATTGAATTAACTCATACCCCATACTTATGGTTTTTATTGTAAAATATTTGGTTAGAAAATGAAAAATTTTTTGGGGTGTTTTTAGTTAATAAGCCGGGTGTTACAAGTTGGTATCAGAGCCGTGGTTTAAGTGAACTAGGTGTCTTAGACTAGATTCCTGGACTTAAACCTTGAGAGGAGAACAGATAAATGGACTGTTAGATATATATAAGTTTATTATTATATATGTAATCTAACGGTTTGCTGAAATTTTGAAGTATGAGAAATACACGAAGCAATCCTACTGGTGCGAATTCGTGTGGAACTGCAAGAAGTGGACCAGCTCGGTCACGCGGCTCTGTTGGGCGAAGAGCACCAGCACGGGAACCGGTGGGACAAAATCCACCTGATATTCGGGCAATAGTGGAAGAAGTGGTTAGGCAAATGCTGCCAGCATTATCGAACAATCCTAACCCGAGTGGCAATCCTAATCCGAGTGTAAATCCTGATCCTACTGAAGAGGCTGCAAAAAGTGTTCATGACAGACAGCTAGAAAACGAAAGCCAGGGAGAAAGCCGTGCCCGGGCAATGAAAGAAACGCAAGGTGGAGAAGCCTCTACCAAGAAAATTGGGTGTACTTATAAATCTTTCCTTGGTTGTAAACCAAAGGAATTCTCGGGGACGGATGATCCAGTCAAAGCTATGGAATGGATCATGCATATCGAGAAGGTGTTCCGAGTAAGTAAATGTGCGGACGATGATAAAGTGGAATTTGCCACGAACCAACTTACAAGCGGTGCACTACATTGGTGGCAAACCTATTACAAATCACTGGATCTTGATTCATCCCAATCGATACCTTGGGATCAATTCAAGACAAAGTTTAATGAAGAATACTGCTCAGAAGTAGCTATTCAGAAGTTGGAGGATGAATTCCTACACCTGGAACAGGGTTCCCGATCTGTTCAGGAATATACTCTTAGCTTTCTGGAGAAAGCTAGGTTTGCTGAACACCACATTTACACTGAAAAGAGAAAGATTGACAAGTATGTTCGGGGGTTGACAACCCGAATTAGAGAAATTGTGCAACCGTTGAAACTAACTACTTTCCGGCAAGTGGTGGATCGAGCCACAGAAAGGGAGACCGAATTAAAGCGACAAGAAGACGAAAAGAAAGCCGTTGAAACGAAACGAAAGGCGGAAGACCAAAGTTGGACGCCTCAGAAAAAGTCGCAACAATCCGGGTCTAAAGGAAAAAGCCAGAGGGACGAAGGAAAGTGGTGCGAAAAATGCCGAAAACGGCACACGGGTAGTTGTCGCAGCGATACTGGGTCAATTATCTGCCGAAATTGTGGAAAAACGGGTCATCTTACACGGGAATGTCGGTCGGAAAGAAGATGTTTCCAATGCAGGGCAACAGATCATTTTCGCCTGAACTGTCGCCAACTGAAATCTGGGGTATATAGTGAAAGACCTAGAGATGACTAAGTGGGAAAGAAAGAAGAACCGAAGAGCAGAGGACGACCGGTGGCCTCGCGAGCTTTCCAGATGACTGTGGAGGAAGCCCGTGAGAAGACAGATGTGGTGACAGGTATCTTTACTCTTGATTCCATACCTGTATATGTTATTTTTGATCCGGGGGCTACACACTGTTTTGTGTCGGAGTCCCTGATGTCTCGCTTGAATGTACCGTTAACCCCGATGGGTGAAAGTTTAGAAGTGGCTGTAGCGGATGGTAGATATGTTTGGGTATCCGAACACCTGGAGGGTTGTCAGCTTAAAATCTACGGGACCGCTTTCCCTATAGATTTGAAGCCGATGACTACAAATGAATTTGGTGTAATTGTGGGGATGGATTGGTTAGCAACGAATTATGCTAACATGGATTGCAGAAATAAAAACATCACCGTGTTAACACCGGATGGAAGATGGATTAAGATTCAGGGTGAACGACCTCGGTTGCGAATGCCAGTCATCTCCTTTGCTCAAGCCCGAAGCTGTATCAGTAAAGGAGGGACGTCCTATTTAGCTTATGTATCGGTGGCTCAACCGATTAAAGTGGGGGTAGCGAATGTGAATGTGGTGAACAAGTTCCCAGATGTGTTTCCTGATGAGCTTCCAGGGTTGCCACCAGATCGACAGGTTGAGTTCACGATTGAACTAATTCCGGGAGCTGCACCTGTTGCCCGAGCTCCATACCGTTTAGCACCTTCAGAGATGGTGGAACTGCGAAAGCAACTGGAAGAATTGTTAGACAGGGGTTTCATCAGACCGAGTACATCGCCTTGGGGAGCCCCTATTTTGTTTGTTAAGAAGAAAGATGGGTCAATGCGCATGTGTATTGACTATCGGGAGTTAAACAAGATCACGGTGAAGAACAAGTACCCGCTACCCAGAATAGACGACTTGTTTGACCAGCTGCAAGGTGCGTCATATTTTTCCAAGATTGACCTGAGGTCGGGTTATCACCAGTTGAAGATAAGGGAGTCAGACATTCCGAAGACAGCTTTCCGAACGCGATACGGTCAT
This sequence comes from Cichorium intybus, assembly GCA_023525715.1. Lineage (NCBI taxonomy): Eukaryota > Viridiplantae > Streptophyta > Magnoliopsida > Asterales > Asteraceae > Cichorium > Cichorium intybus. The sequence goes on along the minus strand of CM042011.1, from coordinate 41,099,041 downwards.
TATGAGTTTTTGGTGATGCCTTTTGGGTTAACCAATGCTCCAGCCGTATTCATGGATCTTATGAACCGGGTGTGTCAACCGTTCCTTGATACCTCGGTGATAGTGTTTATTGATGACATCTTGGTGTATTCTCGAAACCAAGCCGAACATGAAGTGCATCTGCGACAAGTGTTGGAGTTGCTTCGCCGGGAGAAGTTGTATGCAAAATTCTCCAAGTGTGAATTCTGGCTAAGAGAAGTTCAATTTCTTGGCCATGTAATTAATGCCGAGGGGGTAAAAGTAGATCCAGCGAAGGTTGACGCTGTGATGAAGTGGGAACCGCCCCGAAGTCCAACTGAAATACGGAGTTTTCTTGGTTTGGCAGGCTATTACAGAAGATTTGTCGAGAATTTCTCTTCGATAGCTGCTCCGTTAACCAAATTGACCAAGAAAGGTGAAAAGTTCACGTGGACCGAAAAACAACAAGAAGCATTCCAGAAATTGAAACAAGCTTTATGTGAAGCACCGGTGTTGGCTTTACCACAAAGCGGAGAAGAATATGTGATTTATAGCGATGCTTCTAGAATCGGTCTTGGTTGTGTGCTAATGCAGAAAGGTCGGGTCATAGCCTATGCGTCCCGGCAATTGAAAGATGCCGAGAAGAAGTATCCAGTTCATGATCTGGAATTAGCTGCGGTGGTTCTAGCATTGAAGTTATGGAGGCACTATTTATACGGTGTGAAGTTTGTTATTTATACGGATCACAAGAGCTTGAAGTACCTCTTCGACCAGAAAGAGCTTAGTATGAGACAGCAAAGGTGGATGGATCTGCTGAAAGACTTTGATTGTGAAATTCAGTACCACCCTGGTAAGGCGAACGTGGTGGCTGATGCTCTAAGCAGAAAAGAAGCTTCTCTGAAAGTTACATCCGCATGCATGGGTGTAGTAAGCAGATTACCAGAATTGATCCGTTCAGCACAAGAAGAAGCGTGCAAGCCTGAACATGTTAAAAGCGAAAGAATGGTTGGATACTTGAAGCATCTGGAAGAAAATGCTCTGAAATTGAAGACCTTCAGAGGTCGAATATGGGTCCCAAAGCAAGGAGAAGCGCGAAATGTGCTTCTAGAAGATGGTCATTATAGCCGATATGCAGTTCATCCGGGCAGTACCAAGATGTATCGGACGTTAAAACCGATGTATTGGTGGCCTGGAATGAAGAGGGACATCGGAAGATTTGTGGAAAAATGTTTGACTTGTTTGCAAGTTAAGTCAAACCATCAGAAACCGTACGGGGAAATACAGCCATTGCCGATTCCAGAGAAGAAATGGGACCATATTACCATGGATTTCGTGACAAAGTTGCCGCGGACACCGCGAGGTTATGATTCTATATGGGTGATTGTCGATCGATTGACCAAATCGGCACAATTTATACCATATAAAGAAAATTATAGAGTAGATCAGTTGGCGAAAATCTACATTGATGAGGTAATTTGTCGGCATGGATTACCAGCATCGATTGTGTCGGACCGAGATAGCAGGTTTACTTCTCATTTTTGGCAAAGTCTTCAAAAGCGATTGGGTACAAAAATACTTATGAGTACCGCATATCACCCGCAGACCGATGGTCAGAGTGAAAGAACAATACAGACTTTGGAAGACATGTTGAGGACTTGTGTCATAGATTTCGATGGGAGCTAGGAAGACCATTTGCCATTAGTAGAGTTCGCGTACAATAACAGCTATCATTCCAGCATACAGATGGCCCCGTATGAAGCCTTGTATGGAGCACCGTGCCGTACTCCGACCTGCTGGACTGAAGTTGGGGAAAAGCCATTGGCTGGACCCGAAATTGTAGCACAGACGGAAGAAAAGATCAAACTGATACGCGAAAATTTGAAGGTAGCTCAGAATAGACAGAAACAGTACGCAGACAAACGGGTGAAACCGATAGAATTCCAAGTAGGAGATATGGTAATGCTCAAAGTATCCCCTTGGAAAGGCTTAATTCGTTTTGGGAAGAAAGGGAAGTTGAGTCCTCGCTTCATTGGACCTTTCCGTATATCCCAAAGAGTTGGAGCTGTGGCGTATAGACTGGAGTTACCTGATGAACTTCATGGTATACATGATGTATTCCATGTGTCCCATTTGAGGAAAACGTTGTTTGATAAGTCTCAACAGGTACCTCTTGCTGAAATTGAGGTGGACGAAAAGTTGAGATATCCGGAACAACCCGAGCGGGTGCTAGACCGCAAGACAAGACAGTTGCGAAATAAGAAGATCAGTATGGTGAAAGTCCTTTGGCGTCATCACAAAGGTTCCGACATGACGTGGGAGACCGAAAGTGAAATGCGGGAAAAATACCCTCAACTATTTGTATGATTTCGGGGACGAAATCTCTTAAAGGAGGGGAGAATTTGTAACGCCGAAACATGTTTAATATATAATTATAATAAAAAGGGCGAAATGGTCATTGTACCTCAAAAGGGTAATTTGGTCTTTTTGACAGAAAAGGACTTGTTTCGTAATAATATTTTAATTCTTGGATTTAAAATGTTATAAAAATGTGATTTTGTCATTAGTTTTTGCAAATTGTGGCCAAACTTTAAGAAGTGCAACTTCAAGGACTAAATCGCAACTTTTGGGAGTATATAAGAGAATAGTTGTGCAGAATTTTGGGAGTTACGGGATAGTTCTTGGGGCTGATTTTCTGCAGAAATTGAAGAGTTTTGAAGAAGTGAAGTTGCAAGATTTGATTATAGCAATTACAAGGGCATAATTGGAAGATTTGGAGGTAAGTTTTCCAAGCTCTTGAATGTTGTTCTTGATGAGTTTTATAGAACTCAAAAACAGCAATTGCAGTTATAATTGTGTGATTAGAATGGTTAGATACTTCCATTAAGTCATTATATCAAAGACTTAACTAAAGAAAATGGAAGTAAGTTGTTATTTTTGGTGAAATTGAAGATTTGGGGTTGTTAGAATTAAGAACCTTAATCTTTCATATGTTTGATTGAGGGTGTTTTGATGGTTAAAAACCTTGTTAATATGTAAGGTTTTAGCCTAGGAACAAACCCCAAGCGATTAAGAACGGAAATAAGCACTTAATGGACCAAAATCTGCAAGCTACAGTGCATAAATCGCGACTGGCCAGGGGACCTGCACTGCCGCTAGGCGCAGTGCGCCCCATAGCCAGGCGGGGTGCGCCCAGGCGCAGTGCGCCCTCCCTTTGGCGCAGTGCGCCCTCTGAGCAGAGGCCAGGCAGGGGATCAAAAACGCTAACTTTTGCTTGGCTTATCCGATTTAGCTCAAATTTGGACCATAGGCTCGTTATGGTCTAAAAAGTTTGGGAAAATTTTCATATCGAGTTTTCGACCCTTCGGGGGCACTGTAGACCGATCCGAATGCCTCGGTGAATAGTAAAATTCATATAAAGTTAGTAAACGGAAAGTTTATTAACTAGGCATTGTTTATAACCATATTATATTGAACTCTATTGTATTAGAGTTAATTAGAATGGTTATTAACCTATAATCATTGTGGAAATGAATGAATTATAGGTACGGGACAAGATTTCACGAAACACATCGAAAGGCAAGAACCGCTAAACACAAGTTGTAGCAAGTCTTCAGGTGAGTAATCTCACTCGTATTTGATGTGATATATGATTGTTGAGCAGCTGCGGATTGAAAATAGTTTTGGGGACGAAAAATGACAGATATTTGATTTGTTATGACAATACCAGATAAGCCGTGAGTCTTTAATAGACAAGAACGGAGCTGTGAGTCAAATCTTTATTGACAAGACCGGGACCAGCCGTGAGTCAATAAAAATAAATAGACAAGACCGGGACCAGCCGTGAGTCAATAAAAATAAATAGACAAGACCGGGACCAGCCGTGAGTCTAGGCAACAGCGGACTAACCCGTGAGCCATATTTAAACTTATATAGACAAGACCGGAACCAGCCGTGAGTCTAGGCAACAGCGGGATTTTCCGTGAGCCATGTTTGATTTTGTATTGTATGAAATTACATATTTGACTTTGTATAGAGAATTTTATTCTTATACATGTAGTATTTGATTTGATTACTCACTGGGCTTTATAGCTCACAGTTTATGTGATATGTCCCTGCAGGTGAGCGTGATCCCGCGAAGGGAAAGGATAAAGTCCGTGACTGAGGACTTAGTGACTGAAGGGACGAACCCAGCTTAGAGATGTATAATATTGTATTGTACTTCGTGATACACTTGTACTCGTATTGTATTAACTGATACCCCATACTTATGGTTTTTATTGTAAAATATTTGGTTAGAAAATGAAAAACATTTTGGGGTGTTTTTAGTTAATAAGCCGGGTGTTACATATTTATTCCAAATAACGGATATGGATTTTGGTAAGTTTGCTTACAGCCACAGCGATTGGATAGACTGGAAAGTGACCGAACAAAAGTTCGAATTGCACGGAACTAGATGATTATCAATATTTATTGTTTAATTTAAGTTCTGATAGCAATGATTTCATGGCTTAAAGAACGATATCCAATATTAGTAGCTATAAATACATTATTAAAGACGTAAATACATGTAAAAATATGTAATTTTTTTTGCAAGTAAACTGAGTCAAAATGTTCGGACTTTTCTGTTAAGTGAACGAAAATATTAGGACTTTATTGAAAATAAAACATGTTGAGACTTTTATGTAAACTTGACCAAAATATTATGACTTTATTGAAGATAAAATACATAGTTTACCTGCTGAAAAAATTAAAAGGGGCTAACTTGAATACATTAGCCGGTTTTCTGTCGTTTTTTGTAAATAAAAATTTATTTGAGACTTTTTTATAAACTAGGCCAAAATATTATGATTTTATTGGAGATTTCTCTAATTTAATATCAAAACTAATAATGTTTATAGATTAGTGAGATATATAAATTCTATAATGTAATCAAATTAACTGTATTATGTAGATTTTTATTTTTTTTCATTAGTTTAGACCAGGATTTCACATGATCATATACCCAATTTGGATCTTGATCCATCCTATCATTCGAACCCTCACTCCGATTGAGTAACCGGACCCACAGGATTGAACCGGTCCTTTTTTCTTTTTCTTTTTTGTTTGGGGTGGGCTCACCTCCATTTACACCCAAGAGCACCAAGAAACTGTAAAGAGGGAAATGATCTTCAACCAAACGTTGTAGGCCATGGGAATATATCCATGTAAAATTAAAGGGCCGCAGTAACTAGTGAAGGGTTCTATCTTTCTGTTCACCAAGATTTTGTGTGTCAGTGAACATGAGGGTTAGATCTGTGCCATACACATGTGCGAAACCTATGCTTGTCAAATCAAATGTGACTCGCATATATGATTTTTGTAGTAAATGCAGCCTCTACTTGCGGTTGGTTTGGACCAGGCAACTTTTTTTCCATAAAGCCATTCAGGCCCGACCAAAATAACTCACCGACAAGACTCTTGAACCTACTTCCTCAGTTCCTCTGTTAAACCTATTTCGAATTATACTTTTTTGATGCATTTGCGCATCTATCTAGTTATGTGTCGTGTTAGGGTTAATGTTAGTGTTAGGTTTATGACTTAGGATTTTACTACTAAATATACATCCTACATACATTTTACATAAAAATCAAACTACTTTTAATCAATCATATTTATTTTTTTCAGAAAACAATGCAGTTTCAACCAATAAAAATAATTTGATTTTGAATAGATGTGTGTATCAAGGAAAAATAGGGTGTTTATTTAGTGCTTCTCTTTGTAAATTATGTTTTCCACATGTTTATATGCTAGGTAAACGGGTTGAGCTCGTAGAGTAGCTGGTCAAAATGAGTTTGGATTAAAATAATACGAGGTTGACTCATCATTTTCAGTCTATTTTTACGTTTTTAAATTAGATATACTGCTAATAGGGGGGGGGGGGGGGGTTGTATACAACAATTTTTATCAAATTAACAATAATTTATGCTTTAATTGTATATAATACAATTGTTTTAAAGTATAAATTGTTGTGTATGAATAAAAATTGTTGTGTACAAATCACTTAAAATAACTATAAAGGATACACAAAAACTTCTCAATTCCATGTGCGAGGTAAATTTAACCAAATTTTGGAGAAAGTCGCTTCAACGAACTGCCTATATCAACTAGGAGTCGAACCCGACCATTTCTTGGCAGATTGATAAGACCATGTGTCGCTATGTTGCAATTACCTATACAGTGTACACAATTTGAATGAATTTCAAGCCTATTGACACATTTTATTTTTATTAAGTTTTTGTAATGCAATATATTTAATGCGTCATAAATAAAATGTTATCTAAATTGACTTGTTTTGAAGTATGATGACTTAATATTGTTGTTTAGAGCTCAAGGTTAGGATATAGAATCTATGTTTTTAACTTTTAGAGGTAGGCGTGGTGTGTCAATAGTGCGGTCGTATATGACCTTTAACTGTAAGGGGCATTCGATAAAAAATTTCGTTTAATATTATATTATTAAAAACCTGCAAGACGAAAATAATGATACATTAATTAAAGTATAATTGCATATTAATAATCTCTTATTCATGTTTTCATTAACGATACTATATATATATATATATATATATATATATATATATATATATATATATATATATATATATATATATATATATATATATATATATATATATATATATATATATATATATATATATATATATATATATATATATTCAATGATCTTTTGAGAAATCTTTTTTTTTCGTGAGAACTTGAGAACTCGTTCACTAAAATTATTTTTTCAAAAAAAATGACTTAATGCATTAAGTCGCTTTTATTTAAAACTTTTCGTCAAAAAAATTTTGAAATAAAATATGCATATAACAAATGTGCATATGTGCATTTTTGTGCAAATGTGCATTTTTTGTGCACATGTACACCTTCAAAAAAATCAACCTTATTTTTAAAAATTTTTGTTGACGAAAATTGTTAAATATAAGCGACTTAATACATTAAGTCATTTTTGAAGAGAAAAAAATTCTAGTGTAAGAGTTCTCAAGTTCTCACGAAAAAAAGGATTCTCAAACAATTCCGACCCCATATATATATATATATATATATATATATATATATATATATATATATATATATATATATATATATATATATATATATATATATATATATATATATATATATATATATATATATATATATAGTTTTAAATATTAGTTTTCAAATAAATTATGGTCATGAGAGTGTCATGTTAGCGACACATCATTAACGACTGATAGGTCGCTATGTCATGTCAGCTGACAACCAGATTGACGATCAAATGCTCAAAATTGCAACAAATTGAAAAACTTAGTAACTTAATTGCCAAAAAATAAACACATGATTAAAATCAAGATTTTATGTAAACTTGGTGACTTTTTTGCAATTTACCCTTATTTTAATATCAAAACTTTTAACTTCCAACTAATCCTACTTATCATTAAATCACAATAATTCAAAATGGTTTTTAACTTAAGATTATTAATTGGTACTTATGATAATTAAAACGATGAAATATAAAAGCATTAAGTAGAAAACCATACATTTTCAACTTCAACTAATTTTGTTGTTGAAGGTTCATACAAAAGTTATTAATTTGAAAAAAAAAATTCCGAAAAAAATATATATTTCAGACCAAAATTGCGGACAAAAAAATCCGTAATTTTAAGAACTAGTCTGAAATCCGTACTTTTTCTGACAAAAAAAATATATTTTGAACCGCGATCTCATATAAAAAAAATTCCAGAATGTCAATAACAATTCCAGAACTCCGAAATTTTTTTCACTTTTAACTAAAATGTAATAAAAGGATAAAGGAATGTAACAAATGAAAAGTGTGTGTGACTGTGTCACACACACATACTCACAATACAAGGGCTTTAAATCAGATCGTTTAATTGAAAAACGGCGATATTATACACTTCAAAATATACATTTCGGAAATGAGTAGAAAGTTTTATGAAATTTTTTTATACAAATGTATTAAAAAAATACAAATTATATATTTTTGATCGGTCTTAAATTTTAAAAACAAAATCCGATATAACTCTTTTAGGACAAAATTATCATTTGTACATAACAAAAAACTCAATAATTTTTTTTATAAACATTTTCTTTATAATGGAAAATCAATATCCCCATATTAAATTTAAGGTGTATCATTAAAGATGATGATAATGTAACATCCTCTTACCCCAACTGATTGGTGGTTGATTTGAAATCCATGTTACATGTCCCCAGTGTTACATATTTACAAGTACCCTTCAAACACCACAAACAAAAATAATTCCTAAAGAGACCAACTAGTCAGAGTTCCAATTGTTTTTAACTTATGTTTGTGGGCCTTCACTACATAACTTTCATATACATTGATGTAAATTTAAATATTTAATGGCCGCCCAATCCGGTGTACCAATTTTACCAAATTTGTTTTTATATTGTTTTTAGGAACATGAAATTCAGCGATAAGTTTTAGCAATACAGATTATTAATGGTAAAGTAAAAATTATTTGTATGTTATCACAATTGATTACTAAAATTTCAAACAGCAACATAGGGCCCAAAAATCATCTAGGACAGCATAAGTTACTATGGTTAATTATCTTATTTTGCTTGTTCAGTATCACATGATTACTTTTTGTTATAATTAAAGAGTATCCAACATGCGACTTGTGTCATTTTCAACACAAAATCCTAACTATTAATTAAAACAAAATATACAATCAACCATGTTAGCGACATAAACACCCTTAAACATCACTTTCTTAACAAAACATATTAATACGAGTCAGACAAGATCTATGTCTTTGGATAAAAGGTCACATAATGTTGCATTTGTTCGATTAGCGTCATTTTCCACGAGAAATACGATCGATTAATGCGATAAAAGCAACAACTAACTTATGTAGTGTCACAAATATCCTTAGCTTTCATTTTCGTAAAGAACACATTAATCACTCAAAACCCAAAGAGTTAAGTTGATGCAAGTTGTCGACCAAAGACATAAGAAGCTGCCTGGTCCATGTTGTCTTAATCAATGATTTAATTTTCCATTAAATCCACCTTTGGGTGACGAAACACGAATATGAATGTCAATTTGGTAGGTCACGAAGCAAGAAGCAAGAACGAACTGGTAAGTGTTAAATTTGCTCCAATTTACAACAGCCAACAATTGATGAATGATTATACAGATGACCAGCTGTTACAAGGGTTAGTAAGCAGTCACGGCCTTTAATTTATATAGTGAATACATAATTGCTTAAGATATAATTTTCTTTATGATTAATTACATTACATTATCTTGAATGAGATATTCCAAAATAATATTTTATCTCAAACATGGAATTCGGAATATAATGACTTTCCAACCACCGTTTATATTTGTATTTATAATCTTTAAAAAAATGGAATTCGGAATATATTGAAGTACTTTTTTAAAAAGAAAAGAAAACTTTTTTTTTTAAATTTTGTATTTATAATCTTTAAAAAAATTTATAGTGTTTACAAATTTATAATGCATACAAATTATTGATCTTAGTTAAAAGAAATCTATAACCCAGAGTCCCAGACTAACATGTCGACTCCTACATCACTCTGATATCCCAACTCCATGGATAGCTGAATCATATTGTTTAAACTGGTGTTGACGTGGTTTTTTCAGAAAAAAAAAACTTCAGTGACTTATCGCAACCACAAAGACCATAGTTGGTCTCAATCTCGCCCTCTCCGTCTCGAATCTCTCTTCTCTGTTCGCTTTCTCTCGCCCTCTCTCTATCTGTTTTTCTGGTATTGATCGTGAATCACAGCCTCCGCTGGTGCGGTGCGATTTTTATTTTTATAAAACCGAAAAATTTCGATGCGGTGCGGTTTTTATTTTTATAAAAACCGCAAAAAACCGAACCGCAAATCGCAATATAAACCGAACCGCACCGCACATCTTATATTAAAATCGAAAAAACTGCAAGAAAAACCGAAAAAACGCATCGCATTAAAAAACCACGTTGTTCGGTTAGCGAAAAACCTGCATCGCATTAAAAAACACACAGTTCTGTTAAAACCAAAAAACCGCATCGCATTAAAAAACCACACTGTTCGGTTATTTTGTAGGAAAAACTGCATTTGTGGTTTGCAACGCGGTTATTATCAAAAACTGCATAGTGCTCACCCCTACTTTTTATAATTAGGGATTTTTCATATGTGTATATAGTGCTCATTTCATTCAAATCGGTTTATAGACTCATAGATGTCAACAGTTGGATCTTCATCATCATCACATTGGTGTTATAGTTTCAATCGATTTATTAGGGTTCAAATACATCTTTATATTGTCCCGATTGCAACGGAGGTTTCATTGAGAAATTTGATAGCCCGAATAGATTAAATGGGCCCGTCATCTCAAAGTTTCATCGAAGTCGATTTCCTGCTGCGAATATGTACATGGTTGGGAACAGGAAAAACAGTCCGGCACCGAGTCCTAGCCCTTCGTTACTTTGGCGAGTTAGAAGAAATGATGGTGAATGAACACCGTTTAACTCGGTTATCCTTCTCCGTGGACCCACAAGCACACCAGAAGAACCCAATAGTGGTACAGAGGAATACACCATCGACAACGACAGTGAATCACAATCAGTACGAGAAAAAGAGATAGAGAGAGGGCGAGACAGAGCGGAACAAAGAAGAGAGATTCGAGACGGAGAGGGCGAGATTGAGACCAACTATGATCTTTGTGGTTGCGATAAGTCACCGAAGTTTTTTTTCCGGATTGGTCACTGAAGTTTTTTCCTTTTTGCGCAATAGGTCACTAAAGTTGAATATACATGTTAAATAGGTCCCTACACTAACGTGAAAATCAGTTAGTTTTAACGTCGATGACCTATTTAGGATGTAAAATTTAAATTTAGTGACCTATTACGCAAAAAAAAAACTTCAATGACTAATCCAGAAAAATCACCAAATTTGTTATGCTACAGTAATAATAACCCTTGAATTTTTTTTTTGAAACGGCAAATATAATCCTAACTAACCTATTCATAAATTACACCTAATTTCCACCTATGCCTCTTGCGAGACTTGAACCCTCAACCTCAAAGAGGGAAGACAACACCGATACCGCTGGGCTACAAGCCTGTTGGTAAAATGAGCCATTCATACGGTTCATATGTCTCTAGTCATCCATAACAAACCCTAAATCACCCTCTTATGCTTTTCTACTTCGTCACCTATGTTGCCATTCCAGAGAATAGTTTTTTTTTTATTATTAAACTGTGCATTTGACTTTCTTTATGATCAATTTTTCACTTCATTGTTGGATTTTTGTATTGAACAATTGTATGTTTCTTCTAGTATTTTGGCCACTCGATTTTATTTTGCAAAGGGAAGTTTTACGTCATTAAAAATTTGATATTCATTCTCGACTAGTATGAAAGGTACAATTTTATGGTGCTTGAAGCTGTTATCTAAGTAGTGGTTTAGGATTAGAAGTGTAACTCACTTAATTAAATTTTCAGTTGGGTTTGCTCCTATCTAACTTCAAGTTTTGGATGTCACTATTTAAAACATTTATGGTTATGTTTTAAATATTGAAAACTTCTGATTTTTAGGTAGAATTAGAGTTGTTTTAGTTAATATGCTACATGCAAACAAGAATAATTATTAAACTTTCACGTTACGTGATGCAAAATGAAAGCAAGAATAAGAAGAGGATTCAAAGGGAATTATCAAATATAACTATTTACCAGGGAGGGAGATTTAGGAAGTTATGCAAATTTATAAAAATAGTCCTTCATAAATAGATCAATTACAAAATGGTCCATGTTTTCTTATAAAGTATTATTGCTACCTAATAATATCTATTAGGAAGTTGTGCAAATTTATAAAAATAGTCCTTCATAAATAGATCAATTACAAAATGGTCCATGTTTTCTTATAAAGTATTATTGCTGCCTAATAACATATATATAAAAATAGTCCCTCTGTTTTATAAAATTACAAAATGCTCCATGTCTAACAGCAACTTTGCAGAATTTGTCCTACTTTCAAAAATTACAAAAAATGTCCCTGTATTAAATTTTTTTACAAAAACGGTCCCTGCCTATTTGGAAAATTACAGAAGCTGTTGTTTTCATATAATTATGCATATAGTCATCTAATAGCGAAACAATAAAAATGGTCTCTGACAAACATGATCCACATGTTTCACGAAAATTATAGAAATAAATTTTATGTAAGAGACTATTATAGAAATGATATCAAAAATATAAGATTGATAAACCCGCTGCAATACGCGGGCCATCCCACTAGTTGCTATTGAATTTCAAGATGTATTTCAAAGGTTACAAAATCCTTTTATAGATGGAGCTACTAAATTTGACAGATAAGCCAAATTTTGGAATACTAAAATTAACAATACATTCTGCCAATTAAGCATCTAAATAAGGACATAAAATTTAGAAAGTGAGGAAACAAATATATAGTCATTAAAACTGAATAACATAAAATGGAAAATTGCACAAAATTTGGGGAAAACTTCAAATACAAAATCTAAACACTGGAAATTTGGGTTCAATTGTGGGACAAACTGCCTACAACTATTTGTTAGAAGATCCGACCCGATGACACTTTTCTAACGTCATATTGCACGTCCTCAAACTCCTAACAGATCAAAAGTTACTCCCATTTTAAGTTGGGTCTCTTTGAACTCATTTGTCCTTCTCCTATTTCTCGATGTAGGCCCTTGCCAGGTTATTTATATGCTTGACATCATTAAATCCTTCACTATATCACATGTTTATGTTCTACAAGTTAACAAGATATAGTTGCTAACAAGTTATTGACATTCTTGAGTAGGGGATATGAAGCTATTTATGATGTTCTTGAGAAAGGGATGCGAAGGACACCTTTACATTCATAGCCATATTCTTGAGAAGATTTATCGGAGATACATACATGTAATTCGTATGGGTTTAGATCTCCATTCTAATTGACATTTTTGAGGTTATCGGTGGTGATTACCATGGTAGCAGTGAAGAAGAGACATATAATGAGAAAGTGAGGTGGTAATCGACTAAGGAGCATGCAACCTAATAAATGCCATATTTTAAAGAACCCTTTGCAATTTTTAGGCTTTTCCACTAAAGAAATCAATGTCGGGGTAAGACCATTAAAAGTGTACAAATGTTAAGGCTTTTATGCTATTTTCCCTAATAAATTACGCTTTTTCTTTCGGTGCAATGCTTTTAGGTCTTTTTATTTTCTATCTCTTTTTCTTAGTAATATTATTATTCATTTCCATCTATTTTGGATTAGTAGGCAACATAAATTATTTCTATAGATAAAAAAGAAAAAAAAAAGCAAAATATGAGCCTGCCTCAGATAATCTCATGTATATTAATTATCAATCCATGATGAAGAAATAAATAATGAGCAATGGTGAGTGATCAAAGGAAAAACTTAATAAAGTTGCAAGTAGGTTGGAGCAAGGGTAAATAGGTGAACCTTGCACAATTTTAAATTTATATATCTTATAAAAGAATCTATTCACTATGAGATTTATGGTATGCTTGACAACGAGCTTTTGAAAGTTTTTAAGAACTTTTAGATTTTATCTTTTAAGAAAAGCCCGAATCAAAGAAAACACTTTGTTTAGGAGTACAAGATTAAAACTTTTATTGTAAAAAAAGTCTGATCCAAAAGCTACTTCAAGTGGTTTTTGAGAGCGTTTAACTTTAAAAAGCTTTTACTTTTAACAATTATGTAATAAACCCCTTTTCAATATGTTAAGACTACTATTGTCGATCAATTTAAACCAAAACAATGATACAAGTTCCATACCAAGTATCGATTATCGGCTTCCAGCTACCAGTTAATTTTACAAAACATACACTTATTACGATTCAAGATAAATAATTATATTTTATCATATTAATTTGAATTCTCAAATTTATTGTTCTAAAATCTAAACCTTTAATATAAAACTTTTCAATTACATGATATTTTTTATTTATATTTAATAATAGTATAGTTTTATATTACAAATCTATCCATCTCCATATCATAGAAAATTTCATACATATTCCACAAACCATTGTTTTTTCATGCTTCTCATGGCTATAAATAAATATTTATTTTAAAATATTAATTTGAATTTACCTTTTAAGTTGCATTCGACCACTATAACCACTAGGCCGATTTTAGCTTTTACTCTTAAAATATATGTCTCTCTTATGATATAAGCCAAAACAATCATAATATTTAACAGTATATTTTTAAGTTAGTGTAAACCTATTATTTTATAGTTAATGATATTGACTTAGTTATTTTTGATATTATATATATATATATATATATATATATATATATATATATATATATATATATATATATATATATATATATATTTGTATTTTAACTATATATAATTTTATTTATATGCAATATAATTTTATTTATATGCAATTCTCCTATTACACTAATATGGGAAGCATATACTAGCAAATGCAAGTTGAAATGTAAAGAGGGAATAAACACAACGCGGTAAACACCAGGAGGCAACACACAAATAGTGGAAAGGATTGAAGTATCTAGACTACTCCACCATGAGCCACCACATGCGTCATATATACGACCATGCCATTAGTAATAGCCAACTTCTTCAAGTACAACCTTACGCAATCTTACTACTTTATTTTAAAGGATGTGACATAGTTTTAAAATAAAGCCAAGTATAAAAGAGTTGCGAAAATTAATGTCCCAAAGTTTAAAACCGTAAAGTCCTTAGTTTGTCAAGTTCAACGAGGTGTCACAATGCATCAAAACAAGAGTTTAAATAAACCAAATACATCTACAAAGCTAAATTTACAAATATTCTAGCTGTCCAAATGTTAAGCCTCCAAAGGTCATTTCTAGGTTTTCCAAGAATTATTCGGTACGAGTACATGTTAAAATAAAAAAGTTAGATTCAGGGAGTCTAGTGAGTAAACCTGAAAACTCGATGTTTAGGAAAACTGGGTAATGATAATCCAACATCAAGCCAAATTTCTCAAAAACATTTTTAAAAATCATTTCAACTTTGTAATTTCCAAGCCTCTTTATATTTGTAAGTAATCGGGGATGAAAAGCATTTTAAGTGAATTATCACAACAAACCAAAATAGGATGCATGGATGCAATGCACATGCAACTAATCCCATCCCAAGTTCTCTATCCTCATAAAGTCACTTGCAAGCTATATCCATTGATGGGTGGTTGATTCACTACTGGAATGAGAATACACTTATGATCCGTTGCCATTGGATTAACCAATGCGACCACTAACGTCAATTCAGATATATATATATATATATATATATATATATATATATATATATATATATATATATATATATATATATATATATATATATATATATATATATATATATCCCATATATACATTCAAATGAGTTAGCTAGACTTTTCCAATTAGCACTTTGTTACCATGACCACTAAGGTTCAAAAGAAGGGAATCAATCACAATGAGTGCCTGGGTCACACAAGCTCAATCCCATCTTACATGAATGCATATGAAGGGTGATCTCTAAACAAGTTGCGAACGAGTAAGGATTAACAAGAAAACATTTCCAAACAATATTTTCTATATTCAACACACATATCAAGTAATACGCATATATTACATTTGATTAGGATATGATGTATTCACACCTTTTTCCATAAATAGGGTTTTGGAATATGTACTCATGTAGAATTACTCAACCGGTCCCTAACATAAGCTCCTTCACCTCTAGCACCTGGTGGTCACCTAAGACAACCAAAAAGCTATTTAATGATTTCTTCTTAATCCATTAAGTCCCTTATAAAATTATTATTGGCAGGATTGTAGTTTCATACTCTTAATATCATCCATACAATCAAAAGAAACATCAGAGAAAACTAAACTTGATTTGGACATTGCATGTGAAAGCTGCAAAAATGAAAATTTGTCTTCCTAATATTTTACTCGACTGAGTCGGGCTCCAAAAGAGGAGTGACTTGACCCAGATACATTGTATAACTCTAGAAAATCATGACTATTTCCATTCCAAGTGTCATACACATGTCTAATTCACTTCTAGACTTAGTTCTTTAAGTTTTAAAGGTTTTTTATTGATTCATTAACATTTGTAACATGATTTTATTCATTTAAATCACTTAAACATCATGATTAAACCTTGATTTAAGTCACAAGTATGATGATCTTCAAGCTTTAGAACAACACAACAAAAGAGGATCATCACATAGGTTTGAGGTTCAAAGCCATTACAAAACTTGGAGCACTAGATCGTTATCAAATGGAATGATTGTTAACTTAATAAACAACTTTTTTTGAAAAACAAAAGTTCTAATGTATCAAAATCTCAAATAAAAAGCAAGTATCCTTTGAAAACTCTATTGAAGGAAGGATACATTTGAAAATTTACAAATGCGCAATTTATAACATAAAGTGATGGATTTCATTCAACAAAATAGTTTAGAAATGAAGAAATAAACTTAGAAACACCATTAGATTCAACATCTAAGGTTCCAGATGAAGATCCACCATTGATGAAGCTTCAAAGCTTCAAAAAATCAACATATTCACAATTTTAGACCATGTATGATATAAGTAACTATAAACTAACATTCTAATAATCATAACTAAGGTAAAAATATCAATTAATTTGTAATTTGAATAACATTTTTGGATTTGCTGGTTTTCCCCCAAACCCTAGGATGCAAATAAAGAAGAAGAATGGGGGATTATACTTGGATGATGCTTGAAAACTAGAACTTGATGCTAGATTTTGCTAAACCACTCTCCAACCTATAGATTTTCCATGATATCATCATAGCACCATCTTTTTTCTCAAATTTCCGTTTATCCCTCCAAATGAAGAAGATAACTAACTTGTTGGCTTTATATGTTTGGGAAATGACAATATGAACCCTTCTACTTAGACTTATTACGTTTTGGCCCTAAATGCAACTTCTCTAAGTCACCAAGGTTCTTTCTTAACAATTAATTCCCCTAAAATTTTTTATTTAATTTCTAAGTCAAACCTAGGTCAAAGGTGGTCAAGGTCAACTTTGGTCAATTTGTCACTTTTAGTCCATATTTTCATTTATGTTTCAAAAGGATATCAAAACACATTTCTAATTTAGGAAACTCACAACTAATCTTCAATCAATTATTATTAACATTATTAGCATTAAATTTTAATTTTACACCAAATTCTAAGCTTCTAGAATTTGGAAAATTTAGTCCCTCATCTCAAAATTTCTCCACTTGGTCTCAAATTCTGGTTTTAACTTATGAATCATATCTAAGTTACTTTATTCTATTTAAGATAATTTAATTTATTTTTTTAGTTTATTTGAATTTATTTAGTTTATTTTCCCACCAAAAAGGACCAAAACTACTAGGCCCAGATTGAGGATGTTACAATCCTCATTTTTCACACCCTCATCTTCCTCTTATGTTTACTTTTAATCACTCAACATGTGGATTCATACAATAAAGCTATCCTTACATCTACCCAATAGAATTTTCCCTTAAGTTTCAAGATGAGCTTCTTATCACATAAACTCTCGTGGTTTTTTTGAATTTAATCGACCCAAATTAATGATGTGGGAAATGTCATCCTTAAACCCCTTACTTATGAATCATAAACTTCAAGTATTTAAAATCTCATTTAGTGTAGGACTTTCTTACTACTACACACTTCTATAAATCCACCATTTTTCTCCCTACTAAAATTACACCACATATATTATATCAAAACTATGTTAATTATAAGCTATTTTTCTTTTAACGACCCCTTCCATGTATCCTACCAAGAATTTACAATCAAGTCACTGTCTTTCTCACCAAAACAAAGACAATGGAAGAAAGCATACACCATGGTATCCCTCCTAGAATCCCGTGAGAAATCTCGCCTATAATAAGTGCAAAGATGTAAGGATTAAGCCTCGATCATTGATGAAGGTTAAATTTCATTGGGAAAGACTCAATGTCACCTACTGTAGTCTAGATACAAGTTGTAGGCCAACTGTACATGTCGACCACAATGTGGCGTAACATCAACTCATTTTGTCTTTGAGGGTCCTCCATATTATCTTCTCTAAAGTTCTACCATATGTTGTTGTTAAGTTAATGAACACCAAATGTATATCCTTATTTTATTTTTCTTTGTGTTTTTCTATAGAGTATCTGAGATATGATATTGCCTCTGCCGTTGACATATTAGGATGAGAGTGCTTGGCGCTATAATAAAAGTAGAGTATCTAAAAAGATAAGCAAGATGAGTTGAAAGTCACCACAAATGTATAAAATTACATACCAGCATGCTAAATCATTTTATTAAAGAAAAAATAAATCATCTTAAATATAGAGTTTATATTGTCATAATTAATAAATTAATTATGTGTATAAAAAGAAAAGGACAAAAAGGTCTTGGCGAAGTAAACCAACTTGACATATTCTAAAAAGTTGCTCACTTTTAATCGTTACCGCAAATATATTAAGTGTTTATAAGGCTGGTGGATGTGGTTGCCTCCGCCCTTCGGCACCCGCTCCACTTTGGTGCCACGAAGGGTAGAAGAGAGAGAGATATATATTAGACAAGAGAGAGAGAGAGAGGTGGATGCAGATAGAGAGAGAGAAAGGGGAGATAGGAAGAGAGAAAGAGAGAGAGAGGGAGAGAGAGGAGAACAATATTTATGTGTCGTTGAGGGAGGATGTAGTGCTGATGCACCAACATAGGGTGGTCTCGCTGCGAGCATGAAGGCGCCACCTTAGATGTCGTTGACATCTAAGGCTCCATATCGTTTAACCTAATCTTATAATTCGTATATTAGTTATATTATTTTGAATATAAGGTATCTGTAATCATATTAGATATATTAAATAATTTCAATAGACAGACAATAAAATATAGAGAGTTTAAGCCAACCTTCAAGTTGATATATACTGGGAAAATTTTCACAAAAACCATTAAGTTTTCAAAATTTTGTCTGAAAACCATTGATTTATTTAATATTTTAGAAAACCACTCATATAGTTAAAAGTCTTCTAAAAAACCATTCATATTATATAAAAGTTTCAAAAACATCATTTTTTGAAAAAAAAACATTTTTTTCTAAATAAAACATAATTTTTTATCAAGAAACAAGGTTTCTTAGTCATTAAGGGTGGAAATAGTTTGTTTTTTTACTAAAATCAAAACCAAACAAAAATTTTTGGTTTTTGAAAATTACCAAACAATCGGTTTTTCGGTTTCTGATTCTCATTTTCTTTGCTTTTTTCCTTTTTCATTTTCTACTTTCATTTTCATAGGTTCTTCATCAGATATATTGTTGATACAAAATTTCTTAAAACATGATACAAGACAAGACAAACACCTATTTATTATCTTAAGTTTGTTGAAAATTAATATAATAATATGTTGGTCTCATATTGTATTATGCTTTTATGGAAATTACATATCAACAACTTTATCGATGAACATTATGCTTTTATGGAAATTACATATCAACAACTTTATCGATGAACAAATCCATAGAAATAAAGATAAAGATGAGAAAATAAAACTGAAAAGCCGATGGTTTGGTATTTATAAAGTCAATAACCAAATTTTTTTAACTTCATTTTTGTGTTAGTAAAAAAAACAATTATCACTCTTAATGGACAACAACTCTGTTTCATGATTAGAAATATGTTCTTTTCCGAACAGAAAGATATTTAAAAACAAAGATGTTTTTCAAAAGTTTTCAATTTGAATGTTTTTTGAAAACTTTATAATATGAGTGGTTTTTCTAAAAAAATAGTGTTTTTCCAGATAAAAGAAATGAAAACATAGTGAAAATTTCCCTATATACCAATGGAAAGGACCGTTCAAATAAGAATGCAAATTTTCATGAATTGTTTATTTTAAAATTTGATACAATCCTTTAAAACATAGAAAATGATAAACTTTTGTGTATTAGTTTATTATTTTCAAAAGAAAGTTAAAACACTAATTTATTAATAATCAATGTTAAAAAAACAACATTTGCAAAGAATTTACTTATATATATATATATATATATATATATATATATATATATATATATATATATATATATATATATATATATATATATATATATATATATATATATATATTCCATTTATAGAAAAATAAAAAAATTAAC
This sequence comes from Cichorium intybus, assembly GCA_023525715.1. Taxonomy (NCBI): domain Eukaryota; kingdom Viridiplantae; phylum Streptophyta; class Magnoliopsida; order Asterales; family Asteraceae; genus Cichorium; species Cichorium intybus. Next base: position 41,078,805 of record CM042011.1, on the reverse strand, counting down.
ATAATGCATGAATAGATTTGTTTTGAACCAGCAATCTATCATACTCCTACTCCTACTCTAATTCACTTATTCCCCTAGTGGGGATTGAACTCTCAACCTCAAGGTTAGAGGGCGCCTTACCACTTGGATATAGTGCAAAAACATAAAAGTTTCAAAAATACATATTGTTGTATATGGAAATATATACCAACTTTTAAAATATAAAAATGATAAACTTTATATTTTGATTATTTACATTTTGAAGGATATAAAGCTTTAAAAAATAAAATATAAACATTACTGTTAACGTAACAATTTATTATTTCTGTTTAACATTAGCCTTTATCTTTGTTACATAACTAAATGAACGAGAGTCTTGAATTGACATATATCTAGAATTGACGGATATTTGGGCATGACATAAAGTACATCAAAATAATTTAATGTACATAAAATCACTAGAAAAAGACAAAATAGGACCTGATTCCAAATAACTTTTACTCTATTTGCAAACTAGACGCATAAATAATTTATTTATCATATTCCTAAAATACATATATAAAGATGACATATATATATATATATATATATATATATATATATATATATATATATATATATATATATATATATATATATATATATATATATATATATAGGTTCAATGCAGAACCAAAATATATTGTCTAACTGCAGAACCATCCTTATAACCGTTAGATCATTATTTCAATGGATTGGATTAAAAAGGTACACCATAAAAAATTATACTCGTTTACAGGAAATCATTTCCAATAAAGGGTATACTGGGTTTTTTATTAGGTCAAATCTCTCTCTCTATCTCTCTCTCTCTCTCTCTCTCTCTCTCTCTCTCTCTCTCTCTCTCTCTTGTTTCCGTCCTCTCTCTCTCTCGTCAGCTCCGCTACCGCCTAATTCATCCAGATTTTTCTGTTGTTTCCGATCCGATTGATTGTTGGTTTCTAGGAGGAGCAGCATTCGATCTGTGTTCGATTTGGCGACACAATGTCTGCGATTGTGTGTGGGAAGAGATCTTTCTCCGACTTCTACGTCGCCACCCGTTTCCAAGAAGCTTTGTTGTTCTTCTCCGACTTCTTCGGTTCGCCTTTCGCCTTTCACTAACTCACCGCCGGCATCCACTCTCATGGATCAGCTCCGGGCGGTTTTCCCTAACATGGATAAGCAGGTATTTTTCTTTAGTTATTTACGAATTGCACGCATACACATCTGCATCTACCTACAATTTTTCAAAGCGTTCAATCGATGCTTAATGCTTGATTATCAATTAGAAGTCCTAATTAAATTCTTCTTTTGTAGCTGTATATGTATTTTTGGGGTTTATCCAGGCTGGTTCCTTATAAGATTTACACTTAATTTAATATGTAGCAATGGTGAGTGCTCAATTCTACTTGATTCACGCTTTTGCTAATTTTGTTTTGGATCAGGTTAATCTAATTCCGTTTGATTGATCATTGATTCAATCACATTATTAGCGTTTAACTTGGGCATTTGTATGATCTGTTTGAGATTTTTTTTAACGAACTATTGGGATCTGGTGTCTAACTTAAACTTCATTTGGTTTTCTTTGTGCTTCACTTTGCAATAGCCTCCCAGACTTGAGATCAAGGTACTATTGATCTTCAAATTGAATTGACACATTGCCTGAAAAACTTGTATTCAATAGTCATGTTAATTATGAGTATTTTTGGCAGAGGAAACTCGCTTAAACGTATGTTCACTAATGAACATATGTTCACTAATGAACATTTGTGTACAAACTGGTTTCAATATATAGTTCTTGGTGCTCGGAATGTATGAAATTGATGATTGAAAAAGAGTTTTAGCAACAAACACGTGAAGTCATCTCGCTAAACTCAAGAGCATCGTCAAATTTGTACCTGTAATCGTATGTTCATTAATGAACATATGTCCAATATGTTCATTAATGAACATATGTTCATTCTGTATCAATTAATGGTATTTTGGAATTATCTAATTTGATTGTACCTATGAAACTATTGAATTTGGACAAATTTCGTTTATTGTAATGCTAAGATTTATGATTATTGTTGTTCCAATTGACATATTTTCATGAAAGATACATCAGAAGTTGAAGAAAAGCAATTGGTGTTGTATGCACAATTGGCAAGCCTTGTTAGTATAATACTTCAGTGGCCTAATCTGAATATTAAAGAGATTGCAGAAAATTTCTCCAAGGTACAATGTTATTAAACATTTAAACTAGTCTTTGAATTACTTAAATGTCCAATTTACATATTAATTAGTAAACTTAGTGTTCTTGAAGTTAAGTTTTCTCTTGTTATATTATTAAGAAGACATAGTATTTAGATTTTCTGTCCAGAAGTACCTATAGAATCAAGAATAGAATGATAGAGAATATGCAGGGGATATTTATATGTTCATAGATGAACATATGTTCATAGATGAATATATTGATTTTGAGCAATGTTTGTTTACAGGTTAGCATTTTTACGTTTTTGGTATTAGATGATCGATTCCTAAAATATATAACTCGAAGAACCTAATCGATTTTAATGCTTCGTTGCTCACAGGTCAATCAACAATATCAATATGACGTGCACACAAGTATTCTTTCGATGTTGAAGAAGTATAGAAGCAAGAACATAGTGATTGAGAACTGCCATGTAATGTTCATATATGAACAATGTTCATATATGAACATGATTCATATATGAACATTGTTCATCAATGAATATTGTTTCATTTTTTTGATACGTTGATACTAAATCGTGATATGTTCTTATTCTTTTAACTTTGCCCATCTAATTGTTTAAGACTTTGATCAATGTAATGGTTGATATTATTGGATGTACCTTTAATTCTGTATATTCGTGATATATTCATTGATGAACATATGTTCATTGATGAACATTTGTTCATTGATGAACATATGTTCATTGATGAACATATGTTCATTGTTGAACATTTGTTCATTCATGAACATTTGCTAATTTATTGGAAGCGCCTTTAATTCCGTGTCGGCGCCATATCTCTTAATGTGGTTTTAAACATTTGCGGTACAGTTTGTAGTTCATGATTTTTATAAAACCGGTCTATAGTTACAAAATTGTTGTTCAAACTGTAGCGCACCGTATATATATATATATATATATATATATATATATATATATATATATATATATATATATATATATATATATATATATATATATATATATATATACATATATATATATATATATATATACATATATATACACATATATATATATATATATATATATATATATATATATATATATATATATATATATATATATATATATATATATATATATATATATATACATATATATATATATACATATATATATATATATATATATATATATATATATATATATATATATATATATATATATATATATATACATATATATGGTCCGGATCAAATAAGAACCATTTTTTTCGTGAGAACCTAGGAACCTTTTTACTGAATTTTTTTTTTCAAAAAAAATGACTTAATACATTAAGTCGCTTATATTTAAGACATTTTGTTAAAAAAAAATCTTATATATATATATATATATATATATATATATATATATATATATATATATATATATATATATATATATATATATATATATATATATATATATATATATATATATATATATATATATATATATATATAAAGTTAAAACTAAATAATATGAGTTATAGTTAGTATATGGCTGGCAATAAATCTTATTCCTTGTTTTAATACCTGGCCATGAAAATTGAAATGACAATAAACTGAATAATCATTAATAACTAATAACTACATGCTTAGAAATATCATATAAACATATACCATATCAAATAGACTAAGCATCAGCTGGAGGGTCACAACTCGATGGAGGAAATGCTATTTAAGATAAACGAGCGGGTATCTCGTGCTCTGCACGGGGCGATGGGTTTTTTTAGTCTATACCGTTTGGTTTGCTGAGGCGAGGTACTTCTAATGATATGTAGACCAACAGAAAATGACGACCAATCACCAGCTTCAGAAACAACCAACTAAGGAAGGAGAACAAAAACAATCCAAATAATAGAAAAGAAAATGCATACAGCTGAATATTTAAGTGACCAAGGCAACAAACAGGGAAAACAAAAGATAAGAAATTAGACAATGAAAAAGCTAACCTCAAGGAAAACACCGATTAGAAACAGCGATACCTGCAAGAAATGAAAAATAAAACTTTTCGTCAATGCGGAAAGATATATTACTCATTGAAAATAAACAACATCAGTAACCGATACTCATTTAAAGGGAGACATTATAACAAACAGTTAATAGGCAACACTTAAAACCGCATGCTACCCATGCAAAGCCCACTACAAAGATACAAGGCGAAATAAATAAAAGTCACAATAAGTGAAAAAACTGATGACACATAAAGGAACCAAAATCTACATACCCCGAAAGCTCTCATTATCTGAACGAACATCCTATTTCTTCCTACCATATTGCTTAAATAAATAAAAAAGGATAAGAAAACGACCTCAACAACGAAACCCAAGACGATGGATCATTCAAATGAAATGAAAATCAGTCGCATGCAAACGGGTTCCGCCCATCGACAAAGGAGTTGCAGGTGTCAACCGTAGAAGATGATAGAAGAAAACTTTAGTCAAAGAAAAAACCAAATGACAAAGTAAAGTCCACAATCCGAAAGTCGGGTTATTTTCCCCGATTGGAATGACCCGCGAAAAAAAACACCAGGTGACAAAAAAAAAACAAAACATAAAAAAAGGTTCACATAGGATACGAAATTACGGGTTTTAATAATATACCGTGCTCCGCACGGGTCCAAGATTTTTTTTGTGGGTGTTTGTTGTGTGTATTTAATTTGGTTCTTTTTGTTCGAGGTTTAATGGGGACAAAATGTGAGAAATGTTTGAATACATGATATTTTGGAAGGTGCAATGCTGTAGTAGTAAAAAATGAAAGTAGGATGCTGTTATACGGAAAAAGAAGAAGGTGCATTGCTATTTCTTGGAAATTAATATGTAACATTATGTCACTGTGTCAAATTGAAGAACAAAAACAGTCTGGTGATCGGGGTGGAGACCTTGATTAATCAGATGATAACAATAAATATGAAACTTAAACGTAAGTGGAACCAAACCATATGGTCAAAACATAAGAAATCACCTTCTCATATGTATCAAACTGGAGACCTTGATTAATCAGATGATCCCCAACTTTTTTTCCTTCAATCTAGCAACATCCGAATCTAGTCTCTTCTCCACTAGTGCTGCATATATTTTTTTTAACTATAGTCAAAACCATAAAAAAAAACATACCTGGCCTCATTCTTAGTCGCTCTTTTAACCCATATCATTTATTCAAACCCACATGCTATATACAGGGAGTATAGAGACCACAGATACGTGAAACATGGAAATAGAAAAGTTTCAGTTTTTTTTACTTTCATACAGGTGCTGCATGGCTGTCGTCAGCTCGTGTCGTGAGAAGAAAGAAGTATAGGAGCTGAAGTCGATTTGACAACTGCTGTTGATCACATGGACAAGAAGCAACCAACAAAAAACACCCTCTGACATTTCTGCTCCACATAAATGTTGAAACCATGTAGAAATATGAGCTTTATATGTATAACATTAATATAAAAATGTTTAATTAAAATAAGAAGATTGAAAGTACTAGGGCCAGTGTTCCACAGAAGAACATAAGAATAAGTATTTGGAGTAAACCTCCAAGAACAGCTACAAGACCCACAACTTTTAGCTGATGCATTAAGAACAAATGATGACAGTTTTACTATATTATAAAAAGAACAAATTATTAAATAAAGCATCCAGAAGGCATAAAGTAAAAACCTTCCGCATAGAAAACTCGAGTCCTAGAGCAAATAAAAGAAACACCACACCAAACTGAGCAAATGTGTCAACCTGTCATTGTGTAAAAGATTATAAATGTTGAAGTAAATAATGTAAGTATGAAAGTTGTATATAATGCCATATAAAAGTTACAACATACCTGTACCACCTCACTTAGGAATTTCAACCCACCCGGTCCCACTAAGGACCCCGCAAGAAGATACCCGACAATAACCTAGCAAAAAAATTAACTTTAAAGAAATTTTAATATGAAGTATGAAGTATAAATACTCAAAAAGCTTTCAACCAAGATATACAAACCGGTTGTCCAAGGTAAGAACAGATGATTCCACCAATAGCAGCAGAAACAATGATCACCACCAAATCTGAAACCAGCCTATAGACATGGAAGATAAAAAAACAGAAGTTAATTTACTATAAAAGTATAAACTTCAAACACACGACCACCAGCTATACATCAAAAAAATACCTGAAACTCTACTAATGAAGCATTTAAAAATTAGTATCTGAAATATACAAAAGATCTGACCTTACATCTACTTGAAGTATTGGATATTTAGATTTGTTGTTTGATATTACAAACACATTGTCCTGCAATTAATCAAAGCATATAAGAAATTGCCACCATCAATAAAAGATATCATGTTTTACTACCCGTCACATGTTTGTCTATCAGTGTTTGTCTGGCATCATCTTCACTGTGAAGAGAACAAAAAAATTGTATATAATCCAAATATTATGAATAACTGAAAATGACATTCGGATACACAATAGGCCTTATAAGATACTTACGTTGCCTCTTGAGTGTCATTTATGTTAAGTCTTCTCTTGTGTGATTTTAGGTACATCCAAAAGATCATGTAAAGGATGTTATAAATCATACTAATCGAACTTCTTCAAAATAAATTGCTTACTTCTTGATCAGCCACACTGTTATTGAAGCTGCTTCTTGAAAAAAGCATTACGTATATAATCACAAAAACTAATAAAACACTAAAATATCATATAGTCATTATGAGTTTAACATTTCATAAAAGTATTAATTACTCGCATATGTTTGTAGATATGCATTGTGTAACTCAAGTCACTGGCATTTACATTCATAAGACTGTTAACATACAGATTTGGGTTGATTTTTTCAGCACTTAACTCATATACCAAATTCATAGAAACAAAACCTTGTATAAGTATCACCATGATCAATACAGAACATCTTTGGTGCATAAATATAAGAAACACTGTCCAGAATTCTAGTTATGAACGTACCTCATATATAAACCCAGATTGCAAATGGTCACAACAAAGACCACATACATCTATGATTTTGCGATAAGCATACATATTTACACAACCCAGATTTTGTTTGGAGGCTTCAAAAACAGTCAGTGCAGATGCCATATCTCCTCTCTTTCCAAATTCAAGAATTGCATTACAGAATATTTCATCAGAGTGGGTACAAAAACCTGCATATCTGGAAAAGGAATGGGAGACGTGGAGAAGAAAAGAACAAAGATATTCAATATACCAATAGAACTTCAAAAGACAGTAGCAAAATAATTAATTAACAAAAGGAAAACATACCTTATGGCCGCATGGGCATTTCTTTTGTTGACACAGTTTCTTATAACCTCAATCGGTACGACAACATCTTCAATAGATAAATGTAATCCTGAAACGCATGTGGATTTCTCAATTTCTTTCAAATGCATCAATTCAAACTTCAAAATTCATTTAAGGCAAAAGAGGCTATCGAAATGAGTTTATAGGAAAATTTACCGGACAACGTTTCCATCAAATCCGCAACCTCCTCCAAACCGCCACATTTCAAAATCCTACCATCGGTGGACTCATTATCACGGTTTTGATAGACCCGATCGTGTGTTCATAATCTGGAGTAACAGGATTCGAACCTTTGCATGCTGGTACCAAAAACCGATGCCTTACCACTTGGCTATACTACCTACCACCCAATGCTAGCCTCGCCGGACTCCGGCGCCGACGAATTAACTAAAGTTCCGTAAAATATTTCCCTAGTAATCGGTGGAGACATCAGCGTTGTGGGAGGAGAGTAATCGGTGAGTGAGGGGTTGAGAAGATGACGGATGAAAAGGAAGCGGTGCACTGAAATTCGGATTTGGGGATTTGCCTCATCTCGAAATGGCAACCCACGTGTGACATCCAAACCCGAAATGAAAGACCTGACTCCAACAAATGACCCGCGCGTTACAAATCCGAAAAAAAACGTACACTACATTCACGAAAATCACGGGAATTAAACAAATATATAAATATATGGGGAAGATGCCCGAAAAAAAGAAGGATGTTGATTGCGATCGTATATGGAACTCTTTGGATGTTATGGAAAACAAGAAATGATCGGGTTTTTGGGCAGAGGATGGCCTCCCCACAAGGCACGGTAGAACAAATTAAAGACACGGTCTTTACGTGGATCAAACACAGGAGCGACAAAAGAAATTTGGATTGGGTTCGGTGGAATTTTGCCCCATTTTCTTGCATGTAATCTTTGGTCTCTGATTTAGAGTTCGATTTCTACTTTTGTCGGCGTCTCGCTGATCGTCTTTGTATATGTACTTTGCTCCTGCTTTCCTTTTTAATGATATTTCGTTTGCCGATTCCAACAAAAATAGACTAAGCATCAACCATCATTGACTTTTTAAAATCCAAATTGCAAATATGCAAGTATTAATCAAATCATAGGGATTAGGGTATACCATTCAGGAAAGCATAAGGGCACTTCATGCTCAACAAACCGCAAGAAAGCATGACCTTTAAGGTATGGGTAATCCGAACTTGAGGCGGAATCCCTCATCGGTAAAGTGGGAGTAGAATTCACGGTAGACTTTTGAATTTCTACCGCTTTGGTTTATATCCTGAATAAATAAATTCAGACTCCCGTCCATGATATCCCGTTGAAATGAATGTTGCAAAGAGCTCACCGGCTCCACTTTACCCTCAAGTGCACCACATAATGCAATTTAAAATCTTTGCCGTGCGGTTTCCAGTTTTGAAAAAAAAAATCAAACTGCATATACGGTGCGGTTTTGACTCTAAACCGCACCACACCTCACCTCACCCCTACTTATAACATAAGCACTTACTAATCGGAAGGTTTATGTCATAATCAAATCATTGATCTGGGATTTAGATACTTATTTAATAGGTCATTAGGGGTTTGTTTTCCCCGGTAAACCGCGTTCAAAGCGCACCACATAATGTGGTTTAGAACCTTCGCGGTGCGCTTTGTAGTTTCAAAAAAAAAATTCATACCGTTTATACATGGCGGTTTTGACTCTAAACCGCACCGCACCTCACCCCTACTTATTTACTAGGTCATTAGGGGTTTGTTTTTCCCAGTAAACCCTCCTTAATGTTATATGGCCGTCTCTTCCACATAAATTTCTCAATTTACTAAACCAACTATAATTTTCACACCAAAAGGTCAATGACTAATTTAGCAGCACTAGAAATTGTTGTAAATGTGCCCTCAACCAATAGATTAAGGGTTCAGGTCCACTACAAGAATTAGGGGCATTAGGGGCGACGCCTTTAGGGGCGACATACCCTTTAGGGGCGACATCAGACTTAGCGGGTCCGATGTCGCCCCTAAAGGGTATGTCGCCCCTAAAGGTGTCGCCCCTAAAGCCTCGATCCGGACTTCGTCCCTTTGCTTAATCCTGACCGTTGAAAGAAAACGTCATCCTACGGTGGTAAAAAAAGGGCGGTAAGTTTCCCCCCCAAAAATTTCGGTTGTCGCCGCTAATGCCCTAAGTCGCCCCTAAAGGGTGTCGCCGCTAAAAGCTGGATCCGGACACTCTCGTTGGGTTTAATCTTAGCCATAGAAATAAAAAACTAATCGTACGGTGGAAAAAAAAAGCGGTAAATTTCCCCCCGTTTTTTGTTGCATGTCGCCCCTAATGCCCAAAGTCGCCGCTAAAGGGTGTCGCCCCTAATACCTAAAAGTGAATTTCTCCCATTCCTCTCCTCTTTCACGCATTCTGTTGAGTTCCAAACCTAAATTCTCTCTCAACCTTATGCGATTCCAGCCGGGTTTTTTGACAATTTTCAAGCTCTTTTTTCTTGTAATCTTCAACAAAAATGGTAATTTCTCATATATTGAACTTATTTATCATATATTGAACTTAGGGTTTTGTAGTTTTAATGATTGTTTCATGTTTTTTGTGTGTGTTCTTGAAAGATCAATCACCAACAATATCTACTTATAATCTTCAACAAAAAGGTAATTTTCTCACATATTAAACTTAGAGTTTTGTGATTATTTGGTGTTTTAATTGTTATTTCATGATTTATGTAAAATATGTTTGCTTGAAGATTTTAATGTATATAGTTGTTAATGTTAGTTTCAAAAGCTAGTTTTAATATACACAATTGATTGACTAATATATGGATATAGATTCTTTGATAATATGTATATAAAATTTTGATTATAAGATTGTATATGGCTATTTTGATATGAACACTTGATTGAATTTGTATGAAAATGTTAATGAATTGTATGATATGTTAAGAACTTAATTAGTTAGGACTTAATATTATGTATTGGATGTTATATTTATGTTATTATTGTATGATATTGTTAGTTTGTTAGGTTATTATAGGATTGTATATGTATATTTTTATATAAACACATGATTGAATTTGTATGAAATTGTTAATGGAATGTATGATATGTTTGATATTTGATAATTTCTATTATTGTTAAGAACTTAATATTATGTATTGAACTTTCTTTGACTTATTTGTTAAGAACTTTATTAGTTACGACTTAATATTTCTCTCTCGAACTTGTGCGATTCCAGCCAAACTTTTGGAGGTTTTCAAGCTTTTTTTCTTGGAAGATTAATCTACAACAATATCTACTTGTAATTTCAACAAAAAGGTAATTTCTCATATATTAAACTTAGGGTTTTGTAATTTGTTGTAGTTTTAATTGTTCTTTCATGTCTTTTTGTGGTTTTGAAACTTGTTTTCTTGATAGATCAATCTCCAACGATATCTACCTGTAATCTTCAACAAAAAAGGTAATTTTCTCATATATTAAACTTAGAGTTTTGTGATTATTTAGTGTTTTAATTGTTATTTCATGATTTATGTAAAAATATGTTTGCTTGGAGATGTAAATATATGTTTTCTTGGATATGGATTCTTTGATAATATGTATATAAAGTTTTGATTGTAGGATTGTATGCGGCTATTTTGATATGAACACTTGATTGAATTTGTATGAAAATATTTAATGAATTGTATGATTTGTTAAGAACTTAATTAGTTAGGACTTAATTAGTTAGGAGTTAATATTATGTATTGGATGTTATGTTTAGGTTATTATTGTATGATATTGTTAGTTTGTTATTTTATCATGTGTTTGATTTTTGATGTTTTCAATTATTGTTAAGAACTTAATTGGTACTAAGTTAATATGTTATTTTGTTTTTTGTTGTAGTTGGACCATATTGATCGGTTGTTTAGCAACCCGAAAAAAAATGGAAAAACTTAAAGATTTCGTTCGACATTTGCAAGAAGATGATGATGATAACGAAGGGAACGATGATGAAGACGGTAGTGGTCACGAGTAGTTTGTGTTTTATTTAGTATTTTGTGTTAGATATAACTTTAGAACATATGTTATGGATTGTTTTTTTGGATAATATAACTTATTGTGGATGGTTTATATTTTCTGCATTTTATGGAGTAGCTGAATTGATTAAGTTCTTAACTATTGAAAACTTAATGAAATAAAGGAAAAAACAACTATTAGGAGCGATAAGTATTACCGACGACACTTTTAGCAATGGAAAGCTTATTGGTGATGACATCTTTAGCAGCGACACTATTAGGGGCGACATGTAACTTTTAGCGACGACACTATTAGGGGCGACACCTTTAGAGGCGACATATAAGTATTAGCGACGAAGCATTAGGGGCGACACCTTTAGGGGCGACATGTCGCCCCTAAAGGCTTTAGGGGCGACTTTCAGGGGTATTAGGGGCGACATTTGTCGCCACTAATGACACTTATTCTTGTAGTGGTCTGAGTTAGAACAAAATATGTAGATATAGGATTAGAGTATATAGCGTCTGTGGATGAGTTAGCCGTTCTATGGATGGAAAAACTGTAACTTTCATTTACTGTTTTTCAGGACTAAACGCGTATCTATGCAACCCGTTTGATCATTAGAATACTTATTCACAGAGTTTATTATGCATAGAATCCTGTCGGGATAGAAATAAAATTGGAACGATATAGAAAAAATTAGCACGACTCATTTGCAATGCGCAAGAATCACACACAATGCATGCTAACTTTTTACTTTTCATAAATAATAAAAATGAAAGCGTTAGCAGACACATTATATTTCAAGTTGTGTTGGAGGGCCATCACAACATTACTTCACATCCATGCATGTTTGGCATGCAAAATTAATTGGCCGCACAAACGGTTGCATTGCTATTACCAAAATTATTTACTACTTTTTAATTTTTATACATTCTCATAACCTGAGATCTATTTAATTTAAGGGCTCCGTTAATATAAGTTAGACAGGGGTAAACATAATTTGGATCATCTCGCTTTTGTCTATACAACAAAACAGAGTCCTAACAGTTCGGTTCCTAACCTTAAAAATCAGATTTTGTTCGCTCTTTTTATTATTCGGGCGGTTTTTTTTTTTTTTTTTTTTTTTTTTTGGGCAGTACGTAGTGAAAGATTGCATGGTTGTTAATCGAAAAATGATGCTGATCGCAGTAGGACTAATACTGAAACAAGATATGTACTTAATTCGGACCGTAATATTTTATTCCGATCCGAACACACATCGTTAGCTTTTATCCTATAGTTAAAATTTTAGTCTTCTAAACCCTTGTTAATTCCTGCTCAAAAATCTCATGTAGCGCCTAAAAAAATTGTTCATTTAGGTTGAAATTGAGGCTTAAAAATTCACTCATTCAACTCTGAAATCGAGCATTGCTATATAGCAACAATCATCCTATAGATTTATGTATAAGAACACAACTAAATGGAATGCTACGAAAACTGAAATAATCGTAAATAATTTTCCCAACTTTTGTTCAGTTTTCGGTTACCCCTACTATCTTTTCACACATTCTACCATTAACTTAAAAGACTCTAGTAATATCAGTAAGATGATGTAATAGATACACGTCCCGAAGATTTTTATGTGATGTGTGCATGGGAAGAGAGGGGGCGGGGTGTAAAATAAACATAGTATATATATGAACACATCGTCTCTTGCCATTTTCATCCATCACAAACACTTTCACATCTCTCACTTGGCTACAGCTAGAAATGGCTAAAATCATTCACTCGGTTTTTGTTATCTTTCTTGTTTTCAACATCATGATCACGATATCGATGGCAGGCCGAGACATTCCCGACAAGAACCTTAAAAAACCCGAGGAGGACGTGAAACACCCCGAGACTTTCTATTTTGACCGTGGATACCTAATTCCGGGCCTTGGGCGCGGTATTAAACCAAAGTCGAAAAAAGGGTTCAACCCCTTCACCTACAATCCGATTACTGGCCGCAATGACGGAATCCCCGGACTCACTGTTCCTAGTGGTGGTGGCAGCCTAGGTGGGTTAGGTGGCGGAAGCTACTTGCCAGGTGGTGATGACACATTGGTTCCGAACCCCGGTGTTGAGGTCCCGAATCCTGTTTCCGGTGGCAGCATTCCGTCCCCGGATAGTCCTTGAGGTTCTGTAAAACATGACATGACATGACAAGACAGTTTAACTGCATTTGGCATGTACGAGACCGTGAAGGGTGGTTAGTTGTTTCGATCGTTGTCTAGTAAGTAATGGATATCGCAGGTGAAAATTCTTGTTTAGTTGTTTTTCTTGTGTCTAATTTATTTTCATTTTTGTCTTTGTATTTCATGCATTAATAGGTACGGTTGTAATATCTAATGTTTGGCGAATAAATAGCAAATAAGACGAAATTTATGTTTTCATCTGTTTTCTTCTCATTCGCGTAATGCAAACAAAATCGTAAAACAAATTTGTTAAGTTCCATTTGATGAATAAAATGTATTGTGTTTGGTAGATAAAACTGGGAGGAGAATTTAATGTCAGACAAAAAATGCAATATTTTTGCCGGAAATTCTTGTTCGATTGTTGTTCCTATATGTCTAGTTTATTTTCCATTATGTTTTTATATTCCTTAGTTTTAATTATGTACGATTGTAAATTTAATGTTTTTGCAAGTAAATTGCTAATGAGACCAAAATTATGTATTTATGTCTTCTTCGCATTCACACGATACAAACAAGATGCATAAAACAAAATTGTTAAATGAATAGCCTAATATATTTTAAGTTTTGCAGTTGAATGCAAAAAAAAAAAAAAAAAAAAAAAAAAAAAAGGAATATAATTTCATTTAATTGCGAATTATACACAACAGCAATAATACTCAAACTATGGGATAAAATCATAAAATGTAGGCGGACTCCACCCGAAATTAGAGAGACTCTTTCCATTGGTGATCTCCGCCATTAGGAAAAACACGAGTCTACATTGGATGATTTCCTGATATGTTATAAGAACAAACGCTAGAGTGTGGCTAAAAAACATAGAAAGCTGAATAACATTCCATTTTTATATTTTTTATATCAGGAAAATGATACATAAATGCTTAAGTTTGTTTGGTTTTTCGGTGCGTAACCCCCAATATCAATAGTTTTTGTTTTTTATTTGCATAAAAGATTGAAACTTGTCAAATTTCTTTTTCATATTTGACATTTATGAGGTCATCTTTTGTTTGTGTGATATTTAGACTATCTCCAATTCTCCTTTATTTTTATTCTATTTTTAAAATAAAAAGTGGTTTATCTCCAATACATCTCCATTTTTTACATTATTTTTATTTCAAAATGTAAGTTTCTAGTATATTATTTTTCTTCAATTTACATAAATTGTTAAAATCATCATTTCTAACTATTAGCTATTAACATATAAATATTCTGTTTTTATTATAATAATATTCTAAGTTATGTTATCAAGACTTCATAAAATATCCGTATTGTATAATATATTAACTTTGTAAGTTTTTTTTATAAAACTAGTATTCGGACAGTCCGTGCAATGCTGCGGAAGCCCCGTATATTGGGAAAAAGCAGCTCGACAAAGACAAATTACGTAAGGGACGGAAAATGTAACTTTAAAATATAATAAGGGACTGGAATCGTAACTTACGAAATACCAATAATATAACTTTATAATAAATAGGGTGAAAAGAATTAATTCAAAATTAGTTCAGGGGAAAAAACGTAAATATAAAAGTTTGCTATACTAATAATCAAAATTGGTATTTCCAAATAAAAACTTATTTACAATTTGTATCCTATGCTTTACCAATTATACTATGATCTGAATTTAGTAATTATGGTTCTGGATATGGCATGTACCAAATGAATAGTGAAAAACTCTCACATATTCATTTTGGTAATTAATATATATATATATATATATATATATATATATATATATATATATATATATATATATATATATATATATATATATATATATATATATATATATATATATAATATGTTAACATGCTTTAATTTTTTTTAAATATACGTAAACATTTATATGAATTCGATATATAAATATTCAATATTATAATTAGGACTAATAAATATCATTTAATATATAACATGAATATAAATATTTAATATTACATTTAAATTTAAACTAGAAATATATAAAAATAAAAAATGAGGGACTAAAAATGACAAGTGAAACGTTTCATATTTTTTGTGTAAATGAATAGTATTACTATATATTTAGAGTAATATTATTTATATAACCAAAAATAGAGTGGGGTTGGAGGAAACAAGTTTGAAAATAGGATAAACCTATAAGTGGATGTGGGTTGGAAATACTCTTAATTGCATTCACATCAACATGTTTTCTTTAGACTATGTGGATCTATAACACACAACCACACTAAAAATTTTGTCATCTCAACACCACTTCCCCATTAATAATCTAAGAAAATACCCATCATATCACCACCCCACATTAATTTCCACGCCGTCTTAAATTATTTAATACAAATATGTTTAGTTTTAAAAAATCATTTCAAGAATTTCAAATAAAAATAGAAGACCTAAAAATTTGAAATTACAATTACGCATGTAACCCAAAGAAAACTACTACTCCTCGTCGTTGTTAGATCTTTGAGCATTGTATATATGCTCCGTTAAATCTTGTTGAAAACTGTTGTGAGTTTATATGTTGTGTATCTCTAAAATTATATATAAGTATTCTTCGGTGTCAATTGTAAAACCCTATTTACCACTAGCATCACATCTCAAATGAAAGAAATGATTATTGCACTTCAAGTCTTTAGTTATTCGTATAAAGGTGTCTACTCAAACGGAACCGTCGTTTAAATGCATTAGTTTCATATAGATAGTCTTCAGCAAAATAATGAAGGCTCACATGTTCAAGCTGAGCCACACATTTTTAATTTTTTATGCTATTCTCGTTCTTGGAATTGAGATTTGTTCGCGTTGTTGCATTGTCTGGCTCAAAACCTAAACAAGTGTCTGAAAAAATTCCAGCATTATTAGATGAAGAGGAAAATGAATCCAACTCGCAATTGCGTTGAAAAAAATTCTTGCATTATTAGATGAAGAGGAAAATGAATCAAACCCACCACACCCACACTCTATCATGCACACCCCGATGTAGTGTTTGCGCATGGCCACGCCACCCACTTAGGCATCATGCACCCGGTGTCCACCCCCACTCTACAGTCTTAAAAATCAAAACAATGTGGGAAAAAGGGGACGACTGGGACTCAAACTTCCCACCTTTCACACAGAATGCCATAGCTCTTACCATTAAGCGTAAGTAATTTTAACATATAGAATGCTAAGCTTTCAAATATAATATGTAAAATGCTAAAAGCCATTCAATATTATATATATATATATATATATATATATATATATATATATATATATATATATATATATATATATATATATATATATATATATATATATAATCAATACATTTATTAAATAAATGTATAATACATGTTTGTATACCTTTGAAAATGTAATAGATAATAAAATATTTTTAAACCTTCATAAATGTATAAATATATTTTTATAGGTATAAATACGTGTTAACTATATAAATATGATTTTATAGATATAAGTACTTTTTTAATATATAAATACATTTTTAAAAGATTAAAGTATATTTGTATACCTTTACAAACTTATTTATACATTGTAAATATATAAATATGTTTCAAGGTATAAATGCATTTTTAAATATCTAAATATGTTTTTAAATATATAAATATATTTTTAAAGGTATACATATATTTTAAAGGTATAAGATATGTTTTTATACCTTTAAAAATATATTTATACCTTTAAAACATATTTATATTTAAAAACATATTTATATAATTAAAAATATATATTATACCTTTAAAAATATATTTATACATTTAAAACATATGTATACAATAAATGGTGTAAAAACATTTGATAATGTATAAATAAATCTGTAAACGTATACAAAAACGTATTTTATGTACTTCTGATTGTATCTATTTCTTTAAAAATATATTTATATCTTTGAAAACATATTTATAGTTTATAAACATATTTATACCTTTTGAAACGTATTTATACATTTAAAATATATTTATACCTTTGAAAATGTATTTATACATTTAAAATATATTTATACATTTGAAAATATATTTATACAATTATAAAGGTGTAAAAATATTTTACTATGTATAAATATGTTTGTAAAGTGATGCACAACTATTTTATACATTGACAAATATTTTTATATCTTTAATATATATATATATATATATATATATATATATATATATATATATATATATATATATATATATATATATATATATAAACGTGTTTATTTAAAATTATATTTATACATTTAAAAACATATTTATATATTTATAACGTTATATAATGTTTTATTATATATAAATATATATGTAAAAGTATACAAACGTATTTTATACCTTTAAAAATATATTTTTAAATGTATATATACATTTCGAAATATGTTGTTGTTGTTGCTGTTGCTGTTGCTGTTGCTGTTGCTGTTAAATACTTTCAACATTTTACTCATTATATATTAAAGTTCGGTATTGTATACATCAAAATTGATACAATTCAGTGGTAAGGGCTATAGCCTTCTATATGGGAGCTGAGGAGTTCACGTTTGAACCACCTCCTTTGTTTCTGGTTGATTTGATTTTTTGAATGAAGGATACACGGTCAGCCTAAAATTCAACTCAAAGCTACGTAAGGAATGCATGGCTGGGTAATGAGATGGTGACCTGATAAATGTCAAATACGAAAACTAAAACTTGGCCAATTTCAGGATTTTATGCAACAAAAAAAATCGATGTTGGTGTAGAACCTAGAAAAACCGGTAAACTTAAGGGATTTTGTGTTATTTTTCCTTTATATTTTTATTTTTTTATTTTGAAAATTTAAACTAGAAAAATCTACTCGGTAGTAGGATCATGTTTTATCTTTTTTAAGAAATTATATAGTCGAAAATCAATCTAATTATAGTGATAAAAATGATATGTAATTAGAAGACATTGTTATAATTGGATAGTTTTCAAAAAACACAAAGAAATCAATATAACATACTGTACTATATTGATTATATAAAATTTGTTGTTATACCTTGTATTTCATCCTAAGTTTTATTCACCAAAAGTCTTCCAACCACACTTTAGTCCAACGGGTTACCTGGGCTTAAAGGGACGATGATAATCAAAGTTCGAAGAATAAGTAATTTCAGCATGAACGTTGTCTAAATGAAAAGGTTTTGATTTTCATAGAATTCCTGACAACGAAAAAGTACACTGGTGCGAATTTTGGAGAGGGGGGACTAAAACTGCAACCCACTGTCGTATATGTGAACTTTAAACCATTAATCGTTTAATTGTACATATTATACCACCATTGAACTATTTTTTGTGTCAATATCAGTATATCACCATTTTAATCAATTTGAAGGAGTAGAACCACCAAAGGCGTAAACCCATCTTGCATCTTTTTGACCTTCTATTTTTTACTTTTTAGATGAAAATATACAAGGGGTTTGAAGATGAAATTGATTGAGAAGACGGGATTGGTTTGCTGAAGATGATGCATCTTTTAACTCTTTGTTTTTATTTAAAGTTAAGTTCAAATAAAAATTAGAAATATAAATACTACATACTTGTATGTTAATATACGTCAAATAAAAATTATATAATAATTCGCACGTACACAATGTGAACAAAATATCATGTTGGATGCCAGGTGAACACCTTGTTACAAATTAATGATGTGGTCAAATTGGTTATCTTTCTAAAGTTAACACAGAAAAAAATAGTTTAATGGTTAATTGAATACAATTAAACGATGAGTGATAGAATACTAGAATATGCAAATAGACAACAGGACAACAGTTTTTTGTTATATGCATCAACTCTTTTTTAAAATACAATCAGATAACTAATCAGTTAAAAGCAGAAAGAACGACTTGATAGAAAAAGTCAAAAAATAACGCTTTATCAGTCATAACTTGTAACTGTTTTACAAATATTCTCTCATTCATTTTTCTTTCATACTTGCACTTACTTTTTGAGATATTTTTTCAACATTAGAATGAGATTGGATGAATATGGCATACAAATTACAATCTTTTTTATCTCACCAAATAATGGAACACTAACTCACTATTGAAGGGTAATGTCCTCTTTATCTTTATTGCACACTAGTATCGATTAGTAGACAATGTACTTACACAAATTCCATATTAAGTCGTTTTTTCAAGATTAAGTAAAAACTCTCACATACATTATACCAGATTAAGTCGGGCCCTCATTAAGCCTATTGATAAGAGACAACACCTAAGACACGGTTAAAAAGACGCCTTCATTAGGTGAGAGTGTATACGCATTTTATACTCCCTCTCCATTTCTTTAAGATTGCATAGTTGACCGCGATAATAGTTTCATAGAAGTGCTCGACTATTAATCAAATCTCTAAACATCAATTTTGAGTTTTGAGCTTTAACAGTGTGAAAGCAATGGTAAACATACAACAACAATAATTACTTATGATGACAATTGGTTAATAATTTCTTTTAGCTTACAAACTTGCTAGAAAAGAAAGGGAAAATCGCATAAAATAGCAACATAGTTTACTTCTTTTACCGATATGAGCAATGTGCTTTATTTTTCACTCATAATAGCAATATATTAAGTTTTTTTTACCCATTACAACAACTTACTTAGATAATATAGAGACAATGGTGAACGATTCTGAATAGAGATAGTTCAATAGAAAATGGACATTTATACACTTCTGCATAAATTCGTGTCATAATGATCTTGAGTAAACAACACTTGTGTAGTTTAGAAAACGTTTTTCATCATCAAATTTACACACAATGGCTAGATTTTTTCAGCAAATATGCATAAAGTCCAGACACGAATTAAGCCATCACAAAATATATTCTTGGGAGCAGCAAATTCAAGGCTTGCAAATTCACAAAATATAATTGGTGGTGATCATCACATTGATAACCAACCTCTCTAGTAAAATTCAATTCACATCAAACAAAAATATTAATTTGTTATACTTCCTCCTCCATTCCATGACAAAGAATTACATTGTAACATTCAGGTATCGGGATCCAAACTTCCAAATTGATGTGATTCTATGAATTCACAAAACAACTGATACCTGCATTATGTGTCCATTAACTGATTTAAGAAAACATTATAGCAATCTGTAACTTCCAACCAAAATCAGAATGAGAGTAGAAATACTAACTTCGAGAATCGAATCAGACGTTGAACAGGTTGAAGAGAATGTAGCCAAGGAAACAGAAGAAAATCATGAGGAAAACGTAGTCTACGAAAACGAAGAATCGAGTTTGCAGATCATTCTTCCTGATTTTCTTCGAACGTTGATTCTCCGATTCAGCGATTGGTTGGTGATTCACCATTGAATCGTCTCGATGTATCAAACCCCAAATTACGGTCTTGGGATCGTCTAATTTTGCTCACCATAACGATGACTCTGCCCCGATGATCGTCTTTAATCGAGTGTGTCATACATTCACAGACCGCGCCATTGGTGGCCAATATTTTTCATATACCCTCTATGAATAAAATAAAAGTAAAAATATTTTTTAAAGCACAATAGTTGTTTATAATGTATTTTTACTTCTTTCTTTACGAAATATACATTTATAATCACTTATAATGTTTTTTTATGGTTAGTATTTTCTAAACGCAACAATAATCGTGAGATATTTATTCCAGGAATTCTCATCTATCAAAGAGATACATATCAATATAATACTTTTTTAAAATACAAATTTTATATATTTTAAATAAAAACTCATATCATGTGTATTATTCACATGCGATTAAATTGTGTATCTATTTATTGACATGTGAATAAACATTAATCACATATAAATAGTATACATGACTATAATTGTCGTAAAAATAAAAATAAAATCATATTTATATATAAAATGTTATATGGATACTAATGTCCATTTATAGGAAATAAAAAAGCTTTAAATTTTGATGTACTCAAAATATTTCCGAAAAAATAATACTTTAGAAAAGATTACCGTCAATCATTCTCACATGCTCAACTTTAATGTTTGTTTCCAAAAAATTATTAGTTGGACAAGAGGATCACCTCATGCTAATGACACCAGCAACTCCTACTATCGATACATAAAAAAAACGTTTTAGTAGGAGAATGATGTGATGACCTCATATAGATATTTACCAAACTAAATCCAACAAATCTAATAAATATTCAGATGATCGGTTTTTTGTTTTGATTAAACTTAATCCAGCAAATGTAACTAATATAATTATTTGATAATTTTAGTTTACTTGAAATATAATTATCTGATATCTATATTATTTTTAGCTTTTAACTAACGACGATAATGTTTCGTGTAACTTGTCATTTTTATTGATGTGCCGTTTACAAAAGAAAATTTTTTTTAAGCCCAACATCTGATTATATGTGATGCTTAAATTAAATCATAAATATTTAATATTTATTAAGGTAATTTCGAACATAAATTATTGCTGTACAAAAAATATATAATATCTAGTTTTTCATGTCGCTTAATAAAAGATTTTTGGTAAATATCTAAACATAATAAAAATCCAACATATAGCCAAAAAATAGTTTCTAAAAGATTTTTGGTAAATCTCTAGTTGGATTCAATTGATTTGTTTTTTGGAAATTAAAATAACAACAATGGTCTCTCATCTTTATTTCTTTATTCACAAACTATTTTCTACTTTTATTTATTTTATTTTTAATCTTTGATTATTATTAAACAAATTAACCCTCATATTAACAGCTTAACTTCTCCTGCCTTTATTATTACTATTCAAAAATATATTTATACCTCTTGCTCTCAGAGATTCTTAATTTTTTTATAGTTTAAACATTTTACATACATAATATTTTAGTTGATTTTTTAACGACAAACTAAACTATTTCTACTCTACATTGATGGTTTAGAAAAAAAAAATAGTATAATATAATACAGACAAAACTTCATAAATGGTCCAAATGATTTGTCAGATTCGTGGTTTTAGTCCCTAACTTTTTTTTCGTGATAAGGATAGTCCGTATTGTTTCTAAAAGTTTCATGGACAGTCCTTATTGTTTACACCATCTATTTTGGTCTGTTAGGTTAGACCACATGCTAAGGCATGTGAGGGCAATATCGTCATTTCATTTTAGCTTTGCCCTTATAAGAAAAGCAACTCAAATAATTTTCTTATATTTGGTTTTTGAAAAGAATTTTCATTGAAATGTCGATATTGCTCAAAGGATTGATGGTTTGCCGCATCATGCATATAATTATGGCTAACAAACAATATATTTAAATAACTAAATCAATTACATATGGTTATTTATATCATCATGAACGAATTTGCAATCGTACATCTTTTTTTTTTCGTGATAAGGATAGTCCGTATTGTTTCTAAAAGTTTCATGGACAGTCCTTATTGTTTACACCATCTATTTTGGTCTGTTAGGTTAGACCACATGCTAAGGCATGTGAGGGCAATATCGTCATTTCATTTTAGCTTTGCCCTTATAAGAAAAGCAACTCAAATAATTTTCTTATATTTGGTTTTTGAAAAGAATTTTCATTGAAATGTCGATATTGCTCAAAGGATTGATGGTTTGCCGCATCATGCATATAATTATGGCTAACAAACAATATATTTAAATAACTAAATCAATGACATATGGTTATTTATATCATCATGAACGAATTTGCAATCGTACATCTTCAAAACATGTAATTATTTGTTTCATATTTTTCTCATGACGAGTTGGAGAGAGAGTTTTCAGTCATTTGATAATTCAAGTGATAAGGTATTTTTACTTCCAACTTATTATATATATATACTAGGTACATTTTAAGGGCCGTGCTCAGCACGGCCCGTGGGTGGTCGATGGATTCATTTCGAGATGGAACACATTTTGTAACAACATAACATCATGCAATAGATTTCCGAAAGTAGAAAGTCCGCATATGGAAAAAAAATGTCCATCTTGAATGTCATTGAGCAGTAGCATCATCTCCAACATCAAAAAGTATTTGCACCACTTGGCTACCGAGGGTATTTTTAGTTGAAATATTGCTCCGTGAAACCAAGAAGCTTGTATAATTTAAACAATTATTTAACTGTTTGATAAAATGTAAAAAGGATTGAAGTGGTTTCATTTTAGACAAAGTATTTAATGTCACTTTTCCTAAATTGATATAAAATAAAAGTAAGATGTTATAAATGACAATAAAACGAAAATCTCTTGGTATTTCTTGTAATTAGCCCTTTGAAGTTGATTCTAGATCTACGCAACCGAAGTTACTACAAAATGCAAACAAATCCAAGATATTAGTCTTGATCTAAGTTGTCGTTATTGTTACATGCGGTCTGAAATATGAGACACATTTTAGCACATAAAGACCTGTCATTAATTTATGAAAAAGTAAAGCAAAGACGAATAAATGAGAGAAAAATTATAACACGTTATGACTACATAGGAGCTTATATAATAAACAATAAAGGTAATATGGTTACCTCATTTTCCTTATTTTCTAGCCAATCAATTTGCAGGAGTCAGCCATAGGTATCATCTCAAGCAATAATTAATTGATGTGTTCAACACTTATAGATTTCACGAGTTACTAAAAAGGAAGTCACATAAGCTATTCACGATCACCTTTAAGTTGCTTATATAATAAACAATAAAGGTAATATGGTTACCTCAATTTTTTTTCTAGCCAATCACAGACCACATGCACGCACCATATATAATTTTCATAAGAAATTGATACAACTCATCCATCACCGCTCATAATACATCTCTTATTCTCAAGGATTTTCACGAAACACCTGGCGTGCATAACCACATTGCAACGAAAATCACAATCAAATATAAAAAAACAAAAGCAATGCTTCAAGATCAATGAGTGAAGAGCACAGAAACAATACCCTGAACCCTAAACAAGACCTGGAATTTTATGATCTTTGGGAAAGTAAAAGCAGCCTCATTTCTCAAATCAAAACTGGAAAAAATCATCAATTGTAAAACTATCTTCGTGTAAGTTCTAATCCCAACTCCTTAAATTGATCTTTTCCACCCAGTTTATAAACGAGAGAAAGGCAAGAAAGTAGAAGATCATAGATTTTCCTTGTAAATCACAAATGTTATTCCATTAGCAACGTTTACATAACTACGCATGTAGCAAAAAGTAGGTCATATACCAAGACAATGATAACAATCTAGTGTAAAGATCTTGGAAAGTTAAAGATGCATTACAGTCTGAACAGTGAAATTCTAAAATTAAACACCACTAATATATTAAATAATTTCGTCTTTTGCTAAAAAAACGAGACAACATAACTGATATTGTAAAGTTTTAGGAAGAAAATTAATCCATGCTGTAAAAATAAAACAAACACCAGCACCTATAATCAGGAATGACGTTTCTCAAAATTCACCAAATATCAATTTTGATATGAAACGTAAAAAAAAGGTTTCCAAGACGCCGAGAACAACATCAAGCAAACAATTAGATGAGAGAAAGCCGGAAACGGGGACGAAGAAATTGGAGTTGATTTGGTGATTTATTGTCTTATTGATGAACGGAAGATCCATTTCAATTCTGATATGTTCAAGAAGCTTGAATCCATCCATGTCTAGCATATAAATCTCTATTAAGGCTGGAAAGCAAAATACTCACCAATTTCTCTATTGATCCAAAAAAAAAAAAAGTGATTAGTTAGCCACCAATTTCTCTATTGATCCAGAAAAAAAAGTGATTAGTTAGCCACAGATCTAGACTAAATAACATCATCGACACTCAATCCATACCCAGGCTTTCATTGCTTTGAGTGGTACCAAATTCTTCGATAACCCGTTTTCATTGTTGAACCAACACAAACCTAAAACAAAATCAAAGAAAAATTCACTAACATTAACTTTTGCTTTGATCAATAGAAATTTGTAAAATAATTAAAATCGGTAAATAACTAATATCTTAAAGATCAAAATGAAATTAGATTTCATCAAGCAATTTACCTCATTTTGTCGAGGGACTTTAGCCAATAGGATGAATTATGATTCTTGATGCCTATAACCTTAAAACCACACATCCAAAAACCTTCGATTGATTCTTATATTAGTAGATCGAACTTTAATTTAGGGTTATCGTCTTTTTATACATCTCTCTTTTTGGGACGAGGGTGTTCATGAGAGCATTTGGCGGTTTATTCTTCGTCATTCATTTTCATTCTCAGAGATGGAAATAAACACCATGAAGATGTCGTTGGTCTATTTTTCGGAGAGGAGTAGGAGATCGTTGAGGAATACCTTACGAATTTGAGAGACGGTAGTGCAGGGAAGACAAAGAGGCGGGTGAATAAATTATTGTGTCCGCTGTCCTTTGTTAGTCAGTAGAAGATGGATGCAGTCGATCACGTGGTTTTCGTTCAAAGTTCAAACCCACATAACAAAAATGAACGGATACCGGACTAAAGAAGTTGAACAGGTATGGAATGAATTGGTGTGGTACCACTTGGATACGATATAGCGACATTTAAGTGCAGGCGGCAGGAAAAAAGAAACGGTGTTGTTAATATCGAAGGAGTGTGTAACCGGTTGGTTTTTTTTCTTTGAACAGGTGTAACCGGTTGGTGATGAGAAGGCGACGTTTAAGAATGAATACATGGCGGGCAAAGAGATGCATGTTAGGCTGAATAGACGAACGAGAAAAAAAGGATCTTTTTATATAATAATGATATATATATATATATATATATATATATATATATATATATATATATATATATATATATATATATATATATATATATATATATATATATATATATATATATATATATATATATATATATATATATATATATGGTCCCGTTCCTGCGATGACTTTTTTTTCGGTGAGTACTCGTAAGGACATCTTAAAAAAATTGAAAAAAATATAAAAAAATACAAATCATAAAATCGAGAATAGTACTATATAATGATCCAAAAAGAATTGGAAAAAAATTTTGGATCATTGAGAAACAGTAATGATCCACAAAAAATTTTATTTTGTGGATCATTGTTTCATTATAAAAAAAATAATGATCCAAAAGTTTTTTATCGAATTTTTTTTCTCCAATATAGTACTATGATCCATTTTATTATTTATATTTTTATTTTATTTTTTTTAATTTTTTAAGGTGTCCTCACTAGTACTCACTTTAAGAAGAGTCCTCACCCGATCGCTTATATATATATATATATATATATATATATATATATATATATATATATATATATATATATATATATATATATATATATATATATATATATATATATATATATATATATATATATATATATATATATATATATATATATATATATATATATATAATTCTTCCCCAGGCTGTTACTGTCCATATATATTATTTTACTAAATTCAGTCTTTTTGAATTAGGGGTGAGCAAAAATCGAAAATAACTACAAAACCGAAACAGAAAAATTAAAATTGAACGAATAAACCTATGGTTTGATTTTTTTTATTTTTTAAAAACTATTTATTTGCGATGCAGTGCGGTTTTCCGTTATATACCACACCGAAAAAACCACATCGCACCATTCATAAAAATTGCATACCAGAAACCGCACTGCAAAATACACCATATGGTCTTTTATAAAGTATATTATTTTTTATGTTATTTTTCAAATAAAATTGACTAGAAAGAAGTCAAGAAACGGATTTCACTTTTAACCTAAGTCTCTGACATAGATGAATATTTAGTTTCAAGACCTACAATATGTATTTTTTGTTACGTACATATTATTTTTAGTTTTCTCAAATATGTTTTAGCCATATATTTTAATTTTTTTAGCAATTAAACTAACTCACCACCAAGTCATTTTACATTCAGATTCGATTTATCATAAGCTCAAAGAATATTATTATAATCCATCAGCTTTGCGGTTTTAAAATTGTCCCAATATAAAAATCGCACCGTAGCTATTGTAATTTATAAATCGAAACAAACCACATAAAAAATGAACTGCACTTAAAACCACAAACCACATCAAATAAAAAAATCGAATGATACTGTTTCAGCAATTTAAAAACCAATATATGCGGTCTTCATCGTAGTTTAAGTCTAAAACTAATCATGTTCACCCGTATTTTGAATCGCTAAGCATTTCTTTTGGGTGCATAAATGAAACCAATTTACAAATACACCCCTTGACTCTTGTCCCTTATTCACAAAGGGTTAAAACTGAGACCCTACTGACTATCTTGATTTGTTTTAATTCTTTTCCTTCTACCCATCTCCTCTAGAACTGCGCCATTTCTTTTGGGTGCATAAGGTGCTGTTTGTTTTTGAAGAGGTAAAATGTCTGCGGTCTGCGGACCACATCTGCAGAGCATCTATAGAGAAGAGGTGGACTAAGGTGTTGTTTGTTTTTGAAGTGGTAAAATGTCTGCAGTCTGCGGACCACATCTGTAGAGCATCTACAGAGAAGAGGTGGACTAAATGTCTGCAGACTGCAAGAAGAAGACTATTTGTTTTTTAAAGTCTGCATGTTGTGAAAATAAACTGAAATTTAAATAAACTGTTTTTTAAGTGAAACATATGAGTACGTTCAATTTATGATATTAACAAATTTATGGATCAAAGCAAACATTTATTTTTTTAAATAATAAAAAATAAAAATTACGTAACGAAAGTTGGATTTACAAATAGTTTGTAAAGCTAAAAATTTGCGTAAGATTGTGAACCAAAGTTCTAATGTTAAAATATATTTGTATGTTTCAAATAGTTTATAATTATGATTTACAATAAAAAAATGTCTATTATATGATATTAACGAATTTAATGATCAAAGCAAACATTTTTTTTTAAGTTTGTGACCTTTTTTTTAAAAGTTTTACAAATTTATCTTCATTTTGTTTAAAAACATAGAAAAATAAATATTATTTACTTCGAAAAAGTAATGTTGATAAAAAAATTGCAACTATTAGTTAAAAAATCAAAGTGTTTTTAAAAACAAATATGCGTATTTCTTTTTTTCTTAAATCGAAAGTGGCCGGCGGCTGCGGTTTGGTCGACGACGCAAGGAAGAGAAAAATCGAGACCGGTTGGAGGAGAAAACGATATGCGTATTTCTTTTTTTTTAGGTTAAAATTGTATTAATTTATTACTAGAAGAGCTCTGCAGACCCTTGAAGACATTGGTCCACATCTGCCCCAAAAAGAGGACGTGCAGACCTTTTTAGGTCTGCAGTCTTCGAAAAAACAAACACTCTGCGAAGGTCCATGTCTGCGCGCCGTCTTCGTGGCGCAGACAAAAGTGATCAGAAAGATCTGCAAAGAAAAAACAAACAGATACGCTCACCGAGTGTTGTTGGAAAACATAGCCACTGAGTACAATATCCTCACCGCCCTCTCGCTGACATAGAAAATATGAAGAAAGATTGAAAATATATAATAACCGATCGGGCAAATTTTTCATCGAAAATTAAATCCTTCACACGCAGATACGCTCACTGAATTCACTCCACTCCAAAAACTTAATCAATCAAAAACAAAACTGAATCTTTCGTCTTGTTCATGTGCAAATTCCAAACCAGATATCAAAATTATACAAGAACCTGAAACCCTAATCCAACGCTAAAACCCCTTTTCAGATTTCACTAATCTGGACGTTCCAGCATTACAGAATCAAAATCAAAGTTATCTGAATTGGAGCCGAGAAGAAATGGCTTTTCACTCTGCTTCCGTAATCATCTTTCTGTCACTCTTCAATTTCTCAATCTTCAGTATTAACGTGCATTTAACCCTTCCATATTTTTGTAAATTCATACTTAAACAAAAAAAAAGTTGTCAACGACGTACTTACACTTGAGAGTAAACAACAAAAATCATCCATTTAGGCTATAAATCATCTAACTTAATGGTCCAATCATCAAATCCTATACCGATGATATTTACTTGATCGTAAGATATAAACATTCTAATATTTTACAACAAGGATTACATGTAATGCGTATACACGTGTCCTTTCATGAATAATTTCCATAAATCACCCTACAATTTTGATCATCACAGCCCCATCTGCCTGCTGAGTTGTCCTGCTCTCAATTATTCCTGTCAGAAACAATACAAGACACGTCAGCATTGACTCAGCTTAGAGACCCAAACAACCACCAAGTGGCACAAATTAAATTCTGATATATGCATTAATGTACCTCAGAAATATCCGAAATCCGTGCTTCCGATTTCTCGTTCGAGTATCTGAGAAAAATCAAAATAGATGCATAATCTAGTTGTACAGTACAACAAAATAATGCACAATTAAAGATTGCAGATACTTACGTAGAGAGTATTGTTACCCATACAAGCTCCACACAATCCACCCAAAGAAGTCTTTGCTCAACGGGGACCACACCGTAAGTTATCAGGTGTGCAAATGGCCATAGTTTCCATCCAGCCTATCAAATACAACATCAATCAACCTTTATCTTTTACCCATAATATCAACCTACTTATATTTCACTATCAATGCAAGTTTCTTACTATTATGAGTAAAGAATTGTAAGTACATTACTACTTTAGAGATTAATAAGGATGGTAAAAAGGGTCTCTTACTGTCAACATAGGCACGAATGTTGCTTTGAGTTCATTGGATATATTTGTGGGGGACTCAAATCGCAATAAACCCAAAACTACAAAATAGATGCTGTTCCAAATTGCTGACCAAACTGTTTGGTCAAACGCAATTTTTGCAGGAACTACCCACCAATCTTTCCAAGGAATAAGAGCCTACAAACAAATAAACAAAAGTATGTAGTTGTTTCTTGCATTTAACTCTTTTGTTTTGGTAATAACCCAATTTGAATAAAAGGTACAAAAAAATACGGGTATCACCTCACAAAATTGGTAATAGAAATGGGAAAGAGATCCATGGAGAGTAAATCCAACAAGGCCTGATCGAAACAAGCGAGACCGGTCGAATTCAAATAGTGGCTTCCCTTCGAAACACTGCAGATTCAATAAAGAAGAAAAAGTTACAAAACTTTTACCCATAATAGCAACATGTTTAGATATTTTCAAATAATAGCAATATATGTAAGCACGTTGCTTTTATGGGTAATATTATAGTATGTTGTGAGAGTAAAGTACGTTGAAAAATTAAATTCAGTAAGAAGTTAGAAAGTAAAGAACTTACTTGTGCAATCCAATCCCCTAAAGAGTAAACAACACCACTTATCACCATTTTAGCGAATACAGGATTTTCTTTAAGAGCTTCTTCATAAGCAAACCAATTATGTTCGGGAGCATATCTTAGTATCTCATAAAAGGTCCATCCCTATGTCACATAAGTAAAAGAAGATAATCCATTAAGTCGTTCTAGTTAATTAGCTACTGTTTTGTATTTAAACATTGCTATAATTTGGTAAAATACAAAGCTGTAATAAGAAAAAACAAAGTGAACGTAGAATGATAAGATAAACAAATAAATGAAAGCACGCCCTTATTTCTTCTTGTATATAACTGAACAACTTATCCCCAAATCTATATGCAGAATTGGGAAATTTCACGAAATTGTACACACCCATCGCAATTGATTATAGGTAAGAGAAGCCCACATAAAAAGATATCGAATGCAAACAGAAATAGAAACTCACATGCCAATACTCATGATCAATGGTGAGCAACCTCGTGACAGCAAAGGTACCAACACCAAGAACAATAGAAGCATTGATTGCTTTACCCATAAACTTATCAATTTCTTCGGACCCATTACCAGCAACAAACTCCTTGTCTCCCCCTTCTGATCCAATTTCAGTTTGTTCATCTTGTTTGAGATTGGAGACGGTAATCTTTTCCGTAACAACTTCTCTATCCTCTGCGATTGATTTGATCAGTCTATGACTGTTTCTTGATTGAGTAAACAATTTAGATGAAGATAACGGGAAGAGGGGTGAAGATGAGATGGGTTTTGTCGGTAACAGTTTGTAGGCTGAGAAGACGTAATTGTTCATGGAAGCCATAGCTGAGGGTTGTATGATCATATGGAGCTTCGGTTTGCCCTTGATCAGGAATTCAGGAAATGAGCTATTTTATGTTCAATTACAAAATTGGTCCTTCTAAGGTTTTGGGGATTTGAACATTGCAACGTGGGCTTTCATTTATCTTTACATAATCTTCGCTTCGTCGACAGACAATTACAAGTTTACAACCGAAGTTTGACTTTACACAAAGGATATAAGTTTGACTTTGGTGTTTGTTTACACATGAAGTGCATCCCAACTTTTCTAATTATTTCCAAATAGGATAAGATCGGACCGAAATCGAATTAGTAAATTTTTAAAAACCGAAAGCCAAATCAAATATGTATATTCAGTCTTTGGTTCAGTTTCGGTTTCGGTTGGTTTTCGCTTCAGTATGGTTTTTTTTCTCATCCATATGCTCATTTGTTATTATTTTAAATGACAAACCGGAAAATCAGAATAATACTAAAGAACATTTTACAATTTCATCATTGTGAGAAAACACATGGTAATCTTGGTAATTTTATGGTTACCAAATCGTTTTAGTGTTATGGAATTTATAATATTATAAATGAAGCTCAAACTTTAAATTTGTATAATATGAATTCATAAATTGGTACAGTCTAAATAGCGGACGGCAAGGGGTTGTGCCCTTTTATAGGGTCCTAGGGGCAACACTCCTAGCGGGGTCCAAGGGGCAGCGCCTATGGCGGAGGGCCTTGCTGATTAATAGATCGGTTATTGGTATATTAGAAGAATTTGAATTCTTATAAATCATCATGTTTGTGATTTCTAATTAGTGTCATTGTTGGAGTTGTTCATTGTAAGATTATCCATATAATTTGAATTTCATGATACTCAAGCATAAGACAGAAATATCAAATTCAGAAAGTGATTACCCGATCTCAAAAGCAATCTATTGATTACAGGAAAACTGATCGGGTTCGAGTCTAAACTCGAATAGGTGCATTAAAGGGACTCTCATTTGAAAGAAATTTATGTGGTTTGATTATGTAGGATGAGATTGGCAAATAAGTTGATAAACCTCTATTCATTCGAGAGCACGTGATTTGACATGACTTTCTCCCTGATGGTCAGTCTTATTAGAAATAAGTAAATAGTGGATATTCACTAGCATTTCCTGGAAACCATATTTGATAGTTTCTTTTATGCTTTTACCAGGCCAAAGAATAAAATGAGAGGAAAAAAAGAGATAATTCCATATATGCTGAAGGCTAACTTCTCGTGTTGTCAAAATGACTTTTAGTTGTTGGTGCATGTGACTTTCAGTAATTCTCTATAATAGGCTAAGTTCTTTGGTTGGCATAATGACTTTTAGTTGTCGGTGCATGTGACTTGCTTTGAGTATCTATGATAACAAATAATAATGTCGAATTTTATTTGTTTCTAACCATTTCATCTAGTGTTACAGATTTTTTATAAATGGTTGATAAGACAAATTGAGCTTTAGCCTTGTACTTATATGTTGTAAGAAGGTATCGTAGTAACACACGAAATAACACCATAAAAAACAAAAACAAGTTGAGGCATGACTTCCTTGTTCATGTTTGCCCATTTGGTGTTGAGTTGGTCGCTAGTCTGGTAGTCATCGCCTTTTTGCATTCCAAGCCGAAACCGATTGGTAACTTGTAACCAAAACTTGTCCCAACATTAGTCCTTCCCGGTACTCGTGTCCTCAGATATGTCGAGCTACGACCGTGCCAATTCCATCTCTTACACAACATACCATAATTGGTTTTTCGCCCTCCCTTTCAGTTTCTCTTTCGCTATCTCTGTCCCTTTCCCTTTTTTTCTTCATTGTAGCGAGACGTCCTCGGGTTCGGTTCGGGCTCGTCGTGGGGTAATGGGAAAGTTTGGCGTTTTTTGAGACGGTGATTGGAATTGAGTTTGTGGAGACGATGATTAGAATTGAGTTTGATGATTGAATTGTGCAAACGAGTTGAAGTTTTGAGGCATCATTTGATATGGAAACATTTGTTGTGGTGACATCGGAAATTGTTTGTATATTGGAAAAGAGTTTTGAGGGTCGAATTGTGGTCGGTAAGGTGGTGGTGATGAAGGATCGTACAAAAAAATTTGGGGTTTGGTGTGTAGGATGAATTTGGATTTTGAGACATTGTAGGTGTATAATGTAGAGGAATTGTACGGAAATTGTAGAGAAATTGTGTGTGTAAAAAGGTTAAATTGTATGGTATTTATAGTGGTAAAATATATGATTTTTGAAAAAAAAAAGTAAAAAAGAAACATTTACAATGGCTATTAACGACTAGTTTCGGAGGCAACCCTTCGCCGATGAAGGTTGATGCCGGCATCACGAGGCGGTGATGCCGCCAACATCCGCATGCCACGTCGATGCCGATGGGGGAAAACTCTATTGTACCGCTTAGTCTTATATGTCTATGATACTTATTTTTCAAATTGAAATAGTAACTTCCATAGAGTGCATGCAATCACCCCCTAATTCAAAATTCATTACTAGGGGTCTAAGCAATTGATTATCTTTTTGTGATCTAGATTGTCCAAGCGGCAATTATAACTTCCAAACAACCCATCATTCATAACAAGATACACTTTATAAAGCAACATATTAGGGCTAAATGTAAAATATAGCAACATACTTTTAATTCTTTGTTTATTATAGCATCTTACTTTCAGTTATTTCTATCACATCATCGTACTTTCAATATTTTGCTTACTAAGATGTTGTAATTTGAAACTTTTACACAACAAGAGCATTGTACTTTCCATGTATTTCTCATTAGGGCATTGTACTGTGAAATATATATACACAATTAGAGCATTATGCTTCTAGTTGTTTTCTTATTAGAACCTTATACTTCGAAAATCATATCCAATTAGGTGTTGCTTTGTATCATGATCACATTGCTATAACCGGGTAAAATACAATGTTGTAATAGAAAAATGAAAGTAGAATGTACAGCAAACAAATAAAAGAACACTTCTTATTTCTTGCATTTAACCAAACAAATTATCCCCAAAGTTATATTAAATGAAATTGTACACACCCAAATAGGATGGCAAAAACAAACAGAAACAGAAACTCACGTAGAAGAGTACCAACACCAAGAAAAGTAAAAGAATTAAGTGCTTTACCACCTACGATCTTTATTTCCATGTACGATAAAAGTTCAGTTTTAACTATATATATATCTCAATCTCAATTTACAGTGATTTGTTTGCCGCCTGAAATCCACCATGGGTGAGAAGTATAACATGCTGAACGATAACAAAGAAGCACATAAGAACGGTCTCATCTTAAAATTATAAACGCTACCAAATTGTATGATCTTGAAGATGAAGTTGCGAAGGTACATTCTTCATTTTGCCGCTGAGTATGTCACCGATGAGAATCATCATACCAAAACACTAAGCCTAATTGTTTCTTTACTCGATGTTTACTTTTGATGCATACGAATAATAACATCATTATTCTTATCTGCTTCTCGAGAAACGTTTTAACAACGAGTTAATGTGTGGTATTGGGATTTTTTTGATTTTTGCTTTTGATTCAATTTCTTCTACTATATGAGATTCAAAGGGACTGTTGGTTGGAAACAGCATAATGAAAATTCATCAAATGTTATGGATCAAATTTGTGCCCATTAAAAGAAAAAAAAAATCTTAAGTTTTCAAGGTTAGTGTTCTTCGCGACCATTCTCACCACATGAGCAAAAAGTGAAAGGTTAGTCAGTTTTTTATTTTTTTATTCTTATTATTGTGTTGAATTGGCTTGGAAATTCCAACAATTACATGAAATGAGTCTTTTCGTGTCCATTCTAACAATATATATCGGACTACACACTTACATGAAATGATTTTTTGTGTCCATTTTATTGTGTTGAATTGGCATTTAACTCAAATATTCAAAAAAAATTTCTTTTATGGTTTTTTTAGGCATCCTTCTTATAGCGAACTTGCAAGTGGTATGCGTAAAGATGGAAGGTTCAAGGAAGCATCTCTGAACGTTTTGGTAAGGTGGACACAAAGCTTGGCACTCTGATAACTGTCATTTAATTGTAAATAGGTTCGACCCGTGCTGCGTACGGGAAAAACTTTTGTTTAACATTTCCGGAAAGACCCTCTATTTGTTTTCCAT
Organism: Cichorium intybus; assembly: GCA_023525715.1. Classification (NCBI taxonomy): domain Eukaryota; kingdom Viridiplantae; phylum Streptophyta; class Magnoliopsida; order Asterales; family Asteraceae; genus Cichorium; species Cichorium intybus. The sequence continues at coordinate 41,043,023 of CM042011.1, read as the reverse complement.
TTCGTTTATTCATTATCTATTTTTTCTATCATATCTATTTCATGTACCAATTTCTGCTATCAGAACACGTGCCTCCTCAGTAGGGAATCCACACACAGCTGGAGTTAGGTGAAGTGAAGACAAAATATCAAACTGCACACAATCAACACTCATCTTAAGTATTTACCAAATTATGTATACGCCTGTCATATTACACAAGTCTTTCTACTTCATGTGTCGGCCATCCATATATATATAGTATACACGTTTTAGTTTAACATTAACATTTAATTAAGTGCAAGAAATAGCAACGTACATTCACTTATTAGTATATTATAGCATCCTACTTTCAAGCTTTTTGTTATGAAAAATCTACCCAACAATAGTAGTAAAAGTTGCTTTCTATTTAAATGGCATTGCTATAATTGGGTGGAGTTCAAAGCAAAATGTTTTAAATAAAAAAAATGAAGGTAGGATGCCAAAATAAACAAACTAATGAAAGTGCATTACTAATTATTGCATTCACCCCTTTAATATAATGTATAACATCATAAGGCATACTTCGTCATCTTCACTTCTTAGTCTGCCTCTTAATCGAGCATATAGATGTTGTACTCTTGGGAGCTTTCGTATTGTTTTCTCTGGTTCAACCAATATTGTTGTACATACTCCCTACAGAGTACAATACATGCATTTGATGAATATGATATTGTATTAGAATTTTGAATCCAGATAACATTGTGTGAAGTATGACATCAAAATTCAAAGCTAAAACTTCAAATTCAAAGTTGGCATGGCTGCTTATTATCCTTGCAGCCCATGTGATGAAGATTTTCTCAAAGATGGCATGCAATACTTTATTTTAAAATGAGTTTCTTTTCTAATATGGCATGTAAACATTTCTTATAAATAGGATAGGAAATCATTTGCAAAAATCATCTCACATCACACCAAAACATCTTCTCTTCTTATTCATCTTCTTATTAATACATAAGAGTTATAAACTCTTTGTATTTTTATATTTCTCCAAACCTTTTGTAAACACCACAAAATATAGTGAATTGGTTCTCGGCTTCCTCCGCCCGTGGTTTTTCCCGATTTGGGTTTTCCACGTAAATCCTCGTGTCTCTATTTTATTTACTTCATTCGTATTTTTCGTTGTGATTATTATCGTTTGATAATTTTGATCCTATTCCGCATTGAGCTAATATTGTCTAAAGTCAATTCGGATCCGTCGTATTTTACAACAATTGGTATCAGAGAGTTCGGGTTTTGATATTAGCTTGTTGGGATCATTTTATCATGTAATTAATCATGTCTTCGGTGAAATACGATATTCTGCTGCTGGATCGGAATACCCGATTTCCGCTATGGCAAGTAAAGATGAGAGATATTCTCATTCAGATGGATTTACACAAGGCGCTCTTGGGCTTCGAAAGGATGCCCAATACATGGACCGGAGAAGAAAAGGAGATGAAAGATTTGAAGGCTTTATCTCAAATTCGTTTGCATTTGTCAAACGATGTTTTACAAGATGTTCTAAAAGAAACGTCGGCGGCTGCTTTGTGGCTGAAGTTGGAGCAGTTATTGATGACAAAGAGCTTACCGAACAAGTTGCATCTAAAGCAACGGTTGTTCAATCTCAAGATGATTGAAGGAGGCTCGCTAGCTGAACATTTGTCTACATTCAAAGAGTTAGTAAATAACTTGGAGAATATGGATGTTCAATATGAAGATGAAGACTTGGCTTTATTTTTGTCGTCATCGTTGCCCGAATCCTATAGCCATTTTCGTGATACAATCATCTACAGTCGTGGCACTCTTGTTTTAGATTAAGTCTTTACAGCTTTGGATTCTAAAGAGAAGATGAAGCATATTACCGGTGGTGGTTCAAGTGATGATAAAGTCGAAGGTTTGAATGTCAGAGGAAGAACAACAGAGAGAAGTAGAACTTCTCAATCTTCCAACAGAACCAGATCCAAGTCAAAAGGCAAACAAAAGTTTTGCAACTATTGTCACAAGAAGGGACATGTGCTTGAAGAATGTTTCAAGTTGAAGAATAAAGAAAAAGAGAAGGCTGCAGCAAATGGTAAACAAGCTAGCACTTCGGGTGAAGCCGATGTAGTAGAGGTCGAATGTATTGGAGAACTCTTGACAGTTTATTCAGATAAACTGGATTCAACTGGTGATTGGATACTCGACTCTGGTTGTACTTTTGTAACGCCGAAACATGTTTATTATAAAATTATAATAAAAAGGGCAAAATGGTCATTTTACCTCAAAAGGGTAATTTGGTCATTTGGACAGAAAAGGACTTGTTTGGTAATAATATTTTGAGTCTTGGACTTAAAATGTTATAAAAATGTGATTTTTGTCATAAATTGTGTTAATTGTGGCAAAAGTTTAAGACTTAGAACTTCAAGGACCAAAAATGTAAAATGGGGAGGTATAAAAGAAACACTTGTGCATAATTTTGGGAGTTACGGGAGAGACTTGGAGCTGATTTTCTGCAGTGGATTTGAAGTTCTTGAAGGCTTGGAATTTGCAAGTTTGATTATAGCATTCAAAAGGGTATAATTGGAAGATTTTTGAGGTAAATATTCCAAGTCTTGATTGTTTGTTCTTGAGGGTTTTGTAGAACTCAAAAACTGCATTTGCAGCTATAATTGTGTGGTTAAAATGGTTAGATACTTCCATTAAGTCATGCTAGTAAGAGCTTAACTCAACCAAATGGAAGTAGGATGTTATATTTGATGAAATTGAAGATTTGGGGTTGTTAGAAATAAGAACCCTAATTCTTTATGTGATTGATTGAGGGTGTTTTGATGGTTAAAAACCTTGTTAATATGTAAGGTTTTAGCCTAGGAACAAACCCCAGGTGATTAAGAACAGAAATAAGCACTTAATGGACCAAATCTGCAAGCTACAGTGCATAAATCGCGACTGGCCAGGGGGTCTGCACTGCCGCTAGGCGCAGTGCGCCCCAGAGCCAGGCGGGGTGCGCCCAGGCACAGTGCGCCCTCCCCTTGGCGCAGTGCGCCCACTGATCAGAGGCCAGGCAGGGGATCAAAAACGCTAACTTTTGCTTGGCTTGTCCGATTTAGCTCAAATTTGAACCATAGGCTCGTTATGGTCTAAAAAGTTTGGGAAAATTTTCATATTGAGTTTTCGACCCCTCGGGGGCACTGTAGACCGATCCGAATGCCTCGGTGAATAGTAAAATTCATATAAAGTTAGTAAACGGAAAGTTTATTAACTATGCATTATTTATAACGATATTGTATTAAACTCTATTGCAATAGAGTTAATTGAAATGGTATATTAACCTATAATCATTGTGAAATAATGGAATTATAGGTACGGGACAAAATCTTACGAAACACATTGAAAGGCAAGAACCGCTAAGAGCTAGTTGTAGCAAACCTTCAGGTGAGTAATCTCACTCGTATTTGATGTGATATATGATTGTTGAGCAGCTGCGGATTGAAAATAGTTTTGGGGACGAAAAATGACAGATATTTGATTTGATATGACAATACCAGATAAGCCGTGAGTCTTTAATAGACAAGAACGGAGCTGTGAGTCAAATCTTTATTGACAAGACCGGAACCAGCAGTGAGTCAATAAAAATAAATAGACAAGACCGGAACCAGCCGTGAGTCTAGGCAACAGCGGGCTAACCCGTGAGCCATATTTAAACTTATATAGACAAGACCGGAACCAGCCGTGAGTCTAGGCAACAGCGGGATTTTCCCGTGAGCCATGTTTGATTTTGTATTGTATGAAATTACATATTTGACTTTGTATAGAGAATTTTATTCTTATACATGTAGTATTTGATTTGATTACTCACTGGGCTTTATAGCTCACAGTTTATGTGATATGTCCCTGCAGGTGAGCGTGATCCCGCGAAGGGAAAAGATAAAGTCCGTGACTGAGGACTTAGTGTTGAAGTAATACCCGGGTTGAAGAATGTATAATATTTAATGTATTGTACTTCGTGATACTCTTGTACTCGAATTATATTAACTAATACCCCTTATTATGTTTTATTTGTATAATATTTGGTTTGAAAAATGAAAAATTTTTGGGGTGTTTTTGGTTAATTAAGTCGGGTGTTACAAGTTGGTATCAGAGCCGTGGTTAAGTGAACTAGGTATCTTAGACTAGATTCCTGGACTTAAACCTTGAGAGAAGAACAGATAAATGGACTGTTAGATGTATATAAGCTTGTTATTATATATGTAATCTAACGGTTTGCTGAAATTTTGAAGTATGAGAAATACACGAAGCAATCCCACTGGTGTGAATTCGCGTGGAACTGCAAGAAGTGGACCAGCTAGGTCACGCGGCTCTGTGGGGCGAAGAGCACCAGCACGGGAACCGGTGGGACAAAATCCACCTGATATTCGGGCGATAGTGGAAGAAGTGGTTAGGCAAATGATACCAGCATTATCAAACAACCCTAACCCGAGTGGCAATCCTAATCCGAGTGCCAATCCTGATCCTACTGAAGAGGCTGCAAAAAGTGTTCATGACAGGCAGTTAGAAGATGAAAGCCAGGGGGAAAGTCGGGCCCGGGCAGTGAAAGAAACACAAGGTGGAGAAGCCTCTACCAAGAAAATGGGGTGTACGTATAAATCCTTCCTTGGTTGTAAACCAAAGGAGTTCTCGGGGACAGATGATCCAGTCAAAGCCATGGAATGGATCATGCATATTGAGAAGGTGTTCCGAGTAAGCAAGTGTGCGGATGATGATAAAGTGGAATTTTCCACGAACCAACTTACAAGTGGCGCACTACATTGGTGGCAAACCTACTATAAATCACTGGATCTTGATTCGTCCCAATCGATACCTTGGGAGCAATTCAAGACAAAGTTTAATGAAGAATACTGCTCAGAAGTGGCTATTCAGAAGCTGGAGGATGAATTCCTACACCTGGAACAGGGTTCCCGATCAGTTCAGGAATATACTCTTAGCTTTCTGGAGAAAGCTAGGTTCGCGGAACACCACATTTACACTGAAAAGAGAAAGATCGACAAGTATGTTCGGGGGTTGACAACCCGAATTAGAGAAATCGTGCAACCGTTGAAACTAACTACTTTCCGGCAAGTGGTGGATCGAGCCACAGAAAGGGAGACCGAATTAAAGCGACAAGAAGACGAAAAGAAAGCCGTTGAAACAAAAAGAAAGGCGGAAGACCAAGGTTGGACGCCTCAGAAAAAGTCGCAACAATCCGGATCAAGGGGAAAAGGCCAAAGAGATGAAGGGAAGTGGTGTGAAAAGTGTAGAAAACGGCACACGGGCAGTTGTCGCAGCGATACTGGGTCGCTTATCTGCCGAAATTGTGGAAAAACGGGTCATACTATACGGGACTGTCGGGCGGACCGTAGGTGTTTCCAATGCGGGGCTACGGATCATATTCGACTGAACTGTCCCCAACTGAAATCTGGGGCATACAGTGAAAGACCTAGAGATGACCCAATGGGAAAGAAAGAAGAATAGAGGACGACCGGTGGCCTCGCGAGCTTTTCAGATGACGGTGGAGGAAGCCCGTGAGAAAACAGATGTGGTGACAGGTATCTTCACTCTTAATTCCATACCTGTATATGTTATTTTTGATCCGGGGGCTACTCACTGTTTTGTATCGGAGTCTTTGTTGCCTTGCCTGAATGTACCGTTAACATCAATGGAAGAAAGTCTAGAAGTAGCTATAGCGGACGGCCGATATGTTTGGGTTTCTGAACATCTGGAAGGTTGTCAGCTTAAAATCTACGGGACCGTTTTCCCTATAGATTTGAAGTCGATGACTACCAATGAATTTGGTGTAATTGTGGGGATGGATTGGTTAGCAACGAATTATGCTAACGTGGATTGCAGAAATAAAAACATTACAGTGTTAACACCGGATGGAAAATGGATAAAGATTCAGGGTGAACGACCTCGGTTGCGAATGCCAGTCATCTCCTTTGCTCAAGCTCGAAGCTGTATTAGTAAAGGAGGGATGTCCTATCTAGCTTATGTATCGGTAGCTCAACCGATTAAAGTGGGGGTAGCGAATGTGAATGTGGTGAACGAGTTCCCAGATGTGTTTCCAGATGAACTTCCAGGGTTGCCACCAGATCGACAGGTTGAGTTCACGATTGAACTAGTTCCGGGAGCTGCACCTGTTGCCCGAGCTCCATACCGATTAGCACCTTCAGAGATGGTGGAACTGCGAAAACAACTGGAAGAATTGTTAGACAGGGGTTTCATCAGACCGAGTACATCGCCTTGGGAGCCCCTATTCTGTTTGTCAAGAAGAAGGATGGGTCAATGCGCATGTGTATTGACTATCGGGAGTTAAACAAGATCACGGTGAAGAACAAATACCCGCTACCCAGAATAGACGATTTGTTTGACCAGCTGCAAGGCGCGTCATATTTTTCCAAGATTGACCTGAGGTCGGGTTATCACCAGTTGAAGATAAGGGAGTCAGACATTCCGAAGACAGCTTTTCGAACGAGATACGGTCATTATGAGTTTTTGGTGATGCCTTTTGGGTTAACCAATACTCCAGCTGTATTCATGGATCTCATGAACCGAGTGTGTCGACCGTTCCTTGATACCTCGGTGATAGTGTTTATTGATGACATCTTGGTGTATTCGCGGAGCCAAGCCGAACATGAAGTGCACTTGCGACAAGTCTTGGAGTTGCTTCGTCGAGAAAAGCTGTATGCGAAGTTTTCCAAGTGTGACTTCTGGCTAAGAGAAGTCCAATTTCTTGGTCATGTAATAAATGCCGAAGGAGTGAAAGTTGATCCAGCAAAGATTGAGGCCGTGATGAAGTGGGAACCGCCTCGGAGTCCAACTGAAATACGGAGTTTTCTTGGTTTGGCAGGCTATTATAGAAGATTTGTCGAGAATTTCTCTTCGATAGCTGCTCCGTTGACTAAGTTGACCAAGAAAGGTGAAAAGTTCACATGGGCCGAAAAGCAGCAAGAAGCGTTTCAGAAGTTGAAACAATCCTTATGTGAAGCACCGGTGTTGGCTTTACCACAAAGCGGAGAGGAGTACGTGATCTATAGCGATGCTTCTAGAATTGGTCTTGGTTGTGTTCTAATGCAGAAAGGTCGGGTCATAGCCTATGCGTCCCGCCAACTAAAAGATGCCGAGAAGAAGTATCCAGTTCATGATCTGGAATTAGCTGGTGTGGTTCTAGCATTGAAGTTATGGAGGCATTATTTATACGGTGTAAAGTTTGTCATTTACACTGATCATAAGAGCCTGAAGTACCTCTTCGACCAGAAAGAGCTGAATATGAGACAGCAAAGGTGGATGGATCTACTGAAAGACTTTGATTGTGAAATTCAGTACCACCCTGGCAAGGCGAACGTGGTGGCAGATGCACTAAGCAGAAAAGAAGCTCCTCTGAAAATTTCATCCGCATGTATGGGTGTAGTAAGCAGATTACCAGAATTGATTCGTGCAGCACAAGAAGAAGCGTGTAAGCCGGAGAATGTAAAAAGCGAAAGAATGGTTGGATACTTGAAGCATCTGGAAGAAAATGCGCAGAAATTGAAGACCTTCAGAGGTCGTGTGTGGGTCCCAAAACAAGGAGAGGCGAGAAATTTGCTTCTAGAAGATGCACACTACAGCAGATATGCAGTTCATCCGGGCAGTACCAAGATGTATCGGACGTTAAAATCGATGTATTGGTGGCCTGGAATGAAGAGGGACATCGGAAGGTTTGTGGAAAGATGTTTGACTTGTCTGCAAGTTAAGTCAAACCATCAGAAACCGTACGGGGAAATACAACCATTGCCGATTCCAGAGAAGAAATGGGACCATATTACCATGGATTTCGTGATAAAGTTGCCGCGGACACCGCGAGGTTATGATTCTATATGGGTGATTGTTGATCGATTGACCAAATCGGCACAATTTATACCATATAAAGAAAAGTATAGAGTAGATCAACTGGCGAAAATCTACATAAATGAGGTGATTTGTCGACATGGACTTCCAGCATCGATAGTATCTAACTGAGATAGTAGATTTACTTCTCATTTTTGGCAGAGTCTTCAAAAGCGATTGGGTACAAAAATACTTATGAGTACCGCATATCACCCGCAGACCGATGGTCAGAGTGAAAGAACGATCCAAACTTTGGAAGATATGTTGAGGACTTGTGTCATAGACTTCGGTGGAAGCTGGGAAGATCATTTACCTTTAGTGGAATTCGCGTACAATAACAGCTATCATTCCAGCATTCAGATGGCCCCGTATGAAGCCTTGTATGGAGCACCGTGCCGTACTCCGACCTGCTGGACTGAAGTTGGGGAAAAGCCGTTGGCTGGACCTGAAATTGTAGCACAGACCGAAGAAAAGATCAAACTGATACGCGAAAATTTGAAGGTAGCTCAGAATAGACAGAAACAGTATGCGGACAAACGGGTGAAACCGATAGAATTCCAAGTAGGAGATATGGTAATGCTCAAAGTATCCCCTTGGAAAGGCTTAATTCGTTTTGGGAAGAAAGGGAAGCTGAGTCCTCGTTTCATCGGACCTTTCCGTATATCCCAAAGAGTTGGAGCCGTGGCGTATCGATTGGAGTTACCTGACGAACTTCATGGTATACATGACGTATTCCATGTGTCCCATTTAAGGAAAACTTTGTTTGACAAGTCTCAACATATACCTCTTGCTGAAATTGAGGTGGATGAAAAGCTGAGATACCCGGAACAACCCGAACGGATACTAGACCGCAAGACAAGACAGCTGCGGAATAAGAAGATTAGCATGGTGAAAGTCCTTTGGCTTCATCACAAAGGTTCCGACATGACGTGGGAGACCGAAAGTGAAATGAGGGAGAAATATCCTCAACTTTTTGTATGATTTCGGGGACGAAATCTCTTAAAGGAGGGGAGAATTTGTAACGCCGAAACATGTTTATTATAAAATTATAATAAAAAGGGCAAAATGGTCATTTTACCTCAAAAGGGTAATTTGGTCATTTGGACAGAAAAGGACTTGTTTGGTAATAATATTTTGAGTCTTGGACTTAAAATGTTATAAAAATGTGATTTTTGTCATAAATTGTGTTAATTGTGGCAAAAGTTTAAGACTTAGAACTTCAAGGACCAAAAATGTAAAATGGGGAGGTATAAAAGAAACACTTGTGCAGAATTTTGGGAGTTACGGGAGAGACTTGGAGCTGATTTTCTGCAGTGGATTTGAAGTTCTTGAAGGCTTGGAATTTGCAAGTTTGATTATAGCATTCAAAAGGGTATAATTGGAAGATTTTTGAGGTAAATATTCCAAGTCTTGATTGTTTGTTCTTGAGGGTTTTGTAGAACTCAAAAACTGCATTTGCAGCTATAATTGTGTGGTTAAAATGGTTAGATACTTCCATTAAGTCATGCTAGTAAGAGCTTAACTCAACCAAATGGAAGTAGGATGTTATATTTGATGAAATTGAAGATTTGGGGTTGTTAGAAATAAGAACCCTAATTCTTTGTGTGATTGATTGAGGGTGTTTTGATGGTTAAAAACCTTGCTAATATGTAAGGTTTTAGCCTAGGAACAAACCCCAGGTGATTAAGAACAGAAATAAGCACTTAATGGACCAAATCTGCAAGCTACAGTGCATAAATCGCGACTGGCCAGGGGGTCTGCACTGCCGCTAGGCGCAGTGCGCCCCAGAGCCAGGCGGGGTGCGCCCTCCCCTTGGCGCAGTGCGCCCACTGATCAGAGGCCAGGCAGGGGATCAAAAACGCTAACTTTTGCTTGGCTTGTCCGATTTAGCTCAAATTTGAACCATAGGCTCGTTATGGTCTAAAAAGTTTGGGAAAATTTTCATATCGAGTTTTCGACCCCTCGGGGGCACTGTAGGCCGATCCGAATGCCTCGGTGAATAGTAAAATTCATATAAAGTTAGTAAACGGAAAGTTTATTAACTAGGCATTATTTATAACGATATTGTATTGAACTCTATTGCATTAGAGTTAATTGAAATGGTATATTAACCTATAATCATTGTGAAATAATGGAATTATAGGTACGGGACAAAATCTTACGAAACACATTGAAAGGCAAGAACCGCTAAGAGCTAGTTGTAGCAAACCTTCAGGTGAGTAATCTCACTCGTATTTGATGTGATATATGATTGTTGAGCAGCTGCGGATTGAAAATAGTTTTGGGGACGAAAAATGACAGATATTTGATTTGATATGACAATACCAGATAAGCCGTGAGTCTTTAATAGACAAGAACGGAGCTGTGAGTCAAATCTTTATTGACAAGACCGGAACCAGCCGTGAGTCTAGGCAACAGCGGGCTAACCCGTGAGCCATATTTAAACTTATATAGACAAGACCGGAACCAGCCGTGAGTCTAGGCAACAGCGGGATTTTCCCGTGAGCCATGTTTGATTTTGTATTGTATGAAATTACATATTTGACTTTGTATAGAGAATTTTATTCTTATACATGTAGTATTTGATTTGATTACTCACTGGGCTTTATAGCTCACAGTTTATGTGATATGTCCCTGCAGGTGAGCGTGATCCCGCGAAGGGAAAAGATAAAGTCCGTGACTGAGGACTTAGTGTTGAAGTAATACCCGGGTTGAAGAATGTATAATATTTAATGTATTGTACTTCGTGATACTCTTGTACTCGAATTATATTAACTAATACCCCTTATTATGTTTTATTTGTATAATATTTGGTTTGAAAAATGAAAAAATTTTGGGGTGTTTTTGGTTAATTAAGTCGGGTGTTACAACTTTTCATATGTGTCACAACAAAAGTTGGTTTTACACATTTGAAAAGGTTAACCAGGGCTATGTGTTGATAGGTAACAATACTACATGTCCAGTTCTTGGATATGGTTAGTCAGAATCCGTATGTTTGATGGCGTTATCCGAACCATTGGGGATATTAGATATGTCCCTGACCTCAGAAGAAACTTGTTATCTCTCAGTTCCTTTGATAAAAAGGGATACGAGTTTGCCGGTAAAGGTGGAGTTCTCAGGGTGTTCAAAGATGGTTCTGACAAACTGAGAGCCAATCGAAAAACCTCCGACCTCTACTTTCTTGACAGGCAAACAATTTCGAGTGATGTTGTTGTTGTTTCAAAGTCTCTTTCTGATCCAGATCAGTCCCATCTTTGGCACCTTCGACTTGGCCATATGAGTTTTCAAGGCATGTCAGAATTGAGTCGAAGAGGTTTACTTGGTCAACAAAAGATTGTTGATTTGGAGTTCTGTGAAGACTGTGTATATGGTAAGGCAAAACGAGTGAGGTTTGCAAGTGGTATCCATACAACGAAAGGACCACTCGACTATGTCCACTCAGATTTATGGGGACCAGCTCGAGTTGCTTCTAAAGGTGGAGCTAACTATATGCTCACTATCATTGACGATTTCTCCAGGAAGGTGTGGTTTTTCTTCTTAAAACATAAGGGAGACGTTTTCTCTACCTAATACTGGAAAGTTCAGGTTGAAAAGCAATCAGGATTGGTGGTAAAGTATCTTCGTACGGATAATGGACTAGAATTTTGCTCAGAAGAGTTTAATGCCTATTGCCGAAAGGAAGGCATTACTCGACATCGCACGGTAGTCCATACGCCTCAACAAAATGGTGTAGCTGAAAGGATGAATCGCACCATTATGGAGAAGGTCAGATGTATGCTTTCAAATTCCAAATTGCCAAAGTCCTTTTGGGCGGAGGCTGCTTCTACTGCTTGCTATGTTATCAACCGATCACCGTCACGAGCAATTGAAAAGAAAACTCCGTATGAGTTATGGTCCGGGAAACCTTCCGATTATACACATCTAAAACCTTTCGGATGTCCAGCTTATGCACGAATTGACAATGGGAAGTTAGAACCGAGAGCACTTAAATGTGTCTTTCTTGGTTATAATCCAGGAGTTAAAGGTTACAAGTTATGGAGCAATGATCTAAATAAAATCATCATCTCAAGAGATGTTACTTTTGACGAGTCTGCTATTATTCATCAAACTTCCGACTCTACAGAAGATACAGTCACATCATCAAAAGCAAATGAAGAGAAAGCTCAAATGGAGGTGGAGTTTCCTACTTCACCTGTCACCATTCCGAGTCCAGTTGAGCAACAAGAGTCTTCCTCGCCAAATGAGCATGTCGTTGTTGAAGAAACAACAAGTTCACAACCACAAGCTAGTACTCGAAGCATTGCAAGAGATAGGCCGAGAAGACAAATTGTTCCTCTAAAGAGGTATGCTGAAGCTGAACTTGTTGCTTACGCTTTTACTGTTGCTAATGATATTGAGTCGGAAACGGAGCCTCTAAACTATGATGAGGCTATCAAATCTAAAGACTCAAGTGATTGGATGATTGCTATGCATAATGAGATGGAATCCTTGCAAAGAAATGGTACTTGGGATTTAGTTCCTATTCCAAAAGGGAAAAGGCCAGTTAAATGCAAGTGGGTCTACAAGCTCAAAGAACCTGTTAACCCGAATGAGAAACCAAGATATAAAGCTCGGTTGGTAGCTAAAGGCTATAGTCAAATTCCAGGCATTGACTATACTGACATCTATTCCCCAGTAGTCAAACACACTTCTATTCGTGCATTGTTGGGGTTAGTTGCTTCAAATGATTATGAGTTGGAGCAACTAGATGTTACTACAGCTTTCCTAAATGGTGAGCTTGAGGAAGAGATTTTCATGCAACAACCTCAAGGTTTTGTAGTTCCTGGCAAGGAGGACTACGTATGTAAATTGAAGAAATTTCTTTATGGCCTCAAGTCTCCTAGACAATGGTACAAGAGGTTCGATTCTTTCATGACCAGTCACAAATTCAGCAGGTGCACCTATGATAGCTGCGTTTATTTCAAGAAATGTGACGATGGTTCAAAGATCTACTTACTCTTGTATGTGGATGACATGTTGATTGCAGCAAAAGATATGAAGGAGATTCAGAAGTTAAAAGACCAGTTGAAAGCTGATTTTGAAATGAAGGACTTAGGAGCTGCCAAGAAAATTTTAGGTATGGAAATTGTTCGTGACAGGAAGTCTAGGATCTTGCATCTTTCTCAAAAAGGTTACATTGAGAAAGTCCAAAGACGTTTTAATATGCATGAATCAAAGCCTGTCAACATACCTTTTGCAGCTCATTTCAAGTTATCATCCACTTTAAGTCCTACTACTGAGACTGATATGGAGTACATGGCACGTGTACCATACTCTAGTGCTGTTGGATCTTTGATGTATGCTATGATCTGCACACGCCCTGATTTGGCTTATGCAGTTAGCATGGTCAGTAGATATATGGCGAACCCTGGAAGAGAACACTGGAAAGCAATACAGTGGATATTACGTTATCTACGCGGTACGTCTTCTATATGTCTACGCTATGGACAATCTAACACTGGGATGGTTTGATATGTTGATTCAGATTTTGGCAAAGACTTGGATAAACAAATATCCATTACAGGGTATGTGTTTACACTGAACGGTTGTGCTATTAGTTGGAAAGCCCAGTTACAGTCTACAGTTGCACTTTCTTCTACAGAGGCAGAGTATATGGCGATTACAGAAGCAGTTAAGGAAGATATTTGGTTGAAGGGATTGTTTAGAGAACTCGATGATAGAATAAAGGTTACCACAGTATTCTGTGATAATCAAAGTGCTATCTTCTTGAGTAAAGATCAGATGTTTCATGACCGTACAAAGCACATTGATATTCGTTATCATTTTGTGCGTGATATCATTGAAAAAGGTGATTGCGTCATAGAAAAGATCGATACAGATTATAATCTCGCTGATGTGTTCACTAAAAGTCTTCCAATAGCCAAGTTCAAACTATGTTTGGACTTAATGGGTATTTCTGATCACAGTTGAGCCTAATTAGGCTCGTGGTGGAGGAAGTATTTCATTTTTTTCAGGATCAATTTTTCTCTATATGGTGATTGCAGTTTCTTATGGAATTTTGGAGTTTGATGAGTTGTTTTATTTGCTCTATTTTGAAGTCAAGGTGGAGATTGTGAAGTATGACTTCAAAATTCAAAGCTAAAACTTCAAATTCAAAGTTAGCATGGTTGCTTATTATCCTTGCAGCCCATGTGATGAAGATTTTCTCAAATATGGCATGCAAGACTTTATTTTAAAATGAGTTTCTTTTCTAATATGGCATGTAAACATTTCCTATAAATAGGATAGGAAATCATTTGCAAAAATCATCTCACACCACACCAAAACATATTCTCTTCTTATTCATCTTCTTATTAATACATAAGAGTTATAAACTCTTTGTATTTTTATATTTCTCCAAACCTTTTGTAAACACCACAAAATATAGTGAATTGGTTCTCGGCTTCCTCCGCCCGTGGTTTTTCCCGATTTAGGTTTTCCACGTAAATCCTCGTGTCTCTATTTTATTTACTTCATTCGTATTTTTCGTTGTGATTATTATCGTTTGATAATTTTGATCCTATTCCGCATTGAGCTAATATTGTCTAAAGTCAATTCGGATCCGTCGTATTTTACAACACATTGTGGATAAATGACCTCTAATTTTCTTCTTATGCACTCCCGCACTATGGAGAACTCCTTGTCATCCTTAGAGCTGCAAAAGGAAAGGAAATGAAATGGTAAAGCATAAATGATACAAGGGCGATTTAGGTTATTATATCAATCTCGATTCCAAGTATAACCTGGAAAGTAAATGTAGGGCAATCTGCATATCGAGCGTGTTTGAGTCACCTCTAGTGCGGGTCCCAGCCATGGCCTCGCTATAAATGTCGAATCTATTTCGATGAAATAATTGCTCTGCCTATTCATCAAGCTTCAAGTAAGTCATTAACCGAACACACAAAAAATTACCTCATTAATTTCATCTACTACTTTTTTTGATTCTGATAACAGTTTTTATAAAACTTTTTTTAATAAATAGCTTCACTCACAGTGTTCCCAATAAACGGTGGCGCATCAGGAGGCTGAAGACAAAACTGGTACGCATTTTCTCCCTCAACCTACAATCCGCCAAGTTATATACTTCATTGATGCAAAAATCATACCATTGATATGATATTGAATGAAGAAAAAATAAGAAAAGAAAGAACACTTGTAAAGTTGCCAGCCATGTCAAAGGATCAATATCAGGTGAGGTCCTGATTATGCTGCTACGTGCAAGCACAACCTTGATAAGTGGTGAGTTGTTTTTGTTTATCATTTGTAATGCTCTATTCACACCAAAATCCCATAGTTTTTTACTGGGAACATTATTTCTGCTCAGAATGGATATATTAGGAACCTCTTTTGGTAACTTTACAATATTAGAGGAAACCTGCATTAAAATACATGCACGTTTTAGTTGTGCCATGTAATAGGCTAAATGGCTAAAATGAAAGAAATAGCAATGTACTTTCATTTATTTCCTGAAATCAGGTTCAATCCAAGTATACATATATCGAAATTCATAAGCGATTTGATTACTACATATTGGAAACAATAGAAAAGTTCGTGCGAAGGTTTGGAAAAAAACTACAATAAATTATGAAATCGAAACGATATAAAAAAGTACCTGCGAAAAATGGTCGAACAGTTCATCTCCATTACTACGTAAGCTCAATAAATCAATAATCTTCCCGAATAAATGTAAATATACTACAAGGGATGCACCATGAACCACAGCACACAACGACCCCAACGTATTCTAGAAGAAAATCAATACACTTGGACCTGTGTTAATTACAACAAATCCAAACTCAATGGATCGATTTAAACATAAATTAAAGCGAAAATTTTGGGAAATGGATAAATGGACAATTAGGTTCGTAAATGAAGTCAAAGATATACTTTTATTTTGTCAAAATTGATGTGGGGTTTGCTACCAATTCAAGACCAACGTCTGAATCCAACTATTTTTTAACTTCACATAGACGCGTTGAGGAAAATTTTTAAAAAGAAGTGTTAATTAGTTTTGATTTTGGGAGGCGATTTGTACAAATGGAATAAATTCAGTTTCAAACTACAACAAAACACATTTCAATCGCATTTGAAAAGTATTTCACGATCGAAAACCGAGGTGCAGATTAGATATAATTATGTAACTAAGCAAACGGGTTGCACAGTGGTCGATAGAGGCGGGATAGATACCTTCGTCTTCTTGAGTGAGGGTAACGACCCCTTCGACACTGGAGGTGCCCTTGAGGACGGCGACAGCTTTCTTGACGGCGGTAACGACAGTAAGGGGAATCACTTCGTCCACTTCAATATCATCGTTTTCTCCAGTACAATTCCGGCGACCGGTGGTTCTATCTAAGTAAGGAAACAGCGAGTCTGGAACTTCGGGCTTCTCCAACACCGGTGGCTTCACCAACAGGCTTTGTCGGAGAAGAATAACCCTTTTTCCCCAGAAACAGTCTATTTCAAAGTCGATTCCGGCAAACCCAAAAAAACCCTCTTCTGTCCAAATTACAAAATCATAACAAAAATTCAGACGACCTAACAACACTAATTTTGAAAGAGAAATAAACTACTTGAAAAGGAAAAGGGTAATGAGTCTTCAAAAGTGTCGAATTTATCACACAACCACCGTCGCTTGGAAAATGAACGATTTGTGAAATCCTTTGCTTCCGGTTAGATACAAAATTAGAAGAGACGTGAGTGAAACTCGAGATAGTTTCTAGCATTTTATTATTTTTGGTACATCCTAGTGTTGATGAGTTATGTAACATAGTGAGACAATTGTATGTCTGTATCTTTTATGTTGTATGAGTGTTTCTTCTACCCTAATCGATGAGAATGTGCAAATAGGAGGATTCATTAACTGTGAGTTATTGGTGGAGGAGTAAACTGAGAGACAATTAATGTGAAAGCGATGAGACCAATTTTCTTATTGAGTTAGAGTTATCCGTTTCATAGAGATTTGAAATCATTATGGACAGATGGCAAATAATGATAGTGGTTGGAGTATCACTTGAAGAGTGAGGTGAGATAGCTTGGTGTCAACGATACCATAGCAAAGTGTGTGGCCTGAAAGAGTGAGTATTTTTCCTACGTAGCAGTGATGATAGCCAATATGACTATAGAGATCATCTCGTGAGGATGATGGCGGGTATTACCTATATTATAAGTAAATAAGATGTAACAGTATGCACATGTTACATGAGCTGACGAGAGGATAATATCATTATCATACGTGATGTATGATTGCGGTGGTGAGATGGTTGTATAAGCCATTCCTAATCTAAGAGATTCCAAGGACGGAATCTTTTGAAGGGGGTAAGAACTTGTAATACCGTAATTTTAATTTATGGTAGAGTTATTTTAATTTTTGATATAAACGAGATTAGATGAGTTAAAACACGAGTTAAGATGTTTAAAAACCCATCTATGAGAAGTAGGATGTTAAAAAGGGTAAAAGAAACAACTTGGGATCTTGAAAGGTCAACCCGGGTCGTGTTAAGGAACCCGGGTCGTGTTCGACAGAACCCGGGTCGGGTTGGAGAAATCGGACCGTGCTGCACACAAAGAGTAAAAGCGTGAATTTTGCGTAACAGAACTCGGGTCGGGTTTGGCAACCCGGGTCGGGTTACGGTGCAGATCCCATTTAAGTGAGAAAACCCCATTTCGAAGGAAACAGAACCCATTTCGATTTTTAGAGCTCCAGGGGCGATTTTGGGTCAAATTAAGCCTGTAGAATCGTTAGGAAGCGTGGAGAGACTCGAATCAAACCCCGTAAGCGCGTGCTCGATTCCTAATTTCTCGAGGTGAGTATTTCTCGGTTTTTGGGGTTTCAAACCCTAGCTTTCAATCTTGGTGTTTTAGCTATAAATTGTTATATATGTTGTTTAGTAGATTGTTTGTGGATGCCTTTAGAGTTATTGGTGAGATTATTGTCGAGTTCCTACGGTTGAATGAGTAGAACCGTGGATTTGGGGGTTTCGGTAAATATAGAGTTGATATTTACCGTTTATACTCCTTTCTCCTCTTTTGATTCATACATCTTTGAGGTAGATGTTATTGAGATGATTGTGGATGTTTGGAGAATTGATTTAGACTTTGGTGATATAACCAAGTCTAGAGGACAGGAGCCTGGTACGTGTAAATTGGGGGTTCCATGTACTAAGCCGATATCATATAAGTACTTCTGAATACTTGAGTAAGAGTTATACCTTATTGTATATACATGTTGAACATATATGTGTGTTATGTTGATATTGTGTTAGCTTAGAGTTAGAGTGCTTCTGTTATCTATGGATAACAAGAGAGTAGTTATAATCTATACTGAGTATAAAAGTAGAGTATATGCTAGAATGAGTGAGTTAAAGAGTCTTTGAGTTTGATTGCTATAAACATGATTGGTGTTATAATTGAGTATAATTGATTGTGAAATGAGTATATCTGAGTGTGTGTGTGTGATTGAGTTTATGAGTAGTATCAGTTGTGATACTTATTCTTCATTTAACATTATTACTAATTAGTTCGTGTTTGTAAAGCTAATAAGTTTGCAGATTTCAGAGTAAGAGGAAGTGAATAATTGCTAATGAGACTAGCAAAGGAGAATGATGACAGAGTTTACTGGGAAAGATTGTGGAGTGTAATTGAGATTACTCACTAAGCTTTAATAGCTTACACTTGAGTTGTTTGTTGTTTTATAGGTATCTGTAGCTGTGATAGGGGAAGGCATGTGATAAAGAAAGATGGACAACTTAGAGCCTGACCTTTTAATTGAAGTAGATTTATTTGTAATGCCTGGTTAAGATACTAAGAACCTTTTATGTAATTATTGTGACGATAACATCTTGATCCGTGCTTTGATTACAAGTATACCCATTTTGATGTGTAAATTGTTGAAAATTTTTTGGTGTACTTTGTATGAGAAACCGGGTGTTACATCAATGTCCATTAGGCATTACATTGGTATTCGTATTTGGCATTTTGAATCTTCCTAAGCAAATTGTGATTGGCATATGGCAAAATTAGTAAAATGGCAAGTAGAAAAGAAAAGTTAGCAAAATCATTACCGGTCAGCAAAGCTATATCCCAACGCACCATGCCAATTTGGGCTTTGATCATGCCAAAATTTCAATTATTAATATTCATATCTACAAGCTTCCACGACTTTATTTCACCTTATCATTTTGTATATTTGTTTTGGATGTTCAATATTAAACTCTTATTTAGTAAAAACCAACCAAAATTGAGTACATTGTATTTTCCATTTGTAAGTATTGTTATAATATAGAATGCCTTATAATAAGAATGAGGGTTTAACCTTATATAAATAGGGATACAAAATGGGTTCTTGGCCTGACCTAAACCCTAATGGGCTAACCTAAGCCTTAATGGGCATTAGGGTAACCCTAATCACTAACATCCCCCGCAGTTTGATCGAGAGAAGACGATTAAAATGGGAAAATAACAAAACATAAAAAAACATGATTGAAAAACAGTGGCAGCGATGTGGCAGAGCTCTGACAATGGCGGCTTACAATGACTGCTCGTTGGAGAAGAAGAGAGGAGGAGCGGTGGTCAGAGGCGGTTCCGTTGAAGAAGAAGAGAGAGTCATGACAGGGATCATGGAGCCGACAGCAGAGGAGTCTGGAGAAAGCCAGCGAGCAAAGAGATAGAGGGATCGAGCTGCGGCAAACAGAGCTAATTCTGGCAAGATCGACGACTACAGTGTTGATAGAGGGGGAGAGACGACTGCAAATATGAGGCTGCCCGACGAAGAATGTCTAGAGGAGAATAGGCGAGCAAATGAGAGGGGTCGTAGCAGACGAAGCAGTAGAAGAAGCCGATGACGGAGCTCTGGCTTGGTGTCAGCGACTGTATTATTATTTATGAGAAGAAAGAGGAAAGGAATAAATATTTAAGGCACATCCGACAACTAGAAGGTCGCCAAAGGTGGCGGTCGGCTGCGACAGGTTGTAGTCAGCAGTAGGGTTTTAACCTAGAACTCTGATATCATGTTATAATATAGAATGATTTATAATAAGAATGAGTATTTAACCTCATCTAAATAGGGATACAAAATGGCTCTTGGCCTGACCTAAACCCTAATAGGTTAACTTAAACCGTAATGGGCATCAGGGTAAGCCTAATCACTAACAAGTAAGTGTGGTTTTTGGTTATAGTAATGGTAAGCAACATCATGTTGTTTTGGTGGGACATATGGCAATGGAGAAACCTCTACATCGAGCAGATTTTAGAGTTAGAGGATTTTGGAGTCGGTTCCAATTTACTTGATACTCTGTGAATTTTCGATTTCTTTTTATCCTATGTTATGTTGTTCGAATTCCTGCTTGATTTGACATTCTAGAACACCGAATTACCTGAACAACGGAGGGTATTAAGATAGACAACATGGCTTTCAGTATAAGGTTAAGAAATCCCCTTTGGTGTTATACTAAAATAGAATAAATAGAATTAGGAACAAAATTGCTAATTAGTGCAAAAAAAAAAAAAAAGACTAACTTGGCATTTGTTGCATCAAGTTGCATCATGCCACAAAAATATAAAAAGGAAAGTGTATTATCCAGTAAGCTTCTTGAGACATATATCATGTTTATTTAATCAGAATAATAGTTGGGATAGGTGAGAAACGATTCCCTGACTATGACGTTGGAGGACATGGAGGATTGGCTTTGTAGTTTTCAAGTAGAGAAAACATGCATAACATGGTAGGCGGAAGGGCCAGTAGCCAAGAGGGTAGATTTGACTTGACATGTTTCTACTGTTGTTTGAAGAATGAGAGTGGATTTTTTTGGTAGGGAATTTTCTAAAAGAGATTATGTAGGCTGCCAGTGGCCAAGAGGGTACTAAGGATGGGGTTTAGTGTAATTGATCGAGTTACTCGAGTGAAATATAAGATGACGTCTTCAGGAAATGACTTTACCCTTATGCATCGTTGGTGAGAAGAAGTAATGTATGTTATTCTGCTTGGCGAAAACTATTTATCATGGAACTTGAGCACCATAAGGATTGGGTGACTCATTGGATAAAGGACTGGAAGACAATTTGAAATGCTTCACTTTTATTGAATATAATGCATTGTATCGTAGACCGTTTTGGTATATTTTGCGTATGTTTTGCTTAGTGGCTATCTAATAGATGAGGTCGTGACATACTTTAATCTTCCGTGTCTAGCTACTTATCCATTTATGGAATGTGAGCAATGCTTGTTTTTCACTACCATTATTGGAATGGGTTGAGAAGGAACATTGTTTGATTAATATGGTAGATTCTTCTTCTACTAGGAAGGTATTTGTATGTATATGCATTCACTTTTGTACTTGGAAACAATGTTTACAAGATGTGTTTTTAGTTTGGGTATGTGAATTTAATTACATGTACTATAAAGGACCGTTTTTATGTTCCAGGAGCTTTTCCTTCTGTCTAGTTAACTTGGAGTTTAGGATCCATTTCGAGGGGAATAATTGATTATGAGATTATATTTCAAAGGTTGGTAGTTTGTCGCACCATAATAATGGCCAAATTTTTATTGAATCGGGAGGTATTAAGTCAGGTGAGGAAATGTCTGAGAAGTAGAAAAAGTATTTTAGTGGGCAGGTCGCCCAACAAACAATCATTGGTGGACGATGGTAAGTTGTATATGGTTAATGGTTGTGTCACTTGAGGTTAGCTAAGAAGACTGTCTACGCTGATATTAGTAAAGGCAAAGGCTTACTATGAGCCAACAAATGTTGTGACTTTTTTGACAAAAAGAGCGTAAATGGCTAGGCTGTTGGTGCTAAAGCTTCTTTCTTCATCAAGCCAATGTAATTAAGTATAAAGGGGTTAGGGCCCAAATGCCCATGGCTAGAAATAGATTCTAAGGTTTGAACAGAAGTTGGTTGGTATAGGAGAAGGACCATTCCCGAGTAGGTGCACACATATTGTTTTAGCAAAAGCTCATGTAGAACTTTTTAAATTTTGATGTAGTAGGGGTGTAATCCATCAGGTGGATGGAGAGTTGAGAATGACAAAGGATGTTGAATAACTATTTAACGTTTGGTTAAAGGTGGGGCTTTGTTATTGGAGGTCCACGACCCTTACTGACAATTAAATTGCTGTCGGAACATGGTATGAATAGTAGTTGGATACTAAAAGTGAGGTATTGTAGGACACCAACAATATTGCAATGGAGGGTCGGATCTAAGACTAGTTTACCATCAGAGGGAAAATTGGATTTTGTCTTTTCTAGTGTGTTGTAATGATTACATGTAAGCATGTTAGCACGTTTAAGGATTGCATGAGCAAAAACAAATCAGAACAAAATGTTACTAGAAATTAATCATGGGACAAGTGGAGGAGCTACATGGGGCAGAGGGGGTACAATAGCATCCCTTAAAAATTTAGTAGTTTTAGTGGTGAGCTATCGAAAATAATAGATAGAGGAGAGCATCCCATTTATGTTTTGTTTTTCTTTATTCTCTCTGATAACATTAGCAACCATCCATGATGATCAAAAGAAAATGAAGGGAAAGGTAAACAAGGGGGTAAGGCACAAATTGAAGATGGAAAGGATGTCTAATCATGAGAATGGGGTGGAGGTAGCGGCCGGATAATACTCTTTATTTACGGGCAAACAAAATTGAGAGCGAAATAAATGGAATGACTAAATAAACACCCAATTCTACTTAATATACACATTTATTTAAAGTCAACGTTTTTTATTTGTTGAAACTATATTGTTTTCCGGAAAAATTATATAAGAATGGTTAAAAATATGAATTTTGTTAAAATTGTATATATTTAGCAACACTCGAAATAAATTCTTATTAAACAAATAAAGTACTTGTTTAATAGAATAAAATTTTTTGAATTTGTTCTGGTGAATTGTAAAATATATTTGTTAATAAATATTTGAATAAAGCTATCTTTTATAAATTACAACATTATATTACGTATCTTTATTATATTTAGATAAAAAAATTTGTTACTTTTTATCAAACAATTATCATTTTTAAGAGTAAATGACACAAATCGTCGATATGTTTTGGGTTAATTTGTATTTTTCCTTTCAATAAAATTTTTTTATTTGGATTATTCTTATAGTAATCTTGTAATTTTTTTGTATGGTATTGTTAGATGTATAAATCTAAATATTAAAAAACTTTATGTAGTATTATTTTGACTTCTAATTATATTTTTATTCCCGTATTAAAATTTCTAACTCGGACACGGAGTACAACAATCCCAAAGTACGAGAGAGAACCTAAGTCCGTCATTACAGATGCGATTGAGAGATGGGATACAAACCAAATTGACAATGTTTATATTGACTCTCTAATACAGTGTAAAAATTATTGTTATACAATTAATAACAATCACTTGGTTATTGCTAACAACATATAATTATTAATAATTTAACTATTAAATATTATCTAATTACGCAACATTCAAAGACATAATCATATAAAATAATTTGATTCTCTAGGCCCTGAAAGTCTTCAAATTGTGACTATTGTTAGTGACGATCCAAGACACTTGTAAGCCAAACAGTTTGCATGAGTTGGTACTTTCGTACTTTGGTGGGAATATTTATCTAGGTCAGTTCACCCATTATTATCTTTAGATTGTTTGTGCTGTATTTTTAAAACCTTTAATGATATAATGTATTGATTATTTCAATCACAAAAGTTAATTATTGGTATTAATATATTATAATATCCATATCAAAATGAAGATAAACAAAAGAAGTTCGAGTCTATCGTCGCAGCAGAGCCGTCCATTTGTCACTAATAATCACAATGCATGTGGTCAAACCTCAGAAACGACGTTTTGACCATGCTACATTGTCCTTGGATTTCACATGTATCGACCAACATATTGACAATAGTTTGTTTTCTATAATTCTATCATAAAACATAGTAAAGAATCAAACACCAATAAACAAGAAAGCTACATAGATTTTAACCACATAATCCAGACTAAATATGTTACTTTGTCTGTTAATATATATAAAATTATTATATATGATAAATCTATCTTTTCACCACGTTGTAATTCACTTATTTTATATTGACCGTATGAACAATTACTACGGACGTAATATGAACGTCAAGAGATGATATCCACCCTTTTCTTGAACAATTATATATTCTGGTTGTGATCTAGAACGATGAATATAAACCAATAAATTAGTTTACAACAAGGGATTGCAATTAGTATAATACGCCCCAAAACGAAAATAGTGACAATAGAGAGTTAGAAGACAAATATTTAATGCATAGACATGGTCGCTCAATCTATCTTCCTTAGCCTTATATAAGTCAACCTAAAGAAAATTTGCCAATTCCGATCTCCATAACTTTTCAAGTCTATAGGCAACCTCTCCCCTATTCACTTCAATTATCATGGGCTCCTTAACTTCATCTTCTCGGCCACCCCGCCACCAAGATGAAGATTCACCCCAATTTCGTGTTTATGCCTCGTTTTCAGCCAAAAATCCATCATCTGACATCAACATGTCTAACTGGATCGAGTGCTACAACCCCTTGACCAACAAATGGCGTCGAGTCACATCAATACCAGGGTTGGTCGAAAATCATGTTCTGAAAGGTTTCGCGATGGTCATCATGGACGACTTCATTTACATCATCGGCGGTATGCTTTGCCATAAGGAAATAATCGAAGGTAACAACTCCGATAATGTAAGCGAAGTTGACCTAGAAGTCTACCAATCCGTACTAAGGTATAGTATCAAAAATGATGCTTGGTTCAAGTGCAAACCACTTAAAGTACCACGTTTTGATTTTGCATGCACGGTTAGCAGAAACAAGATTTATGTAGCCGGAGGAAAATGCACAATTGATAGTGTTAGAGGCGTTTCTTCTTCTGAGGTTTATGATCCCGCTCTTGACGAATGGGAGTTATTACCAAACATGAGTACTTCGAGGTACAAGTGTGTTGGGGTAACTTGGCAAGGTAGAATTTATGTCGTCGGAGGTTTTGCTGAATGTGAAGCTATCGATACTCAAGGACCCTTTAGCATGGCAAGAAGCTCGGCCGAAGTCTATAACACTATGACTAACAAATGGGATTTCTTACCACGTATGTGGGAGCTAGACATTCCACCTAACCAAATTGTGGTCATCGGCGGGAAGTTGTATAGCTCCGGCGACTGTTACAAGAAATGGAAAGGATTCATTGAGAAATATGATCGAGAGCTTAATATCTGGAATGAGGTTGATGGGTCGTCGTCATCCCCGACCTCTATGTTGGATGTCACATCACCAAAACAAACACAAATGATACAATTATACCTTACGATGGCTCCCATTGGGACACGTTTGTTCTTTTTTGCTGGCTACCAAATGAATGATGAGACATTAAGGTTTAGGTCCGAGGTTCATGTTTTTGACACTTCGGCAAATGGAGGTGGATGGACGAGTTTCGAGCCAATCACAGAGGATGGTGAGAAAGAACTTTCTTGCCATTGTTCTGTTTACAAAGGACGTGGCTAATGACGCGTCGTTTATTCGATAATATGTTCTTATAAGAACAATAATGTATTAAAAATAAAGCCATATGCTAAATAAAACAAAATACATGACATGATAATAATCATGATGATTATATATGAATAAATAAATAGTATTTTAAGAATTCGTTTTAGACCATCGGGAGTACCCATCACATTGCACAAATGTGATAGGTATCATATCAACGCCACATCAGATTTTACCTTTAACACATTCTATCACACTTTATCACATTACCCCCTTTATACCCATCACATTTCATCACACCACATCATTTTTTTAATTTAAAAAAAATTCAAAAATAAATAAAAACCTAATTTTTAATTTAAATAACATTAGATTAAACATAAAAATTACATTAATTTAAAAAACATTACATTGAAATTTAAAAATGAAAAAAATAACATAGAAATTTAAAAAAAAAACATTACATGGAAATTAAAAAAAAAACTACTCGATATCATCCGATCTGTTTTGATAAACATGCTCGGCTAAATCTTCACGGAGATATTGGCACGTTTCGGAATTTTGAACATCGAGTACTTGTTGTAAGTATTCGGGCGTTCCGGGAATGAATTGCATTTCCGTGTTAACTACATCGGCTTCGTCGTATGTGCAAATCGCTCTACCTTTATATTCAACAATCATATTATAATGATGCACGCATACATAATTGTCTTCATTCTACCGTCGTCATGGATTCGTGAGGCATGTTTGATCACATGCCATTTTTGTTTGAGTACCCAAAAAGCCCTTTCTATGTCCTTCCTAGCCGATTCTTGTCTTCGTGTAAACAATTTTGTTTTTTCACTTCGAGGTACCGCATACGCCTTCACAAATGTCGCGTAATCTGGATAAATCCCATCACAAAGATAGTAGCCGTGTTTGTATTGATGTCCGTTCACTGTGAATGACATACTAGGAGCTCGCCCGGTCCAAATATCATTGAAAATTGGAGATTGATTAAGAACATTTCGGTCATTGTTGGACCCGACTACCCCAAAGTACGCATGCCAAATCCACAAATCGAATGATGCAACGGCTTCCAATATCAACGTTGGCTCACCTACGTCACCTCGGGTAAATTGTCCTTTCCACGCAGTTGGACATTTTTCCCACGCCCAATGGGTACAATCAAGGCTACCAAGCATACCAGGTAAACCATGTCTCTCTTCATGTGCCGCATATAACTTCTCGATATCACGAGCTGTAGGTTTACGCAAATATTCTTTGCTAAACATGTCAATAACACATGCACAAAACCAATCCACAGTGTCCCTTACAGTCCTCTTAGCCAATTTTAGATACTCGTCACTAGCATCAGCTGTTATGCCTGATGCTAAATATCTAAGTGCAGCCGAACATTTTTGTATACAACTAAAACCCATTCTACCTCTACTATCGGGTTTTTGCTTAAAATAATCATATCGCGCCTCTAAAGCGTTGCTAATACGTAAAAATAACTCTCTAGGTAAACGAAAACGACGTCTAAAATGTTTGTCACCATACAGAGGAGGATCAGCAAAATAGTCACGTACCAAAAGATCGTGTGCAGCTTGTCGATCTCGGTTGATAGAGGTTCTGGTGTGTCTAACGTTTGAAGACCCTTCGGCGGCACCGTGCGCAACAACATTAAAAAATGTGTTGATAAATTCCCCGTCGTCCGAATCGAATTGTTGAAAAAATTCCATTTTTGTGAATATATGTATATATGATAATTGTGTGAGTTTGTGTGGATGAGAGGTGTATGTATATATAGGGAAAAATTTTGGTTTAAAATTTTTTTTTTTTTTAAAATCTAGCCGTTGAACGGCTGTTTAGGAATAATTTTTTTTTTAATAAAGCCGTGATCCACCGTGAACCGCATCACCGTATACCACGACCACGACCAACACGGCACACACGGGGCGGTGTGCACGCCGTGATGGCTGGCTGATTTGGCATCACGGAGCCCCTATCACGGGGTACTCCCAATAGTCTTAGGTTTATTCGACGTATTCTTCATTCTTGGGCATTATTATGTATTTTTTTGCTCGTTTTCTTAGAATGTTTAGCATCATCATAGTCAATTATTTAATTATTTATTATGGAATTTACACAACCGTAATTTAAAGCACATGTGACGAAACACTTGACGCTAAGCCGTTAATTGTTCGTTTTTCTCTCATGAGACGCTACAAATGAATGATTTTTATCTACAGCAAATGTTATGCAAATGAATGTTGTAGATTTTTAAGTTAACTAGCGGGACCCCGTGCTCCGCACAGGTTCGGGATTGGTGGAGCACGGTCCGGATAAATGCAAGAAAAAATAGCGTACTCTGATGAATAATAACAATGTCTAAATTGGCTCATTTTAAAAAATAGATACACTTTTCAAAACACAAAAAGAAACATGAAAGTGCAATGCTGTAACTAGACCTGGCAATGGAGCGGGTTTGGAGCGGATCGGCATTGATCCAAACCCGTTTATCAAATTTCAAAAGTTAACCCAAACCCGATCCGTAACCCGCAGGGTTTTGAATAATCAAACTCATACCCTTATCCACCAGATTAACGGATACCCAAACCCGATCCGTAACCCGTATTGTAACAAATATAAGATGAATCACATTTTTGCTCAATACTTATAAAATAATTTTTTCATAATAAAACAAACGTCTAATATAACTTAATACTTAAAATAACAATTCCAAAACAAAATAAACGTCTACTATTGGAAACATGCATGAGAAAATAATTAATTTATAACAATCAGGATTTGGAACGACTCCTCGAGGACCTGACTCTCGAGTATTGTGTTGGCGTGTGACTTCCTATACGCTATCGACTATACCTCTATATCCCGTAATTGTAAAATAATTAATTTATATATAATAAATTTATTTTAATATAATTTTATACGGGGCGGGTTATTAACGGAGCGGATCGATAGTGATCCAAACCCAACCCTTTTACTTAAAGGGTTAACGGGTACGGGTCGTTAGCGGGTTAACGGATCATAAATAACGATCCAAACCCATATATTTTGCACGGTTTTGGAGCGGATCAGGGTCAAAACCCGCTCCATTGCCAGGTCTAGCTGTAACAGAAAGAACAAAAGTCGGATGCTAAAAAAAATTAAAGTACATTGGCATTTATGAAATTACCGGGACAGATCCAAGCATCCATACCCCAAACTTCTTGGCGCCAGCTCCACTAAAACTGACAAGACGTATGCAATTAACAGACAAATGGAAACAATAAGACCGACCAAAACTGACAAGCATCTTCGGAATGTCATTGCATAATTTGTGGGAATTGAACGACTATAAATGGGAACATAGATACAACCATGATCATTCCAGAATTCGTTGTCCCAAATTTTGAGTGGTTTGATCGAGGTATCATACCAGATCCGTGGTCAACATTTTGAGTGGCCGAGAATTAAATTAGTGTTTTTGTTTTATTGACTTAATACAAAAAGAACGAATTAACACATTAATTATTATTGAAAAAATAAGACTTACTGAACAACGGGTCCGTATAATAGATAGCGACCTGCAAGACCGTTAATCATGCTGGAATGTTGACTTTTTAAGAAAAGATGTCAATCTGTTGCAGAATTTCTTTTTACTTGGTAACTTTCAGCTGTATTGAAAGAAAATCCAGATTATTATGTCAATAATGAGTTGTTTATTAATGGGATAAATGCAATAATAGCAATGTACTTTTAATAATTTGTGTATTATAGCAGCCTACTTTTGTTTCTTTATATAACAGAATTGTACTTTAAAAAAAACTTTTTAAGGTATCGTATTTTGAAAAATCTACCAACTATAGCACTGTACATTTGGTTTTTTTCTTATTTAAGAGTTGGGAATTATAATTTGGAAAACTTGTTTTTATTAGAAGTTACTTCTATTTCTTACTTTACAGCATTTTCTTGTCGAGAAAATTTACCAATTATAGCATTCTACTAATTATTTTTTCTTATTAAGACATTAGACTTTGAAAAATCTACCCATTGCAGCATTTTACTAACATTTTTTCTTATTAAGACATTACACTTGGAAATTCTACCAAACATAGCATTGTACTTTCCATTTTTTCTTATAAATACTATAACTTTAAAAATATATTCTATTAGAGAAGTGAAAATTGTTTTCTGTATCTATGAAATTGATAAAATTGGGTAGAAATTTTCAAATACTAAGGCGTAAAAGAAAGAAATAAAAGTAGGATGCTATAATAAACAAAAAATCAACAAAAGTACGTTGCTATTTCTAGCATGTAACCCTAATTTTGAAATTAAGATACAAATCTCTTCTACCCATTGTAGCATTTTACTAACATTTTTTTTATTAAGACATTACACTTGAAAATTCTACCAAACATACCGTTGTACTTTCCATTTTTTCTTATAAAGACTATAACTTTAAAAATATATTCAATTAGAGAAGTGAAAATTGTTTTCAGTATCTATGAAATTGATAAAGTTGGGTAGAATTTTTCAAATATTAAGCCGTAAAAGAAAGAAATAAAAGAAGGTGGCTATAATAAAAAAATCAACAAAAGTACGTTGCTATTTCTAGCATATAGCCCTAATTTTCAAATTAAGATACAAAGCTTTTCTTTTTCTTACATTGTCCATTTATCAAGTCAAGGCCCCTTTCATGCAAAATCTTCAACCGAAAAACGTACCCAGACAAAAAAAACATCAACACCTTCTTCTGATGGACAATAATTCATCCCATAAGCCTTCTGAAGACTACAAAATACAACAAAATTAAATAAAAAAAATCCACGTCATACTAAAAAAAGAAACACAATATAAATCAAACTCACCATTCTCCAATTCTTGACAAGAAAGCAGATTTAGTTCTCTCAATCGCCACATCATCCATCGGCCAGTTCCCTAAACCTTCCAACTACATTACACAAAAAAATTACCTTCATAAAATACTTCAAACATTTAAATAAATAAATAAATAACCGTAATTTCAACAAAGTAAGAACGAATCATGCCTGAATCATAACCTCAAGTGATGGTGTACACGTTGATAACATTTTATTTCCAACTTTTGTTCCATTTAATAACAGATGTGGTCTTGGAGGAAAGACAGATGTATGTCTAAAAGCTGCAAAAATAATGCATAATATTTATATATTTGAAATTTCGGATATTAAAAATTAGAATACAGTATCCAAGATTTTTCGATACCTGAATCTAGAGGTTGTACACTGGAGATTACTAAAGGAACATCACTTAAAAGACGTAAACGTTTACACAAAGTTCCAAAACTTTCAAGCAAACTTCCATTAGAAACCGTATCTATATCATAAATTCATAATTCATATAAATATACGAAATGGTAAATCTTAATTGTTTGTAAAGATTTAATTATAATTTATAAATACCTCCACTATCATAAACCAATGAAAAGTCAAGTTGTTTAACCGCATAAGTGATGTTTTCTTCTGTGAAAGACAGGTGTCGATTAAGTACATACTCGGTGACATCTTTTATAATAAGGTATCTCTTTGCTGGCTTGCATTTCCACACTATTATCAAAATAAATATTTAATTACTATAAAACTAGAAAATTTAGAAACTTTGTACAAATTTGAAGGATATTAGGAGATTACTTACAAACACATTCTCTAGTGCCACTTTTGAATTGGTACAATTCTGCTTTGTCCCCCCAAAACTTCCGGAACTTCAAAGCCTATTTGAGAAAATTAATACAATTACTATGTATTTATTAAAATACTAGATTATTTATTTTAATATTTTCTCTAAAAATGGAAAAGTTGA
Source organism: Cichorium intybus (assembly GCA_023525715.1). Lineage (NCBI taxonomy): Eukaryota > Viridiplantae > Streptophyta > Magnoliopsida > Asterales > Asteraceae > Cichorium > Cichorium intybus. Next base: position 41,011,788 of record CM042011.1, on the reverse strand, counting down.
GAATTTCGTACCTTTCCCAAAATGAGAGGTGTCAAAAGTGTGACAATAAGGCTCCTAAATAATTGAGCATCAAGAATAGATATCCCTACCCCACCAGCAATTAGTTCTGATATAGAAAAGGAACCTACCAAATAAAAAAAATAAAAAAATGAGATGAATGCTTTAAATGTTTTACGTAGGAAAATAAAAAGTTATTATTCCCAAAAGACTCGATAACACAGTCAATGCAAGAGGCAATGCTGAATTTCCTCATTGCAAGAGGCAATGCTGAATTTCCTCCAGCAAGCTGCATCAACAAATTTCATACTTTTGTTACAATCAATTTTTTATAATGATATAAAACATAAATAGAACATTTATAAGAATAATAAACTAACCCTTGTTAGAGCAACTCCACTTGATAATGTTGTAGGCATACAGCTAAAAAAAGCTAATCCTGTTACAAATTCTTGAGGTTGGAGGTGAAGTTGCATGATACTTTTGGAAAAAAGGGGAGTCAACAATAAAATAGAAGCCTGCAATGATTTCAAATAAATAATTTAGTTCGTTTATACATATTGTTATTTAAAAAGTCCCAAATACTAACATCATCACTTCTGTGTTAAGTGATCAAAAAGAAAGTAAAAAGAATGAACATATAAATTCACCATGGAAATTATATAAATTTTAGTGGTTCATACATGGCTAAAAAGTCCAACTGGCCATGCTTCAACAGCTGTACTAACTTCTTCACTGCGCAGTGTGACTTATGTTTTATAGACATAAGAATGATAAGCAGATTAAGAACCTTAAATGGTTTAATAACCAAAAAGACATGACTTTCTTTCAAGTAATAAACCATTGTGAAAATAAAGATTTTACTGAGTAGAAGACTTTTGTATTTACTTGATAGGAAAAATATCCCAAAAGGGCTAAATGTTGCTACACGATATCCGTCAGCAAAGCAACCAAGAGTAGGATTTATGAGGCCTAATATCACTCCAGTAATAAGAGCTGCATCATGTTAATTAAAGAAACCAAGTATCAGTAAGAAATATATTAGTGAAGTTAACAAAAGCTTCATTGCTCCAATGAAACAAAACCAGATTGCATTACCTAATGGAAGAAAATTGCTATCAACAAAAGTCAACAATGGTTTTGCCGAAGCCAAAAAAGTCAATCCCAACTCTTCACCAGGTTGATTTGGAGCATCATTTCCCTGAAACTCCGATCATGTTGAACAATGATTCAAAGTATTTATCTAAGTAACGTGTTAGCTAATTTTGTTCCTAGTTTTAGCTAGTTCTGTTGAGTGTTTGGCGTCTCTTTGTAAGCCTTTATAAGGGGAAGAAACCAGTCAATATATCATCATGGATCGTTCAATCGATATCTCTGCTTTGTTGCTTTGTTAAACTTCCTTTAATATAAAGTTTATTCTATGACAAAACAAAATTGAATGAAATAGTCTGAGAAAGCTAAAAACCTGAGCAAAATTCACGCTGTTCCTGATTACGAGTGTTCGGGTAACTGACCGGAGTTCTCGAGGAAGCAACGAACTGCGTCTAGTGGCAAAAGGAAAATAAAAATTTGAAGTACTTAGATCATAAAATGTGATGCCTAGAAACATGAAGATAGTTTCGTTCTACGTTTAACTTTTGGACATTGAAAAGAGAATATGCTGTTGGAATCAACCTTATAGAAAATACCAGAACTCCAACAAACACAGCTAAACGATGAAGCACGGTCTGACGTTCCGTTTAGCGCCATAAAGTTCATCAAAGGGACGAAAGGGAAAACCAATGACAAAGGGATAAACCCTAGCGGATTAGAATATCCGGAAGGAGTCGACTTGCAGGACAGCACGAAAAATTAGAACATGCGGAAGATGAAGATGAAGCTTTGGGGACGAAGGGAAAAAGACGCCAAATCGAAGAGCAAGAAAGCGGTCGCAATTGCAAAAGCGGTTGAAGAAGGCTGTAGAAGACGCAACATCCACAAAGTGTAAACGATCCGAATAAACCGACCCGGCGGAAGATCCGCGTACCGCTGAAGCCTACCCATTTAAAAAACAAACGAAAAAAAGCGTGACAATTGGAAAAAAGAAAAGGGGTGTAACATCCGCTAAAAATACGGTTTTTAATTAATAGAGTAATGTTGTGGATGGCACTAAATGATTATTGTTTACTTCTGTATCCATTTGTTTTGTTAAACAACTTCTGTATCCATAATTACTTAATTAGTGCTCAGTGTTAGAACGAATATATGTTTTGACAACCGTGTAATCCTTTATTTTATTATTATTATATTTTCTCGTTGTAAAAAAATCCAAAATTCAATAAGCAATATAATGTAATGAAATTGTATTCCCCATAAAGATTACGAGCTCAAATATATTGCGGCTGTTTGGATAAGCTTATTTAGTTCATAAGTACTTTTGGACAAAAGTGCTTATGAGCTTATGACTTTTTAAAAATGAGTTTTTAAAAAAGTGTTTGGATAAACTTATGTGGTGGGAGAAGTTAATAAGTTGATAAGGAGATTTAAAAAGTGTTTGTTTTATCTTTTATATATGTAAAATAACCAAAAAGCACTTTTCTTTTTAAAAAGCCAGGAATTCTTGGCTTTTTGAAAATTGTTTTTCCAAGTATTATGAAAAGCTAAAATTAAAAGTGCTTATGAGTATCCAAACACATCTTTTAACTTATTAGCTTTTTAAAAAGCTAAAAAGCCAATAAGCAGTTTTTAAATGGTAAACCAAACATGCTCTGAACTAATAAAAAAATTATATCTAACAACAATTAATTGAAGTCCAACAGAATTCAAAAACTACGTTTACGTATTAAGATATGACTTTTTTAAGTGTTAAAACAAAATACCGGAACGACCCGGCAATCTTTGTCTTTTTAAAAACAAAAATACAAGGCATTGATTTCTTAAAACGACTTCATTTCGGATAAGATTCTGTTTTTGTTTTTCGTTTTCACTAATTCTTCACACTTCAGCGTAAGTATGGTTTGCAGATCGGATCGAACGAGATCGAAACCGAACTAGAACCAAACCAAATTGAATTTGATTATGGATCGAAAACCAAACTAATTAGGGTTGTATTTGGTCCCGGTTCAGTTTCGGTTTTTATGGTCCAAACCAAATTTGTACCGAAGTTGATGATGTTGATTTATAATTAGGGATGATTATGGTCTGCCGACCGGACCGAAACTGAATCGGGACCGAATAGACCGAAACTGAAAATCAACACTATCAATGACCGAAAATCGAACCATATTAAGTAAATCGTTTTGGTTCGGTCTAGTTTGGTTCGATTTTCGGTTCGGTTCGATTTTTTCGGTCTATAAGTTCACCCCTGCTTCAACGTTTTTATTTAATATATCTTGTCAGAATATGAATGCCTAAATATTGAGTGTATCGTGCATCTTAACTTTCCTAAGTCATTTCGACCGTATAAGATATGTTTTAAAATTTAGGACCCTCCTAAGTCGTAAACATTGTAGATATCCAATATACAGTATACATCACATCATTAGTTATCAAACAAACATATAAGATAACGAAATAGCAGCTAACGTCGGTACCAAAACATTTAATGAACAGTTAAAACCAGCCAAACAACCATATCAGCTTGAGTTTAGTGATCAGCGCAAACTATCCGGTCCATTTTGACATTTGCATAAATTCCAAATATTGAAAACTGTTTTAAAATAATTAAAAACATTCAAAGGAGAGTTAATTATCAAGTTAACATGTCATAGATAAAATAATTTTAAAAAATGACTTTCACTAGAACTTATATAGATTTACAATATATATATATATATATATATATATATATATATATATATATATATATATATATATATATATATATATATATATATATATATATATATATATATATATTGCCTTAATAAAAAAGACTTGTATTTGAAAAAACCAATTATGACTGAAACTGAAAATCGTCAAATAATTAATGTTTTGCCTAAATTAATCAACTATAAGAATAATGAAAATGACATTAAATAATAAATTATACACATTAAATCAAGATTTCATAGCATTTAAGTAGCAAACCGTAGTTAAATCAATATCAATGTTTTAAAAACCGGTTTTATAATCGAACTGGTATTGTGATCTTTTTCGGTTTAACTGGTTCAACCGTCCGGTCAAATCGGTTTCCAGAACTTTTATGTGTTTTTACTATTTTCTGCATACATATGTATATATAAAACCAAGAATTTGACATCAATAAGTTCAATCATTAAAAATACAAATAATAACAAGTAGGACAACCTTTTCATTTTGGTTCACTACAATCGGTTTTTTTTATCAAAACCAGTCTTTTACCAATACCGGCCCGGTTCAACCAGTTTTATATCAAAACCGGCCGGTTCATTACGATAAAGAAATCATCATAAAACCGGCTCTAATCAAATCGTCATCATCTCCGATTCCCGGTTCAACTGGTCCGACCGGCCGGTTCGAACAAACTTTTTAAAAGATTGATCAAGATCATACTTAAGCTTTCAAAGTTTGGCAGTTTTAATCATTTTATCTCAAGTTTTCTTTTTAACCTTTTGTTTGGTCTTCTAAACATCTTAGTCATTTTCAACCTTCTACTAATAAGTTGTTTTATTTATTTTTAATTGTTTTTATTTTTATTTTTTATTTACCCAAAAAATTAATTTTCTACTAAAAATAACAAAAGGTCTAACCCCATATGCAGGTGTTACAACAATCCATCCTTTTTAGGATGATTCCGTCCCTGTTATCACTAAGAAAAAAACTAAATGTCGTAACTTTCTAAATTTGGATAAATTTATGATTTATTACGTACTTAGCCTAAAATGCTCATTTTGTGATAAATGTCTAATAGTGGTATTTAAACTTATCATTCTAATACAAAGCTCTATTTATGAAATTTCCAAAAATTCATTTTTCTACATTTACATTTTGATTCATAAACTAGGTTCTTTTTACATAGGTCCACGAGTATCATGTATTAATTATTATGTTAAATACTTAAACCAAGAAATAAACCAAGTTACCATTTGAACTTCAATAACTGGTATAATTCTTTCTCTTAAGTCTCTTATAAATAACACTAGTTTTCCCATGAAGAGTTCACATTACATATCGACATCTACACAATCTTGATATAAATCCACTTTGTTCCAAAATTAAAAGCCATGTCGTATGGGATTTTTTTTTTTTTTTATAGTCTAAACCACTTGGTTGATAAAAACTAAGCATGTAGAGAATATATTCTTAGAAAATAATGGTATTGACACACACACACATACTTAACACTAATTCCTAGTTTTCAAATTAGGTGTCACAATTGACTTTTCACAAAAGTCAAGATTATCATATTTCATAAATATGTAAACTTTTCTGTTAGTTCTAGGATGCCTTCAACTCTTACCAAATAACACCAAAAATACTAATTTCTATCCATAAACTCCTCTAGTTATCGTTGTATTATTATATCCATAAGAATTCACTATATTCGATATGAAAGATAATTATAATGGTAATTTTAAAAATCAAAAGTTTCTTTAACTTTGATAACCACTTATTTTTCATTTTTCCCTAATTAATATGGAACTAGCTTGAGCCCGTGCTTCGCACGGGTCGGGTTAGATCTTCGTAAATGGGTTAGTTCTTTACACAAAATAGCAATGTACATGCAATTCGTACTCATAATAACAACATACTTGCAATTTCTTTTACCGATAATAACAATAAATAGGTAAATGAAAAAAAGTATAGGTAAAAAATAAAGTACACTGATCATATTGGTAGCGGGAGTAAGGTACGTTGCTATTTTCTATAATTTGCCCTTTAGAAAATTTCATTAATATTTCTTGGTTCACTTACCTGAACAGTGACAACATTTTCTATTGGCAAATCTTGTTCTTTGCTTTTTTCCTGAACAACAACCCTCTGCCCACTATACAAATAAAAATTACAATAAACTCCAAAATATTTAAATCTCTTTCGTCTTCTTTCAGTCGCTGTAAACATAGATAAACAAAACAGATAAAAGAAAGATAAGATGTAAATGGAACATCATATTGAACAAACATAGATAAACAGAACAGATAGATCTCAAACCTTTTGTTCAAGCTCTCAACTTCTTCATTGGTGACCTGACCTCTAAACACAACCTTACTGATCCCATCCGACGGCTGCCATTAATTTCGTCAAACAAACTAAACTTCAAAACAAATAACACAAATAATGTTATTGAACGTTCCTGTGTTTACCTGGTGAGAACGGGCCGAGTTTGAACTGAACATCTGCAAGACAAACAGAAGCTACTGGAATCCCACAGAAGTTGCTGCATAAATCCTAATATTCGCATAGTTTATAGGTTTGATACCTCGTCCTTTGAACTACACATCTGCAATACTAACATACCTGCATTTATGAATCTTTTGAGGAGTTGTTCTACTACTTCTGGTGATGGTATTAAACCACTTTGGTCAAAGGTAGTTGATACCCCTAGCTTTGGACAAGACATCACGATTTTGCAGAATTGTTTCGCGGGGTCGATTATGCCTTTTTTGTTTCAATCGTGCAGAATATTCTTGTGGGATGAAAAATGTTTCTAGATCTTTATTTCATAGGACTGGTAAGTATTCTTATCATACTGTGAAGAGTCACCTTAAAAAGTTGGAACTGCTATGCCACCATCAAACGCTACTACAATATCTCTTAGGATATAATATGTTTCAAGGTACATAATATTATTGAAGATAAGAAAAGGTATAAATTCAAACTGCTAGTAGCCAAACGCAAATATAATCTTCCTTTTTTTCTTGCGACAACACCATATGTATAAACTCCTATATGCTAAATATCAGCAATCCAATGAATCGGTACCACCCAATGAAGCTTTAACTTGAAACAATACTGTTAATAACATCATTGCAACTTAAAAGACCCAGGGGCAAAATATCTTCTATTGCATCACCCAAAACTTAATTGGAAAACTTTTTCATCTATAGGGGCAAAAGCGTCCAAATGATCCAAACATTGACCGACAAATATACTCTGCTTGCCGCCAATTTGCTAATAATGGCAGCCTATTTAATCATTAAGTTACAATTACAATCCGAATAAATGAATCCAGAACACTTCTTATCCCAAGCAAGTAAGTTTCTCATTGCAAAACATGTTCCAGCATTCCAACAATAAAAATTATCATAAATTACAATCATGATTATTAGATAATAATAAGAGTTGAAGAAACTAACACGAAACATCCAGGCCATGGCTTTTTCTTCTCTTTTGGTGCTTGTTGTGGCTTCATCACCACCCTTATCGCGGCATCAAAAACGGATTTTACATTCTGTTGTCGAGAAAAATTGATCAAAAACCGCTAAACTAACGAAATCGATGAGATTCATCTAGTACCTGTTGGGTTTTTGAGCTGCATTCGATGCAATATGCAGCACCCATTTGTTTACGAAGTTCTTCTCCCTGATTACATCATTTTACCGAAAATACATGATTTGAATACTAATCGACACCAAAAAAAAGTAGCAGAAAATGTACATGTACGGTGGTAACCGACACTAATCCTGGATGATCGGCTAAGTAACGTTTATCCTCACGAAGATACTGAGAATTGCATTTCAAAGAACAAAAAAAAAACCCAGAAAGGTCTCACTCCAACAATCACACTCCAACAACCCAAACTTCCAATATTAATAATTAAGAAATCAACTCCTGTAACCATAAAAAAAACTAACTGGAACTTTGAAGAGTAAATGAACTCCACTTCAAAGTAGTTTGCAATTTACATACCAAAATCGACTAACTCCTGCCTGCTGTGATGCATGTTTCCAAGATTAAGGGTTGTTTCTTAAGCCAAACGTGTCTTCAACACCACTATGACCTTCTTCCTTCGTTCAGTAATCATTTCCTTATATGACTAAAAGAAAGAAAGAAAGAGTAATGCATTTAGATTTTAGACTCAATACTGGGACAGTTGAACGTTTCTAAGTTGTCTGCTTGAGGTGTTTGTACCTTTGGGTAAGAATAGAGAAAGATGTACCACCAGGCGCAGATTAAAGTGGAAGCAACAGAAGTGGCTAAGACATTGTACAATATTAGCCAGCTGCCAGCAATGATGGATGTTTCGGTCAAGGTTATTGTCCATGGTTGACACCTGAAAAATAAATTAAGCCAAAGAAATATGTCACATATTTATCATAAATGTATATATAAATGTTCTGGTGATCTGGCATGAATATGTTCTATGAAGAATTAAAGATTTTCTATAGATAGTCGAGCTGGATTGAGATAGTGGAGGATCATGTATCACCATAGCAATATAGTCTATGATGCTAGAGCTTATAGCATCGGGTCGTAGCAAATGCATTACATGTTAGATATCGATCCTAATTTTATTGAAATGATAAATGAAGTCAAAGCAATTGATAATCTTTCGGTTTGATCCTTTTGATGACTGGCATTTTTGGGCTATGTTCTTCAGAGTACTTGTACTGCACGAATTCACAGATTATCTGATAAAATTCTAGCAACGTCTCTTAATTTAGGTCATTGTTAATCAAAATTTATAATCTATCGTGAATTTGTGATTGTGGTAGGGATTTTGACAGATAAGTTACTCCTAACGACTACGGCTTCGACATTGTATGGCTTCCAACATAGTTGTTGAACTTCTTGAGAGTCATATATACAAACCGCTCATGCTCGACTCAAAAGACAATCAAACATTCGAGTACAACAGAGATATAGATCAGAGAATGGATTTATCGTTTCCTATCCCTTTTTGAAATAATGAAATATGAATGAATCAAGCTCTAAGATATCGGCCACTTATTTTCAGCTAGTATGGCTCCTCGTTTTGCCGACAACCTGCAACAAACACCAAAAAAATCAATATTCATGACAGAGATTTAGGGTTAAATCAAAATCTAAACCCAAAATTGAAAATTTTTAACATCTTAGAACCTAAAGTCGAAATCCAAACCTAAAACTGAAATTTTTTCACCAACGGATTGCCGGAAAAGAAACCTAAACCTTCATACCTCTCTCTCTCTCATCTCCTTGAATTCTCGAGCTGCACTCTACCACCATCGCTTCTCCAAGTTCAATGGAAGCTTACCATCTTAGAGATGATTCGACACTTTGGTCTTGAGTTGGATGGAAACGGACTGAGCAGCGAGACAGAAACCATGAGAGGTAGATACGAATCGAGAATGGGAAGTCGAGGGAAGAGGGGATCTGTAAGAAAATAACAGACGTACCACCATATGATGTAGCAGACAGGAGATGGCGGGAGGAATTAAGAAAGAGATGGTGGAATGGTGAAGCAGACAGGAGGTGCCGGATGGAGAGGAACGGCGGTGGAAGAAACCTGGAAGAACCTGATTCGTGAAAACAAACCCACCCCCTTTAAAAATGGAAACCCCCTCTACCCCCACTCCAAACCTTCTAGAACCCCTTGCAATTAATATGTATAATAATTTTCAAATTAGATTATTTCAAAGTACCAAATAAAAGTTTATCTTCTTTGTAGTATTTAATAATGAAGATACACATTTTACTCATAAGCATTATTACATATTTCTATGGTGTTGTAAACATACAAACCTTTTATATTATATTTTCTTTATAAACTTTAACTAAGTCATATTCTACTTGATTTTAAATTCATATTTAAGTACTTATTTATTATTAATATTTTCTAACTAGTAGATCTCCCCAAATTTCACAATTCTTATTTATTAGAGAATACATCATGTATAATAGATATTTTAAATTATAAACTAACGCAAATCTCAATTTTTTGTCCTCTCTAAGGTTGGATAAGGTTCTTATCCTCTTTACAAAGAGATCATCAATCATGGTTAATAAATACAAATTCTTAATGGTCACTTTGTGGTCTTCAATCCTTTCACTTTAGCCTCTCATGTAATTTACTATTTTAGAACAACTCATATGGGTGCATAACCCTTTTATACATCTATAACGTATGTCTTTTATTATCACTATAAATATATGAAAAATGTATCTAACATTAGAAGTATAATAATTTATAAAACTAAGACGAGCTATAATTTCATTTTTTCAAGTCACACTTAAGTTTTTATCTTAATTTCAACACTAGAGATAATTCAATACTTCATTACCTTTATTAGATTTCAGTTTCTTGTATACATGCTTATAATTCTTTAAGGTTTCTATATGAATATTTGTAAATAAGGAGATTAAATTTAGAATTAAAACAAATAGAATCCTAATGGTCAAACTAAACAATTGCTCAACAACATAAAAGGGGTATCCTACTATTTTCTAGTATTTTCTTCTTTGATCTCATCTAATCTCAATATTTCAATATCAAATATCTTACTCTATCTTTTTAATATATATATATATATATATATATATATATATATATATATATATATATATATATATATATATATATATATATATATATAGATGTAGGTTCAAATGCATTTGTTAAATACTGTGAGATTGTAGGACTAATTGTGGTCCACTCATTTACAAGGGGTATTATGGTAAAATTATCTCTCTCTCTCATCTTCTCCCCTTCTTAAATGCGAACATCTATCAAACCCTAATTAACATCATCGATCGACCCAATATGCCTTCTCCGACAACCTGCACCCATTGTCTTCGTCGGAATCCAACACCGGCAACAAAATGGCGACCATAGGGACCAACTCCACCACCGTTGGGACGACAACGCTGCCTCACGAAGCCCTTCCTTGTGCTGGTCGGGACGACGGCGCTGCGGCACTACCGGTCGTCGACGATGGTGCGATCGAGACTAAATTCTGGAGATTCATCACTCTAGGAAAGAATCGATTGAAGCAAATTGAAGCACGATCAAGTCCATTTTGAAGCAATCGGTCTAATTTGCAGGTTTTAAAAAAATTGATCTCCGCCTTTTTTTTTCTTCTGGGTTATGGAAAGTCATTCTCAGAGAATGGGGATTAATGCCTATGAGAATGCAGTAGCGTTCTTTCAGAGAATGGTTCACGTTCATTATCAGAGAATGGGGCATTCTCAGAGAATGGGGCTTTCCATATATCAGTTCCCAGTCCTCTGTAACATATATAATCACTCCATTCTCCGAGAATGGCATAAATATTCTTACGTAACTATTTTTTTACGTCAACAACCATTTTACAAACCATTCTCTGAGAATAGACTTTGAAAACTCTTACGTAACTATTTTTTACGTCAACAACAATTTTACAAGTTCATTCTCTGATAATGCAGGTATGCAAAACTTGAATTCGTGCTCGTTGAATCGGAATGTACAACTATTCTCCGATGATGATTCAACCCAGCTTCTCATAATTCTACCCATATTCTATGAGAATAAGTGTGTCAAAAGGCTAAACTAAAAATACGTAAATTGCACATTCTCGAAGAATAAGAAAAAACAGCAGCATATACATAACATTCTCATAGAATAGGAAAAAATAACAACTGCACGTTTTGAGAACGGTAGTCTGTGGATGTTATGGTACGTAACTTAGCATTCTTTGAGAATGAGTGTATTCTTTTGAGAACGGTAATATGTGGATGTAATGTTACGTAACTGATATCCGTAAAACACTCAACTTCCTAACATCCTTAAAATACGCCATTTAAATTAAAACCAAAAAGTCTGATTTACCCTTCTGGCCATTTTAATTTAGAAAGTAATTACTTTTTTTCCTTTTAATTACCATCATGCCATTGTTGATCATAATCCTCCATTTTTTTGATCTAATGGCCACAAATTGGTCCTACAGTCTCACAATACATAGAAAATGTATTTAATACTAACTCTATATATATATATATATATATATATATATATATATATATATATATATATATATATATAATCTAAAGGTAATATAATATTTAGTTATTAAAATTACATTATGACTTCGGTTCTTCTATAGAACTCATTTAATTCTTCGCTTATCAAATTATTATTTTAGCTTTATTTTAATGATACTTACAACTCAACTCCTAGAACCAAAAGGATAATGAATGTTAGGTCTAAGTTTTTTTTACCTTATATAGGGGGGACTACCGTCAAGCTTATATCTTGACCTACTTCTTCAGCTCATATTACTTTTTCGCAGATCATACTATAAAATTTGCAGATGAAATGCGAAAATCATCAAAACTGCATAATTTTAATGATTTTTCCAAATTGTTTGATGCTCAAACGATCAGATTGAATGGCCAATTACGCCACAAGAACATAAAAACAATTAATAACTCTCAAAAGGGTTTTTGTTATTCTCAAAAACGTAATCATCCAAAACATACGAAAAAAACGGCATACTTATAGGAGGAGACGATAAACCTCTTTACTTAAACCTAAAAAAATTGAACTGATTAGGTAAGGATTCCCAATCAATTATCTAAATCAATTACTAAAATCAAGTTTATAAAATTAAAATAAAACAAAAAATACCGTCTTGAGGGCCTAAACGATCCTGAATGTAGTTTGGCTAAAATTCGGTTTAAGCACTATATTTTTTCTTTGTTCTCTACAAATCACTTATACTTTCAAAAAAAATCATAAAAATCACTCATATTTTCAAAAAGATTCATTGCAACCACTATAACAAATAATAGTCATGATTGTATGCCGCTAACTTAGAAAACTCTTTACCCTCGTCGCATTCAAAATTTAGTGGATTCACTTGGATACTCTTTGAACTCACAACGTGGTTGAAAAGCTACACTTACAAAGACAAAATCCATATGTAAACAATTTTATGCATAATTTTCAGTACAATTGAGTTCCAATATTTGTTTCAAATATCAATATGGAACTCTTTACATAATCTTTCAATGAACATAACCCTTAAATGTTATAAAATAAACGAATAATGATTCTTTGAAAGTATGATGAATTTTTATAAAATAAAAAATATATAACGATTAAACCAGAATTTTGATTAAACTATAATAAATTTTAATAAATTTTATGTTATTAGCCCTTTAAAAAACTAATAGATCAATAAATTATTTTCAAACTCTAACTCGAACACCCTTTGGAAAAACAGAATTTACCCTGACCTCTTCCTTCTCTCCTAAAATACCTCAAAAACCCCAGTTTCCTACTCACAGTCACAGATCCTCAAAATTTCATGAAACAAAAACCAAAATCAATCTTCAAAAAGAATTAGCATCTGGATTCCTCTCGATTTCTCGATCTGCATCTTCTCTGTAAAAATTCTCTTCTGTGTTATTAATTGGTAATGAGAGAGAAAGAGAATGAGAACACCACCACCAAGTGTAGCTCCATTGAGCAGTTGTAGTACGAGCAGAAGTACCAGTTGTACTCTAGTAGGTAGAGGTGTTGGTGAAGACGATGAACATTGGAGGAATTTCGATAACTCGGTTAGTGCGGTGTCGTTTGGGCTTGTCGCTACTGCAATTCTCATTTCAATGTTCCTTGCCATGGCTCTGTTTGAAAGGTTTCTCCGGCCACCGTCCTCCGCCTCAGCTACCGGCGCACGTAATCGTGGGGATCTCGAGTCGCAAATGGTTGCCCATGGAAAACTGGAATTCCCATCTCCAAAAGTACGTTACCTTCTCCTCTGCATTTCCCCAAAAATAAAAATTCTTCCAAAGTTATTTTTATTATTTTATTTTATTTGTATGCTAATTCATGGACAACGTTTGTTCTTTTTCCTAATTTATGTAATGAATAAACTTTAGACGAAATAAGCAATAATATATATGTTAGGATGTTAAGTGTTTATCTATATAGTATTTTTTTAAAATTTTTTTTATCGATTTATGTTATAATATTATTTATTTATTATTTATTCAACGATATTTTATTTCTATAAATTTATGTAGAAATGTCGTAATTTTTAACAATTTATGCAAATCATGGAAATAGGGAATCAGGTTTTAGCACATAATAGTGTATTATTGCATCTTTTGGGTTAGAATAAATTGTCATTGCATATTTTGTATAAAATTTACTTTCTTTTATATATTAGAAAAAGAATTATCAAAATTATATAGTTGTATAAATCAAGAAAAAGATGGAAAAGATTATGCATAAATTTGCATTTAGCCTTAATACAAAATAAATGTAAAATTACGAGTTCACCCTTTAATAATACTTATTTGATTGCAATATTTTCTATTCTTTAATGCTATTTTAGATGATTGGTTGATAATAAGTTAATCATTTTCGACAGCCTATTTACTGAAGTTCCCAAATTCAAAATGTACAAATTGTGATGCATAATATACCAGCTATTATAGCAACAGTTTTTTTAACATTAAGCCATTAAATATTGAGTGTTTGGAATTCGAATATGGAGTCAACTCTTTTTTTCTTATGGTGGTTAGCTCTTAAAACGATATTATATTATTATTTCTTCCAATGTTATTTTCAAGATATTATTTGTTACCAATTTGCCTATTAACTTTAGATTGCAAGATTTTGTATTTTGAGAAAAGGACATTATATTTGGAGAAATTATAGGTAAAAAGATAAATGAGAGCAAATTTATAAAAAGGTTGGGATTTAGATTTAATAGTAAAAGGTTCCTTCTTTATCAGCTGATTTAAAGGTACTTTATTCTTTTTAGGAGAGTTATAATGCGATGACACACGTCCACACCATCTAAATTGGTAGGACAAATGGGTTCGATTCATTTTGATAATCTATAAAATAGGAATTTAGACATATTTCTTGTGTGTGTTGAAGTGTTTTAGTGAATAATGGCTTTATTTCAATCTTTTTACATAATTATATGTGTTTAGTGAGTGAATAATTGGTGTTAGTGGATTTAAAAGTAGATTTGGGAATTTTCCGATATGATTTTGTCCAAAGGGAGGGTAAAGGGACATGAGATTAGACAAGAGAGCGTTTGTCATTAAAGATTAAAATTAATCACGGATTAATGTTTTAAACTCATATTTTGTAGTTCAACATTCAACATGCTTACAAGTGGCAAATGAAAACACTTGATATAATATGTTAATAATTTTTAGGGTTAAATGCAAGAAGTAGCAACGTATTTCCGTTTATTTGTTTATTATAACTACCTACTTTTCTTTCTTCTTGTTAGAGGAGGCACTTTGAGAAATCCACTTAATTATAACAATGTTATTTAAATACAAAACAATTTTTACTGCTACTATTTGATATATATTTTTTTTTTCAAAAAATAATAGCTTAAAAAGGAAACTATTTGAAATTACGATATTGTAATAGAAACAATATAATTGTGATTCACAAATAAATAGAAGTATGTTGATGTTTTTGCATGTATCACTTATTTAAGAATCCGTAATGTCAAGTTGAAAGATGCAAAATGCTAGTTATGCACTCGACCTTTTTTCTGTTAGTTGTCTTTCTTTGACTTTAAAGTTTAAATATCTAAATTTTATTTAGTGAAACTGTTATTATTATTATTTATCATTCCATAACTTTAGCATCAGTATATTTGTTTTTAAGTATTTGTTTGTCTTGTGGATATAATTATTAGATTTGTTTTATTGATTTAACCACGATCAATTCTTTTAAGAAAGGTCAAAAAATTAACCAACCAAATTTTGTATATAGTTATATGATACCAGTTTGCTAGCTAAATCAGAAAATAAAAATAGCTTAGTAGCTAAACCGATAAAATTACAAAAATACATCTATTTTTCTGTATTTTGCACGATATCTAATTAATAAAATGTTTTTTTTAACATTGATAACCATTAACTAAATCTATAAAATGGTAAGGATACAAATGTTTTTTATTTTACCGAAAAATAAGTATATGTTCTTTCATTATTCAACATATAAGTTTTGATTGACATTTCATCTGCGTTAATCTAAATAATTATTCACATGGTAAGGATCCAAATGCTTTGTTTTATTTTTATCCAAAAATAAATATATATTATTTCACTTTTGAAAATAAAAATTTGATTGACATTTCGTCTGCCGTAATCCCAATAATTATTTTGTTACTGACAAAAATTTAATTGTTTGTCATCAAGTTTCATTTTTGGACCACCCTTTACAAAACGTACAGTACCATCGTATCCCTAACGTGATGCATAGAGAATTGAAGATGGAAATATCTAACCTGAACCCACAAACTGTTATATATTTTTAACTACAAAAGCAATGTATTTTTTATATTATTATATATAATAAAAATGTATTTGTATTTTTTACTAGTAATAACAACATAAATATATTGTATTATAGGTTAATAATAAAGCACATTGCTATTATTTACAAAATAAATATAACTATATTGTTATTATAAATAAAAATTATAAATATGTTTTCTCTCTCAAATTTGCTCAAACAAATGTTATCTGTGTTTTTATAGTTTTAAGATCCCTTTTTGCTAAAGTTAAAAGAAAACAAGTAATAAAAAAATAAAAAAGGAGAATTATTAAACAAGTTGAATAGAGTATAATGGTGTGTTTGCTTTTGATAATTTGTTAGGACCAAGAGGTCACCTATTTAGGCTACAAACATGTGGTGATGTCTAAGTTTCAATTAGTAAACCAAACAAAACTTTATCTACTTTTAATATCCTTCAATCTTGGTACCCTAAAAACATTATTATTTATTACCAACCCCATGTGGCTTTTAGCTACAAATCAAAAAGTGCAAGCAACCCCGATCATGTTTCATTTCTAAGTGCCAAATTATAGCATCCAACTTTCATTCTTCCTAATATAATATTGTATTTTGAAAAATCATTTAATTATTAACAATATCATTCATACTTAATGAAAATTTCAGTAAAAGTTAAGACAGAATATTATTATATAAATATTATATATACAATATGTAAAGTCCATAAGTTTCCATATGATGATGATATGAATCAAAACGTAGATTTTTTAATAAATCGTATCCATGATTTACGGATGAAGGAAGTCAGATTTGGTCAGATTGTTTGTCTTTTATTGATAACTATAGATTATTTTTTAATTAAACATATTGTCTTATGTATTAATATGGTAGCATAAGAATGATTAAAGTCAAAAGTACCTTCTAATGATCTTTCTCAAATGGCAGTGCTAACTAATCCATTGCTTTCATATGATGAAGCAGAACGTAAAAAATTACGCCAGTTAATTGCACCTCTTTTTAGAATTAATAAAAAAATTACATGGTATATGGCTGTTCTTGCTAAAAATCAAGTCTATATATTCGTTTTCTTATTTAACAGAAATATTAATTTTTCAATGTTTTAACTTTTCATAAATTTTCCCTAATTTATTTTTCCAAGTTTGCTGTCAATTTCTTTAATATTTTTTGAAAAATCATTTTTTTTATGAGTGCAGGCTAATATTTATGCAAGAGAAGTTTCTGTATTAATGCCCGGAGAAGAAACCCCGACTTTTATCGCGAATCCCGTCCCTTCGCTTTCTCCTCCGTAGAAAACATGTAAAGAAAATTGTTGGAATGTTTAGAGGAATTTTATTTTTTTGGTTCATCTTTGTATACTGATCGATACTTTATTTTGTGTTTTTTTTTTTCGTTTATAAAAAATTGGTTATTTGCGTACCACGATGTGCTACAAAAAGGCCAGACGCACCGTCACTTAATCTCGTTTATTTAACACATAACAATGACGGCTAATTTGATAAATTTTTATTAGGGTTAAATGTCTCTTGATGTGATAATTTTCCACCTTTTGTTCTCGATTAATGCCATAAAATGAGCTTCTAAACAAATATAGAACCGTTTCCATTCTAGGATCATAAGATACTAATTCAACCTATTGATATGTGGTTGTATAATAAGTGTTAGTTACATATATTGGTAAAAGTAACATTCAACAAGTGACATTTTGAGGTAACATGTTATAATGTTGTATAGTTTGCTCCTAAAATGAAACACGGTTGCATATGAATGTTCTGGCCCGACGGTCTGGAAATTGGAAGCTTGCTTGTTATGAACCAGTCTTTTCTTGCAAAATGGTGCCTCGGGTTTTTATTCAAGTAATTGGCTTCATTGTTCGAGCTATTAATGGAGTTGTGGAAAAGAATCTTGATATAGATGAATTTGTGGTAAAAAATGAAATTGGTGATTATTAGGAATAAACATGAATAAAATCACACACATGAGACATAGTATTTAACGTGATTCGGTCAATGACTCAATGGGATCTATGTCCATACGACAGAAAGAAGTATTGTTATTCACGTGTCTAAAATGCGAGTTACAGTACAATTGAAAACCCTAATTAGCAGCCTTTATTTATAGGCATCAAACAGTGTAAACCCTGAACAGTAATCGGGTTGGGACCAACTACACATATCAGCGCAGCTCCATGTGGCTTCGGGTCTAACAACCTTCAACCTACTCCAAATACTTATCCCGTTGAAAATCGAGAGTCGAATCTCTTCACTTCAATTCTCAAGTCACATGTAACAGTGATTATACAGATTTTTGGAAAGACACTTGGTTGGGTAACCTTGCTTTTGCTAGGCGTTTTCCTATATTATATGCTTTAGAATCTGGCAAAATCAAGTCATCTCTTTCTTCCATTTGAGTTGGTCATATATTGCAAATGGAAGAACCCTTTGATTGATGGACATTAGATGAAGGTTTCAATAATCTTGTGAACATTCTTCAAAAAATGAATTTAGTTTGATTCCTAATTATTAGATATAGGAGCTGCAAGTATGTAATTCTCTGTTTCTTCAATACGACAATATATATGTTGTCTTCTTTTTGTTGAAGAGTGTCATACTAGATGAAACAAATAAGCCCTGATCAATGTTAATATACTTGGTTGGAGGATTTGTTCAGCCACTCTGGCTACACAGCCTGATATGGATAAAAGAGGTATTCGTGTTGACACTTTATTATGTCTAATTTGCAAGATGAATGTAGAAATCGTCAACCACTTTTTTGTGTAATGCTCATTATTAAGAAAATTATGGTGTAAAGTTTCCGGGTGGTGTGATAAATCGATTACCCCTCTTTAAGAACTTTCTACTTTATTTGGCTTGGTAGAATCTTCATGTCTAATGTCTTTCAATAGATATTACTTGGATCTATTTACCAATCTTTGGACTATCGTGGCATTATAATAATATTGGTTTCAAGTATCAAAACATATGTTTGGACTCTCTTTTGAACTCACTTGTTGTCATGTATTTCAATTGGATTTCTAGCAAATGCTCTAAGATTAGAGTTGTGTTCGTTGAGTGGCTTAAAAATCCTCAATTTCTTCTATAAAAATTTTCCTGATTGTTTTTGCCATGCTAGTTATGGCACTTACTTCTCATTCCACGAGAAATAGAGGTGTGAGGTTCCTTTGTTGTGGGACTTGGTACTTTCTTGGGGTTTACTACTTGCTTCATCCTCATTCATTTGAGTGTCACCCATTTTCATGGGCACTTATATAATATTTAATGGGATCATGAGGTGCTAGGATTCTTTGGCATTATTTTCACAAACTCTGGTACTAAAATATTTGTTTATCATTTGATAGTTTATGTCTCAATCATATGTACTAACTTGGACTCCCATCTTTCAACAAGATTTTAAAGTACTTGGATTCCTCTTATGATTTCCAAAGCTAATATTGTAACACCTTAATTCTAGTGTAAAAATGTGACAACCAAAAACTTTTACACGTATATTATATAATTTGCCAGTTAAACGTTCATGGATGGAAAAAAACGTTAAAGTAGGTAAAAATATGGAAATGTATAGGTTAAGACCTTTTATTAAGTTATGATGTTCCCACAAGGGGAATACAGAGGAATCTACTGGGGAGGCACTACTCCTTCGCGAAGTAGAGCGGCACTACCCCTTCGCGAAGTAGATGTCCTAAATATGGGAAGATGCTAGAATGGACTGATTGTGTTCTTTCCATTCTAGTACAAACTAGGGTAATCATCAAGAATGATTCAGACCCTAAGTATAAAATGAAGCATGTTAAGATACCAGCCATAGCATGTGATAAGATGTTGAGATGGTAGGATATATTTGTACCATCTTAGCATAGACTTGGGGTATCATCAAGAATGATTAAGGCCCTAAGTATAAAAATCAAGTATGCTACAATATCAGTCAAAGCTAATGAAATAAAAATGAAAGTTTTATGATGAAAACATTATAACTTGATTCGTTATGAAAGGTTTTTAAAGTAAAAGTTTATTATATACTTAATTATAAAAGTTTGACAGCAAGTGTTATTATATAAATTGACTATAAAAGTTTTGACAGCAAGTGTCATATATGATATAGTTATAAATGTTTTGAAAATGAATTAGTTATGTTTACAAATGTTTTGATTCTAAAACCCATCTAGCTCACGAGACGTTTCCGTCTTACGTATTTTATTTTATGTCATGTATCTCATGTCTAGGTACGAGGGATAAAAGGAAGTAGATGACCTGGGGAGATTGAGGTTTTAGATAGAGAAAATTCTGGCTGATGTAATGGTTCGTATTCTAATTTGCTTTATATGGTCTAGGTTAATATGAAGTTGTAACCCCCGAAGTCGTTTAAACTAAAAAACTTAAATGTTTTTGTTGGGACCGAAACTTTTAAGACATGACTCGACGTCATGAGAAAAGTTTTTAAAAGTTGACGTTTTGTCATATAATGTTTTTATAGAATATTACACCAAATTAGGTGTATAGAAATCGGGGTGTTACAAAAAATATATCCAAAATTTGTTCATGTTTACTTCAAACTAGTGGGGCCCCGTGCTCCGCACGGGTTCCGGTGCAACGGTGCTTTGAGGGACAAATTTTCACAAAAAAGCTTAATACGCAAGAAGCATTGCCGTCTAATTTACCCACGATAGCAGTGTACTTACATTTTCTTTACCAATAATAACAATGTACTTGTAATAGCAACATACTTACAATTCCTTACATAATACCAACGTACTTACATTTTTTTGTTGTTAATAGCAGTATGTAACGAAAAAATTGCAATGCACATATTTGTACAAAAATGTAAGTATGTTGTTATTATAGGAAAAAATAAAAGATAAAGTATCTTGCCCATATAGATAGATATGGTTACCTATGTTGCTATTATCTGCAATTTGAGCAAATTAGAAACATACCAGATTTGCAAAGAAGTCATCATTAGAAACATACCAGATGTGCACCTTATGGGATTAAAATGCTTCACTCCTAAATCTTCATCCCAAAGGAATATATAATCATAAACGGACACAGTAGGAGGATGCAAAAATCGTTTTGCAAAATACCTATCATTAATAATATATGAAAGTACATTGCTATTTTTGGTCTTATATAAAGGGATAAAAGAAATGGATAATTACCATTTTGTTAGGTTTTGAGCTACAATATGTATGACCTTGTCATTCCACTCAAGATCCATGCACCCATCCACCTTCCTATCATAATGGAATAAAATAACAGTAAAATTTGCTGTCAGAAACTGAAAAACACAATGTTCATTAATTAACACATCAAAACACATTAAGAATATACGGAGATTCTTGATGACGAAGGATGAGGAGTGCATTCACGTCTTTTGCGCAGACAGTAAGTCGTGTCCCACCTTTTTCAGGCAGAACAAAAAAGTTCAATTTTGTTTTATTGACATCCATCCTAGATGTTAATAAATTGTTATACCTTTTGAACAATAGTACTAACATTACTTTTTTGTTTGAGCCCCACTGGAACTGCCAGCAAATTATGTGTACTTGAAACATCGCCCTTCAATTCAAAACAATTGGCAAATTAGATAATTTTGATAACAATGTAAATTGTGGTTATTGAAACATCTAGGGTGAAAAGTGAAAAGCAAGAAATAGCAATGTACTTTCATTTACTTGTAGATTATAGCATTGTACCTTAAATTGGGTTGATTTTTGAAAGAAACGAAAGTAAAATGCTATTAATAAACAAACCAATCAAATTGTATTGATATTATTTTGCAATTATTGTGTCTAACCTTTGATTTTGAACTACTTGTGGACCATAAAGGCATTAATTCCAAGTCAGATTTAACTTCAATTATACCACGAGGTAAACCCTTTAAATTTGTTGAAGCTAATGCATATTCCTAGAAAATAACAACAAAAACACATTAGTTTTATAAATAAATAAAAGCATAAAGTCAGATTTTGTCCCATTTACAAACACAGGTAAAGGGAAAAAGTAGGATTCATTGATTTTTCAAAAGTTACCTTTGATGCATAGAGTGGATCCAATCTTGACTCCATCTATTAAGAAAAATCAGTAAAAGATTCACATTAGTGTTTGAATAAAGTACACTGCCTAAAACTTAAATCTTTCAAGATTCATGATCTTTAACCATTCTAACTGTTTTCAATCATCGAATCAACTTGCAATGTTTACCTCGGTTTCCAAATACAGATAATTTGTGGTTCTATATAGAATACACAACATTATAATACAAGCAGCCCCCATAAACGGTTTCATCTTGATTCCATAACACTCCCAAATTACCTGTTCAGGAGTTCCTTCAAAAAGTTTGCCACATGATAAACTAAATAAAGTGTCTCCAATGAAAATTACCCGAGACGTCGCAAAATAGAAGCTTATATGACCTGCAGGAAAATAAACGAAACGAAAAATTAAAATTTTGTTACATCAATTATCTTTTTTTATAAAAAAAAAACTGTTGCCTCTTCCAATAATTATAAGTTTAACCCTTTTCTATAATATAAAGTAGAATTATGAACTGATGGTTGTTTTCCATTCATCACGAATCAAACATGTACAATCACTTATTTCTCAAGTAAAAAAAACCTTAAATAATATTTTGTAATTTCGCAATTAAATTGAGTAGCAAATTAATGTAAAACCTTTGGTTTGGCCAGGGGTTGCAATCACATGCACCTCATGCCTAGCAAAATCCATTTGCCAAAACCAAATAGATAAAGCACAATTGGTTTTATTTGTTGAACATGTTAGATTTGTTGTCCACAAAAGTAACCATTGTAAGGAGAGTACCTTCGGATACCGCCAAAGTATTTACTCTTAATTTTCTCCACACTTGAATCACTTCCCTTCGAGGCACACTCATGTCATATTCACTTGGACTTGAAGTACATATTTTCTTTCATCTGTCTTCACCTTAGAACCATGACTTTCAGCACAGTTAAGTCTTTCAATATAGATTAGGGCAAAGAAGCAATCAAGGTGATCAAATCATAAGGCCCATTAAGTGTAAAGGAAACCTGTAAAAATATGATTACTAAATATACATTGTCTAAGTACTTAACAAAACTCAGAAAACATACCTTAGCTAAACCGAAAAAATGCAAACCTCAGCGGCATATCTTTGAAGGAGCCTCATATTCAAACCCCAACAACCTGTATTCAAAAGCTAAAGAACAAACTATTTAAAATCACAAAATTAAATAAAGAAATCATGGAATCGAGTTACAAACATAATAGAATTTGGTGAGGGTGGGGTTATCGAGCCTTAGAAGACCCGACAACACAGAAACAATGGTGAGGGTTTGTCAACAGTTTTTAGAGAGAGTGAAACAGTTTAGAAAGAGAATTCAACATTTGACATAGATTGAAATACAATAGAAAACAAAAATTGACGGAAAATTGAATCAAAACTTACCTCCCCCTGCGATTTTTGAAAGTAACAGTCGATTTTGAATACCCTTTTGGCAACCATTCAGGGCGATTGGAATAACTGATCTTGCTATTGCTCCGACTTCCACTACAAGCACCTGTCGTCGTGGGAAAACGGTAATTCAACTAAGGGGAGAAGGAAGGAATGCAACCGGCAAGAGAAGAACACGAAGATGTTGAAGCTGTTAAACCTCATGTAAAAACGAAAACCACAAACAGTACTCATCGGATAGCCCTTATGGAAAGAGAAATCGATTTTAGGGTAGAAATCGAACTTACCGTAGCCTAACGAACTGCTTATCATGCCACTGCAAAGAATCCGCAAAGCCAAGAGCCGGTGGCGACGATACTAAAGAAGCAACGGACGGGAAATCGAGGAGGTGACGATGGGGAGAACTCCTTATCATGCCTTTGAAAACAATGGGCAGATGCAAGCGGTGGTGGCGGTGCCTCCTTAAAACCCAAAAACTGAAGATGGTGAAGCGGTCGGGCGGTATTTTAAGAAACCGCGTGACAAACTAAAAAAAATGCATGACAAACGAAAAAATGAAAGCGAATGTAACATTCCAAAAAATTACGGTTTTTAATAAAACCCAAAATAAAAAGAATGTATTGGAATAAGAAGAAAGAAATTCTCAAAAGAAGGTATGTGATTGTACCCAAGATAGTCCCCAATTAGATTCACTCTCAAAAACTTATCATTTGACATGGTTGTTCTATTATGAGGACTGATGATTACTTCCTGTTAGAATAGAGTTGTTAGAATAGAGTAAGTTGTGAAACATACAAAAAGATTTATAGTTATGTGGAAGGTTGTAGGAAACCACATACAGAGACTTTAGACCCTGTCTTGACTTCGACCCGTATGTTGAATCCTACTGAATACTGCCCAGTGCCAAACACATGGAACCTAAAGAGACATTACAAACTATTTTTGGTCACTAACAACTTTAAAAACATAATGTGTAAGAAAGAAAGATATTGATGAAATATGTGAAAACAATACAGAGTCCATACCAATCACCTAGAAAACGAAGGCAGTGTGCAATGTTGACCTTTCCTTTGACCATCTTATCAACCGGTATAAACATAAAAATAGCAATGGATATTAGCAGATATGTTAGCTGTTACATATTGGGAGATGATAAAGCAAGTGAGAAACTAAGTTGATAGGAGTTACAAAAATTTCCACATGATGAAGGCACCCTATGCTGGCCCCCACAAGGACAACAGACTGGCTATACAAGGATTCAGAAGACAGGAATAAAAGAACATTTAAGTTTTGATCAGAAATGATGAACATGATGCTCATGTGTTGTAGAAATAAGAAAAGGTTACTACAAAGAGTATTACTGATGTATTACCCTGGTCCGCTCAATGAAGTGACCTTTGTCATCTCGTAACCTATGAATCACACAAAAACCAGTCAAATTCCCGGTCAATTGTACATATACTTCAGCTATAATATGAAAGATGCAGTGTTAAACTCCCCATAAATAACATGCACACACATACATACATACATTCACAAAAGTTGGTGCTTCTATCCATGTATGGACTAATAAGCTAGAAGATGAAGGTTGCTAACCAATGGTACTACTTGCCTCTCACAATACTGCACAATATTAGCACCAGCATCAGGCTCACAATTGCGTGTCTTAACATAGAGCTCTTCAGGTTTATAAGGAACATCCTGCAAAGAGAACGTCATTCAAATCCTAAACATAGGGACATCTTTTACACAATTCCTACTATTTACATGAAGGGACAATTCTACAGATAATCTGCTCTAGAATAATCTAAGTGTTGGCTGTGTTTGATCACATTGGATAGGACCATAAACTTTGGGAATGACATTATCGCTAACTATAATAATCTTATCACATAAAGTCATAACAGAAAGAAGATTGTGTGTAGGTGGTAACAAAAGTAAATAAAGTAACCTGGACCGATACAGTAAAAGATAAACCCTACGCTAATCCCAAGCAAGTTCTGAGATACATACTCTAATGTACGTCAACTGATATTGAGCATAGGCGGCGGACTTATTGACAGTAATCACAGGCGGATCACGAACCGTTCTCATGTTATGATCAGTCGAATTTTCCTCCACCTCCACCACTTCGGCGACAATCGATGCTTCTCTGCCGCTCTAAAACAAACGAAAACATAAATTAAGCATTATTCAGCCTGAAACACGCACCACACCGAATCGCCCACACGAACACTTACTGATTCGCTAGGAACACCCATCGGTCCCAAAAACACGACAAAGCGAGTACATGCAAACACCAAAATCCCACTGTCAACCAAAATAAGTAAGCGTAATGCGGAGAATGGTTAAATGCAGAATAAAAGAGAGAGTAAACAACATCAAATCGCCATACGCCAAATCCAGTAAGTCGACCACAAACAGTACTCATCGGATAGCCCTTATGGAAAGAGAAATCGATTTTAGGGTAGAAATCGAACTTACCGTAGCCTAACGAACTGCTTATCATGCCACTACAAAGAATCCGCAAAGCCAAGAGCCGGTGGCGACGATACTAAAGAAGCAACGGACGGGAAATCGAGGAGGTGACGGTGGGGAGAACTCCTTATCATGCCTTTGAAAACAATGGGCAGATGCAAGCGGTGGTGGCGGTGCCTCCACAAAACCCAAAAACTGAAGATGGTGAAGCGGTGGGGCGGTATTTTAAGAAACCGCGTGACAAACTAAAAAAAAAATGCGTGACAAACGAAAAAAGGAAAGCGAATGTAACATTCCAAAAAATTTCGGTTTTTAATTAATAGATAAATATGAAAGACATAAAGGTGAAGTTTTGAAACATCAAGGAAACATTTAATATCATTATATATTTGCATTGATATTGGTTTTAGGTCTTTACTCGTAACACGTTTACTCGTTTTCAAGAAGCTCTAGTTGGTTTCAGATTTTTCTTGCTTTCGTGATAACCAATATATTTTTGCTTTGCAAGGGGCGGTTTTTTTGGTTTTGGATGTTAGGCCAGAAGTGTTCGATGTCTTTGTTATTTCCTTCGCTAGCATCTTACTGGTGCCTTTCCATAATATTTCCGATTTTGTTGTAAAAAACATATTTTACTACATGAATTGAAAAAAATGGTAGTATAAACAAATATTTAACCTTATTTAATATATTCTAGGTGTCACTTAGAAGAAATCAAATCTTTCTAAACGGGTGTAAGAAGTTCCATAAACTAAGCAACACTACTTTTGTGAGATCTATCAACAATTCAACCCTTTGGTTATTTCAATGTAAGAAGGAAACACAAGTACCATATTTCAAGGGCTCGTCTGAAATTTTCATACAAATATGAGGGTCATCCATGATCTGGTTTGCTAGATACTCGACTATGATTAGGAAATTGAGAATAAGAGAATGGAGAATCATATTTTAAAATAGCGTTTTGGTGTAGGTTTAAACAAGCAAAACTGGAAAATATTTTAAGTTTGGCTAATAATTGAAACCTAATTCTTTACATAAAACATTGTTTCATCAAAAGCAATGAACTTTTTCAGTGCGGATTGGACTCGACCATGAACGAGTCTTCGTTTGAATTGTAAATGAGTCTGAATGAAGTATATCAAGTCTATTACAATATGATAATGTTCTAACACAATTTATGGATTTTACAATTTCATACCAAGTTTTACACACTCCAGGTACAAAATTTATCACTCGCATTGATTAGGGTTACGTTTTCGATTTGTTTGACGTTGCTTGAATTAACACGATGAAGTTAAGGTGTTGGGAGCATTTGGATAGAATGTAAATTGTAATGATTAATTTTGAGTGCTCGTATATATGGATTCTGATTTTCGCTATATATAGTCGTACAAAAAGATATTTATTTGACTTGACGCCTAATTATTATATTAGTTGTCCATTCGTGTATGTCTCATTTGTTAAGCATGATATAAGGCATATGGGGTGTACTCACCCCACACCTCCACACCCCGAACTCCATCTCAGTACTAACTCAACATCTTCACACCTCTTTCTTATTTAGTGGACATACTTTTCCCACACTCAATACTCCCTTTTTTAACTTTTAAATATTTCACTATTTTAAAATAAAACAATATTTCATGAAATTAAACTTAAAATACATAAAATAAAAAAACATAAAAGTTAGATAACATTAAAAATAATATAAATTGACATAAAAATTAAATAAAATGTACCATTATGATTAAGTTAATGAAGAGGAATCGGTGCCCACTTTGGCGAACTCGTCACAATATTTCAGGTTTCAATATGGTTAAACAAGACACCATTGTTTGTGAGACGGTGTTCCTCAAGAACTCTATTGATGATATCATCGTCATTTTCCTCGTTTTCCATATTTGCCAAAAAGTTGTTGAACATGTTAAACTTCGATACCTTCGAGTTCAAGTCCCTCCACTTGTTATGAAGTTGGTGTTTCGTTCGATACGTTTTAAGTCGCCATTAGTTTGTAGAATTTTTTCTCAACGCGGCTCTAGAAGTGCCGACTCCCAAATCATCAATGGTGTCAATGTAGGCGATTGTCAACACCATATTTTCATTTGGAGTCCACTTTTTAGGAATGCAGTGGCAAAGATCGGAGAGCGATGGATGCATTTTTGAAATTGAAAGAAAGTATAAAGAAAATTGAGAGATTTGGAATGAAAATTTTATGTTAGTTTATACAGTGAGTTAATTTGTTTATTTAAAATAGAATTTGAAAAAGAAAAGTTATTATGTATATTTATTTAATACTCAAAATGGTTAAAGCGGAGGGGGTGTTTTCATCTTGACACCCGACCACTCCATTTCCCTAGCTCGGGACTTCAACCTATCCCAAGCGTGGTTTCCCCGAGCCACCACCAAACGCCACATCAGACCACAAGATAGCTCGAATAGGGTTTCATCAAATAAACAAAAATTCGAAATTTTTTGTCTTGCCCATAAACTATTTATGCCCTCCTCATTTCGTTATAAGTTATAACAACCGAACTAAAAAATTTCACCCCCTAAAAGACTAAAACCAATTACAAAACTTAAAATAACGTTTCTAATTAAAGCACATCGAACTTAGCCTACCAATTTTAGTAAAAGAGTCGTCAAAAAATAACCTTATGCAATTAAAATGCCTAAAATACCCTTTCATAAAAAAGTAGAACTTAGTTGGCTGGTTGCTAACTAGGACGTGCTAAATACGATATTTACAATCCAAAAATATATTTTTTGATGAAAAATAAATAAGTACATTTCACCAAAAACAAGCCGAGAAACGTCATCGTTCCAGTCGGCGCATGGGGTTTTTGACTTATATGGGTAACTATGTTTTCAAAGTGTACAAATTTAGTCACTTAAGTTTTTTTTTTGTAAAATACATCACTTATGTTTTAAAAACCTGCTGATCTCATCCTTATGACCGGCTAACGTGAGTAACGTGGGGTTTTTGACCTATATGGGTAACTATGTTTCCAAAGTGTACAAATTTAGTCACTTAAGTTTTTTTACATTTTAATTTTTATTTTTTCCTAATTGCCTTTTCATCTTTTCCTTTTATTTTCTTTTTTAAATAAACTATTTAAACATTTTTTTATTTTTATATCATTTTTATATATTTTACATTTTTTAGTCTTTTTTTTTTTCGTTTTCATTTTCCTTTAAGTTTTTTTCCTTCTTTTAATACATTATTTGAAGATTTTTATTTTTATACAAATTTTATTATATTTTATCTTTTCAGTTTCTTTTTTATTTTTCTTTTTCTTTTTCCTTTTTCTTTTAGTTTCTACTTTTTAATACATTATTTAAATATTTTTTATTTTATACCAATTTTATTGTATTTTACCTTTTTTTTTAGTTTTTTTTTCCTTTTTTCTTTTTTGTTTTCATTTTTTTAGTTTATTTTTCCTTCTTTTTAATATATTATTTAAAGATTTTTATTTATATACCCTTTTTATTATATTTTTTTCTTTCTAGTTAATTTAGATTTAAATTTATTTTTATATTATTATTAAATAAGAAAAAGCTTCCACCATTACTACCACCATGTACCGCCATTACCACCATCGTCTGTTACCACTGTCTGCCACCTTCGCCGTCGTCTTCTTCCTCCCGCAACACCGTGAGTTCATCTTTATTTTGTCTTTCATATCAATAAAACTTATTAAACTTATGGAATACAATTTACAATACCTATTAAAAACTTTAACGTGTTATATTTAATCCACGTCTTCGTTGCCTGTGCTAACCACGTTGCTGTTAGCAACATCGATAAATAAATAAGTCTGGTCAAAGTTTTTAATAAGTACTGCAAATTGTGTTCCACCAGTTTGACGAGTTTTAAATAATGTATTAACAAAATGAAAAAATAAAGTAAAAGAAAAAGAAAAAAGAGTTAAAAAATATAAATTATAATAAAAAGGGTATACAAATAAAAGATCTTTAAATATTGCATTAAAAAAAGAAAATAGAAACAAAAAGAAAAAGGAAAATGGAAAAGAAAAAAGAAAAAAGAAACTAACAAAGAAAAATATAATTAAAATTGTATAAAAATAAAAAAATTTAAATAATGTATTAAAAGAATTAAAAATAAACTAAAAGAAAATGAAAAATGAAAAAAATAAAAAATGTAAAAAAAAATTTTAAAAATGTATTTTACAAAAAAAAAAAAAAAAAAAAAAAAAAAAAAAAAAAAAAACTTAAGTGACTAAATTTGTACACTTTGGAAACATAGTTACCCATATATGTCAAAATCCCCACGTTACCTTCGTTAGCCGGTCATAAGGATGAGATCGGCAGGTTTTTAAAACATAAGTGATGTATTTTACAAAAAAAAAACTTAAGTGACTAAATTTGTACACTTTGGAAACATAGTTACCCATATAGGTCAAAAACCCGCGACTTGGCACTACAGGAAAATGAAGCACTCTAGGGAAACAAGAGGATTTTCTAACGACTCGGCTGTCTGCGGCTCCGGTGAGGCGCCACCGTCGTCGACCTTCTCCACCGTACTCTTTTCTTCGCTTTCTACAGCGTTCACCGGTATTACGTCATTGGATTTCTCGGCCGGACTTCTCTCCCTTACTTTCCGACGTTGACCTGCTTCACCACGCACAGCCGGAGACCTCGATCTCCGAGCAGTAACTTCTCTCCGGGTGTCATTGGGTGGTCCTACATTTCGGTTACGTTGTACGGTCGTCGTAGTCCTCGACGGAGACTGGCGTTTTTTCTCGGGCGAAGGAGCCATTTGTCTTCTAGCCGTAGGTCTGGCGCCTCGTTCTTTCCTCCCAGCAAGTTCGCCGGAAGTCACCATCGGACGCTTTCTGGGTACCTTCTTGGCCGGTGGAGACCTGATTTTCACTTTCTGGGTGACTTCGCCTTCATCATCCATTTCGATTTCGTCTTTCTTAACATCCGCTACCGTCGCCGTCGTTGCAGCAGAGAAGCTCTCACTGTAACTATACATCTCTGACATCTCGGAAACGTCTTCTTGTACTTCATCTAATGGTTTTTTCGTCAAATCAACACCGCCGCGTTCCTCCGATTGAAGAATTTGTGGGTTGTCTGCGAGGACTGGTGGTGGAGTTTTGGGGACGATGGGGGTTTCAGAAAGGACTTCCTTCACCGTTTCTTCTTCAAATGCCGTAGGCGGAGAATGAGAAGCAGGTGTAGGTTCTGTTTTGAGTTTGAATTTGTCCGGCTGACGGTGGTTGGCGGCGGTGGTGCCTAGACAGCAACCCATTGGATTTGGAAGGAAGATATTGCGGTGGGGTCTTAAGGAGTAGGGATTTTGTGCAGTTGAATCTGGGGATAAGAAATGCTTTAGGTTGGTGCATTAACTTGGAGCCATTTGAGGCGAAAACTTTGTGTTTGGAAACTCGTGATAGAAATTGATACTTTAAGAATTCTAGGGTTAAAAAATGTATTATTATTATTATTATTATTATTATTTTATATAATAATGGTACTGTTATAAAATAAAGTTTGATTAGATTATTAAACATAATATATCGATCAAAACATAGATTTTGAAAGCGTTAGTGTTAGTTGACAGAAACAGAATTTAAACAACATTTTGTCACGTTGTAAACTTAAAATATATAATAACAACAAACAAACAAACATAAACCTTTAAAAAGAAATAGAAGCTTGACTACTAAAAGTAAAACATAATATCAGTCAACATAAAATTTATTTATATAAATTAAAGAGTAAATTGCACTTTTGGTTCGTATGGTTGACAACTTTTTGCAGTTTTATTTCAAGTTTTTGTTTTTTTCACCAATGGTCCGTATCGAAGGTTTTGATTTCAGATTTGAACCCTATCATTTAACATCGTCAAGTAAATTCTGTTAATTGCATATGAAATGACTAAATTACCCATGCAATCATCTTTTTATGGTTTTATATTTTTTTTCTTACCAAAATATTAAAATATAAAGCACATAGACCATTTATGAAAGTTGTATGAAAGTAAGAAGAAGTCCTACAAAGACCATTCTGCTGACACTCTCTCCCTTCCCAGCCTCCTTTTCCAGCGATTCCAAGGTTTGCATATGAAGGTTGGTTTCAGCACTCTCTCCACCGCCGGTTATTTGATAAATTCTGATGAAGTTAGTCAACTACCATAGTGTTATGTCAGATTCTAAATCTGACAAAGTGGCTTAAGAGTCATGAACATTATGATGCAATCCATTTAGGGATTAGAGCAAGGATCTCAAAGTAGATATATTTTGGTTTCATCAAATATGAAGATAGCTTTTGTTTACATAAAAACAAGTGGGAGAACAGTAGCATTCCTAATATTGTATGTGGGTGAATTAAAGTAATGCTAAATATACCTTTCTTTACGAAAGGATCTAAAAGGGTTAATCATATTCTTGCAATTAAGATCTATGGAGATAGATCAAATTGACTTATATGTTTAAGTCAAAGTGCATATATTAAGAAAATCTTGAAAATGTTTAAGATACAAGACTCTAAGAATAAATTATTGCTAATATGATATGGCATCATATTAATAATGTATCAACCTCTTAGCACAAACATTGAGCTAAAAGGAATTAATGAAATTACATTTACTTATAAGATACATTAAGTACACTAGACTAAATATGTCATAATAAATATGAAAAAAAAATACCAATAAAATATAAGGGAAGTCATTGAATGACTATATGAAGAACATTCTAAGGTAGTTACGAATAACCAAAGAAGTGTTGATGTAGTTACGAGAATTAAACAAATATCATAGTATAAAGGGTTGTACTGATGATAGATTATATAAATATCGAGAAGATTCTCGATCATAATCGGATATGTCTTCATCAATGAAGGAATGAGTACTTCATCGAACATAGTTTCGAGTAAAGCAAGATCGCATAATTTTCTACAAAATAAGAATATTTTGATGCTTTAAAATCTGCAAAAAGAAGATACTTGGATAAAGAAGTACCTTCAAAAGCTAGGTTGTTCCCCCTCATTATATGAACACCATGAACTATTCAAAAGGTTCCATGTTCATTCCTAAAACAATTTAGACATAAACATATATAATTAAACAGTTCTATTATTTTAAAACATGGTTTTGTATCGACCCAATTAATACACATACATTTAATCAATAGATTCCGGTATACAGAATCTGGTCCCAATTTTTAAAATTCATTTTTCACAAAAATATTAAGTTTGGTGCATTATTGGGTGTTACAAAATGTATACAAGAGTCATGGAAAATGTATCATACATGTACAAGGTTAACAAAAGAATTTCCAACTAGTCTAGTTCCAATATATCTACCACACTAGAAGTTTATCTAATGCAAAAGTTCCATTAATATTCACTCTACTCATTATCCTAACTTCCTGGATACATGTCACAACATCAAACCATTAAAGGCGTAAGACAATTATCTCATGAGTACATATAATAATTATCAATATATCAAAGTTTACCAACAAGTATGAGAAGTACATTTCCGAAGTCAATACCACACAAAAGGATATCTACCATTTGGGTCAGGATCGATCCCTTCCCATAATGGTATTATCAAATGGGGTATTTCCCCAACCGACCTCGTCATGGTCATAACAATGGGAGTCACAATTCCAATCCATCATGGTTGGATCTTGTCAGGGATATGAATACTTTGAGGCAAGTCTTCGTAATGGATACATGGGCGTCCCTAACTCGATCCCCACAAGGGATGTATATTTAGACATACTTTCTACTTGACTCAACTACATGTAGTACTATCGAATATTAAAATAGGAGACTAGGTTTCAACTCGACACAACAACATGCAACATTCATATCAACCACAATATTCTATCTTTGGAATACACCAACAATCTGAATATACAAGCATGCCTTCACATCAATTTGACATGTATCTAAAGTGGTGTGGTATTATGTACTCACCTTGATCCTTAATTCATATGTTAAGACAACTCTCTTATTTAGGATGCACTTGGTCTCTCCTTTTTGTTATTGGAATCCTAAAATCATGATTTCATACAAATCACGTTAACACATAACATTATGTGTTTAGAATGACAAGTGCTCTATTACACCCATATTAATGAGTGTTACCTACACAATAAACTTATGACTTAATCCATTAAATCAAAAGTAAGAATGTTTTGATAAACCATATATTGGGATGTCATCATAATCTCAATGTCTAATGACTCAACCCACATTTGAGCTTCTCATACAGTATGATACTTTACTAGCTTAATATTACTATTAAACATATCATATATCATTAACCCACATATTACAACATGTTTTTCCAACTATTAAGGGGTGTTTGGGAGTGCTTATAAAATCAGCTTATTAACTTTTTAGCTTTTTGAAAATGCCAATAAACTGAAATTGTGTTTGGCAACCTAATAAGTGCTTATTAAAACAACTTTTTGGCTTCACTAGATAAGCAGGTTTTAATAAACAAGGCTCTCTTTACTTTTGAGAACTCCTTATAACTTATAACATGAAAAATACATCGTTGTCCTCACCCTTGTTCTTTCTGTTGTTTCTCATTCACGCCTTCACAACGAGAATCTTCTTCCCTTTTCACATCTGATCTTCTTCCCTCTGATCGGAATCCACTACAGGTACGATTTCTCTTCTTCTCATCTTGATTTCTCGTATCTTCTTCCTCTGATCGGAATCTAAAGCCACCACATTGATTTCAGATATCGATAACCAAAAGATTTGATTTTCATGTGATCAATTTCAACGATTGACCAAGCTCTAATTTTGTAGCTTCAGGTAACGATTTCAAGGATCAATTTCAAATATCGATTTTTCTGATTTTTCTCGATTTCTTGCTTTTTGTGTTATTATATATGTTTGTAGGTATGTCATCACATATATCAAAAAGGGATTTTTATAGTCATTCAGTTGATTTTGCCAATTAAGTTTACCCTCAACTGTAACACTGTCACACCTACAAACATATATGATAACACATTTTCAGCTTAAAAAAACAAAATTGCCAATTTGGGAAAACACTATTATCAAAAGACTTACTACGTTATTAAAGATCCAGACATTTAAGAATGCATAACCTCGGTTAAATGCCTGAAAAATTGTATCAGAATAGGGATCTTTTTGATGTCCAAACTGACATCCATATTTATACGTCAAAACATGATCAAATTTTAGTTTTGTCAGCAAATCATCTTGAAGAATGAAACAACAAGCTGAGACAGACGCTTAGCATACATGTTAGCGACTATAGTTAATGCCAAAACTGATTTGCTATCAAACTTTCTTCACCTACTATACTATAGAAGTTCCCACTTCCCAGGACCTGTAGTTTAGTAAACAATTAGAAACTGTTC
The DNA here is from genome assembly GCA_023525715.1 of Cichorium intybus. NCBI lineage: Eukaryota > Viridiplantae > Streptophyta > Magnoliopsida > Asterales > Asteraceae > Cichorium > Cichorium intybus. Next base: position 40,976,319 of record CM042011.1, on the reverse strand, counting down.
CAAATTTACAGGTCATAGTATTAGAATCATTAAACGATTCACAATCAATATTACAAGAAAAAGCTACAGCAAAAGAAGTAAATGTGTATATTGGAGAACGGAAAAAAAAGTTATCATGATTTAGAAGTTTCAGAACAATTATGATTAATCATTTTCCTCATTGCTTTCTGGTTAGAAAACTGTTCCGGGAATACAAGGTATTTAGAATACGTACAAAGTTAACACATGATAAATACTTTGACTCATGCTTAATTGCTTATGAGCAGCATTAACCCAACCAGGAGGCGGTAAAGTAACCAGATTATGTGAGAAATAAATGAACACATCCATCAAATACAAATGTCATATCGAATAAGCATCATCATTAGTCCCTCCTTGAATCTACTCATCATTGATGTACCCTCCTGGCATATCATGGCACATCATCATCCTCTGCCGATTCGGCGGGTTATGTAGAGACGAAAGAGGTTTAACATAAAAGGAAGGATCACTAGTCTGTGTTGCGTTTTGGGTCTAATATAAAAATTCTAAACAAAAATTATATTATATATTTTGTAACAAAATATAACAAAACTATAAATTTTTTCAGAAGAAAATGGTCAAGTGTAAATATTATATGTGAAAGTGGTAAATAGTTGTAAATATGTAAGTATGTCCTTTTTGGTCATTTTACATATATAAAAGCTAAGCCAAACACTTTTTAAAATCTCCTTATCAACTTATTAACTTTTCCCACCACATAAGCTTATCTAAACACTTTTTTAAAAACTATTTTTTTCGAAAAGTCATAAGCTAATAAACCCTTTTGCCCAAAAGTGGTTATTAGTAAAATAAGCACTCCCAAACACCACTTAGTATGTTTTACTTATCACATTGTGCTTCAAACATTTGGATCATTTCAAGTCATAACCCTTCATTAATGAACACTAATCTTGCTAGAAAATAGTTTGAGCATCATTAAAACACAAACCATAACTCATTGTGTTGCTCAAAACCCTATAATTTTGGGGTTCAAGAAAACTCATACAAATGATGAGATTTAACATATACAAAGCATGGAGTTTGAGTTCTTACCCTAGTGTGATCAACTTGTAGTTAAAGCCCTTTTGGAAACACCCTTGATAGTTGAAGAATTCAACCACACACACTAAAACCCCAATAACATACACACTAGTTTTTGGGAGAGTTTTTTGGGATACATTTTTATGAATTGTGGGGTGAAAACCCACATTAATCAGTGTTTTCGGTAGGTCAACCCATCATTTAATGAGGTGGACTAATTAAGTGGCAATTACTGTCTTTACACCGGGAACACGTCATGTGAATCAGCTGAACGCGTCGCGATCTTCTATAATTCCATCGCGATTTTGGGTACCCTCTGACATATTGCATCACCTGCTTTCTTCTAACATGTCATGTGAGTTATGACACAAATCAACGTCAAATCCCCTACACCACGGTCATTGCAATCTACTTTCCAAAGTTTTACATAGAATAGCAATCCACTTTGGGACGCATCGTGACCGTCATATTGACGTATTGCATAATAAAAACTACAAGGACTAAAACTATAACTATTCAAAATTAAAAACTTCAGGGATAAAAACTATAATTAGTATAAATTATAAACTACAATGACTAAAATTGTAATCATTAAAATTAAAGTATAAGGACTAAAACTGTAATTATCAATTATAAGGGCATTATAGCTGCCAAAAATATAATTATGCAAATTAAAAATTATAGGAACCAAAATTGTAATTATCGTAAATTAAAAACTATGGGGATCAAAACTATATTAAACATAAACTATATGGACTGGAATTGAAATTGTTGAATATAAAAAGTATAGGGACCAAATTTGAAATTAACTCATTTTAGGTCTTAAATGGTAATGTTGTAAATGTTGTAATTTTTATAGCCTTATAATGAGCAAAATTGTAATTATAGATATCAAAACTATAATTATACAAATTAAAAACTATAGGTATCAAAATTGTAATTATCTTAAGTTGAATTATAAGGACCAAAACTATAATTATTATAAATTATAAACTACAATGACTGAGATTAAATTATTGAATATAGAAAATATAATGACCAAAATTGTAATTAACTCATTCTAGGTCTTAGGTGGCAATATTGTTTAGCAAATTAAAAAATATAGGTACCAAAAGTATGATATGCAAATTAAAAACTATAGGGATCAAAATTGTAATTATGCTAAATTTAAAATTATAAGGACTAAAACTGTAATTAATGTAAACTATAAACTTCAAGGACCGAAATTGTAGTTTTTGAATATAAGAAGTATAAGGACCAAACATATAATTAACTCATTTTAATTCATTAATGGTAATACTGTAATTTTTAAGAAGTTTAGGGCCACTTTTTTTTCCTGATTTTTAATAGGATTTAGGGTGTTTGGGATTGCTTATTTAAAACAACTTATGATTATCATTAAAAGTGCTTATTAGCTTATCCTGTGTGAAACGGAGTTTTAAAAAAGTGTTTGTTTTAGCTTATCCGGTACCAAAACGTAATAAGCCAATAAGTTGTTTTTTAGTGTTTGGCAAAAGATGTTTATGTGTCTAATACGGAAATGCTTTATCAAAAACTGCTCAAATAAGTCAATAAGTAAGGATACAGTAACTTATCAAAAACTGCTTATTTAAGCAAATAAGTGTTTATAAAATGTGTTTACCCAAACACTTAAAACTGCTTATTATCGGTGTTAAACCGCAATAAGTCAATAAACATCTCAAATAAGCAAATCTCAAACACCCCCTAATAATAAAAGCTACTCTTATTAGTTAAGTTAATAAAACTACTCTAATAATTATTAAGTATGATATGTTAATAGCACTCAGAAATCCAAAATCCAAAATTTGAATCTAAAATACATTTAAAAAACAAAAAGGTATTTTTAATATGATATAAAATTTGTCTGAAATAATTTGTAATATGCTTATTTCAAATATGATAGCATTTTGGTAAAACGAAAAGGTTAAAGTTATTTTTTCATATTTCAAAATTCCATATTAACATTTGGAATTTCCGATTGTACATTTATTTAAATCTGAACTTTTAATAGAAAATTTAGAAGCATTTAGTTCAAACAAATTTAAACTACGGACAAGGACATGTAATAGCAACAGAAGGAAGGACAACATTGGATTACAAATTCACAGTACCCATGATATGATGATGTTGACATATCATATAACACTTTGGTTTTTTAAAATGATAATATCTCTTTAAAAATATAATATATTTCCAAAAAGATGTTTCTTAAAGAAGATATATTAGCATCTTTTTGTGGGTTATAATATCCAAATCATCTATTACTTAATAATATATTTTTTTTGTAAATTATAATGAGAACTGCTCTATACCTAGGTCACATCCTCATAAAATTTTAAAAAGAAAAATAATAAAAATAACTTAATCTTATAAAATTTTATCAAAAAATAATTAAAAATTAGCCAACTAACCAAATTAGCCATTGATTTAGCAGATATGGTAGGCCACCTGCGAAAATGATGACGTCGCATGCGAAAATGATGACGTGACCTGTAAAAATTCATTTCTGTAAAAAAATTCATTCATTCCAATTTTTTTGTAATTTTCACAGGTACCTGCAAATTTTATTTTTTATTTATTAATTTTTTTAATTGAAAAAAAGTAAAAGATTGACTAGGAAAAGTTGAATATTGACTACCAAAACTTCATACGAAAGAATTACCTGTGATGCCTAGTCAAACTTCAACTTTTCGCAGTAAAAAGTTGAAGTTTTCGCAGTCAAATTTCTACTATTTCTAGTTAATTTTTTACTTTTTTTTTAATTAAAACAAACTATTTTCGCAGATAGAGAATCGCATGTCGCCTAGAGGTATCACATGAACCTACGAAAATTACAAAATATTTTGAAAAATAATTTTTTATAGAAAATTAAATTTCACAGATCACATCTTTATTTTCGCAGGTGGCCTAGCCCACCTGCTAAATCAATGGCTAATTTAGTCATTTGGTTAATTATTAATTATTTTTGACAAAACTTTATAGAATTATACTATTTTTGTTTTTTCTCACTTTTAATGTAACTAGGTTTTGATTTGTTCCATCAAACTATATCAATTTTGGAGAGCTTTTAGTTCTACAATTGAAGTTTACTAATATGGTAAATGTAAATATGACTTTTATATATTTGACCATCGACTTGACAATGATAAAGCTTTAGCAATTGAAATTTCCTTCTTTTTCAATAATATCTTATTTCTTTCGACTAATTTTAATTCTAAAAGCTCAAATCAATCAACGTTAATTTTCTTTAAAATATAAAAGATGCAAAATTTATTTCTAGGTTGAAAATAGATTGTTAGACTATGTTTATCATAACTTACTGTTTTATTAAAAATATATTTTATTTCTCATCCTATAACAACCAACCAAATTTAATTTTTTATCAACAACTTAAAATACATTGTTATGAAGGTTTTCAAATGTATATTAAAAATATATCAATATTATATTCTATTTATAAGGAATTAAAAACCATATATATATATATATATATATATATATATATATATATATATATATATATATATATATATATATATATATAATGTTTCAACATATAAATTATCTACAAAATAGTTATTAAATTTAATATAAAAAAATAAAGCTTACCATTCTTATTATGACATGTAGTGAGTTGGGGTTGTGAATTATGGTTATCAATCGACCCTGTTACTCGGTTGCAACCTTTTGGTGACATGAATTTCTTTTAATTTATTGTTTTCCACCCGCACAGTGGACGATCCCATCAATTTATTAGTCTTATGTTATGTTTTCGAGTTAAAATACGAAAGGAATGAAATGGAAGACAAATGAAAGGAAGCGAATAAAAGGAAAATAAAGGAAAGAGGAAGGGGGTGGAATAGAATGGAAGTAAACCCTTTCAAGCGTCCCATATTTGGCGGGTATGTTTTTAGTGTAATTTATGTACGTTTCCTTTACCCTCCTTTAAAAAAACTCAAGAACGTATTTGGTTTTATTCTCTTTCATAAAAAAAACTCAAGAACACACATTTACTTCCTCTCCATTCTCTTCCATTCTTTAAGTAACTCAAGAACAAAACGTTAAGACATTTTCAATGATTATTCTCTTAAAAATTTACTATTTCTGTCACATTAAATTTTAATAATATTTATTCAACAAAAAACTTTTTTAATAAACATTCTATAATGGTTATCATTTTAATGTTTTTTGAAAATTAACTTAATTATTCTTATCTATCTTAAATGATATAAAAAACATATCTATGATTTGTCACTTTTTAAGCCTATATCATATTTTCCTAAATAACATTAGTTACAACGGATATAAATAAATAAATAAACCATAAAAATACTATATGAGAATAATATTTTAAAACTTTGGTACTTGTCTCATTTTAAAGTTTTCAAATTTATATTTTTAGTGATAAAATATTAAATAAAATCATAGTTTATATATTTTCAATTAATTAGGTTAAGTAATCATAAAATAATATTAGTTTAATATCCAGATATAAAATGAAATGGTATTAAGGGTACGTTTTGGTATAAAGAAATGGAATTGTATTAGATAATGAAAATGCAGAGAAAAAGAATTAAACTAAGGAAAAAGAATTGATTCTACTGTTTGGCAATGTTGCAAATTCGCTGGCGTTGCTAGGTCGGTCGACTAGCGAGTAACAAGTACTCGGTGGGAGTACTCGATGAGTATCAGATAGGGTAAATACGTACATATTATATGATTATACATACTGAAATACTGAATATAGTCATAGTTACATCAAATTAGATTTGAATTAAACAAAACTAAAATTAAACAACAAATTATTTATTAAACAAGTAAATATATGATATGTTTTAAACTAATTACATAACAATTATAATTATTTATTTTATAAAAAACATAATTCTCAAGTTAGACCGATTTTTTCCGAGTTTGACTGATTCCAGGGTTGATCGAGTTGCACATGTGTTGACCTAGTAGCACCGAGTTTGACCAAGTAGCACCGAGGTTCACCGATTTTGGCATAGTTCGAGTATTTTTGGTCAATTCCCATAAAAACGTCTCAGACAACACCCGAGTAGTCGGCCGAGTAAGCCGAGTTTTACAACACCGTTGTTTGGTACAACAGAAATTTTATTAAATAAATGTTCTTAAAAATAATTTATCTTGTTTGGTGGTATTAAACAATGAAATGGAAAATGAATTCTTTTACCATGTTTATTCATTTTCAAACAATATTTTTTATAATAATGCCTTTATGATATATATATATATATATATATATATATATATATATATATATATATATATATATATATATATATGTGTGTGTGTGTGTGTGTGTGTGTGTGTGTGTGAACAACAAGTATTATGTGATCGTATGACCAATTGTGGTCCAATCATATGTGAACAACTCGAGACTCTTGAGTTCGTAGGTGGAAGGTAAGTACATCGACATTGATTCTTAATGTATATTTTCTCACCATCATCACCACCATGAAACTACAACAACACTTCTATGTATTACAAACATAAACCGGCTACATACAGCTGGTACCATATCTAAAAAAAGTCAACTGATGATCAAAACTCGCTGGCCTAAACCATGAACTCTTACATCGAGACTACTACACGTCATCGTTAAGTTGTTGTTGTGGTTAATTTTTATTTCTTTTGTGGGAAGTCGTGAACACATGCACTAGAAGTAGTGCTTATGTTGTCTTTAGCTGTTAAAAAGCTTGGTTGCCTACCAACGCTATGTGAGCCTACTTCCCCAAAGTTGAAATCAGAAATAATTGCAGACCCTTGACCCACCATCACAGAAATTAGGACCATTTGTTGTATTTGTTGTTGCTGTTGCTGCATGTAGTTCATATATGACACCATGTTTAGCATCTTACTATACATTATCATTTAGAAGAAAGCAACAGTGGTTATATAACCGGAGACTGTGACCGTTACCGCTGCAACCACCGGAGACTGCTGCTCACCCACCTCCTACACCCTCTCTCGCTCTCGATCTCATCGGAGACTGCGACCCGCTGTACTCTCTCGCTCTCGATCTCACATCGACGCCCACCAAAATCCGACCTGCAACAGCCGATTACACCCCCTAAACCTCCGGTTCACGGCCTACCGACACCGGTTCCGAGCTCCAGCGACCTTCCGGTGCAAAACCCTGCCTTCGTTTTTACGATCTGCATCATGGTCTCCGATCAAGGTTCATAATCCGATTTTTCTTCAACCCTCTTGCGTTTCTGCTACAATTGCGAAGGCTTCTCCCGCACCGGCGACCACCCACCTCCGATCTCCGCTCCATACCACCGCTGCGGGCTTCCACCACAGCTGCGAACTAGTTGACTGTGGTTAGAGAGAGTTGATCTGTGAACGACTATCGATCTGTTGGTAACAGACAAGCACCTTTGGCGACAACTCAGTGACTTGACTCGGCGAGTCGAGTCGGGTACGGGTCAAAGCAGTTGAGTCAAACAGTTGGTTAGTTCAGCGGGTCGAGCAACTGGTCCAGTCGGGTATCCAAGAGTTTTTTAGTTTTTGTGCTCGGTTTTTGTCATGGCCGGTGATACTCCGGGTTTTGATTCCGTTTTACACCCTGATGATGAAGACATGGGTATGCAAAACAAAGATAATATGATTTTTTCTGCTCAAAGAAGTGAAGATTCTGGTCTTTCATTCGTATATTCTGGTAATCAGAAAGTTAGAAAGTTACAAATGGTCTCACGTGATAACAAAGCATCAATGTTTAAAAACTATTCGTCTTCGTTGATTGATGCAACTGATGAACGAAGAAACAAAGATAAAAGAAAAACTCTTCATAGAAAACGTATCCCCGCTGATGTGATCTCGAGGCCAAGTATTTCTCACGAATATTCCGGTGGTAGAATGGTGGACGGCATAGTTGAGGATGGTGATTCGTCGGAGGATGAAGCTACGGAAGGAAGCGAAGAAGCAATCGAAGATACCGCCAGTCGGGGAAGGGATGTTGCCGTTGTCGTTGCCGATAACTCCATTTTCGCTGCTGTCACATCCGATCGTGGGAATGCTTCTCCAACGGTCATGCCTTTTGAAGTCGCACACGAAAAATCTGTTCACGAGGAAGATGGCCATGCTTGCACAACGGTCCATTTACATGCTTCTAAAAAGAAAGGTTTAACTACTTTTGCTTTTAACAATTTGAATCCTAGATTATCTAATGTCTCCACACATAAAGGTCAAGACAATGTCTCTACTGTAGGAAATAATCACCCACTTGCCACTCCTATTTGCTCCAATGTGGTGATGTCCCCCTCTAAGATCGGACGTGAAACACCTATTTCTCAATCCCTTTTGGGCCTTCCACCTAAACACTCTCTTGGCAATTATAATTGCAACCGTGACTCCTCAAAATGTATACCTCCTGTTAATGAGATCATTGCTAAAGTTTCGGATAAAGTGAAAATTGATAGTTTTAAAAATAAAATTGCTAATGCTTGGTCAAAAAAATTACCTTTACTTGTTAATTCTCAAGCAAACATTATTACCGGTTCTCAAAAACACACTAGCGCTAATTTTCGTCTTATCCCGAACCTTAGCAATAATATTAACGTTCCGGTAGATATTCCTATGGCGGCAGTTAATAAAGTCTGTCAAACCCATGCTAGGACTATTTGTGGTTATTTTGTTGGAAAAAATATGTGGTATTCGGACGTGCGTTATCTTGCTTCCAAGATGTGGTCCCAACATGGCCTTCTGGACGTTTTGTTAAACGGTAACAGTGTTTACCTTTTCAAATTTAGTGATGACCAAGGCCTTCAACATGTCATCACTCATGGACCATGGACGTTTAAAGGTGTCCCGATTGTAATTCAAAAATGGAGACCTGGACTTAGTATCCATAAGAACAAACATGACAAACTACCGCTTTGGATCAAAATCCATGATATTCCCTATGAGGCTTGGAGTGATGACGGTCTTAGCCACATAGCTTCCAAAATTGGAAAGCCCCTTGCCATGGACTCTTATACAGCTAATATGTGCACTTATGCGGCTGGCAAAGCCGTTTATGCCCGTGTCCTTCTTGAGGTCCCCACTAGATCTTCATGGGTGGATAAAGTGATGGTTCGTATCCCTGATCCCGATACTTTTGAGTTATCTACTCACACTCTACGTATCGAGTATGAGTGGAAACCTCCTATGTGCACTTATTGCATGGTTTACGGTCATGAAACTAACACTTGTTTGCATGTCATTTCTAAGACTAATGAAGATAAGCTAAAAGATAAAAGTTCTACTTATTCAATACAAGCTTCTACTCCTATGGAACAAAATGATGGTTTTACGGTTGTCTCTAAAAAGAAAAATGTTTCTAATCAAAACTCAAAAAATGAAAATAAATATAATGATATTTTGCTAAGTAATTCAACTAGAAATATCAAATCTACTTATAAACAAGGTTCAAAAAATGAAAAGAAAACTAATGATAATTCACAAAGTAATTCTAACAAAAATACCCAAAGTGTTGTATCGACTAAAGATGTTTCAAAAAAGAATACTTATAATAAAAATAAAAACACTATTAACAATTCGCGATTTGAGTTCCGCCTGGTTCCAATTAAGAACCGCCCCCCATTCCCCACCTTTCTCATAATGCCCCACCCGGTTTCCCTTCCCCCTTTGTCCGACTTTCTTCCACCACGCAACCGAAACACTCTGAGCGCTCAACTCCTATCTTCAATGCCTTCTCTGTTCTTGAGAATTGTTCCACCGACATGATAGATCAACCAGCTTCTACTTCCCCCCTCCCCCCTAAACGTGCTCACCCCGACGAGGATAAATGCATTGAGGTCGACTCTGATGATGGGGAAACTGCCCAATTCATTGCCGGAGATATTGGATCCCCTCATGATCACCTTATGATAGCTCTGGAGTACGAGCAGATGGACTCCACCACCCTCTCGGTTTCCATATGACGCACGTCGCTGCGTGGAACACTCGCGGTCTCTGTAAGCTTTCTCATCAGAAAGCTTTGAGAGAGCTTATCCGTGATCAAAATCTCCAAATTTGTGCCGCCATCGAGACTCGTGCCTCATTCTCTAATCTCCCTGGTATCTGTAGTCGTGTCTTTGGCTCATGGTCTTGGTCTTCCAACGGGCTTTTTTGCACTCGGGGAACTAGAATTGTGATTACCTGGGACCCGCTGGCTGTTGATATGATGCTTCTCGACACCAATGATCAGGTTATGCATTTCAGCGTTAAAAGTCGTGCTTCTAATAAATCCTTCTTCTGCTCGTTCATCTATGCTCATAATAATCACATGCAGCACCGCACTCTTTGGGATTCTCTTGCAGCTCATAAACATGTGGTTAAAGCTGCCCCCTGGATTGTGTTAGGTGATTTCAATGTTGCTCTTGACATGAAAGATAGCACCGCTGGGGCGTCTGGTATCTCGCGTGGCATGGATGATTTCAGGAACTGTGTGAATCGGATTGAGATGGAGGACCTTAATTTCAAAGGTCTCTTCTACACCTGGACCAAGTCTCCTAACGGTTACGATGGCATTCTTAAGAAGCTTGACCGTGTCATGGGTAATTCGCGCTTCGTTGCTTCTTTCCCCTCTGCTTCGGTCACTTTTCTCCCTTACCGATCGTCTGACCATTCCCCTGTTGTGCTTTCTCTACCCCTCAGATCCCCGTTCAAGCCTAAACCATTCAATTTCCCTAATTTTCTGACCTATAAGAACGAGTTTAAGCATGTCGTTGCTTCTTCTTGGGATCCTGATATCCCCGGCCATCATATGTATAAGATTTTCCAAAACCTGAAAAATCTGAAAGCGCCTTTGCGTAAGCTGCTCCGTAGTCAGGGCAACCTCTTCTCTAAGGTTATCTCTCTTCGTACTGAGCTTGATAGAGTTCAAATTGCTCTGGATCGGGACCCTTCCAATAGGGCTCTCCGTGACGAACAATGCAGGTACCTTTTCACTTATAATGAGGCTTGCCTGGATGAAGAGAGGTTCCTGAAACAGAAGGCTAAGGTTGACTGGCTTAGGGATGGTGATAAAAATTCTGCTTTCTTCTACAAGTCTGTTAAAAGCCGTAATTCTGGCAATCGTATCGACTCCATCCAGGATGCCCAGGGCAACTGGATCTCTGGGGATGCCCTCCCCAATCTGTTCGTCTCCCACTTTCAAACTTTCTTGGGCGCAGCCCACCCCTCCCTTGCTATTCGTGACCCGTGTTCCCTCTTCTCTAATAAGCTCTCCCTTCTTCAGTCTGCCGCCATGCTTACTCCTGTTACGGATGAGGAGGTTAAGTGCGTCTTGTTCCAGATGGGAGATGATAAAGCGCCCGGCCCAGATGGTTTCATGGTTAAGTTCTTCAAGTCTGCTTGGGATATCGTGGGGTCAGATGTCTGTTCGGCGGTTAAGGAGTTCTTCTCTTCTGGTAAACTCCTTAAATCCCTCAACAACACCGTACTTGCTCTCATCCCTAAGGTTGACTCACTATCTAAAGTCACTGATTTCCGCCCCATCGCCTGTTGTAACGTTGTCTACAAATGTATCAGCAAGATCATTGCAGATCGTATCAAGAACCACCTATCTTCTCTCGTTGATGAAAACCAATCGGCTTTCATTCCAGGACGCCTTATCACTGACAATGTTCTTCTTGTCTAGGAGCTCATGCGTGATTATCATTGTCATCGTGGTCCCCCCAGGTGTGCGTTTAAAGTCGATATCCAAAAAGCTTACGATACGGTTGACTGGTTTTTTCTTCGCACCATCTTGTTTGGGTTTGGTTTCCCCATTCGTATGATTGACTGGATCATGACGTGTGTCTCCACTGCTGCTTACTCTGTGAGTATCAATGGTAATATGCACGGATTCTTCGACGGTCAAAGGGGCATCCGTCAGGGTGATCCCCTCTCTCCCTATCTCTTCACTCTTATCATGGAGGTGCTTAACCTTATGATCAAAAGAAACATCTCTGACTCCGATTGTTTTAAATTCCATCGGCAATGTGAGGAGCAAAGTATCACCCATGTATGCTTTGCCGATGATCTTCTTCTCTTCTTCCAAGGCGATAGATCTTCGGTTCGTGTCATATTTGACTCTCTTGCTGAATTCTCTAGGGTCTCTGGGCTCCACCCTAATGAAGCGAAAAGTGAAGCCTTCTACTGTAATATTGGTGAGAGGCGCAGAGCTTCCATTGATTGTATTGTTAGGTTTTCGGAGGGATCTTTCCCTGTCTGATACCTTGGCGTCCCTCTCATCACCACTCGTCTTGTCCACAAGGACTATAAAGGCCTCGTTGATAAAGTCAAATGCAGGATTAACGACTGGAAGAACAAATCTCTCTCTTTTGTCGGTCGTCTTCAGCTCATCCTCTATGTCCTTTCTTCCATGCAAATATATTGGGCTTCCGTTTTTATTCTCCCTAAATCTATCTCTAACGAGATTGAGAAACTCATTAGAGGTTTCCTCTGGTGCAACGGTGAGATGAAGCGTGGTACAGCCAAAGTATCATGGAAGACTGTGCGTCTCCCTAAGACCCATGGTGGTCTGGGTATTCGTAACCTTGCTGTTTGGAATATTGCCCTAATGGCTTCCCATGCCTGGAGACTCCTTTCTAATAAGGATTCTCTCTGGGTCAGGTGGATCCACTCGTACCGCCTCTGTGGGCGTAACTTCTGGGATGCCCCCAAGAAGCGCGGTATGGGCTATGCCTGGCGCAATATCCTCAACATGCGGGGTAAGATCAGGGACTTTATTGTCTCCAAGGTTGGTGATGGCTGCTCTACGTCTGCTTGGTTCGATAACTGGCATCCTGCTGGTCCCCTCTCTCAGTTCTTATCTGCACATAACATCCATAATGCTTGCTTCACTCCTGATTCTAAGGTTGCTGACATTGTCCTCAACGGGTGTTGGGTGCGCCCCCATTGCTGGCAGGACTCCCACCTCGTTCTCCTTTCTCATAACCCCCTTCTCTTTCAAAGGCCGTTCCTGATAAACTCCTCTGGAGATCTTGCGATGGTAAGGTCTATCCTTTTTCGGTCCGTTCTGTCTGGCACTCTATCCGCCCTTTGGAGCAGCCTGTCGACTGGTATCATCTTGTTTGGTTCTCCTAGAATATCCCTAGACATGCCTTCATTCTCTGGGTTGCTCTCAAAGATCGACTCAAGACCCATGATAAAATCAGAAGCTGGGAGTTGTCTGGTTCTCCGAACCTCATCTGTGCCTTCTGCAGCGATTGTTCCGATTCCCTTCCTCATCTTTTCTTTGAATGTTCTTTTCCTTCTATGGTTTGGCATGATCTTCAGCATGTTATGAACCTCTCCTTCCCCACAAATTGCTGGTCGGATATCATCAATCTTCTCAAGCCCATCTCTAAGGGTAAGAATGTCTGGTCCGTTATCCGAAGACTTGTGCTTGCGGGAGCTATCTACCACATTTGGCAGGAAAGAAATAACCGGATTTTTAAAAATAAGAGAAGAACGTATCATGCTGTTGTCAAGTCTATTATTGATGATGTCCGTTGTAGACTGATGAGTCTGTCTATGAAACCTTCCCTTAATGTTATTTTGGCTAAAAGGATTTGGTCCCTCCCCTAACGTTGAGAGTTATACTTCCTATTTTCCACTGTGGTTCATTATTCTCTCCTATACCATCCTTTCCACTATATATTTCTCTACTTGTTTTGTTTGTTTTTTGCAGGATGTTTGCTTTTTATGTTCCTGTTATGTTTTCTGGTTCCAAAATCTGTTTTGGTTCCTAGTATAGCCTTGTTGTCCATTGGGGCATGCCCCAATGGGTTTTTGTTGTTTCTTAGGTGGGGAGTCCCCAGCCTTCAATTGTATTTATTCTTTTTATTAATAAAATTTGCCTGAGGTACCGTCCTCTTTACCCAAAAAAAAACAGTGGTTATATATATATATATATATATATATATATATATATATATATATATATATATATATATATATATATATATATATATATATATATATATATATATATATATATATATATATAAAGGTTGTAAAAATCGCTTGACGGTAGCTTGGCGGTCGAGTGGGGTTAAGAGATTAATCGGGGATTAGTCGGGGATTAATCGGAGACCCTAAACTATAAAGGAACTCATTTAAAAATATATAAATATAACAAAATAGCAAAGTTTGATACATTTTATTCCGAGTTATACATAAAAAACTATACATTTGATTATTTCTATGCTTAATATTGATTTTTTTTTTCAGTTTTATTGAGTTATTAGAGAGTGTTTGTGTCGTCATTTAAAAATAAAAAAATTAAAAAAATTAAAAAATTAAAAAATTATTAAAAAATAAATAAAATTAAAAAAATGACCGTCAAGACCGATTAATTGGCCGCCAAGACCGATATTTGACTGATTTTTGAAGCAAACCGTTAAGATGGCCGATTAGGCCTAATCGTAATCGGTTGAAGACCGCCAATCGATTAATCGCCGATTAATCGGCCGCCAAGACCGCCAATCGATTAATCGCCGATTAATCGGCCGCCAAGACCGATTTTTGTTGACAGTCGGCTATTGCAACCAAGTACATGAGATTGTGCTGAAGCCTTGTTTGTTTTCTGTATAAAAAGAGGATAGTGTTTGAGAATCTTTATATACGTAATACACCTGAATCATGGAGGAAAGAAAAAAGGTAGACTCACTCTGCATATTCACGGAACTTCCTGAGGTAATTCAACATCAAGATTCTACCTTTTCCCTCTTTAAGTGGAATCTAAAACTGAATAATATTCTTTGATTATCAGGGTTATGATGATATCTCAAAGGAGATTCCAGATTCAGATGCGAAAAAGGTAAAAATATTATCTTTTTTATGTTATTCTTTTAAACATTTTGGGATTTGTTAGTTTTTGAGTAAAATTTGTTAAAATTTCAGCAGAAGATTGGGATGATGAGGAAGATGGTGAATGGACAATGCCAACTATTATCAGCAAATCCATTCAGAATGTATCAAGATATGGGTCTATTATTTCACATGATACAGGGATGTTCTTTCAAATGGGTATTATCAACGTTAATTACAAAAACTGTGTTATTAATTAGATCTATAATAATGATAGTTGGTTTATGCTTCTTTCAGGAAGCAAGAATCAGATAAAAAACGAAGAATAAAGTTGATGAGCTTCATTCTCTTGATTCTATCATAATTTGAAGATTGAGTTAACAAAATAAGCAATATTCATTCAGAATGAATGTGGTAATACAACAATATTCTTTCAGAATTTGAAGACTGAGCTTAAAAAACAAGATTATCAGAATACATTTTGAAAAATTGATGGTTTATGCTTCATTCTCACAGAATGTGTACATTGTCATTTATGTTTTTATACTTGATATAGAATTTTTGTATATTCTTTAAAAAATATTGTATATATATTATTGTTTAGTATTGAATGTCGACAATATTCTTCAAGAATATTGTATATGTTCTTGTTTATATTATCAGTGGTCCTAATATTCTTTTCGAAAAAAATCGTGGTTTTTAAAAATAATTCAATGACGACATGTATTCATCGTAATATGAGTAAATACATGCGTTTTTAATTAGTATCAAAGTATTTTAACCTAAATTCTGTAAGAATACGAACAAACACATTCTTAAAGAATTAAATCTGGTAAATAAGAAAAGGATAAAAATATGTAAGAATTATAAGAATGAAAAATACGATCATGCAAGATAACTAATTAAATTCTAACCCAAAATATCCGCAAATTTCAAAATTGACTATCCGTAAATTTGTCTAGTTTGTCCTTTTTGGTTTTTTAATTAAAAATAATTATTATTTTTAAATTAATTACCATCATGTCATCATCTTAACTATTCATTCTTTTAATCCAGTGGCTTAAAAATGGTCATGTGATCATACAATACTTGTGATCCACCTTTGATTCTAACTTTCTCTCTCTCTCTCTCTATATATATATATATATATATATATATATATATATATATATATATATATATATATATATATATTTGTCAAATTATGCAATTGTTTATCTATTTAATAATCAATTTATAATATATACACAAGAAACATAATTAATTTTCTTCAATTGTAATGGTACTGATGTTCAATCGATCATCAAGTGAATTTATTATATTATTCCTTCCAACTAGGACTAGTCAAACAATGCTACTTCAAATCTCTTTAGGATTATTTTGTGGTAGTTTTCTATTTTAGAAAAATAAAGACAGATTGGTGTATGTTATTTGACTTGTATTCTTCATTTATCTTTTTTTCTAAGTGATTAGTGATTACCAATTCCAGACTAAAATCGACTGTTACAAACCTAATATTAATTAAAAATTGAGATAATATTTATGGTTCAAGATTGATGAAGGGGGCACCACTACCTAACTAAACCAAATTCATGGGTTTACATATCGGAACTTATAAAGCCATACATATTGATTTGATCAAATTCAATTTCACAAAGTAAGAATAGGTAAAAAGCAAGAACAGGATTCAGTTTCACACACTAATAATAGGAAGAACAAAAAAGAAATGATATCAAATTGAGATGCAATTAACTAATTAATACTGTAAATTGGATGTTTTCGACAAAGTCATTCAAGAAGAAGCAAAAAAAATCAAGAATATGGTAGGGCAAACGTACGATTGTATGTGTGTAAGGCAAGAATCGAATGTAGAAGAAAAGATGATCAAATCCAAAAACAATCGCATGAGAAAAAGTATGAAGCATAGCAAAACCTGGGATGTAGTTTGTAGGGCTCGAAGTGGGGCTTTATCTTATTTCTCTGCCTTCTTTTTTCCGTTTCCCGGGAGAATTGGGCTCCCTTTTTCCCACATTTTCTATATAACTAGTGGAGATGCCCGAGCGTTGCGGCGTGTTTATTAATTGTATATATATTCAAAACCATTTATGTAATGCTCTCTTACACAGAAAATATTTTTGTGATTTTGCTATTAAACCATGACCAATACTATAGATTTATCTTACATGACTATATATGTATATTGTTATTACATAGGGACCACTTTTATAATATCGCTATTACACAGAGACCAAAATGTAAATAATGCAAATTATAAACTACAAATACCAAAACTGCAATTATCCTAACTTATAAACTACAGACACTAAAACAATGATTAATGCCAATTGAAAACTACATGAACCAAAACTATACTCATCCAAATTAAAAATTGTGGGGACCAAAGTTGTAGTTAAAGCAAATTAAAAAATACGGGACCAAAATTCTTTCTTCAAATTTGTTAATATGTAGATTCGATTTCTAAAAAACTATAATTTTCATTAAAAAAATTATAAGGATCGAAGCTGTAACTAATACAACTTAAAACATATTGGGTCCAAATCTATAATTATGCATAATAAAAACTACAAGGACTAAAACTATAACTATTCAAAATAAAAAACTACAGGGATAAAAACTATAATTAGTATAAATTATAAACTACATGGACTGAAATTGTAATCGCTAAAATTAAAGTATAGCGACTAAAACTGTAATTAGCAATTATAAGGGTTAAAACTGTAATTAATACAGATTAAACATTATAGCTACCAAAATTATAATTATGCAAATTAAAAACTACAGGGACCAAATTTGTAATTAACATAAATTAAAAACTATAGGGATCAAAACTATATTAAACATAAACTACATGTATTGGAATTGGGATTGTTGAATATAAAAAGTGTATGGACCAAAATTGCAATGAACTCATTTTAGGTCTTAAAAGACAATGTTGTAAATCTTATAAATTTTATGGTCGTATAAGGATTAAAACTGTAATTATAGATACCAAACCTATAATTATACAAATTAAAAGCTACAGTTATCAAAACTATAATTATTATAAATTATAAACTACGGTGACTGAGATTATAGTTATTGAATATAGAAATTACAATGGCCAAAATTGTAATTAACTCATTCTAGGTCTTAAGTGACAATATTGTAATTCTCTTTTAGCAAATTAAAAATATAGCTACCAACTTATAATTATGCAAATTAAAAACTATAGGGATTAAAATTGTAATTATCCTAAATTAAAAACTATAAGGACCAAAATTGTAATTAATGTAAACTATAAATTCCAAGGACTGAAATTGTAGTTATTGAATATAAAAGATATAAGGACCAAACATGTAATTAACTCATTTTAATTCCTTAACGGTAATTCAGTAATTTTTCAGAATTTAAGAACCACTTTTTTTTCATGGTATTTGATATAGCAACTAATAGAGAATTAAATAGAAGGAAATGGAATTCTTCTTTTCCTTTTTTCTTCCCTTTTAATACCAAACAAACAAGAGAATTAAAGGCATTTCTATTTCTTTCCTTTCAATTATCTATACCAAACATGCCATAAATGTAAGAGCTAAATTTGACAAAACCTAAAATTGAATTAAAATATTAGAGTTTACTAGATGGTTGGAGTAACCTTTAGAAAAAAACTGTTATCTTTGATGATCAAAAGTTTTTAATTTTTTTTCAAATGTTAAAAAGCTTTACGATCCCATAAAAATTGATCTTTATAAACGAAGGATACATAAAATAATACGTAATGAGCCACTATATGCAACCCTATTTTTTATATGTTGATGATTAATATAAATCCAAATGTGATTTTTATAAGGAAGAATAAAATTTAATAAATGAATAGATAATGACCTCTCAAATCAGATTAGATCCCTTAGCACAAAAAGAACAACAATGATATCATAGTTGAATCGGCAAGGAGATGAATTTTAAAGGGTCATCTTAAAAAAACCCCTTCATCATTAAATATGATGTCCTATCAAATTCGGTTTCTTATTATATATATATATATATATATATATATATATATATATATATATATATATATATATATATATATATATATATATTAATTATGATATTTTTTTAATTATTTTGTTTTTTAAGTTTATAACTATTATTAATTGTTTTTATTTAATATAAATACTTATTTTGGTATTTATAATTTAAATATTATTCTAAATTTTTGACGTTTAGTTCGAATACGTTTTCTAATGTGTTTTTTTAACGTTTTGTTCGTTGGTATCATTTAACGTTGTTTCGATTAACGTTTTCTTTGAAAACATTTTTGACGTTTTGTTTAACGTTCGTTGGTATCATTTAACGTTGGTTCGTTTAACGTTTCGTTTTCTAATGTGTTTTTTTTTCCTAATTTTTGACGTTTTGTTTGGAAACATTTTTTAACGTTTTGTTTGTTTATATCGTTTATATGTTTTGTTCGTTTATAATTTTTGACGTTTTGTTTGAATATATTTTCTAATTTTTATAAATTTTGATGTATTAATTTTCTAAATTTTTAATTTACATCAAAAATTATAAAAATTAGAAAATATATTCAAACAAAACGTCAAAAATTAGAAACGAAGAAAACATATAAACGAACAAACCATATAAAAATGTTTCCAAACAAAACGTCAAAAATTAGAAAATGTAAACTCATAAGTCTAATTAACATTATATAATAACTTTTTACCTATATAAACGAACAAAACATATAACAATGTATTCAAACAAAACGTCAAAAATTAGAAAAAAAATACTAAATTACAACGTTAAATGATACCAACGAACAAAACGTTAAAAAGCACTTGAGAAAACGTATTCGAACTAAACGTCAAAAATTTAGAATAATATTTAAATTATAAATACCAAAATAAGTATTTATATTAAATAAAAACAATTAATAATAGTTATAAAATTACAAAAAAACAAAATAATTAAAAAATATCATAATTAATATATATATATATATATATATATATATATATATATATATATATATATATATTAAAAGAAACCCAAATTGATTTGACATCATAAGTTAATGATGAGGGGTTTTTTTTACCAATACCCATTTTAAATCTTCTCTGCCATTTGTTTCTATGGCTGTGACACTCATCTTATAGTGAACAAACACAAGCAAACTTTATATTAAAAAATACCATGTGCAGTAAGTGTGGGTATGGCTGTGACACTCATCTTATAGTGAACAAACACAATTATCGTTGGTCATTAGCAGCCCAAATAACCTAATGTGCAGTAAGTGTGGGTATGAGTGACTTCTAGTTTTTTTAGACATGGTTCCATCTCTTAATTTTAAAAGATTTCTGAAAAATTTTCCAATAAAATGAGAAATCGGAAAACGCGTTTAGTTCGTCAATTTTTCCAAAGTTTTCCAAGAAAATGAAAATTTTTCATTTTCCAAAAATTACAAAGAATTTTGAAAAATTTTGGAAAACCCAAATTTATTGTTTTCTAAATTTTTCTATTTCCAAAATTTTTTCTAAACTATACAAAAATACACACACACACACTCATTCTCACCTACACCCCTAAAATTACATCTACACCCACCCCCACACCACCACCTACCACCACCCACCTCCATCCACACCCACCTCCTACCCCCCACCCCACCCAACCTATCTCCACCTACCCCCACCACCCCACCCCACCCACCATCACCTCACTCCACCTCCACCTCCTACCCCCACCCCACCCACCTCCACCCCACTCCCACCCACCCACCCACCTCCACCTACCCCCACCCACCACACCCACCACCCACCTTACCCAACCCTCACCCACCACCACCCACCCCATCTCACTCCACCTCCTACCCCTACCCCACCCCACCCCACCCCACCCCACCCACCTCCACCTACCCCCACCCCACGCCACCCCACCCACCTCCACCAACCCCAACCCACCCCCACCCAACCCTACCCACCCACCATCCACCCTACCCAACCCTCACCTACCACCACCCACCCCCACATCACTCCACCTCCACCTACCCCCCACCCCACCCACCTCCACCCCACTCCCACCCCACCCACCCACCACGCACCCTACCCAACCCTCACCACCACCACCCACCCCACCTCACTCCACCTCCACCTCCTACCCCCACCCCACCTACCCCCACCCCACCCCACCTCCCTCCACCTCCACCTACCCCTACCCCACCCACCTCCACCCCACCCCACCTCCACCCAAACCTCACCCACCAACCTCCCACCCCCACCTCACTCCACCTCCACCTCCACCTACCCCCGCACAACCCCAAATCAAAAATTGGAAAATGAAAATTGATAGAAAATATATATCTAAACACGTTTTCTGTTTTTCTAAAATAGAAAATGAAAACGGAATCGGTTTTATCTAAACGCGTTTTCTAAATTTTCAATAGAAAACTGAAAATGAAAACTCATTTCGTTTTTCTGAAAATGAAAAATGGAAAACGGAAAACAGTTTTCTGCAACTAAACGCACCCTAAGGATGCGTTTGGTTGTAAAAAATTTTCTGTTTTCCAAGAAAAATGAAAAGTTGGAAAACGCGTTTGGTTAATCAAATTTTCCAAAATTTTCCTAAAAATGAAAATTTTCCGTTTTCCAAAATTACATAGAACTTAGAAAACTCAAAATTATTGTTTTCCAAACTTTTCTATTTCTAAATTTTTCTAAAAATACAATACCTCCACACATATTCTACCCATCTCACCTACCCAACCCCACCCACCACCCACCACCCTACCCCACCCCAACCCACCCACCACCCCAACCCACCCACTACCCCAACTCCCACCACCCACCCCCACCCTACCCCATCCCCACCCCACCCAACACTACCCTACCCTTACCCACCCCTACCCACCCTCCACCTACCCACCCCACCCTACCCCACCCCAACCCCTACCCCACACACTACCCACCCCACCCACACCTACCCACCCTACCCTTACCCTACCCACCCCTACCCTTACCCTACCCCACCTCCACCCACCCCCATCCACCCCACCCACCTCCACCCTCCCCACCCCAACCCCTACCCCACACACCACCCACCCCCACCCACACCCACACCTACCCACCTCCACCTACCCACCCCTACCACACCCCAACCCCTACCCCACACACCACCCACCCCCACCCACCCCTACCAACCTCCACCCACCCCCACCGCAGCCTACCCCGCCCCAACCCCTACCCCTAGGGGTGCAAATGAGCCGAGCCGGCTCGTGAGCTACCTGGGACCGGCTCGATAAAAGCTCGGCTCGAGACCGATTTTAAACGAGCCCGAGCCGAGCCCGAGCTTAAATATAAGGCTCGTTTATTAAACGAGCCCGAGCCGAGCCTGTGTCACCAAGCTCGATTAGGCTCGCGAGCCCTAAACGAGCATATATATATATATATATATATATATATATATATATATATATATATATATATATATATATATATATATATATATATATATATATATATATATATATATATATATATATATATATATATATATAAACGAGCATATATATATATATATATATATTAAAACATATTTAATCATTAGAGTAAACGAGCTTCTTAACGAGCTCAAGCTGAGCTTAAGCTCGTTTAGGCTTATTAAGAATTAAACGAGCCGAGCCCGAGCCCGAGCCGAGCCTGTATATTTCTTAACGAGCCCGAGCCGAGCTTGGGTCCATAAAGCTCGTAACGAGCCGAGCCCTGTATATTTCTTAACGAGCCCGAGCCGAGCTTGGCCAGGCTCGGGCTCGGCTCGGCTCGTTTGCACCCCTACCTACCCCACACACCACCCACCCCCACCTCCACCTACCCACCCTACCCTACCCCACCCCAACCTCCTACCCCACACACCACCCCCACCCACCCCACCCACCGCCACCTACCCACCCCACCCCAACCCCTACCCCACACACCACCCACCCCACCCACCCCTACCCTTACCCTACCCACCCACCCCACTCACCCCACCCACCTCCACCTACACACCCCACCCTACCCTACCCCAACCCCTACCCCACACACCACCCACCCCCACTCACCCTTACCCTTACCCTACCCACCTCCACCTACCCACCTTCCACCCACCCCCACCCACCCCCTACCAACCTCCACCCACCCCTACCCTACCCCACTCGGGTAGGGTAGGGGTGGGTGGTGGTGGATGGAGGTGGGTAGGGGTGGGTGGGTGGGGTGGGATAAGGGTAGGGTGGGGATTGGGGTGGGGTGGGGTAGTGGGGTAGGTTTATAAATATGTGTTATTTTGTATTATTTTGAAGTAAAAAAAGAAAATGAAAACTTACAGAAAATACATATCCAAACGCGTTTTCTAATTTTCTAAAACGGAAAACGAAAACTCAATTAGATTAACCAAACTCGTTTTCTACTGAAAATGAAAATGAAAACTCCACTCCATTTTTCTGAAAATGAAAATGGAAAACGGAAAACTGAAAACACTTTTCCGCATCCAAACGCACCCTAAGAGTCTTATTCAGATGCTATCAAACACATTACACATTGAATCTGACAAATTAAGATGCTGTCTTTTAATTTTTTAATTAAGAGGCTACCAAACAGATACATTGTTGCAATGCTTGGTCCTAAGTAGCTTCAAAAATTCTAACCTCTTAAGTATTAACATTTTTATAGTTGAGCTGCAAAGAATTTATAAAAAGTATTCAAACATTTCCTCCCCCACAGATATATCATACACTTACAATTCTTGAATATAGCTTATTTATAGCTGAATTTTTCAAGAAATTTTGGTCCTTATTTAAAGTTGGTGTAACCTTTTGTTATCATGTTTCAAGTAAATGACTATAGCTGATTTTTGCTGAACATAGTTAACTTTTGCAATCTTTGTCCAAAAATATAATAATTTTACCTAGATCAAGACCAACATAAGAAAAGCCTCAAATAATGACAAAATTTACAAGACAGTTTTTTGGGACCACAATTGAAAAAATCAGCTATACCAAAGGACACAAAATGTTATTTCTCACGAGGATGTAATTTGTATCGGCACGAGAGACAATTCGATTTTGAGAGAGTTTTTTATGATCTTAGAAATGGAACACTGTTTAAGTTCAACGAAACTTGAATGATAAAACATTTCGAAATGAAGTTTGACATGCCTAAATAAACCAAACTGAAACTCGATTACTTTTTAACGACATTAAACCAATTTTTAAAAGTACAACATTATAACAGAAATAACATTTACAAACTAAAACAAACCGAAACTCGGCTTATACAAAGTTCTAGCATATTTTTAAGGTTGAGCAAAACCACCGCTATTATTAAGCAAAAACATATACAGCGATCAATTGAAAAGAGGTACAAAAGCACGAATAGAAATTACACAACATAATTACAACGAATTAGTTATACAAGTAGCAGCAATATGAATTACCGATAACAATCGTGTAAGTAACAAAAAATGTTATGATTAATGAGATAAAATCATTACGCAGATGCCGCACGATCTTTTTCTATCATTGATTTTATGTAAAACTCGCCTGCTTTGTATGACGACCTCACCATAGGCCCAGATGCCACGTATCGAAATCCCTGCCATCAACTTACGCTTAAATACATGGAATAAAATCACTTTTTTTTTTTTTATGTAATTCTTTCTTATTTGCTTGGTATGATGGGTGTTGGCTTTTCTGATGCATATTTCTATTTGTTTGTTCCTGAACTTTCTAGGCCGTGGAGGGCCCATTCTTTTCATAAAAAATTAAAAAGTAATAGACAAGATATGAGCGTTGCATAAAATAACCAAAAAAGGGGTCCACTCTATTTACCAAAAGTACTAGTAGTACTAAATGAAACTTGCTAAAGTGAAACAACACTTCAGACAGGTAATTTCAAGGTCGGTATTTAAGTCATTGTACTAGCAAAAAACATTTTACAGTAACCAATAATGGAACTTGTATAAAATTAACATACAAGTGGCTTTGGTGTAGAAATTTATCAAAATGAGTTCGATATGGAGATATTTTGAAAGTGGGTAAAAATAATGGACGGTTGGTTGTTTTCGACAGGACTCTTTTTGGACTGTTCCTTTAATCATTGATAACCCACTAACAGATTTTACTAGGTAAATAATGGCTTTTCAAGTAAAAGACTGAAAATATAAGGGCTTTTCTGAAAATTTCCCTTAATAAACCATTCTTCCCACTTTTCCGATGCCGACAAAAAAGCACATGTTTTACTTTTACCTGTAAATTTTTTAAAACTTGCACTTCCACTATTTCATAGATTTAGTCACTTAACTATTTTCTGTAGTGATTAAACCATTATATTTTTTTTAACCGCTTAAAAAACATTTTCCTGGTTATCCAGTTCTGAAGAGGAGTAAAATACAGAAAAACACAATGTATTTTCACCATCTTATTGATTTATCCCCAACTATTATCTTTTTTATTGATTATTATAAGTTATAACAATAGTTTTGCAGCTAAATCGATATAACAGTGTGAAAGAACATTGTGTGTTTCTGTATTTTACCAACCGCTTAACAGGAACAAAAGTTTTTAAAAACAGTTTGTCTAGAGTAAATTACATATTTAGTCCCTGAGTACAGCTGATTTTTGCAATTTTGGTCCCAAAAATATAGAGAAAACTTTTTGGAACCAAAAGGGGATAAAATGTAATTTACTCTCTAATCCTTTTAACAAATAGTTAACTGGCGAAACGATGACATGGTGAAAGTACGTTTTTTTTTTCTTATCAACTGTAACTCTAATTAAAGATTAAATTTAGAACGTACCATTTCCATGCCAAGTAACCGATATTTCTCAAAAGCTTCAGGTGTGATATATTCAGAAACCGCCATGTGGCGCTTTGAAGGCCGCATGTACTGCCCAAACGTCATGACATCAACACCAGCCGCCCTCACCTTCTCCATCGTGTTCACCACCTGATCCGGCGTTTCCCCACACCCCAACATTATCGATGTCTTTGTCAGCGTGCCAGGTGGCGCATACTCTTTGGCCGCCATTAACACACCCAACGATTGCTTGAAATTAGCGCGGTGATCTCTCACCGACCTTTGAAGCTCTTCAACCGTCTCAATGTTATGCGCAAACACATCGAGTCCCGACTTTGCAACTTTCTCAACACACGAAACATCTCCTCGGAAATCAGGAACTGTGTAATTGTAATTCATACGAGTAGACCATGAACAAAGTACGTTGCTATTTCTTGCATTTAATCTGAAAATATGAAGGAGGAAGTTATACCTAAGGCTTCAATGAGCATGGAGGGTTTTAGTGTTTTCAGTTTCTGTACGGTTTCAGCGAAATGGCCACTTCCTTGATCGGATAAGTCATCACGGTCAACACTGGTGATGACTACATATTCCAAACCCCATGAAGCAATTGCTTCTGCAACATTTGAAGGTTCGTTCGGGTCAGGTGGAGGTGGGGTCCGCGAAGTCTTCACATTGCAGAATCTGGAATCATAATTTACAGTTTATATTCTATAACCCTGTACTTTACTTGTTAAATGCAAGAAATAGCAGTGTACTTTCAATTATTTGTGTGCTATGGCATCCTACTTGTATTTACTTCTATTACAACATTGTACTTACTTTTTTTCTTTTCTTATTAAGCCGTAGTTGTTCAAAAAATGTAGCCAACTATAGCATTGTACATTTGTGCTTACAGTTTTTCTTATTAGGACGTTATACTATGAAATATTCACTCAATTATAGCAGGAAAATTACTTTGTATATGAATGACATTGCTATAAAAGGGGATTTTCAACGTACAAGGTTGTAATAGGAAAACATGAAATCCAATAATATTTTCTAAATCCTTACATTTTGATTTCATCAATAACTTCAATTGCACCACTTTAGTTTCTAATGTCCATTATTTATCAACTTCCCATTAGTCGGGTCCATTTTACAGTTACAATTGCTTCCCCCGGATCCAATGACTTCACATAGATATAATACAGAATGGACTGTCACTAGACTACTAGAGATAGATTTTTCCTCATCCAATCAATAGGAAAATAACAAGAAGCTTCGATGGCCTCATATACCCCTGGTTGGTAAAATAAAGCAATCGAATTTACACATCCAATACAGAAAAGATAATCATTTACCTGCAGCCTCTAGTGCAAGTATCTCCAAGGATCATAATAGTAGCGGTGGCAGTACCAGTTTCACCACCGGACCAACACTCCCCCAAATTGGGGCATTTGGCTTCTTCACAAACCGTATGAAGCTTCAATTCCCTAAGCTTCTTTTTAATATGCGTGTACTTTTCCCCACCGGGGATCGATTCCTTCATCCATTTAGGCTTAGGTAAGGGCTTCTTCTTCGTACCAACCTCAACAGAATACTCTTCATCGGATTGGAGACGTACGAAGTCGTTTAAGGTAGGTGATTCGGCAGCGAGACGGTGGCGGAGCTCGGTTAGGGTTTGTGGGTGTTGGATTTGAGATGAGAAGGTCCGAACTGAGATTGAAGAAAGAATATTCGGATTAATTAGGGTTCGAGATAGAGATTTGAATCGAGAATGCATTTTGCGGACGAACTTTTTTCGCTCAAAACGATCTTCACTTGAGGCTATGCTGAAGATGGCGATCCTTTTGCCTGGGATGGTTGGTCGTATCACGTGTTTCGCACGTGAGTTGGTAGCTTGGTTATTTTGACCATAGAATCGGCTATATGGTCCGGGTTTGAGTAATTCCAATCGGGCCCCGCCCGAAACCCGCATAAGGTTTTGATTTGATTATATATATTTATTTATTTTAATATTTGGCTTTGGTATATTTAATGTTTTAAAATCCGAGTTGACCTGGACGGTCGGACTGGTTGAACCGTGACCCAGTGAGAAAGTAGGTCAATTATAACCGAGTTTTTGCTAGTTTTCGACTCGGGTTGAACTGATTGGTTTTCTCAAAAAACCGGTTGGACCGGTGACCGGAACCGGGTTGACCCGACGGTTAAAACAAAAAACTAGAATTTGGGTTTTGAAAAATTGGTTAAAGAGTTCAAGACTCAAACTTTTAAAATTAGTCCACTATTGGTTCATCAAATATAATAAAATTTTCTCTTATTGAAACTTGAAAAAATATATTTTTTGGTACCAAAAAGGTGAAATTACATGGTTTATGTTTTAAAAATATATAATTATGCTGAAAAATATAAAATGTATGAGAATTGTAAAAACCGAGTTCACTCGATGGTTGGACCAATGGACCCGTGACCCAATCACCACACAAAGTCAACTAAAACCCCAGGTTTTAGAATATTCGGTATATTAGATGATATTTGTGATTTGACTGAATTACGATCAATAGCAATGTGTTTAATTGTTTGTTAGTTTTTTCTTATTTGGTATTGGACTTTAAAAACATTATTATAAGTGGTAATCATTGTAATTTTAAAAAATAATGGTTTGAATATTTTAACAATTTAAAGTTTCAACAAGCAAAACCCAAAACAAAATTAAGTTTTTGGAGAAACAAACATTGAGACAATACCCAAAATAAAATGCTTAAAATCTAAGTGACCATCAATAAATTATTTTAACGTTGATATCATAGTTATATCTAATCAGGCATTTTCCGTTCTATATTTTTGAATATCAGTCGATCAAGGTCATTTGGTTAATCTTTAGCCGTTTACTACGTACTTTTGTAAAATAAATGAGATTAAAGTTATTACTTTGTTTAGACGTTGATGTTTTAGAAAAAATATGCTGCTTCAAAATTTCAATTAATCGAATTAAATTTAATAACTGAAAACTTGATAGCAATGGTTACAAATATATAACAAGGGTTTAATTTTTAGTACACTGCTTATGGTTTCAGACTGTCAGCGACTTAAGTGCCGAGTCTCACACTATAAAAAACTCTAGTTTTTCTCATCCCGCGAAAATCTATGAAGATTTCATACTGCCCAGACAACTGACCTTTGAAGTTTTCATCCCTTTCAAACCAAACAAAACACGCTTCAAAATTACCCGAATCTTTATGTCTCAGGCAATGCACACTTGATCATACATTTTGTAATTAACATTCTGTGATTGCATTTCATGGGTGGCCGTTACGATTCTAACCCCTCATATCGAGATGAATCTAACCCCTTTGCGGTAATCTCATTACTGTTTATCTCGCCGTACAATACGTTTTCTCTTGCTCTGTAGTCTGCCATTTCGAATTTTATGATGATGGGGTTTTGGAGTTTTCTGATATATGATCGTGATAACTGGTTAGATCTATGTGTAATTCAAAATGGGGTTCCTCTGTTGGGGTTTTCGTCGTTTGAATCGTATATTCAATTATGAATTCCAATTGTTTGTTTGTTGAATATATTTCGTTCATTTTAATAAAATTATCAGGACTCAAGACCATCGTCCCTTCCACGAGAAGGTGTTGATTATGGTGATGATTCTAGAGTTGATATCCCTCTTGACAGCGCCGCGGTAATTTTTTAAAGTTTGAAGAGTTTATCTGTTACCAGATGATTTGTTAGGTTAATGGGGTTTATCTTTTTTACTCCCATTTTTTTCTTGGTAGGATTTGAGAGCCAAGGAGAGGAATCTTAAAGCCAAGGAGGCTGAACTGAACAAGAGGGAAGAGGTTTTTCTTACTTTCCCTTCGTATGTTAGTAATTTTTATTTTCTACATTCACATTAGGAATTCTTTCGTAATTGGAATCCAGCTCCATTCCATTCGACATGTGGTTGGAAATGAGTAATGGAATTGAATTCCGTTGGAATTCACAAAATATGGATTTAAAGATTTCATTCTAAAACCCATGGAATTTAATTACAAGCATTTTCTCCTTGTTAAAAATACTCAAATACCTTTTTATTTTTTAAAAGGGTAATTTATAATGTTAAATATTTACAATAGTTTTTAGCTAAAAGTAGTTATGAAAACATCTATTTTCGAAACATGGCATTTCCATCCTAATATGTATAATTTATTTATTACCTAAAATTAGTTTTGAAAAATCTTTGTGAAAATTTTAATATTTGGGAGAATTTCGTTTGCCTCCTTATAAACCTCCATAATTACCTATATATTCTTTATAAAATTTAAAATTACATATATATATATATATATATATATATATATATATCCTTACAAACCCTAAAAAAATAATTTAATAATAATTAATCATTTTAGAAATTAAAAAACTATTTTTAATTCTATTTTTTGTAGTTTTAAAAACTAGTTAAATTGGACCGCATTGATTTTTAAAGTTGGGCCACCATTAATTGTCATCTTGTATCGGATAAAAAGAATGCCTTAAAACCAAATCACTTCGATTTTCACCTTAATGTCTTCAATATCTTATTCAACTCTTTTTAACCATATTTTCTTTTGTAAATACATATTCTAATGACGAAAAGTACACCGATTTAATCCTAATTTACTTTTGAATTCATCCAAGCATTCTATTAAACCCAAATCAATTT
This sequence comes from Cichorium intybus, assembly GCA_023525715.1. Taxonomy (NCBI): domain Eukaryota; kingdom Viridiplantae; phylum Streptophyta; class Magnoliopsida; order Asterales; family Asteraceae; genus Cichorium; species Cichorium intybus. The sequence goes on along the minus strand of CM042011.1, from coordinate 40,945,928 downwards.
CCTCTATCAATATGTTTATATTTTTATGTTAACGGTTTATGATTGATGTTTTGCAACCAAGGTCATACCGTCAAGTGTTCAAGATTTTTCAAAATTACTTTATCAATCAATGATGCTTTCTAGATTCAAATTCAACATGTCCGACGAATTCATCAATGACCAAAATTGGGAGAATGGTTTGGTTTTTATTCCAATATCCTTTATTATCGTTCAATGTTTTAGGTTTGTTAAAAAAAATTATTTTATTCTAGTTTATTCGAGTTGCTTAATTTAACTTTTTTATTTAAAATAGTTTTTTATTTTTAAAATGATTAATTATTATTAAATTAATATTTTGGGTATATATGTAACTTTTTAGAGTTTGTAAGGATATATACGTAATTTTAAATTTATAATGATATATAGGTAATTATAGAGGTTTGTAAGACGTAAACGAAATTCAAGTATTTATAATGTATTTTCGAATATTTATCTATAAATCAAACAATAATTTACAAAAAATCAATATAAGGAAATTATGTCATTGTCATTATTTACATTCCAAATCCTTTGAATCATTTAATAGTCAAATAACAATATACAAAAGAATGAAATTGAATTCAATCTCGTTTCACGCCAACAAAACTCATTTTAGATTTTAATTACTTGCAATTTCAATTCCTTAAATGGATTTTGATTCTTTACAAAATTTTCTGCCAACCAAATGCCCCCTAAGATACTCTTCAAATATATCTTGAAATACACAGAATTGGGTCTGTTTTCATATTCTGGTTATTTTGTTAGCATGCACGATTGCATTCACCACAAATCTTGATCTTAAGGGTTGTCACTAAAGATTGTGAGCCCTTGTGCTTTTTGCACTTATAAACATTTTTATCATTATTTACATCTGTCATTATTTAGTGCAGGAAGTGAGGAGAAAAGAGGAAATCATAGCACGAGGTAATGTCATTTCTCATACTCTCCTAGTGTTTATTCCATTACCTGGTCCTCCATTCCATTCCTCCGTGATTCCATTCTATACAACCAAACAGACCACGATTGGTTCTATAATTCGATAGTATAGTCTCAGTTATTGTGTACACAATAACAATTTCTTGACACCATCTATTGTGCAGGTGGGATTGTTGGAGAGAAAAAAAATTGGCCGCCATTTTTCCCTCTAATTCACCACGACATTCCAAAGGATATTCCCGTTCATCTACAAAGAACACAGTATGTTGCATTTACAACGTTGCTAGGTACGCAGATCTACAATTTATGAACATCGAACAGTAAATTGATACTTTATCCACCCCATCAAAACCGCAATGTGGTATAAAAATGTTCGTACATCTGTGTAAAAAACATGAAATCTTATCAATCGAATCAGTGCCATCGCTAATTCGAATTGACGACAATGGGTAAATAGGTAATTTTATATGAAATTGTAAAAAAAAAAAAACAATTTTCAAATTATGAGATCTTGTATCGCTCGTAGGGCAAATTATATTATAAGGTATCTTTTTTGTGTGTGTAATTTACCCTTACATAAACAAATTAATTTAATCAATACCAGCATAAATAATTTGTACATGTCTATCTAATTTAAAACTTGTGATATTTTTGCAGGTATAGTAACATGCCTCGTATGGAATTTTGTGGCAGTCTCGATTTTTTGCCTAAAATACGAAGGTTTCTTACTTTCTTTATACTACTCATACAACGCTTTATTTATACAGTTTTAACAAACAGACCCTCAGTTATTGCTATATTACATTTTAAGCGCCGCTACTTTTATTTTCTACATTTATGTAGACCCGGAAATTTGGCTTCTTGCTATTATATACCTCATAACCGGAGTTCCTGGGGCCTATATATTGTGGTACCGTCCATTATATCGTGCTATGAGGTATAATCCTTTGGTTTTTAAGTAAACTACATATGTGCATTACTTTACAAAACTAGAAAACAATTTGTAGTTTTTTGTATTTCTTTGTGCTATTTTTAAGAGTTAGTTGCAAGAAATAACAAAATACTTTCATTTATCCTATTTTTATAGCATTCTAAATATGTCTTCTTATTAGAACATTGTACTTTGTTATTTTTCTCTCGACAGGACCGATGGTGCTATGATGTTTGGAGTCTTTTTCTTTACATACACAGTAAGCCTTTTCCGTTTTTATTTTCATTTTCGTATTCGGTTTTAGTAATTCCCAACCTTTAAAGAAACACTGATATATATAGCTTATCAGATTAAGTCATGTCAAGATTTTATTGATATATATAGCTTATCAGATTAAGTCATGTCAAGATTTTATTCGTGCAGTGTCACATTATCTTTTGTGTATTTGCTTCTATTGCTCCACCAATGATCTTCAAAGGGAAATCTCTCACGTAAGTTTCCCTTTGCTTTATCTTTTCTTTGACTCTCACTATTAAGTCATTTTTTCTGCATTTAGTCAAAACGAAATATCCAGATCGGATTAAGTCTTGTCCCATATGATGTATAAAAGAAACATGATCATATCTAACCATAATATCACATAATGCATGTGTTGTGTTTAAATGTTTCAGCGGAATTTTGCCAGCATTTGATGTATTACCTGCTAATTTTTTAATCGGGGTAAGTTCTTGACTATTTTTACAATAAAGAACAATTCAGTAAAATTACACTGTTATTTCTTGCATTTAACCCTAAATCAAATACGATACCCATAAAATAACAAATGAAAGTGAACAAAACAAAGGTGATCATCGTTTGTTTTCATTTGCAGTGTCTCTATTTTATTGGATTCGGACTCTTCGCTCTTGAATCGGTGATAAGCATATGGGTCCTTCAGGTTCTTGCGTATAATCAATAATGCACATAACTTTCGAATATTTGAACCCTGAACCCTGAACTTTTTTTTATCCGATATTGTGCAGGAAGTTTTTAGGTATTTTCGTGTTAGTGGAAAAGCTGATGAGGCAAGAAGTAATGCAAGAAGAACGACTCAGATGATAGCATTAGGGCATGCTTAATCATTCACAAAAGTCACCTGAAAGTTAGGCGGGATTTTAGATGCTCAAAAAACTTGCTATTTTTCTAGAGTAAACGAGAGAGATTTACGTATGGTTTGACTTTTTTTTTTTTTGGGTTTGATAAATTATAGATCTTTTAGCTAATCTTGTAGCTTTTGCTTTTCGTATTGTCTAATAAAATGTTTTTTGTCTGGTGAAAAGTTGAACTTAAGATGAACAAGTAAATGACCTGTGATGTGACTTATAACTAATTTTCAGAAAGAAATTCTTTATTTTATCATGGTTAAACTGTAATTTGTGATATTTGATCAAAAATATGTTTATGATAAAAGTTTGATGCTTGAAGTCTAATTTGAAGCTTTGTATGTCCATAAAGTTACTCTTACTGGCGTAGCTTTTTCGTATTACTTTTAATGATTGTTCCAAAGGGTCACAATCCAGTATGTTTTTTATCGTACAGAATGTGTTGATTGTCAAATAAGATCGGGTTGTGAAAAACATTGGTTTAAGGATAATAAATCTGATAGCAACGTCTAAAAAAGAATATAGATATCATACTTGCTAATGTTTGCGTGCTTGTATACCTCGAAAGCTCTAACAGTATTTTATGGTCAAACATAAAAAATATAAACTTCGATGGTAAAAGGGAAAGGCACTAACACTTCTTTTCACCGTAAAATTAAAAAAGAAAAAGAAATTGCTTTCACCGTAGGGGTTGGTGTATTTGGGACTCGTACAACATAAACATATTCCCCATGGGTATATATATATATATATATATATATATATATATATATATATATATATATATATATATATATATATATATATATATATATATATATATATATATATATATATATATATATATATATATATATATATATATATATATACTTAGGATCTTTTGAGAACCAACTTCACCCCGAGAACCCGAGAACTCCCAAACCGATATTTTTTTCAAAAAACCGACCACATAGGCCTCTAAAACGCTCAAATAGGTGCCGGGACGCTGAAATTTTTTTTCGAAAAAACGACTTTTTTTTTTTTTTTTTGAAAAAAATTTGCACATGTGCAAAAAAAAAACTTTGCACATGTGCAAAGTTTTTTATACGTACATTTTTTTTCAAGTTTTTTTTTATGGATGTCATTCTAACATATATTTAAGGCGTTCTGTAAAAAAAATTTCAAAAAAAGTGTACGTATAAAAAAGTTTGCACATGTGCAAATTTTTTGTTTTGTACATGTGCAAAGTTTTAAAAAAAAAAGTCGTTTTTTTCGTAAATTTTTTTTTCGAAAAGTCTTAAAAGTGTGCGTTTTAGAGGCCTATGAGGTCGGTTTTTTGAAAAAAAAATCGGTTTGGGAATTCTCGGAGGACTTGTGGTTCTCAAAAGATCCTATATATATATATATATATATATATATATATATATATATATATATATATATATATATATATATATATATATATATATATATATATATATATATATATATATATATAGGGGCAGGATCAACATAGAACCACTTTTTATCCATAGAACCACATGTTCAGTACTGAACATGCACTATGTTCAGTACCGAACATACATATGTTCAGAGCTGAACATGCATATATGTTCATTAGTGAACATATATAATATATGTTCACAACATGCATATATGTTCATTAGTGAACATATATAATATATGTTCACTAATGAACATATACGTATGTTCAGCTCTGAACATATGTATGTTCGGTACTGAACATATGCATGTTCAGTACTGAACATACTGGTTCTATGGTTCTATGTCTAATTTTGGTTCTATGTTGATCTCACCCCTATATATATATATATATATATATATATATATATATATATATATATATATATATATATATATATATATATATATATATATATATATATATATATGAAAGGTTTTGTGCAAACCATGAACTAAATAACCTAAGTTCACATGCAACCTATAAGGATCTATGTTTTCTTCTAATTGAACATATAACAAAAACCTAGAGGCCAGAAAAAGAAACTAAAGATCAAAACAGAAAAACCAACCTTTAATTCTTGAAGCTGAGCAGCAAAATTATCCTGCCTCAAATGGAAGTCACACCCAAGCTAGAGGAGAGGAGAAATCGAAAATCCAGAGAGAGATCTTGAAAGTGGCGAATTCAATATGGTGCCTGGGAACCCCTATTTATAGTTTTTCAAATGGCCAGTTGATAAACCTTAGAGATAAACCTTTTTGAATTCAAATAAGATAAACCTTTTATCTTATAATTCAAAGTCCTTTTTATCTATATATCAATTTCGAAAATCATATATTTCCATATATGGATTTCGACTTCCACTGGTCACTGTTACACTGCCACTTATTCAACTATTGAATAATTACAGTTTCAGTCCCTGCACCTTTAATTAATTAATTTAATCCCCAAATTAAATCCAATTAATTCTGGATTAATTCCTAATTAATTAATATAGTTTCTAATTAATATATTATCACTCTAATATATTAATAAACCATATATTTAATTCTTGTTGATTTATTAATCCCATAATAAATCAACCTTTCTCTCTACCGAATTTCCTACCATACCTCCAGCCATGAGGGCAACCCAAATGGACTGTGCTTCTATTAATTAGGTAAATACTAATTATTAGTCATGGCTTAGACACCTAATCCAACAGTCTCCCACTTGGATAAGTCTATGACTATAATTACCAATTTAGCCTCTAATTAACCAGCACTTGTAGCTTCCTAGAAACCAATGCCAAACTCTGATCTAATCAGTCCTGTCCATAGATAAGTGATCAGATGATCCTCCGTCCAACAAGATATTTTTCAGACTCAAGACATGGATAAAATCAATCTGGTCTGAATCACTGTTCCTCGATTTCCGATTTGCATATGACTCTCAGACTATCAATTTAGTCCCGGTTGGCCAACCATTTTAGTCAACTTCAAAATCATCGAGAGGCCTACAGATATCTGTTCCCCGTTAGGGTCAAGGGACGAATAAACTTCAACTCATATACTTATGTCTTTTACCGGACAAATCACTCACAACAATACGTTTTATAACACCGAGTTACCGATGCGTTTTCGTATTATCAATGAACAACTGTCTTAGTAAATCATAACTCATATGTCTTAGCTTAAAGATCAAAAGATATTATCGTCTCAATATTGCTCGTGATGTAATCCATGAAGCAATCCATTGAGCGCGGGTTTATCCAATACTCAAATCTCCATTTCCAAGTACTCACGAATGGTTCAGCAATCCAATTGCAATGTCTAACTCCTTAGACAATCTATTACCAGTTCATGACAGTCTTACTTCACACTTACTCCCTTAAAGTGTAATCGACTGTGGATATTTGAATAATCCAATTATTCAGGAAGTAAAACATGCAAAATGAAACACAATGATAAAGTATTGACAAGAGTAGTAAACCATAATAAATCTCTATTATTAAATCACAAGAGTCAAATACAATACATTGTTACAAGTTTCGAAACCTATCTAATTACTAAAACTTATATCATCTCTTAATCCAATGCTCCTAGCATGCTGATTATGCTTAATCCTACTCAGAGCCTTTGTCAAGGGATCTGCAGGATTATCTTCCGATGATACCCTCTTTACCAGGAGGTGACCTTCTTCTACCCTATGTCTGATGTAGTGGTACTTTCTGTCGATATGCCTGGACTTTCCATGGTCTCGCGGTTCCTTTGTCAAGGCGACCGCACCTTCGTTATCGCAGAACAGTTCCAAGGGCTCCTGAATACTCGGGACTACTCCAAGGTCACCGATAAAGTTCTTCAGCCAAGCCGCTTCCTTTGACGCTTCACTTGCTGCTATGTACTCTGATTCGCACGTAGAATCAGCCACTGTTTCTTGCTTGGAACTTTTCCAAGTCACTGCTCCACCGTTCAAGAGGAATACCCAGCCCGACTGAGACCGACCACTGTCTCTATCCGTCTGAAAGCTGGCATCTGTATATCCTTCAACTCTCAAGGTATCACTGCCACCGAGGACTAACACCATGTTCTTGGTCCTTCGCAGGTACTTGAGTATATTTTTCACAGCTATCCAATGCGCCCTTCCAGGGTTACCCTGGTACCGACTGACCATGCTCAAGGCAAAAGCCACGTCAGGGCGAGTACACGTCATAGCGTACATGATCGATCCCACAGCCGAAGCGTATGGTACTCGACTCATCTCAGCTATTTCCTCGTCTGTACTCGGACTTTGAGTCTTACTCAGCTTCGCATTACTTTGGATAGGTAGCTCTCCCTTCTTGGAATTTTCCATACTAAACCTCTTTAGTACCTTTTCCAAGTATGTACCCTGACTAAGTCCAATTAGTCTTTTCTTCCTATCTCTCAATATTCTAATCCCAAGAATATAGGCAGCCTCTCCTAGGTCCTTCATGGCGAAACATTTCCCAAGCCAAGCCTTGACATCTTGCAAGGTTGGAATATCGTTTCCCATGAGCAGTATGTCATCGACATACAGCACCAGAAAGGTGACTATACTCCCACTAGCCTTGACATATACGCAGGACTCATCCTCGCTCCTAGAAAAGCCAAACTCTTTGACTTTCTCATGGAAACAAAGATTCCAGCTGCGAGAAGCTTGCTTCAATCCGTAGATTGATCTCTCAAGCTTACACACCTTATTAGGATACTTTGCATCGACAAAACCCTCTGGCTGATTCATGTAAACATCCTCAGTCAACTTCCCATTAAGGAAAGCGGTTTTGACGTCCATCTGCCAAATTTCATAGTCATGAAATGCAGCTATGGCCAGCATAATCCTAATAGATTTTATCTTAGCTACTGGTGAGAAGGTCTCGTCATAGTCAACCCCTGGGGTTTGAGTAAAGCCCTTCGCAACCAGTCTTGCCTTGAAAGTGTGTACCTTTCCGTCCATGTCGGTCTTCTTCTTGAAGATCCATTTGCACCCGACTGTCTTTCGACCCGGTACATTGTCAACCAAGTTCCAAACTTGATTGTCATACATGGACTTGATCTCGCTATCCATGGCCTCTTTCCACTTGGCAGACTCAGGGCCCGCCACTGCTTCCTGGTAGTTAGCAGGTTCATCCAAATTTATCAGTGTCCTATCACTGACAAACGTGTCCCCATCCGAAGTTATATGGAACCCATAAAACTCGGGTGGCATGCTAACCCTACCAGAACGTCTAAGAGGTAAGGATACATCTGTCGGACCAACAGGAACTTCTTCCTCATGTTGGTTGCTAGTTTCTCCTAAGGTTGCGTCATCCGATGACTCTTGAATTTCTTCCAGATCAATGGTACTCCCACTGTCCTCTTTGAATACGAGCTCTCTCTCTCGAAAGACCGCTCGTCTAGCTACAAAGACCGCGTCCTCGCTCGGTCTGTAGAATAGATATCCAAAGGACTGTTTGGGATAACCAATGAAGAAACACCTTTCGCTTCTGTCTGCGAGTTTGTCTTGAGTCTCTCGTCTAACGAAAGCCTCACAACCCCAGACCTTGATATGTGCCAACGAGGGAGCTTTCCCCGTCCACATCTCATGAGGTGTTTTTGCAACCTTCTTAGTTGGGACAAGATTGAGAATATGGGCGGCAGTCTCTAAGGCATACCCCCAGAAGTGAATGGGAAGTGAAGCTCGACTCATCATGGAACGAACCATGTCCAACAGGGTTCGGTTGCGCCTCTCTGCAACACCGTTCAACTGTGGTGTCCTAGGAGGTGTCAACTGCGAAACTATTCCGCATTCCTTTAGATAGTCTAGGAACTCGATACTTAGATACTCTCCGCCTCTGTCGGATCTGAGCATCTTTATCTTCCTGCCCAATTGATTTTCTACTTCGTTCTTAAACTCTTTGAATTTTTCAAAGGTGTCCGACTTGTGCTTGATTAAGTAGATATAACCGTATCTACTAAAATCGTCGGTAAAAGTCACGTAGAACCGCGTGCCATCTTTTGTGGTTGATCTGAATGGACCACACACATCCGTGTGAATGATGTCCAACAGACCCTCACCTCTTTCAAAAGACCCTTTGAAAGGTGATTTAGTCATCTTGCCCAACAGACAAGATTCGCATACATCATCCGACTTGAGGTCGAATGATTCCAACACTCCATCCTTTTGGAGTTGGGCGATGCGTTTCTTGCTGATGTGCCCGAGCCGACTATGCCACAGACATGCCTTTTCCACATCACTAGTAGAATCAATATAATTTACACTATGTCCTAGATTGTCAACACATTTTACAGTTTCATACACACCATCACAAGGATAAGCAGTAAAATTCAAAATACCATTTTTGAAAACAGAAATAGATCCAATATTATTATCAAAAGAAAAATGAAATCCTTGTCTGAATAATGCGTGAAATGAAATAATATTCCTTGCCATTTCTGGCGAATAGCAACAATCTAATAAATCTATACAAACTTCACTACTAAGCACTAAACTATAAACTCCAATCTTGGTAACAGGGGACGATCTCCTATTGCCCATGATCAAGTTCAGTCTACCGTGCTCCACCTCCCTGCTTTCCTTTAGGCCCTGCATATCAGAACAAATGTGAAAACCACATCCTGTATCAAGGACCCAAGAATTAGAAGATGGTGAGTTTTTAGAGATAGTGTATATACCTGCTGTCGATGGCTTTACTTTCCCATCCTTGACATCCTGCAAGTATTTGGGGCAGCTTCTCTTCCAATGGCCCTTCTCTTTGCAGTAAAAACAGTTGGCTTCATCGGGGTTGGCTACGCAAGGAATTTGGGAAGACTTGGTTCTCGAGCCATTGTTGGATGACCCGACCTGAACCTTTTCCCTCCAATTTTGCTTAGGAGGGCCCTTCCTTTTCTTTCCTCTGCCACTTCCAATGGCTAGGACGGGCTGATTAACCGAGGGTACACTTTTACCCTTCATCCCGTCTTCAGCAACTCGAAGCATGCGATGCAACTCAGTCAGGTTAGCCTGATTGTTGTTCAAATGATAAGCCAGCCTGAACTGGTCATAAGAACTCGGTAGGGAGTTAAGCACTATGTCAACGGCCAACTCCTCCGGTACAGGCATCGCAAGCTTTCTAAGCCGCTCCACGTAACCTTGCATTCTTTGCACATGGGCACAGATGGACTCTCCATCTTTAGGCTTGCTGTTCGTGAAGTCCTTGACCACTTCGCACCTTTCGATGCGCTCTTGCTTACGGAACTTTTCCGCAAGCTCACGGTGCATCTCATAGGGCCAGTAGTCTTCATATATTCTCTGCAATTCGGGGTTCATTGTGGCAATCATGATGCAGGCCACTTTGGTCGCATCATCAGAATGTTTTTGGTACGAGGCAATTTCCTCGGGAGTAGCAGTTTCGGGGTCGACATCGACAAGCTCGGTCTCGAGAACATACTCTTTGTTCTCATACCTCAGAGCCATCTTGATGTTTCTAATCCAGTCATTGTAGTTTGTCCCGTTCAATTGAACCTTGGAACACAGTGAGAGGATAGAGGGAACACTGGAGTTTGATTGGGGAGCGGATTGATCAGCAGAAGACATCTATAAAAGAAGGTAAGTTTAATTAGATACTTGTCGGTCCTTATAATAACCCAATATAAAATAAGGCTAGGATCCAACTATAACAATTTGCAACATAGAAGAGGGATGCCGTAATCTATAAGCAAATTTTATAAAGGTAGGCGAATGACGATTCAGCCGATTCCACCGCGGAAAAATAATCTTATTATAATGGAATTCCTAGTTTCTTATGAGATTTATTGAACTGTTCAATAGCATGTTTAATCTCGGATATGCCCCACCGTTTGTGACTGGGATGCCGAGGATCACAAACCGGGTGTGAATAACCATGCAAATTAGCTTGGTGCTCTCGGGGTCCATTATCATCTCAAATTGATGTGCCGGTAAACCACACACGCTCCATCAACAATGATAACACCCGAGACACCCATTGCCACTCTTTATGAACCCCCATTGGTGTGCCGGTAAACCACACACGCTCCACCAACGTTTCATAAAGTGCAATGTGCAATTTCATGGGGTAGCATCAAATTCACATTTTTCCTAAAGTAACTAGATTGGGATTTTGTGTAAGGTTCTAGTACTTTGATCATTATACTTTTAATGATTAAGTGGTCCTTGTCAAAACTGTTCGGCTAACGACCCTCCACTGATCAGGCGAGCGGTGGGTGAGAGTGTTCACCCATTAGACTACCATTTTATAGGCAGTCTCCTTATACCCACTTTATAGACCAGCTTCGTGAATGAGGCCTACTATTGAATTGACTGACCAAATTTATCTCATATATATAGTATTAACTTTTAATAACATATATAAGATGTATTTTAAAACCCTTTAAAATATTTAAGGTTTATCTTTTAATTTTACCAAATTTAACAATTAAATTTTGAATTAAATTAAACCTTATAATCGATTTAATCAATTTTAATTACCAATTAATTAAATTAATTAAATCTAAATATTTTAAACATTTTAAAATAATTTTCTGGATTTTTCTATTAATTTTTCGAAATTTTAAATTAATTTAAATCCCTTTTGAATTATCTTTTAATTAACATTTAATTAAATTAATTCAAATGAAGATAGGTTTATCCAAATTAATCAAATTAATTAAAACCTATCTTAAACCCTTAATTTTCGATTTTTAGGAATAGGTTTAAGGTTATCCTTTTAATTAACAAATAAAGTTACCAAAAATAGAAAACCTTCTAAAACCCTAATAGCTAGAAATCGAAATTACCAAAGGGGGGGGATTAGGGTTTCCAAAACCCTAATCCAAAAAGTCGATCCTCATTAAATTAGGGTTTAGAAGCCTTAAACCCTAAAACAGTTATAACCATTCAACAAGAAAACAATACAGGCTCTGATACCACTGAAAGGTTTTGTGCAAACCATGAACTAAATAACCTAAGTTCACATGCAACCTATAAGGATCTATGTTTTCTTCTAATTGAACATATAACAAAAACCTAGAGGCCAGAAAAAGAAACTAAAGATCAAAACAGAAAAACCAACCTTTAATTCTTGAAGCTGAGCAGCAAAATTATCCTGCCTCAAATGGAAGTCACACCCAAGCTAGAGGAGAGGAGAAATCGAAAATCCAGAGAGAGATCTTGAAAGTGGCGAATTCAATATGGTGCCTGGGAACCCCTATTTATAGTTTTTCAAATGGCCAGTTGATAAACCTTAGAGATAAACCTTTTTGAATTCAAATAAGATAAACCTTTTATCTTATAATTCAAAGTCCTTTTTATCTATATATCAATTTCGAAAATCATATATTTCCATATATGGATTTCGACTTCCACTGGTCACTGTTACACTGCCACTTATTCAACTATTGAATAATTACAGTTTCAGTCCCTGCACCTTTAATTAATTAATTTAATCCCCAAATTAAATCCAATTAATTCTGGATTAATTCCTAATTAATTAATATAGTTTCTAATTAATATATTATCACTCTAATATATTAATAAACCATATATTTAATTCTTGTTGATTTATTAATCCCATAATAAATCAACCTTTCTCTCTACCGAATTTCCTACCATACCTCCAGCCATGAGGGCAACCCAAATGGACTGTGCTTCTATTAATTAGGTAAATACTAATTATTAGTCATGGCTTAGACACCTAATCCAACAATATATATATATATATATATATATATATATATATATATATATATATATATATATATATATATATATATATATATATATATATATATATACTTAGGATCTTTTGAGAACCACAACTCTCCCGAGAACTCCCAACTCCTTTTAGATCAATCCTATATCTCCCAAACCGATATTTTTTTCAAAAAACCGACCACATTGGCCTCTAAAACGCTCAAATAGGTGCCGGGGCGCTGAAATTTTTTTCCGAAAAAACGACTTTTTTTTTTTTTTGAAAAAAATTTGCACATGTGCAAAAAAATAACTTTGCACATGTGCAAAGTTTTTTATACGTACATTTTTTTCAAGTTTTTTTTATGGATGTCTTTCTAACATATATTTAAGGCGTTCTGTAAAAAAAATTTCAAAAAAAGTGTACGTATAAAAAAGTTTGCACATGTGCAAAATTTTTGTTTTGTACATGTGCAAAGTTTTAAAAAAAAAAAAGTCGTTTTTTTCGTAAATTTTTTTTTCGAAAAGTCTTAAAAGTGTGCGTTTTAGAGGCCTATGGGGTCGGTTTTTTAAAAAAAAAATCGGTTTGGGAGTTCTCGGGGGACTTGTGGTTCTCAAAAGATCCTAACTATATATATATATATATATATATATATATATATATATATATATATATATATATATATATATATATATATATATATATATATATATATATATATATATATATATATATATATATATATAGGGGCAGGATCAACATAGAACCACTTTTTATCCATAGAACCATACAACCACATGTTCAGTACTGAACATGCACTATGTTCAGTACCGAACATACATATGTTCAGAGCTGAACATGCATATATGTTCATTAGTGAACATATATAATATATGTTCACAACATGCATATATGTTCATTAGTGAACATATATAATATATGTTCACTAATGAACATATACGTATGTTCAGCTCTGAACATATGTATGTTCGGTACTGAACATATGCATGTTCAGTACTGAACATAGTGGTTCTATGGTTCTATGTCTAATTTTGGTTCTATGTTGATCTCACCCCTATATATATATATATATATATATATATATATATATATATATATATATATATATATATATATATATATATATATATATATATATATATATATATATATATACTTAGGATCTTTTGAGAAACACAACTCTCCCGAGAACCCGAGAACTCCCAACTCCTTTTAGATCAATCCTATATCTCCCAAACCGATATTTTTTTCAAAAAACCGACCACATAGGCCTCTAAAACGCTCAAATAGGTGCCGGGTCGCTGAAAAATTTTTCCGAAAAAAACGACTTTTGTTTTTTTTTTTTTGAAAAAAATTTGCACATGTGCAAAAAAAAAACTTTGCACATGTGCAAACTTTTTTATACGTACATTTTTTTTCAAGTTTTTTTTATGGATGTTTTTCTAACATATATTTAAGGCGTTCTGTAAAATAAAATTTCAAAAAAAGTTTACGTATAAAAAACTTTGCACATGTGCAAAGTTTTTTTTTGCACATGTGCAAATTTAAAAAAAAAAAAAAAGTCGTTTTTTCGGAAAATTTTTTGAGCGACCCGGCACCTATTTGAGCGATTTAGAGGCCTATGTGGTCGGTTTTTTGAAAAAAATATCGGTTTGGGAGTTCTCGGGGGACTTGTGGTTCTCAAAAGATCCTAACTCTCTCTCTCTCTCTCTCTCTATATATATATATATATATATATATATATATATATATATATATATATATATATATATATATATATATATATATATATATATATAGGGGGAGGTTAAAATGAGAACAATTATTAAACTGAGAACATGAGAACAAATCTGAACCACGTAATTTTAACAAAGACCCCTCCCCAGCAACCACCGCCAAAAAGTCGTAAAACAAAAAAGAACCAGCCTTCTACATAAAAGTCTATTTGTTTTTTTTTTAAGTTTAAAGACGTAAAAAGTCCTTCACCTCTTCTTTTTTTTTTTCTGCGGATTCGCGTGTTCACAATCAAATTCGTTTCTGTAATAAAGAATGGCTTGAAAGGTGGTTAACCATTGCGTATTGATGTACTTACGGTCATCTTCAACCCGCCAATTGGCTTTTAGAACTTGGATCGTCTAGAGAATGAATCAATGACAGTAACAGGACTTTAATCCAAACTAGCTACGGTCGGCTAAAATCTCTCTTCTTAACATTCACGTTGATTGCTTCCCATGTCCCTCTCCTTCGCCGGAATCTACATCACAATCGTGCGTTTTAAGGTTTGAATTTAAAATACTTGAAATCGAATATCTGTATGTTTATTTTTTCGAAACGGCATCATAATTAATGTTCATTATCTGATTATCAAAGTGACAAGCAAACAATTATGATGAACATAATTAATGTTCATGGATTTGTTTCGTATACACAGGCGAGGCAGCGAAATATTAAAGGTTATTTAATCAATTGGAGTTAAGGAACATCATTGAAACAATTATGATGAACATTAAAGATTATTTAATCAATTGGAGTTAACAATTACGGTGATTTTAACAAGGACAATTGGGGCATCATTTTAACACTTTTTCTGGCACTAATTTCATTTTAACACTATATCGTGAATATGAATTGTTTCAACGATGCAAATGATCAAGTGATTATTGATTGTATCTGTTATGAAGCTATTTGTTTAGCCGTGGTACTTTAAATAGTATTGGGAAAGTCGTAAAACGAACAAAACAAGTAGCGCACTAAAGGTGTTCGATGAAATGTTTCAAAGAAAATTTAATAAGCAAATTTATTTAAATCACATGTGAATAGTTGAATCATATGTGAATAACAATATTTAATCACATATGATTAAAACCTATTACTCACATATGCAACGGGTATTAAATATGTATATAAGTAATTTTTTATGAATATGTACATATCAAAATTCTTATTTTTTAAATAATTTTTCTTATTATATGTATTCAATCACATGTGATTAAATCTTCTTATTCACATATGATTAAGCTATTTACATGTGATTAAAACATGTTATTCATATGTAAATATGTACATAATAAATTTTTTTATTTTTAAATAATTTTTCTTATTATATGTATTTAATCACATTGATTAAACATTGTTGATCATATATGATTAATCTATTCACATTTGATAAAACCCTATTATTCACATAAGATTAAAACCTGTTACTCACATCTAATTAGACCATGTTATTCACATGTGATTAGAACTTGTTATTCGTATGTGAATATGCTCAAATAGATTTTTTTAAATTTTTAATAAATTTTTTATTATATGTATTCAATCACATGTGACTAAAATATGTTGTTCATTTGTAAATATGTACATAACAAAGTTTTTATTTTTAAATACTCTTACTTATTATATGTATTTAAACATATATGATTAAACATTGTTGATCACATATGATTAATCTATTCACATGTGATAAAACCCTATTATTCACATACGATTAAAACATGTTACTCACATCTAATTAGACCATGTTATTCACATGTTATTAGAACTTGTTATTCGCATGTGAATATACTCAAATATAATTTTTATTTTTATTTTTAATAAATGTTGTTATTATATGTATTCAATCACATATGATTAAAACATATTATTGATATGTAAATATGTGCTTAATGAAAATTTTATTTTTAAGTAACTTTTCTTATTATATGTATTTAATTACATGTGCTTAAACATTGTTGGTCACATATGATTAAGCTATTCACATGTGATAAAACCTCATTATTCACATGTGATTAAAACATGGTTTTTAACATGTGAATATGCGCATAACAAATTTTTTATTTTTTAATAATTTCTTCACATATGATTAAAACCTGTTACTCACATGTAATTAGATCATGCTATTCACATGTAATTAGAACTTGTTATTCGCATATGAATATGCTCAAATATAATTTTTATTTTTATTTTTAATAAATTTTGTTATTATCTGTATTTAATCACATGTGATTAAAACATGTTATTAATATGTAAATATGTGCTTAATGAATTTTTTATTTTTAAACAATTTTTCTTATTATATGTATTTAATCACATGTGATTAAACATTGTTGATCACATATGATTAAGCTATTCACATGTGATAAAACCCTATTATTCACATGTGATTAAAACCTGTTTTTCACATGTGAATATGCGCATAACGAATTTTTTATTTCTTAATAATTTATTCACATATGATTAAAACCTGTTACTCACATGTACTTAGATCATGCTATTCACATGTGATTAGAACTTGTTATTCATATGTGAATATGCTCAAATATAATTTTTATTTTTATGTTTACTAAATTTTGTTATTGATATGTAAATATGTGCTTAATGAATTTTTTATTTTTAAATAATTTTTCTTATTATATGTATTTAATCACATATGATTAAACATTGTTGATCACATATGATTAAGTTATTCACATGTGATAAAACTCCATTATTCACATGTGATTAAAACCTGTTTTTCACATGTGAATATGTACATAACGAATTTTTTATTTCTTAATAATTTATTCACATATGATTAAAACCTGTTACTCATATGTAATTAGATCACGCTATTCACATGTGATTAGAACTTGTTATTCGCATGTGAATATGCTTAAATAGATTTTTTTAAATAATTTTTTGGTGGTTGGGGTGGGGTAGGGTACATGCTGGTGGGTTGGGTTGAGCTAGCGGGAGTGGTTGGTTAAAAAAATTTGGTGGCAACATTTTTTTTTGTGAGCGGGGGGCGGTAGGATATGGTGGGTTGGAGCTGTAGTGGGTGGTAAAAAATAAAAAAAATCATAATTTTTTTTTTGTTGGCGGGAGGGAGGTTGGTATAGTGCGATAGGTTGGGTGGGGGCTAGAAGGTGGGGTGGAGCAGAATTCGATGGTAAAAAAATTTAAAAAATTTATTGGCGATAAAAAAACTAAAACTTTTTTTTTGGTGGAAGGGGCGATGGTAGGGTGGGGTAGGGTTGGGGTGGTAGGGGTAGGGTAGGGTGGGTGGGGTTGGTGCTGGTAGGTGGGGTGGATCGGAAGCGTGTGGTGAAAAATTAAAAATTTTTTTGTGGGCGGGGTAGGTGGGTATTGTGAAAGGTTTTCTGCAAACCATGAACTAAATAATCTAAGTTCACATGCAACCTATAAGGATCTATGTTTTCTTCTAATTGAACATATAACAAAACCTAAAGGCCACAAGAAAATTAACTAAAAGAATAAAACTAGAAAAACCAACCTTTTAGAATTTTCTGGAAGCTGAGCAGCAAAAATATCCTGCCTCAAATGAAAGTCACACCCAAGCTAGAGGAGAGGAGAAATCGAAAATCCAGAGAGAGATCTTGAAAGTGGCGAATTCAATATGATGTCTGGGAACCCCTATTTATAGTTTTTTTCAAATGGCCAGTTGATAAACCTTAGAGATAAACCTTTTTGAATTCAAATAAGATAAACCTTTTATCTTATAATTCAAATTCCTTTTTATCTATATATCAATTTCGAAATTCATATATTTCCATATATGGATTTCGACTTCCACTGGTCACTGTCACACTGCCACTTATTCAACTATTGAATAATTACAATTTCAGTCCCTGCACCTTTAATTAATTAATTTAATCCCCAAAATTAAATCCAATTAATTCTGGATTAATTCCTAATTAATTAATATAGTTTCTAATTAATATATTATGACTTTAATATATTAATAAACCATATATTTAATTCCTGTTGATTTATTAATCCCATAATAAATCAACCTTTCTCTCTACCGAATTTTCTACCAAACCTCCAGCCATGAGGGCAACCTAAATGGACTGTGCTTCTATTAATTAGGTAAATACTAATTATTAGTCATGGCTTAGACACCTAATCCAACAGTCTCCCACTTGGATAAGTCAATGACTATAATTACCAATTTAGCCTCTAATTAACCAGCACTTGTAGCTTCCTATAAACCAATGCCAAAACTCTGATCTAATCAGTCCTGTCCATGGATAAGTGATCAGATGATCCTCCGTCCAACAAGATATTTTCAGACTCAAGACATGGATAAAATCAATCCGGTCTGATTCACTGTTCCTCGATTTCCGATTTGCATATGACTCTTAGACTACTAATTTAGTCCCGGTTGGCCAACCATTTTAGTCAACTTCAAAATCATCGAGAGGCCTACAGATATCTGTTTCCCATTAGGGTCAAGGGACGAATAAACTTTGACTCATATAATTATGTCTTTTACCAGACAAATCATTCACAACAACACGTTTTATAACACCGAGTTACCGATGCGTTTTCGTACTATCAATGAACAACCGCTTAGTAAATCATAACTCATATGTCTTAGCTTAAAAATCAAAAGATATTATCGTCTCAACATTGCTCATGATAAAATCCATGAAGCAATCTATTGAGCGCGGGTTTATCCAATACTCAAATCTCCATTTCCAAGTACTCACGAATGGTGCAGCAATCCAATTGCAATGTCTAACTCCTTAGACAATCTATTACCAATTCATGACAGTCTTACTTCACACTTACTCCCTTAAAGCGTAATCGACTGTGGATATTTGAATAATCCAATTATTCAGAAAGTAAAACATGCAAAATGAAACACAATGATAAAGTATTGACAAGAGTAGTAAACCATAATAAATCTCTATTATTAAATCACAAGAGTCAAATACAATACATTGTTACAAGTTTCGAAACCTATCTAATTACAAAAACTTATATCATCTCTTAATCCAATGCTCCTAGCATGTTGATTATGCTTAATCCTACTCAGAGCCTTTGTCAAGGGATCTGCAGGATTATCTTCCGATGATACCCTCTTTACAAGGAGGTGACCTTCTTCTACCCTATGTCTGATGTAGTGGTACTTTCTGTCGATATGTCTGGACTTTCCATGGTCTCGCGGTTCCTTTGTCAAGGCGACCGCACCTTCGTTATCGCAGAACAGTTCCAAGGGTTCCTGAATACTCGGGACTACTCCAAGGTCACCGATAAAGTTCTTCAGCCAAGCCGCTTCCTTTGACGCCTCGCATGTAGAATCAGCCACTGTCTCTTGCTTGGAACTTTTCCAAGTTACTGCTCCACCGTTCAAAAGGAATACCCAGCCCGACTGAGACCGACCACTGTCTCTATCCGTCTGAAAGCTGGCATCTGTATATCCTTCAACTCTCAAGGTATCACTGCCACCAAGGACTAACACCATGTTCTTTGTCCTTCGTAGATACTTGAGTATATTCTTTACGGCTATCCAATGCGCCCTTCCAGGGTTTCCCTGGTACCGACTGACCATGCTCAGGGCAAAGGCCACGTCAGGGCGAGTACACGTCATAGCGTACATGATCGATCCCACAGCCGAAGCGTATGGTACTCGACTCATCTCAGCTATTTCCTCGTCTGTACTCGGACTTTGAGTCTTACTCAGTTTCGCATTACTTTGGATAGGTAGCTCTCCCTTCTTGGAATTTTCCATACTAAACCTCTTTAGTACCTTTTCCAAGTATGTACCCTGACTAAGTCCAATTAGTCTCTTCTTTCTATCTCTCAATATTCTTATCCCGAGAATATAGGCAGCCTCTCCTAGGTCCTTCATGGCGAAACATTTCCCAAGCCAAGCCTTGACATCTTGCAAGGTTGGAATATCGTTTCCCATGAGCAGTATGTCATCGACATACAGCACCAGAAAGGTGACTATACTCCCACTAGCCTTGACATATACGCAGGACTCATCCTCGCTCCTAGAGAAGCCAAACTCTTTGACTTTCTCATGGAAACAAAGATTCCAGCTGCGAGAAGCTTGCTTCAATCCGTAGATTGATCTCTCAAGCTTACACACCTTATTAGGATACTTTGCATCGACAAAACCCTCTGGCTGATTCATGTAAACGTCCTCAGTCAACTTCCCGTTAAGGAAAGCGGTTTTGACGTCCATCTGCCAAATTTCATAGTCATGAAATGCAGCTATGGCCAGCATAATCCTAATAGACTTTATCTTAGCTACTGGTGAGAAGGTCTCGTCATAGTCAACCCCTGGGGTTTGAGTAAAGCCCTTCGCAACCAGTCTTGCCTTGAAAGTGTGTACCTTTCCGTGCATGTCGGTCTTCTTCTTGAAGATCCATTTGCACCCGACTGTCTTTCGACCCGGTACATTGTCAACCAAGTTCCAAACTTGATTGTCATACATGGACTTGATCTCGCTATCCATGGCCTCTTTCCACTTGGCAGACTCAGGGCCCGCCACTGCTTCCTGGTAGTTAGCTGGTTCATCCAAATTTATCAGTGTCCTATCACTGACAAACGTGTCCCCATCCGAAGTTATATGGAACCCATAAAACTCGGGTGGCATGCTAACCCTACCAGAACGCCTAAGAGGTAAGGATACATCTGTCGGACCAACAGGAACTTCTTCCTCATGTTGGTTGCTAGTTTCTCCTACGGTTGCGTCATCTGATGACTCTTGAATTTCTTCCTGATCAATGGTACTCCCACTGTCCTCTTTGAATACGAGCTCTCTTTCTCGAAAGACCGCTCGTCTAGCTACAAAGACCACGTCCTCGCTCGGTCTGTAGAATAGATATCCAAAGGACTGTTTGGGATAACCAATGAATAAACACCTTTCGCTTCTGTCTGCGAGTTTGTCTTGAGTCTCTCGTCTAACGAAAGCCTCACAACCCCAGACTTTGATATGTGCCAACGAGGGAGCTTTCCCCGTCCACATCTCATGAGGTGTTTTTGCAACCTTCTTAGTTGGGACAAGATTGAGGATATGGGCGGCAGTCTCTAAGGCATACCCCCAGAAGTGAATGGGAAGTGAAGCTCGACTCATCATGGAACGAACCATGTCCAACAGGGTTCGGTTGCGCCTCTCCGCAACACCGTTCAGTTGTGGTGTCCTGGGAGGTGTCAACTGCGAAACTATTCCGCATTCCTTTAAATAGTCTAGGAACTCGATACTTAGATACTCTCCGCCTCTGTCGGATCTGAGCATCTTTATCTTCCTGCCTAATTGATTCTCTACTTCGTTCTTAAACTCTTTGAACTTTTCAAAGGTGTCCGACTTGTGCTTGATTAAGTAGATATAACCGTATCTACTAAAATCGTCGGTAAAAGTCACGTAGAACCGCGTGCCATTCTTTGTGGTTGATCTGAATGGACCACACACATCCGTGTGAATGATGTCCAATAGACCCTCACCTCTTTCAAATGACCATTTGAAAGGTGATTTAGTCATCTTGCCCAACAGACAAGATTCGCATACATCATCCGACTTGAGGTCGAATGATTCCAACACTCCATCCTTTTGGAGTTGGGCGATGCGTTTCTTGCTGATGTGCCCGAGCCGACTATGCCACAGACATGCCTTTTCCACATCACTAGTAGAATCAATATAATTTACACTATGTCCTAGATTGTCAACACATTTTACAGTTTCATACACACCATCACAAGGATAAGCAGTAAAATTCAAAATACCATTTTTGAAAACAGAAATAGATCCAATATTATTATCAAAAGAAAAATGAAATCCTTGTCTGAATAATGCGTGAAATGAAATAATATTTCTTGCCATTTCTGGCGAATAGCAACAATCTAATAAATCTACACAAACTTCACTACTAAGCACTAAACTGTAAACGCCGATCTTGGTAACAGGGGACAATCTCCTATTGCCCATGATCAAGTTCAGTCTACCGTGCTCCACCTCCCTGCTTTCCTTTAGGCCCTGCAGATCAGAACAAATGTGAAAACCACATCCTGTATCAAGGACCCAAGAATTAGAAGATGGTGAGTTTTTAGAGATAGTGTATATACCTGCTGTCGATGGCTTTACTTTCCCATCCTTGACATCCTGCAAGTATTTGGGGCAGCTTCTCTTCCAATGGCCCTTCTCTTTGCAGTAGAAACAGTTGGCTTCATCGGGGTTGGCCACACAAGGAATCTGGGAAGACTTGGTTCTCGAGCCATTGTTTGACGACCCGACCTGAACCTTTTCCCTCCAATTTTGTTTAGGAGGGCCCTTCCTTTTCTTTCTTTTGCCACTTCCAATGGCTAAGACGGGCTGATTAACCGAGGGTACACTTTTACCCTTCATCCCGTCTTCAGCAACTCGAAGCATGCGATGCTACTCAGTCAGGTTAGCCTGATTGTTGTTCAAATGATAAGCCAGCCTGAACTGGTCATAAGAACTCGGTAGGGAGTTAAGCACTATGTCAACGGCCAACTCCTCCGGTACAGGCATCGCAAGCTTTCTAAGCCGCTCTACGTAACCTTGCATTCTTTGCACATGGGCGCATATGGACTCTCCATCTTTAGGTTTGCTGTTCGTGAAGTCCTTGACCACTTCGCACCTTTCGATGCGCTCTTGCTTACGGAACTTTTCCGCAAGCTCACGGTGCATCTCATAGGGCCAGTAGTCTTCGTATATTCTCTGCAATTCGGGGTTCATTGTGGCAATCATGATGCAGGCCACTTTGGTCGCATCATCAGAATGTTTTTGGTACGAGGCAATTTCCTCGGGAGTAGCAGTTTCGGGGTCGATCTTAGAAAAATCATAATTAATTCTATAAAAATCGGATTGACCTCAAACCAGTGCACAAAGTTTGCAAATTGAGTCTAGTTTAAGTGGTAAAAATTTTGTAGATCGCGACGCGACGGGGTATGGGATCGCGACGCGATCTTTGTCGGCAGTGTTATTGAGTGCGTGATGAAGTAAGCGCTTACGTATGAGATAGGGACGCGATCTGGGGTTGGATCGCGTCGCGACGGGGGTCCAGGAGGCCTATAAATACGAGTTCTCAGCCTCATTTTGAGGCAAAACACACACCAAACACATATAAGATATAGAGGAGTGTTCTGGTAAGGAAAATATGTTGAGGGAGGATGATGGGAGGTGAGAAACGAGTGGTAGCTAGCAACGAGGTGCTCGGGAACTGTCAGCGGTTCAGAACGGGAAATGTGACAGGACTCCGAGAAAACGGCAATCTCAGGTGAGTAATCGCTACCGTATCTCCCTAATAGTTTATATGTATTAAACTATAAAATACGAATGGTGTAATAGACTTATTTCCAATAATTCATAATTCCAAGGGTAATGCCGATTGATTTACTTACGGGCACGGTGACTAGGCCGATTACTTGGGATCTGGTTGTTGGATTTTCCGAAAGGCTAAAATGCTGAAAGGATCCTGCCACCCCAACTAATCTTCTACCTGGCCGTTCTTTACTTGATAAATCATGGAGTGCCGTATTGGAATTATTGAAGGAAATATAAAGCTGTAAAGTATTATAATAATACTTATGTGGGAAACAGGTGTGTTGTCGTGAGGGTAAGTCGAAATTATAAATCTAAAAGTATCACAAGATGATACTGAGCAGAGTGATTAAGTAATGGTATATAATGCATGTCAGGGGACTGCAAGATTTACCATATAATAATAAAACACGAGGTAATCATAGATGTACTATGACCATACCTGTATGAGAAAGCCGTTAAGTGAATCGGTATACTGTGAGACGGTATAAGTATTCGTGAAAGCTAATACCAAATAATAAATAAAAAGAGGTGACAGTAGCTAAAGAGGTGAGTCGTGACGATGTAAGATAAGACTGTGTGGGACAGTCTAATAGTGAGTATCAGTGGATGATACTGTATAGCAAGTGACGTCGGGTAATACGGTAGTTTCACAGTGTGAAGTACGAGTCGGATAGGACTGTGAAGATGGCAGGAATGGTGATCCTGTAACGTGTGTGACCATATAGGTCATACTGTGATTAGATTACTCACTAAGCTTTATAGCTTACCCTGTTGTTTTATGTGGTTTTGCAGGATAGGTAACGCTTGGCTTGGATCATGGGACGATCCCTGGTGATATTATCCTGTAAATTCCAGGCTAAAAAACTGGGCGTTACAGAGAGTAGGTGAAAAAAAATAAAAAAAATTTGGTGGGCGGGGAGTGGGTTAGGGTAGGGTAGGGTGGGGTGGGTAAATAGGGTGGGTGCTGGTGGGTTCGGTGGAGCGGGTAGGTGGGTAAGGTTGCGTGGGGTGGGTGCTGGTGGATGGGGTGGAGCGGAATTGGGTGGTAAAAAAATTAAAATTTATTTTGGTGGGCGGGGAGGGTGTGGTTGGGTAGGGGTGGCATGGGGTGGGTAGGGTAGGGTGGGTGCTGGTGGGTGGGGTGGAGCCGGAGTGGTTGGAAAAAAAATATTTTTTTTGGTTGGGGGGGGGGGGGGGGCGGGGTGGGTAGGGTAAGGTGGGTGTTGGTGGATGGGGTGGAGCGGGAGTGGTTGTAAAAAAATAAAATTTTTTTGGTGGGCAGGGGGGGTAGGGTAGGGTGGATGACGCTGGATAAGGGACGTGGTGGAGATGGGTGATAGTGGAGGCGTAGAAGTTTGGTGGTGGTTGCGGTGGAAAGGGGCGGAGGGGGGCCTCTTATAAAATTGTGTGGCTTATATTTGTTCTTATGTTCTCAATTTCAATAATTATTGAAATTGTTCTCATTTGAACCTTCATCTATATATATATATATATATATATATATATATATATATATATATATATATATATATATATATATATATATATATATATATATATATATATATATATATATATATATATATATATAGAGAGAGAGAGAGAGAGAGTTAGGATCTTTTGAGAACCACGAGTCCCCCGAGAACTCCCAAACCGATTTTTTTTCAAAAAACCGACCTCATATGCCTCTAAAACGCACACTTTTAAGCATTTTCGAAAAAAAATTCCGAAAAACACCTTTTTTTTTAAAAAAACTTTGCACATGTGCAAAAAAAAAAAAATTTGCACATGTGCAAACTTTTTTATACGTACACTTTTTTTGAAATTTTTTTTACAGAACACCTTAAATATATGTTAGAAAGACATCCATAAAAAACTTGAAAAAAAATGTACGTATAAAAAAGTTTGCACATGTGCAAAGTTTTTTTTTTGCACATGTGCAAATTTTTTTCAAAAAAAAAAAAAGTCGTTTTTTCGGAAATTTTTTTCAGCGCCCCGGCACCTATTTGAGCGTTTTAGAGGCCTATGTGGTCGGTTTTTTGAAAAAATATCGGTTTGGGAGTTCTCGGGTTCTCGGGGTGAAGTTGGTTCTCAAAAGATCCTAAGTCTCTCTCTCTATATATATATATATATATATATATATATATATATATATATATATATATATATATATATATATATATATATATATATATATATATATATATATATATATATATATATATATATATATATATATATATATATATATATATATATATATATATATATATATATATATATATATATATATATATATATATATATATATATATATTATAAAAGAAGCATATTTCCAAGCACCACATTGATTTGAAACTCCCATGTCTTTTCATATTTCCAATGATTATTCAACATAAAAATATAATTTTTTTTCTCTTTGTCCCACATTGATTCTCATACATATATGACCTTCAATCTTTCTATTATATAATGCCACTTATTTGCTTCCACTATCCATCAAGTTTGATTATAATATGACTTTCAAATATACTATTAGTGATCATTTTATCATAAAACAAGTTTTATCGTAAAGTTTTAAATTATTCTACTAATCTTTTTCAACTTTTTTAAGTATTGAAATTCAAAACTTAAAATTAAATTACTCAAAATTTTTAAAAACATGATTACGTTAAAAGTTTATATGTCATTTGTAAAAAATGAAATCGATGTAAACAATTTTCGACTCATAAGTATGTATATACATAAAAGTTTTCATTTGTGAACGTTTTAAATATCTCATATAAAAAGACCATTCAAAACAATATGATTAAACATTAATAATTTAACTTTTACCATATTATTTTGATTATTTCTTTGTCCCACATTGCTTCACACATCTATTTAACATTTCATCTTTCCTTTATATGATACCACTAATTTGATTACATTATCCATCAATCTTGATCATAATATGACTTTTAAGTATGTCGTACTAAAAAATGACAATGATGTTGACGTTTTTTTAGATTTACCGCAATATATATATATATATATATATATATATATATATATATATATATATATATATATATATATATATATATATATATATATAATAGCAAACGTTTAAGCATTGTTCAAACAAACTAAATTGAACTATATATATATATATATATATATATATATATATATATATATATATATATATATATATATATATACACACACACACACACACACACACACACACAATAAGAAAATGTTATCGAAACAATATGCATTTATCTTTCA
This sequence comes from Cichorium intybus, assembly GCA_023525715.1. Classification (NCBI taxonomy): domain Eukaryota; kingdom Viridiplantae; phylum Streptophyta; class Magnoliopsida; order Asterales; family Asteraceae; genus Cichorium; species Cichorium intybus. The sequence continues at coordinate 40,918,880 of CM042011.1, read as the reverse complement.
CCACAGTAAGTTGACGTTTTTTATTTCTTTCAGATTGCATCGCACATTTATATTTCAATCTTTATCATACCACAGTTTCCGAAGTGTATTATTAATTAGTAGTCAATTTATCATAAAAACATATTTTTATTTCATAGTTTCAATAGATTTTACTATTTTGTTTTAGCTTCAAAATCATTGAAACTAAAAATATAAATATTAAATTGGGTTAAAAACAAATTAGGTTGCAAGTTCATAATGTCATAGTTCAATATGTGGTGACAAAGTTGATAACATTTTTCGATGTAATAAGATTTATGTATATAAGAATTCAGATAGTAAATGTTTGAACATCGTTCAAAGTTGAAACAGATTTATTTATCTACATAATAAATTTGAATACTTTTATCATGTATCACATTAATTTGAATACTTTTAGAAAAAAATAGAAGTGGGTACCCATCCAAATTTTACAAAATCGGTCTTAAAGCTCGAACCAGTGGTTTAACCGTTGTCTAAGCCGGTTACAATCAATAACATAAAAGAAAAAATATATTAAGGAAATAATTTTAGCCTCTTTACTTATAAAGACTTGCTTTCCCTTGGAATTTGTTTATTAAACTATGTGGGATGAGAAATATATTAGCCTATTTACTTATAGATGTTTGATTTCACTTTAGTTGTGTTTCTTAAGCAATGTGGGATAAGAAAATGAAACCAAATAACACTTAAAAGAAAGTTTGATCCCACATCGTCGTGATAAACCAACTTAAAAAAAAATTTATTCTATAAATAAACGTCATCCTCAAAGTAAAACAATTATATAAATGATTAGTCAGTTTTTATCGTTGGAAACATTTCCAAATATTAAATTTCTAATAAATATATAGTAAAAGTTTTATATATTTTATTTTAATGAGTTCGAACTTTAAAAATACAGTGGGTCGATCTCGATATGAACTATGTATTCCTTTATCAAGTTGCACAAAACAACATGCACCATAATATATAATCCAATTTTAAACTTTCGTGATACAGTTTGTGCTTTTCAAAATCTCAAATCGTATAATTGGTGCGATGTGCGGTTTTGACTATATATCGTACGGTAAACATAATTGAAATATGCCTCTATTTTTATTAATAAAAGCTTATTATTCAAAATATTTGAGTGACAATGAAAGCCTTTGCAAAACTATAGCAAAAGACATACAATATCCCTCAAATTTATCAATACACAAAGTGTAAGTAGATGATATTAAAATGATGTAGTTTGGGATAACTATTTATCTTGAACCATATTAATTCTAATTTTATTTAATGAATTGTATTCATTTATTGTAATTTTTACAGTTTTTGTATTTAAAAATTTGATACCCATGTATCTATTATCATATAATTGAAAATAATACATACATTTTATATAAAGTTTTTTAAAAATGTATGATAATAACATGTGTTTGTATATATTTTAACTATATAATTTTTTTTCTGCGCAACGCGCGGGCATTCGCCTAGTATATATATAAAACTAACAGGAAACTAGTAAAAAAGTACACAACACACTAAAAGAAATAATAGCAAGAGAAAGGCTCTTCAATCAACCAATCCAATTCATTACAGTTGTTACGCCTATTGTAAATCCAAAAAAAGAAACACGAAATAAGTCATCGAAGATGTCCGTTTTCTTAGGATTTGCCGATCCAATAATCTGATTGTCACGTAACTTCCAACGCACCCAAAAACAGTAATAATCATCACATCGAAGCATTTTCTTTGTGTATCTCTGAAATGCACATGGCCAACCCACTAAATCAGACTGTCAATCCACATATTATTGGGGCGGGTCGATCACCGACCATCAACCAATAAGGGTTCAGACTTCCCAAGTATGAGAACAGTCAGCAAAGACATGGTGCACCGTCTTAATGTCAACAAGGCATGTAGAACACAAAACCGAATCCAAATCAATACCTTTACCCGCCAACTTCGAGCGAGTAATCATACGAGAAAAACCGATATGCCAAAGTAAGATATTCACTTGATAGAGATATAAGTATTCCATCTCACAGAAGAGACGGTAAAGGAATCTGAAGGCTCCAATGTTCACCCCAAAATGTTCCTTTGTGTCGGTCAAAACTTGAGTCTGCATCAAAGAAAGCAAGTCTTCCCACTTGTTCTCCTCCATTCCTCCTCTCGAAGCCCGTCTAAGGAAAGACACAAAAAGACCCAATGAACGATGATAAAAAATTTGACAATTTCTATGAAGATCTAAAGCACAGACTCGAAGGAACTATTGGTGTAGCATAGCACCATTAATCCATGTATCCAACTAGAATCTAGTATCTAACCCATTTCCACTTGAATTTTGAAAAATTATTGCAAGTCAAGACATTTGGAGCGTAAATAACTAATAGAACAAACTATACCAATCCATTGACATTTAGATTTATTTCTGATATGTAAATGCCGAAGACGACCATCAATACTTTAGTCGATCTAAATATGGAATGTACATTAATTTGTATTGTATCTCTATATGTTTATTAATCCCTTGATTAGCAGGTTTCTGTTTGTAACCCTATTTTATGCACATAGCTTAATAACGAGAGGATATCAATTTTACCAAACCTACAAACACTTTACGAGTTATTACAATAATGTCACCTTAAAAATATTGTCCGACTATTTGATTAGGGACACAAACGTAAAACACAATCTTTGCATATAACACCATCATATGTGACATGTAACGCCCGACTAAACCATACGTTGTACATCTTACAAGTTTATACAAAACATACATTTTCATATCAAAATGATGTACAAAATATGAGCACACTGTCAAGTTAGATCATAGATCATGTACAAGGTAACAAAATATATAGATGATTTATCATATGATTGAAACTGGTTCACATATACAAATATACTAACAAAAGATGGACATGATGACAAAAGGACTCTCACTGCTCACGAACGACATTGCCTTTAAAGCTACCTGGTCCTGAAACGTCATTAAATAACACATATGTAAGCTGAAAGCTTAGTGAGTAACTTTTAAAAGATTTCATTCATCAAGTTATACACCAAACAAATAATGTACACCATAGTCATATCATACGGAAAATCTCAAGTGTATATATATATATATATATATATATATATATATATATATATATATATATATATATATATATATATATATATATATATATATATATATATATATATATCATTCACACCATGCTATTTATACAACAAAAGAGTTTACACCAATTTGAAGTATCACCAAGAGTTTATAGGCTATACACCAGCCTATTGAGACCCTTCATCGGTCTCATTATAATCACTTATTAGTAGGCTATTCACGAGCCCAAAACACCAGAATGCACCAAGGGATTTCACACCTATCCCGTGTTTACCACCATGTACTTAAAGTTTATCACCTTTTCTTGTAGATATATTTATTTTCCAAAGTTATAGATACATTTCAATATTCCATATTCAACATACATGATATAACAAAAGAAGGCCATATGTTACTCACCTTAAGTTACTCACTAAAGCAGTAGCATCCCTAATACAACTCAACCATAATATAAACATATAACCTCTATTGCTCTTACCTCATTAACCTTTCAATAATCCAAGCTATTAAAACCAAAATAACAGCTAGACAAAGATTCCTTACCTTGATTTATTGATTCTAGCACCAAGTTTGATAGAATTTCACCATGGATTAGAAGATTAGATCCCTTCCCTTCCTGAGAATCGTTTTCCCACTTTTCCCGACCTAAACCCCCTTTCCAATGAGAATGACCGACTAACTACTCTAAGTGGGTTTTACTGTCATCAACATTGTAACGCCCCAAAATCCAGAGTAAATTTTTCGTTTTTAAAAACGATTCGTATACATAAAATGTGTTATAAAATAGAAACCATACAATTAAAACTTAATATTTAAAACATATAAAAATCGTTTTCATTAAAAACGTTTGCAAACATTATCCAATGGAAGACTTGATTACCAAAACCTCAGATGTGATATAGTCGTGCTGTGCTCCAAGCTCAAGCCAGCAAATACCTGAAAAACAGTTAGAGTGAAAGAGTAAGCACAAAGCTTAGTGACTTCCCCAAAATACCACACAATACAACACATACAGCACACTCAAACGAGTCATGGTCTCCAAGATCACCCCGAACAACCTGACTCTCGGGCTCACCCCGATCTACCCCGACTACGACTCGCAGGCTCACCCCGTTCCGCCCGTCGTCGGCTCAATGCATGGACTCTCGGGATCACCCCGATTCGTCCGCCTCTTGGGTTCACCCTGATCCACCATCACATGACAACCCCCTCCTAAAATAGTATCAACACTAAACTACATACCAATCACAGAAGCCAAAGCATTCAGATTGACCCAACGGGTCCCTACTCTATCACACAATCACATAGATAGGACACGAACTCCCTCGTATACAACACTACACATCTTGAAGTAAAGCTACAACACATGTAACGTCACCCAAAGTATAGTGAGAAAACTCATCTGATCCGCAAATCCAAGCAGCACTCCACACGCGCGTCCTCAGATCCCGACAATGCGAACCTCCTATTAAAAATAAACCTCACTTAGAATTTCCTAAACCCCAAACATGATAATCCTCTAAGATCGGTATCTCAAACCCTCAATTTTGACTAAAAGTTAAATTGTTCAAAGAGTCAACGTTCAATGTCAAAGTCAAAGTCAACGATCAACAGCCAGTTAGCGCCGCTATCTCCCCAAGATAGCATCGGTAACTAAGAACAGTCTCAAACCTCATCGCGAACCATGATTGAGTTAGCGCCGCTAACTCCTCTATTCAGCCAAAATCCTCCAAAAACTCTTAATCCTTTAAGCCATGGTCTTAACCCTTCCAGTACCCTTCTAAACATCCCCTAGGTCCATAAAAACCTAGCTTTATCGTTCAATCATAGCCATGCAAGCTCATGAACAGGATCCAAATCCAAAATGGTCAAAAGCTCAACAAAACAACCAAAGAGAGTTTGGCTCACTCTCTAGACTAACTTAATAGCTCCAAATGAAGACTTAAAGGCATAAAGTTCTGAAGTTTATCCTTCCCAACCAAGGATAACCCGAAAAAGAGACCATTACTCTATTTAATCCATAAAATCCCACATAAATCATAAGAAGAACTTTAATAATGTAAAAAGGTGGGAACTTCACTCGCAATGGTCCAGAAACAGGAGCTCTAGCTGATTTCCACTTGAAAAATGCATTCTAGCAACACTATGCATATTCTAGCATCATCATGACATCAAAAATTCATCTAAGAATATCAAAATCAACAAAAATCTTTCCAAAAAGACTTGAGAGAGAAAATAAGACGATTTGGGGCTGAAAATGAATGAATGACTGCTGCCTCTAGGGTTTCCCTCCTTAAATATGGCCCATAGCTCAAAATCTGGGGTTTTGGCCCAAAAACAACAGTTAGCGTAGCTAACCATAGGTTAACGTCGCTAATTGCACATTGTGCCAACCCACTACCACAGCTCTCTCTTAGCGACGCTATGACCCAACCATAGCGACGCTATGGACCAAGTAATAACGACGCTAAGGACTTCAACAGCAACGCTAACTAAAGTTTTCTCCAAAATCCAATTCTCTTAACATTAAATTTGGGATTTTCGGGATTAAGGTCTTACAAGCACTTAGCGTTGCTAACACCCATTATTAGCGTCATTATTTAACATTTAGCGTCCTACTTTCATTAGCGTCGCTATCTCTATAAGAGCCTTAACTTTTTATCTCTCATAACCTTTTGCCAAACAACCTTCACCACTACATCTAAACTTTATATTAAGCTAATTAATAAGTATTCTACTTAAATTCCATCACAAAACATCACCAACTGTCAAATTCAATCGATTTCTACATTTAACATATCAACTTATTTTCAAAATTATATCATATAAGTCATAAACTTCCAAATCATTCTATTTAACTTACCAACATGCTAATTTACATATATATACACACATGTTTAGAGGTGTTACATGACATATGTCGATGAAACAAAATACAAAATCGATTATAATGAAGTCTCGACATATTTTTTCTTTATTTCTTTTATTTTTTAAAATTTATAATTTTTGTAATCTTTTTCTATCATTTATTTTTCTGATATTTTATTGTTTTTATCTTTGTATTTTTAAAGTTTTTAAAATTTTAACTTTTTATTTTAGTACACTTTATATATATATATATATATATATATATATATATATATATATATATATATATATATATATATATATATATATATATATATATATATATATATATATATACTAGTTGTGTACCCGCGCAATGCGGCGGACAATAATAGGAGGAAGGGGTAAAGTTCGACGAATTAGTTTTCTTTCCAATGTTCGTTTTCTTTGGGTATGAGTTATTCGGCGGATTTGTGTCGTGGTTCGACGACCCACCGGTGTGTCGCCGGTCTAATGGAAGTATATTAATCACGTGGGTTTGCAATAAAGGTTTAAAATTTAAACGCTTCAAAAAGTTGTCAAGAATCAAAGTATTGTAATATATTTGAATCATAAATGTTAAATTATAATATTTTTGAGTTATAACATATTAATTATAAACATATTGAATTATAACATTTTTAATAATTATTTGATTTAATTGTTTCGCGTTTCATTTGCAATATTTTAAAACAGTTGTAACACTGTAAAGTAAAGTATAGAATGATGTCTAAACAAATTTATTTTTAAAATTTACTTTTAAAAAAAATTATAATTTTAAAAATTTAACAAATATTTAAAGATTTTTTATTTGGCTAAACAACATTTCACCTATTTTATAAAAACTTGGATGTAAACGTGGCATGTCCCTAGTGGCGGATTGGAGACTGATACGCCGGCTCTGCATATCAAAAAGTTACGGAGTTCTCCAAGCTTCCCAAGTGGCTCCTTCCAAACTCGAATTCCATATTTCATTGACTCACTCTCTACAAACTTGAAATCCCAACAGTACCCCGAACACATTAATCAAAACTCTCCAGCGGCAAGGACCTTTAAGTAACTTTACATCACGCCGGCACCGTATCTATATAGCCGCCGTTATCAGAGGGAATGTTTGTTTCCCTTGTTTCTCTTTCTCTCCCTTTCTCAAACCATGATGATCTCAGATAACCCTCGACTGGAAAAATCCCGGACGGTGAAATCTCGGTACCTATCACCCGTCTCCTCGGCCGAACGACCACCATCTCTACCGCCTTCTCCGAATAACAACCACCCTCTCTCTCCCAATCGCCATCAGAAACCCAAATCATCTTCAAAAAGCACTGGATTGCTTCGTGGAGTTTGGCCTTCTTCCACTCCCCAGTCCTCAAAATCCCATAATGATAATCTACCCACCGCCGCCACTGCCGTTACCACGCTCGCTGATTACCTTGGAAACGATCGGAAAAAGGATGACGTTGGTCCGAAGTTTCTTAAGCAAAGAAGCTGTTCGGAGTTTAGTCGGTTTGAGAGTAATCCAAAGAAACAAAACAACTTGAAGGAGAATCATAAGCCCATTTTCGGAGGTGGGTCGATGAGATATACCGGAAAGTTCAGGTTCCCCGGAAGATCATCATTTTCTTCTTCACCAACCTCATCCGATGACGGAACTAGAGGAAAGCTGACAGGTGCGTTCATCTCCTTCAGTTTTAGCGGTTAATAAATATGTTTAAAATTTAAAAATAAAATAAAATCATAAATTACAAAATTTTCGTACCTCAAAACAAATTTTGTTTACTTCTACTTCATTTTAGATAACACGTTTCGTTTTTTAATATATATGATAACATAGTTTTTGTACGAAATATGTTTTTTTTTTATTAAAATGTTCAAAATTTTACTTGACTAATTCATGCGAGGTTATAACTCGGTGAAAGAATAAAATTTATTGAATAGATGATAAAAAAGAAAACATTATGCCTTTAATTGGTAAAAATTGAAACATTGATGCATAATTTAGTAAAAGATAAAATATTATTACATATATAAATCAATGTTGTATATTTTAATACTATGATAAAACATGGTTGCTTATCTGATCTAAAAGCATCTTTATTACATTTATTGGAAAAAGTTTATATATTTGCAATTTGCATAAACACATTACGTAGAATCATAAAGTTTGCGGTCCACCCTTTTTCAAGATAAATTGCTTCTAAACCTTCGTACTTTTATATACAGAATCACGTACCGACTTCTTTTAATCTTTGTATTTTTAAGTACGAATAAATCGACTAAATGATCATACTTAAAAGGATATATAAACTGATTAAAAACTTTATTTATTATAATTTATAATTTATTATCTTTACACACTTCAAATTTTGTTGACCTTTTTACATTTGATGGGACTAGCTAACCGACTTAAGATGCACTACTTCTAAAGGTTTGCATTATGAAGAAATAATCGGGCACTCGGACAGAATTCTTATATCTGTTGTGGTGAACTCAAAGTGATCTAAGAACAATCACAACAGAAAAACTCTTTAATTTATTAAGTTTTGTATGGGTCCTATAAATCTTATTTAATTATAAATTCACAAGCAAAGTGAAGAAATTACGTGATGAAGAAGCTCTAAGGGAACGTTTAGTTAGCGGAATCCAACGGAATTGAAAGTGGAGATTCCATTGATGACATGTCCAGTCGCCAAATAATTTCAATTCCATCAGAATTCTTTATCCAAGTATGATTGATCTTGTCTTTATAGGAAAGGGTTGAATATACTCAAGAGTCAAGTCCATCCTTCATCTTATTAAAAGATATCCTCGCTATATATATATATATATATATATATATATATATATATATATATATATATATATATATATATATATATATATATATATATATATATATATATATATATATATATATATATATATATATCGAAGTAATAAAACTAAGATTAAATTACAGATACTTACAATAAACAAAGTATATCACAATACTATTGAGTTTTATAAATTTGTACAAATTAAGGTACCTTCAAATTCCAATTTCATTGATGGATTCCATATATTATTTCCATTATTTTCAAAAACATTATACGAACCAAACGCACCCTAAGTTTTTTTTCTCTCTCATGCAGATATAATTCCCGGGAGATTATCAGTTGACGAAAATAAACTTCGTCAAAGATCGTACTCCCGGACAAAATCAGATCATTCTTTCTCAGATGATTCCGAGTGTAGTGATATGGGATCTCCATTCATCTCAAACTCTCCCGCATCATACATGGCACCCACACTAAGCTCTAGAAAATCCGCAATAGAAAAGGTGATGAAAAAGGCAAATTCGTTGTCAAAATGGGGTTCATCAGCAAGCCGACCTGAATCACCTCCAACACCAACAAGTACGTCGTTTTCGAGATCGAAGCCTCCAACGAGTCCCTCGAAAAAGGGAAAAAAGAATTTTTTGCATATGGGTCTTGATTTGATCAAAAGTAAGAAAAACGGGTCAGATTGCTTGTCACCACTCGGGTCGGGTATGGGTATGGTGGAGAGTGTCCATCAGTTAAGAATGATGCATGGAAGTTGGATGAGGTGGAGGTATGCCAATGCTAGGGCAAATGTTGCTAATGAAACCCTAGAAGACAAAGTTAAGGTATGTTACCAACTTTGACTTTTTCATGGTCGAACACATTAGATTAAGTTCCAAAAATGGTTCCTCAGTATATTGGTCTTTATGGATATGGTCAGTCTTTCATTTTTTGCATTTTTATCTCTGAAAAGACAGTCTTTTATGGATTTAGAAGGCTTTAAAAACGTTTTAGGGACCAAAAGAGAAACAGTAAAAGATATGAACCATATTATACAAAACAATATACGGGAGGGATGATAAAAGTGATTTACTTTTTAACTTATTTTTGATTAGTTTTATTACTTACATGTGAAATGAAGAAATATAAAAAATAACAAAAAAATACGGATCAAATATATTAGTGTAAATATATGTGGAGCCCAAGAGTGTCTCTCCAAAAGAGCCCTTGTGGAGAGAAGGGAGACTCCAACATATATACACACTAATGAGACCGTGTCGCACCAATGTGGGATACACTAACACTCCCCCTCAGAGACGTAGGCTCGATGAGGTTACAGGGTGCGGGACACTGACTCTGATACCATGTAAATATATGTGGAGCCCAAGAGTGTCTCTCCAAAAGAACCCTTGTGGAGAGAAGGGAGACTCCAACATATATACACACTTATAAGACCGTGTCGCACCAATGTGGGATACACTAACAATTAGAAAGTGTACTCCAAGGCATAATCAAGTTTAGTCATAAAATATGCATCATTACTTCTAGGGTAAATAGCATGTAATAGCAAATTAACATGGGGCGGGTGACGGGTTGATACATGAGATAATCAAGGGTAATTACGATTTACTCTTATTGTTGATACATCTAAATTCACATGTTAACATTTTTGGGTTGCACGATTTACCACAGAAAGATTTATTACACGTGTGGGAAAACATGGCGAAGTTGCAACAATCCGTGTTACAGAAGAAATTACGATTGGAGAAAGAGAAGTTAGAAATGAAGCTCAACTTCATACTTCATGCCCAAGTGAGCATTTCACTTAAAAACGACATGTGTTATACAATTTAAATTTTTAATGATGCATCCTAATTACTAGTCTCTTGTCTCTTGTAATGCATGATTATCGTGTAGATGAAAATGTTGGAAGGATGGAGAGACATCGAAAGGAAACACACATCGAATGTTTTGATGACAAAAGATTGTTTAGAGGGTGTTGCTTGTAAGATACCCCTCATCGAAGGTGCTAAGGTATTGCCCTTTCAATCACGAAATGCGAGATTTCTTTAGTTTTCATGAAAGAAATTTGGAATATATTTTTATTTAGAAATGAAAATTTGGAATTTATTAAAGAGCAAATTGTAGGAAATAGCAATGTACTTTACTTTTTTACCTAGAAAACAATGCAATTACATTTCATAACCCATAACAACATTGTACTTATGTTTTTAAACGCTAATAGCAATACGTAACCCATAATAACAATGCATTTTACGTTTCTTCACCCATAATAGCAACATACTTATGTTTCTTTACCAGTACGATCAATATGTAACAAATACAATATATTTTCCGTATTGGTAACGAAATAGGCGTGTTGCTATCATGGGTTAAAAATAAAGTACATCGGTAACGAATACAAGCATGTTGGTAACGAATACAAGCATGTTGATATCATGGGTAAAAAAAATAAAGTACATTGGTATTATCAACTAAACGGTTTCAAAGACATTGCTATTATAGGTAACGATATATGTTTCTATCATATGTAAAAGAATAAAGTACATTGCATATATTGAAGCAAATTTAGAGTATGTTGTTTTACTCAGCCATTTTCTAACACGGTAAAAAATGTCACTTATTATCATAATATCCATTGAACATTAATGTGGAGGTGTTTGTATTACGTTGGTCCAACATGGTAGAACTACGTACGTCATAACATCAAAATTATTCATAGAAAAAAGTTTTACAAATTATGTATGCATGATAAACCCTTAGAGTTTTAAATTTGAATGCAAGTAGTTTGATTACAAAATTTTGAATTGATTATTTGTTTGTGTGTGTAGATGGATCCTCAAACATCTTTGCTTACACTTAGACACGCAACAGATTTGGTGGCCGCAGTCATGTCCACGATGTCATCTCTAATGCCCACGGTATGATCATGTGTGCACTTTCAAGAATAAAAAATATCAACCTTTCATGAGTTACTTGTCATAAAAAAATATTAATTGCATTTTAACAGGCTTACGTGACCGTTTCAACGTTTTCGGAGCTTGCAAAGGTTATGATCGAGGAGAAATTATTGCTTGAAGAGTGCCTCGAACATTTTAGAGTCATTTCAGCATTAGAGGTAATCATTTATAACCAAATTTCTTTTTCTAACTTAATATAAAAACTTAAACATGTAACATGTTAATGTGCTTTTATATTTTTCATTTTGTTAGCATTATCACAATTTTTTGTCCTAAAAGAAGTTTATCAATGGATTTTTATTTTGTCACTAAATCTTAATTTACAGTTTAGCATATGATACTAATTTTGTTTTTTTATTGTGTGTGACAGATTGAAGAGAGGAGTCTTAGGTGTAATATCATTGAGTTTGCTTCATTTGACAATCAACAATGACAAGATCACAATTAGACCCATGGATAGTCGTAGATGAAAAAAATACATACAACGATCCAAAGAATTGTAAAGTGAGTTTTTTTCTTTTATTGAGAGGTAAATGATGTGTGTTGGATTTAATTTTAGTACTCTTTCTATTTTAAAAGAGTAAATCGCAGTAAATAACAATGCATTTTTTTCAATGTAGACAATGTACTCTATTCTTTCACTCATAGTAGATATGCACTTATATTTCATCATCCAAAATAGTGTAGTAGTTATATGTTTTTCGTGTTAATAAAAATATGTAATCCATAATAGAAATGTACTTATATTTACTTACATATAATAACAATGTACTTATAATTATTTATACATAATCGCACTATATTTACATTTATCTACCATTAGCAACAATATTAAGAAATATATGTAGCAAATAATATACATTGTTCATATCGGTAGCAAAACCGAAGCATGATGGTATAAGATGCATTGCCATCATTGGCAATAAAATATAAGTACATTGCTATTACAAGTAAATAAATATAAGTATTTTGCTATTATAAGTAAATTATAAATATGTTGCTATTAGGGATAAGAATAAAATAATTCGCTCATACCTTTAGGGAGATTAAAGTATAATAATACTAAGAGCATCAACAATGCAATTTTAATGAAAATTAAATGGAGAGAAAGAGGGTTGATGTGGCATTGTATGAGATCAGAATGCTTTGATGACAGTGGCGGACCAGTGTGTTAGGAAGGGGGGAGGTGCCTCCAACAAATAATTTTTTTTACATAAAATTAATAGTAATTTAAATTTAAAAATATTTTTTAATAGGAAATTTTTTTGTACCCCCAATAACAGGAGGTGCTTAAAATCGCCACTGTTTGATGATGTAGAAGTTGAGTAAATGAAGAGTTCAGTCCCCCATTAAACGGTTAAATGGGGCCTTATTTCTAATTAATCAACAAAAAATAACATGCTAATTTGACAATCCATTAAACTTTGAATGAGTATAAGAATTAAACTTTATAGAGTTCAATGGATTATGAAGGCTCAAAGGAACAAAGAAGCAAAACTGATTTTAATGTTATGTCTAAAATGCCCTGAATGAGAATATTTTTTTCAAGAAAACTTAACAAATGCTCTACTCGAACATATTTTATTTAACTAAATTTGTATTATGTTAACATCGATATTGCACAGCAAGTTGAGGAACTGATCGGGAAGTTTATGAATGAAATGGAAGTATGAGAATCATAAAAAAGGGCTAGATGGGCGGACGTTCTGGGGGTTCGGTCCAACCATCAAGCCCAAATTCATTCATTTAAGGCTCAATTTCATCATTTTCGTTTTGTATCAGTATTTTCACTTTTTTTTTTCATGTACGTTTATTCAGTAAACACATGATTCTTCTAATAGCATACTATTTAGGTAAATAACTATAATCTATTTTTGTTATTTTTGATTTTGAGAATTCTGATTGTACATGGAAAAGTAGAACTGTAGTTTTAAAAGGATAATTGCTTCTATCTTTTAACTTATTGGGTACTTTAATTAATCCGAATAAACTTGATTCTTTATCCTCAACATTCGACCACTAAATTTCTCCTACTTTAACTATGGACCCCATAAAAAATAGTTATTGAAAATGCTAACATTTATTAGTTGATCCAATTTTTTCCTTCCTTTTTCACCTTTTCTTCCAATTATTATGATTCTCTCTTGTTTTGCAGAGAAGACGAAGAAAAGGTCGTTTCTTTATTCTTTTTTCTTTCCCTCAATCCGAAATCCTATCTCATAAAAAACCCTTAAGTTGGAAACTTGATTAAATATCTAGAGATTACAAAAAACAGCCAAAATGAATGATCTCTTCTCTAGTTCTTTCAAAAAAAATCTCGATGACGTGGAGGCCGGTGGCGGTGGTGCCGCCATGAGTGACACCGTTGATCTCGATGAATTCTTCCAAGATGTAGAAAACGTGAAAGAAGACATGGCCGGTGTTGAGAAATTGTACAAGAAGCTACAAGAATCGAATGAGGAAAGTAAAACGATCCATAATGCAAAAACAATGAAGCAACACCGTGCCAAAATGGACTCGGATGTAGAACAAGTATTAAAACGTGTCAAGGTCATTAAAGGAAAGCTCGTGGCCCTTGACAAGTCAAACGCCGAGAACCGAAAGGTTCCCGGTTGTGGCCTTGGCTCGTCCACTGACCGCACACGTACGTCTGTGGTCGGTGGATTAGGGAAAAAACTTAAAACCATGATGGACAATTTTCAAGCATTGCGGGCCCGAATGAACGACGAGTACAAGGAGACAGTTGGGAGAAGATATTATACAATTACGGGTGAACAAGCAAATGATGAATTAATCGAGAATTTAATATCTAGTGGGGAAGGTGAAGATTTTCTTCAAAAAGCAATCCAAGATCAAGGCAGGGGTCAAATCATGGACACAATATCGGAAATTCAAGAAAGACATGATGCTGTGAAAGATATAGAGAAAAACTTGATTGAGCTCCACCAAATCTTTTTGGACATGGCCGCATTAGTGGAAGCTCAAGGACAACAATTGAATGATATTGAGAGTAATGTGGCCCATGCAAGTTCATTTGTTCATCGTGGGACCGAGCAATTGGTTGAAGCTCGAGAGATACAAAAGAGTTCAAGAAAATGTACGTGCATTGCTATTGCTCTTATTCTTGTGTTAACAATCGTAGCACTTTATCCCGTTTGGTTCCCTATGTTGATATCGGGATAACATGATGTGTTACAAATTGGTTCCAAGTTTCCATCCCATTTTTCTTGTTAGAGGTGTATTTATTTTGTTTTTAGAAGATTCTTTTCTTTTCTAAATGGTAGTAGATGATGTAAATTAGTATGTAAAGTGAATTAAAAGAAGTGCCGTGCTATTAGAAATGAGAAACAAGCCATTAGAAATGAGAAACAAGTTGCATTATACAATTGTGTAGTTTTCACATTTTGAAGTCAGATTCATTACATATTCATTTGTACCGTTATCAAATCTTGTCTTTACGGCACAAACATTTAGGTGGTGTTTGTTTTTTAAGAGGTAAAATGTCTTTTGTCTTTTTCCATTACTGCGGAAGAAGATGTGGACCAAAAGTTATTTTCCATGTCTTCGTTCTTCATAAAAAAAAGTTGTTTGTTTTTAATGTCTTTTCGGAATCATTCATTCTAACATCAATTTTAGTTAAAATAAACCCAGGGGGATGAGAGTGGGGTGGGTAGGTAGTGGTGGGTGGGTGGGGTGGGGATGGTAGGTGGGGGTTGGTGGTATGGGTAAGGGTGGGGTGGGGTGGGGGTGGGTGAGCTTGGGGGTGGGGTAGGGGTGGGTGGGCGAGCGTGGGGGTAGGGATGTGTAGGGTGGGGTGGGGTTAGTATGTGATGAGGTGAAGTGTAGTTGAAAAGTTTCGAAAATATGTTCAAAAAGCTAAAAAATATGTCTTTTTGAAAAATAGGTCAAAAAGTCTTCTTTACATATTTTGTTTTCTAGAAAACAAACGCTTTTTTTTTTTTTTTTTTTTGAAAAACATCTACCATTCCGCAGATTTTTTAGAGGAAAATGACTTTTTAAGAAAAAACAAACACCCCCTTAGTCATCACATGTTCCATTGCATAATAATATTTCAAAAGCTTGATTTCTGGAAAAGTGTCTCCCAAGTTTTGCAGTTGCAACAAGTAAAATCAATAATAATCGACACACTAATACTCCAGCGACAAAATTACAGTTTTGGTCCCTGATATATGCTGGAAATTTCAAGTTGGGACAAATTATATGAAAATCATGGTTTTGGTCACTAAAGTTTGCAAATGGTTTCAAATCAGTCCCTGTGACATATAAAAAGACTGAAATACCCTTTGTATTTTCTTTTTTATTTTTCTTTTAATATATTATTTATTAAATCAATTAAAAAAAAGAAAAATAAACCCACCCCACCCCCACCCCCTCCTCCTCCCCCTCCCCGTCTCTTTCCTTCTCCACCTGTTTCGCGTTCACCGTCGTGCCGAAGTACAGAAAACTCGGGGTCATGGGTTAGCTTTTACAATCTCTCCGACCAAAGAACTCGCCGTTCCTCGGCCTCGTTAATGTAACCCACAATGGAATTCTTCTAATCACCTTTTTGCGGTGGAATTTGATACCGTTCAAGAAAAAACCCCGTAGGCCGACCTTGTCTCTACCGGTAGACCTGTCGCCGGTTTTTCAAGATTACATGTACGTGGGGGTTTTCTGCATCAACAGGTCTTCTTGCTAGCTCTCATTATATTTTTGGATGGAGCTTCAACATGACCGGACAAGCAAAATCATTTAATCTTCACCGCCTTCCTTCACTTCCACCATTTAAAAAGAACCAAAAAGGTTTCGTAATTGGGTTTTCTGTTTCTATATTATTAGCTTTTTTCATCATCGCAACGGCCGGTGCTGTTTATGTTTTCAAGCAAGTCAAGCACATAGACGTGATTGAAGATTGGGAGCATGATGTCGGCCGGTGCTGTTTCTGTACATCTTAATTTATGAATTATTATCCCAAATCTTTCTGTTATAAAGTCAATCTTTCTTATAAATCTATCTTTTTTTTAAATGAAGAAGACGGTGATGAAAATGAAGAAGACGACGAAGGTTTATTGGGTTTTGATCATTATAACACACCCAAAACAAATTTGCATAAATTTGAAGATTTCAAGATACATATACGTACGAATAAGTCAACAGTTAATTAGGTTCTTAGCACACATTCCAAACAATATTAATTTCCCATCTTTTTTTCATATTCTGTAAACCCACTGGAGTAAATTTTCTTTCACCTTTCTAATCGAGTTAGCAACCGAGTAAATAGCAGTTTACAAAAAACATGTGGATAAAAGAAGAAGAGGAATGAGATGTGCGTTTCCGATGAAGTGGTGTTTATTCTGGAAAACAAAGTTGTAGTAAGCGTCAATTCGAACTCGGTCGGAGAGCATCTCTTTTTGGTGATAGAGGAAAGTGTATGCGCAGGAGAGAGAGAGAGAGAGAGAGAGAGAGAGAGAGAGAGAGAGAGAGAGAGAGAGAGAGAGAGAGAGAGAGAGAGAGAGAGAGAGAGAGAGAGACGTAAGGGGTGGGGTGGGGTGGGGGTATTTTTTTTATTAATAAAGTAATTAATATATTCAAAGAAAAAGGAAAACTAAATTAAAAATGACAGTTTAGTCATTTTACCTGACCCGGATACCAATTTGTAGCATTTCACAAATCTTAGTGACCAAAACCGTGATTCCCAACTTGAAATTTCCAGCATACATCACGGACCAAATCTGTAATTTTGTCTACTCCAGCAAATGTCAGATATATCATTTACTTTAACAACTTTTTCCTCCTGTTGTACATTGCTAATGTAATCTTCAAGAGTCCTCAAATCCACAACTAAAATCATCTACAATACAAAGATCACTAAGATTCACGGATTAAAATCACAAAATAAATCATAGAGATTGAAAGCCATCACACAAATAAGCAAATCAGAACTTACCTTACTAAAATAATCACAAAATTCTTTATTATACATACCTACATTTGTCTTAATTCAATCAAACCCGTAATAATATTTGTAAGTGATATTTGTTTTTTTACCTCCGGTTTTTTTGATTAATATAATCTTCCTCCATATTCAATATGTCAAGATCATGTTTTTCACAACGTACTATGAAACCTACTTAAAAAGCGAATCAAACACACCAGCTCTTAATTTTGCAATTGCCGTGTGGGGAGAATAACGACATAAAAGGGGTAGTTTGAGTATTGACCGAGTCTGTAGGCTGCTTGTTTTAGGCCTTAAAAAGCAATTGTATATAATACAGGGTCATTTCTGAAAATATATAATTTTAGTCGCACGACTACGTTGTGCCAAATTCTATGCTTTTTAGCAGGCATCTTCGTCTCCTCCCTCGAATTTTCGTTTTGTGATTCACAGAACGATCGATCGTAGAAAATTTGCTCGGAGCTGCCAAAATGGCGTCATCAATGGTTGCTCGTCAAGCTGCGAACGTACTCCGTATCTCCTCTCCTAGATCGGTTTCTCACGCCGCTTCACTTATCCAGCGCCGCGGCCTCGCCGGATCCGCCGGTACTGTGCATCTCTCTCTCTCTCTCTCTCTCTCTCTCTCTCTCTCTCTCTCATACACAAAGAATGTGTTACCTAATCGTCTCTAGATATCGATGTGCATTGTGCTTTTAACACGCTCACACGTATTTGATCGTGTTTGTGTGTGGCATGAAATTGAGACATTACTTTGAATGATTGTGTTTATTTTCAGATCCTCATGGACCTCCAAAAGTGGCCTTCTGGAAAGATCCAATGAGTCCTTCCAGGTGGAAGGAAGAGCATGTGAGTTTTCTATATTCTTCTGTGAATGTTTGATTAGATAATTGAAGGCCGTAGAGATTTCAGATGAACTTAATTTCATTTCAAAAAGCATAATTCCTTCCGCTACAGTTAGTCCTTAGGTGAGGTGGCTTTTTCATTTGAAATCGATATGAATTCTAAAAGTTTTCCAGAAACTTTTTTGATATTCCATGTATTTTAGAGAAGTGTAGAATATCTTCATTGGTTTCCCATTTGAAAAGCAACGGTTTTCATCTCCAAAACCAATTTTATCCACATTTTCGTCATATGTTAAGATAATGTGTTTGATGAATTTGTATGGATGATAACTATTAATGTTTCTGTTTGCAGTTTGTTATTCTCTCTTTATCTGGCTGGGGATTGCTTATCTTTAGTGGATTCAAGTTCTTCACCAAAGGAAAGAAGGATAAGGTATCTTCCTTTACTTAAACTCATAGATTCAGTATGCCTCTTTGGCCAATCGTCTTACTAGTGAAAAACTTCATTAGAATCTGACAGTATGATCCATTTTTTAAGTCATGAATCAGCTTTGATCAATCTAAACGAATGCTTTGATTAAGAACAAATGATAACAGATGTTAGAGAGGTCAAGTTTACCATAATAGCAATGTACTGACATTTCTTTACCTATAAGAACAACATAATTGCATTTTTACCGATAATATTAATAGCTATATTTAACTCATGATAGCGACGTTGTTACATTATAATATACATATATTGCAACTTGCTTACAATTCTTTTCTCATAATAACAACATACTTACATTTATTTACTAATAATAGCAATATATAAAAAATAATGCACAGTACCTTCATAGGTTACGTTGCTATTATTGGCAAAAGAATAAAGTAACATTGCAGTTATCATTAAAAGGTGTAAGTATGTTGTTATTATTGGAAAGAAAATATAACCACATTGTTGTTATGCATAAAAAATAAAGTACATTGTCCATATTGATTGTGAGAGTAAAGTACATTGGTATTTTTCACAATTTGGCCTTGTTTTCATCCTTCATGATTTGCTTAAAGTCCTTTATACCACTGCCTACAGCAAAATGGATTGGTAAATGTTGAATACAATCAAGGGAAAATTGCGAGAAATAGCAAAGTACTTTACTCTCACTACATATATGGGTAATCTACTTTATATTTTACCTATAATGGTGTAAAATATATACCAATGTAATTCATTGGAATTTTCATAATGTTGATTTGTTGTATGTTTGCTTGTGTATCGTAGAAACCTGTGAAAGCGTAAAACAAAGAAGTTGGATTTTTTGTTGGAGGCTAATAAATCGTTTATACGATTGTCTAGATTAGGGATGCAACTTTGTTCACAAGTGTTCAAGGCAAGACTAGAGTACTGTCTGAGTCTACCTCTTATTCTATGCCATTTCGTTGTAGAATGATGAGCTTCCTTGAATATTTATGAATCTTAATCTTAAATTCTTTTAGAATTGTTATAGTTATGCTTCAGTGTTAAAATTTGGTTGGTATTGACCTACTGAAGGTTTTCAGACCTCATTGTTACGTAATATATGATAGAACATGATGACATTACACTATGTTTGGTATCCATTTGAGTAATTGTGAGTTATGTGATTAGGGACAAAATTGCAAGTTTTTGTTCCACCCTTAAGCAAATAATAATGTCCTCATTCTTATAAGTGAAAATAACCCGAGTATGGTTTACTTTGTGTAGTTAGTCATGTCCTTTGTTACAAACATCGCCTTTTATGCATGTGATTCGACATTTAAGTGACTAAATTACTAAATAATACATATGAATGATCATATTTTGTGCATTTTTAAAATGTGACTGATCATTTGGCAATATACTTTGTAAACTAAACATGTTTAGAAATTTATCATCATAAAATCAAGAGTTGCTCTTAAAATTACCTATGTTGAAGCCAAATATATCAAGATAACAATAATTATAACAACTAGCACAAAATGATCAAGTTGTCGCATATACTTATCGGTGAATTACCAATCACGAACTTGCATGATTATTCTTATTATAAAATACAGAATGTTGATCATATTAACTGTTGTTTCTCAACTCTGTCATCGTTACTGCCAATATTGGTCCACAAGCAAGGTTTTTCAAATATTGTCAAAGAACATGGCATCAAAACAAGAATTCACTCGTTCGTTTATAGCATGTCGTTTTCCATGTTCTTAACTATATTCTTTAAGTTTTCAAGTTATGACAATGAAGTGTATTTGTTTACCAACTTTTAATATGTTTTTATCGGATTAACAAGTATAATGACTATTCGCGAATTAAACAAGTATTAATGAGATTTAATTGAACTATTTATAGGTTTTGTATTATTATGATTTTACTACCTTGTATAATTTGGAAAACCTAAAACCATCTTAGTGAAGACACTTTCTAGGTGGTGTTCTAGGTGATGGTTGATGTAACATCCAATAATTTAAATGTTTAAGATGTTAATATAGTTAGATGGAATGCTTTTAAACCCATGAAATGAGTGGTGAAGTGGTTAGATTTTGTAAACACTTCAAGAATGAAGACAACTTTGTCATGGGATGCAAAAATAGATTCTAATATTCATTTCTATGAAATTTATATTTTATTACTTTGTATAAGTAGTTATTAGTGTAATACTATAGGTTAAGAATGCATTAGGTAGAAATCTTGAGGTGTATGTAAGAAACTAGTAAAATATGGAAGTTTCACATAATGATACATGTCCTATTTTTGTATGATGAAAATCATAATTACAAAAACTAATTGTGAATTAAAGGCTCCATTATGTAGTTGGAAGACAAGGAAGGTAATGCAAAAGGATTCAAACCATTTTAAGTTAAAATGAGGAAGTTGTACCATTTTGAAAATGGGATGTTGTTTCGTTTTTAATATCAAAGTGTGCAAACCCCAATGCTTATGATTATAGAACTCGGGCTTAAGTGCACTAAATCAGTAGTTTCTTGATTCTAATTGTAGCTAACATGGCAAAGAACACATAGCAAAAAGAATCAACTGTATATATGTTCATATCCGTGAGTTATGAGTATTTAAAGTCGAAGAAAAAATTGTTACACAAAGTGGGAGAAATTTTCTCTATGGAATCTAATAATAAAAAGTATCCATGTTTAATGTTATGTGAATGAGGAGATGCTATATTAAATCAATTGATTATTGATTGTAACATGTACTCAATACTAAAGAAAAAAGAATAAACTAATTTGAAGTTTGTATGCAAACGTTATAAGGATGTGAAATTTGCTATGGACTCATTCGATATGTTAATCGAGAAAAAGGAAAAAGAGATTAGTGGCCAAATTTTGTGAATAATAAGCATGGATTATGTCATAGAAGTTGTTCATAATGAAAACTAAGTAGTTTGGAATGAACGATTTTCTTTTTGGTAACAGTAGTATAAGATTTAGTGATTTAATGAAAAGGATGAGGGGCCAGGCTTAAAATTACGACTTACATGTATCCAAATTGCAATATAGAAACTTTTATACATAGTATTTTCTACAAGAACGTAATACAAAAAATTGGGGCAATCAGAGTTCCTATGCGAGAGTTATGCGCGCTCAAAGTACACGAAAAATAAATAATGCATCGAGTGTGGATCTTATAGTGGGAAAACCATTAAAATTTGGGTTGCGAGAACCAACTATGCAAATGCATAGATGCGCATGAAGGTGTGAGGACAAGCCTTAAAGTGTAATACCATGTTACCTACCGGTAAGAGTTAACGCGGTAATTCTCGTGTAATTAGGATTAGTTGAGTTAAAGTATGATTTGGAGAGTTTCGGGAGTGTTAAAACTATGAGACATTAACACCATTCGAAAGTAAGTTGCTAATTTTGAAGTTTAAAGAGTTTTAAGTCAGCTCAAGCTGACCTGGGTCGGCTCAAGCTCACATGTGGTGCTAAGTTTCAAGCTGAATGAGAAGAATCCATGGATCTGACTATTAGCGACGCTAATTTCGCAGGGTGACTTTATAAGTGGGTTTTGCACTTTATTTAGGAAAGCTTGAATTCGGTATTTTTCTCTTAAGAACCCTAGAAACACTCCCCTAACCTTCTAAAGTCAAAATCGAAGCCTATAATTTGATAATTGAAGTTAGGAATCATTATCTTGCGGTTGAAAGGTAATATTCCTCGATCTAGCTCCAATTGACGGTTGTATTGCTTGGATTGAGTTAGTTGCAGGTGGTGTTGATGAACCACGTGTAACTAGTGTGTGTTAGAGTAGGTTTTCTTGGATTAGAGTATAAAAGAGAGTCCTAATCCTAAACCTTAGCTAAGAATATGATGATTCGTGTGTTTTATGGATTGATTGAGTATAAGTTGTGAGATTTGAAGCTACAACTAAGATAGTGTTGTTATCTTTGGTTTGTAACTCATTTACATCTTCCAATAACTTGATTCTTATGAGTTAAGTGTTATTGAGATTGTTTTGAATGTTTGAGTATTGACTTGGGCTGTTGTGATACAGCCAAAGCTAGACAGGAGCACGGTACACGCGGTTCAGGAGTTCCACATACTGATCCGTCATCAGGTGAGTAGTTGCTTATTGATTCTTTTGATGAATTGTATAGTGCTTGAGTTGTTTATTGCAGAAAAGAAAGTGTTCCATGAGTTTATTGTTGTGTATTGGTTTTGTTTGACATAACCAAGTTTTGAGTTTGGTGTAAAGAGCTAAGTGTGTTGATTAACCGGTGGTTACTCACTAAGCCCATGTAGCTCATAAATTGTTGTTATTGTTGTTGTGTTTTAGGTTCAGGTAGTGGCGATCGTGGGAAGCGCATTACGGAGGGTTAGCTGAAGTTGGACTTGGACCGGACTGTTTATTTATACTTTGGATTGTAGTTTGTGTAAACCGGTTTTTGGTAAAAACAAGTGTGTAACTTTTGATATAACTTTGTAAACTTGTTACTCACTTTTGAGGTTACACCACTAATTATGTGTTTATCTTATTAACATTCTTGGTGTATCTTAAATTGAGAAACCGGGCATTACATAAAGGGGGTGCGTGAAGGTGTATGAGACCCACCTTCGGCACGTGAAAGCTCGTAGGTCGGGTCTGGTTTGGGTTTTCGGTTAAAAACGGGTTATGGTAATCCAACTTGCATCTGAATATCCTGCTAAGACTGAGGAAATATATATGATAAACCATAATCCAATTTGCATCCGAAAGGCTTCCACATGGGATACCGACGGTGACAGCCCCTCCCACACCATTCACCTCATCATTTCTTCACCTTTCTTTTTAAGACGATGGCATGACGAAGTCAATATTTCATATCAGTCAAATTTTCATGCCAGCCAAAAGATGACATGCTAAACGGTAACTAGGACATAAAATAGTAAGTTTGGCCCCGCCCAAAATTTGGGTAAAAGTTGCTTTCATAGCAGTGCTCCTTATTTGAGGTAATTACTTTTAATTTTTTCAGGTTGGTTTTCGAAAAAAATATATAAACTTTAAAAAGGTGGTTAGATTGGATTAGAAATCATGAGTTAAACGGATATGTTGTTGAGCTACTAGTTCTATGCATAATAATATTTGATCAGGTTTATAAATTTAATGTTTTAATTGAATAGTAGATCTATTAAAAATGTTGTTTTATATTCTTTTATTAAAGATATATTTTGTGCAGTTAGAATAAGAAGTAAATATTAAAAAAAAAAAAAAAAAAGCAATCTGTGTAGTTTTTAATATGAGAGCCGGAAATGGGTTAATAAACAATTAAACGTTGCGATGTTTGAGGCAAGTTGCAGACCTTTGGAAATTATACCCCAAAAGTAAAATAACACTTTGTAAGTACAATCGGACAAGAGCACAAACTTCAACATTTCAAATGCTACAAGGTACAAGGGGAAAATTAGATATGAATGCCTGTTCTAGAACAATTTTATTATATAATATAATGGGTTAACTGTGGAACTTTTATTTATTTATTTATACAATAAAATAAGTTTCGAGACTGACGTGACAATTTTTTCTTTTAAGCATGCGACATTATACTTTCAATCTGCTTATTCATTTAAAAGCGCAATTTGTGTAAATTTAGTAAATCGATAGAAAGTAAAACTTTGTTGCATCAATTTGTAAAAATTGAAACATTGTTATACAAATTAATAAAATTAAATATAATATCTTTGCAAAATAAGTATTGTATAGTGCCATTTCATGAGATAATAGATTCCTGACTACAATTTTTAGACCAAACAGAGTGCAAACCCATGGGGTGTAGGGTGGTGACATGGATACCGTAAACTGCGGGAACATCTTCACTTCTATCTATACACACACATATATTAAGTTATTTTTTGAAAGTGAAGGACGGTGAAAGATATTCATTTCTTAGGTTTAAGGAGCGATGAAAGTGTAACATTGTGCCTATGTGGTATTGAAAAAGCGAAGCGTTGATGAAGGGTGAGACATGACCACACCCCTTGGTCTTACTTATTTTAATCCTAAATTGAAATATTGTTTGGTATTGAGTCTTTCGTTACGTAGTCAGGGAATAGTATTACTTCTCAGTCCTATTTATTTTGCTTTTCATTAGGATTGGTTTTTGTTTGTATATTGATGGTACATAACCACCAATCCACATATCCAACTATGTAACCTATTCCCACTTGAATCATGCAAAATTCTTGCAAATCAATACCTTTGGAGCGTAAATGAATAATAGAGCGAAGTATACCAAGCCACATGCCATTAGACACGTTTCTAGCAGGGGTGCGTGTGGTACGGTGTGATGCGGTTTAGAGTTAAAACCACAAACCGCACCACATATGCGGTTTTGACTTTTTTTGAAACTGCAAACCGCACTGCAAAGGTTCTAAACCACATTATATGGTACGGTTTGATACGGGTGGTTTGCCGCTTTAAGTGCAGTTTGAATACGGTAAATTCCGATATATATATATATATATATATATATATATATATATATATATATATATATATATATATATATATATATATATATATATATATATAGGGATGGGTTCAATGCAGAACTAAAATAAACTGCCTAACTGCAGAACTAAAATTTTCACCGTTGATCTAATTTTGATCATAAAGGGTATGATGGTCACATTAACATTCATATCCCAATTTCTGTTACAGGTACTTATCCTTTATCATGAGCGAAGATTTCATAAAGCATCATAAACCCATCGAACACTCAATTTCAATCGAATCTATTCCATATTTCGTTAACAATAAGATCGAATCCTCAATTTCATTTGAATCGATTGAGAATCATACGAAGGAATGCATTATCCAGACGATTCGATAACAGCAATTGAAAGCAGTAGCAATGAAAGTACAGGTAATGTAAATCTTCTTAGGGTTTAATTTTCTTATTGAATCATAATATTCATCAAATCTAGTCATGTTCGTTTAATATTAGTTGTTTCAATCATACAGTAGTAACAATATACATCGAAATACCATTTTGTTGATGGATTTAATTGCGAAATTGTTTATTGGTATGTCTGCTATTATTGTTACGTGATCGTATTTCATCTTACGTGATCGTATTTCATCTGTAAAACATTGTGTTCATCAACGAACATATGTTCATCAATGAACATATTGTTTATTCGTATGTCTGCTATTGTTTATTCATCAATGAACATCAACCTACTTAATGTACGATATAACGATCGTATTATTCAAGTTTGAATTATAAATTGGTTTATGCAAAATTGTTTATTTGTATGTCTGCTATTGTGTTACGTGATCATATTTCATCTGTAAAACATTATGTTCATCAATGAACATATGTTCACTAATGAACATATATTGATCAATGAACATATATTCATTGATTAACATCAACCTACTTAATGTATGATATAACGATCGTATTATGCAAGTTTGAATTATAATTTTGTTTATGGATTTACCTACAAAAATTTTTATTCGTATGGTGCTATAATGTTACATGACATCTTTATATCATTATGTTCACTGATGAACATATTTATATGTTCATGTAGGTTCAAAATACATCCAACACAATGATAAATATATGAGTAAAGAAGAAGATTCTCCTGGGGGTACAACATATTGGTTTCCTATTGTTAGTGATGGCATAGAACCAAAACCAGATGAACAATATAATACATTGGATGAAGCTCAATATAAATACACTAAATATGCTGAAGCTGGTGGTTTCAATATTCGAAAAGAATCTCTTAAGAAAGTGAAAGGAAATGTTTGCTATAGGTATATGGTTTGTGACAAGGCAGGTAAACCTCGAGGTTATGAGTATGATACCTTGACTGCTAATGATGGAAGAAAAAAAAAGAAAAACAACAACAAAAAAAATTCAATGTCCTGCGTTTGTTAAGTTTAGACTTAATGTAGAGACCTCAAAATATGAGCTCTATAAGTTTGAGAAAAGACATAACCATAAATTGTTTACCGCAAGTAACATTTACCTCTCAAAAAGCAAACGTAAATTAGACTACAAAGATGAAGAATTTATTTATGATTTAAGGACGTGTAACGTTGGGGCTACAAAAGCATATTCATTGATGACCACGTTGAAAGGAGGTTACGATCAAGTAAGGGGAACAAAAGTTGAGTATAAGAATTATGCCAGGGACTTGAATTTGTTCATTGGGGAAAGTGATTCAAATATGGTTGTTAATAGAATGATGAACAGGAAGGAAAATGTGCAAAACTTCTCATTTGAGTACATGTGTCATAATAGTGAGTTGGCGGGATTGTTTTGGGCAGACGAGACTTCAAAAGCAAATTTCAAAGAATTTGGAGAAATGGTTTCATTTGATGCAACATACAGTATGAACAAGTAAGTTTTTTTTCTATGTAAGTTGATTTAGTTTAAACGTATTCATTTATGAATATGTGTTCATAAATGAACATATGTTCACTAATGAACATATATTCATTAGTGAACATACAGTATGAACAATATGAACAATGAACATACAATATGTTGCATTTGATCATATTTGAGAAATTTTAATGTTCAAATATGAATATAACATTCTTTAAAGACATTATGTTAATTGTAAAACATTTGTATACATATATATATATCAGATACAACATGCTTTTTGTACCATTCACGGGAATTGACAATCACAAGCACTCAGTTACATTTGGTGCTGGTTTAATTTCTAATGAGACTGCTGATGCTTATACATGGTTGTTGCGTTGCTTTATGAGGGCATTTGATAAAGAACTGATGCTTATTGTTACCGACCAAGATCCAGCCATGAGAAAGGCAGTAGCAACGGTTTTCAAGACTGCACGACACAGACTTTGTATGTGGCATATAGGAAATAAACTAACTGATAAGGTATTGGAATATTTTTTTTAGTATGTCTTATGATTTCAATAAGCGAATACAAATTATTGTCATTTGTTAATTTCCAGGTTTCTCCAAAAATTATGGCTACTGATTTCAAGAAGCGAATACAATCACTAATATGGAGTGATAAAATAGACCGGATGCAGTTTGACACTATGTGGCATGATTTGATGAACGAGTTTCAACTAAATGACAATAAATGGTTAAAGGAGATGTTTTCTATTAGAGATCGATGGATACCGGCATATTTCCAAGATGTTCCGCTTTCAGGTCTAATGAGGATAACTTCGAGGTCCGAGAGTGAAAATTCCTTTTTCGGTTCATACCTGAATAATAATTTGAATTTATTGAGTTTCACATCTTCATTTGAGGCTGCAATGGAGAAGCAAAGGAATACTCAGTACAAAAACGATTATGAATGTGAAGCTAACAATCCAGTGTTGAAAACACGTCTCCTAATAGAGAAACACGCTGCTAATGTGTATACATATAACATATTCAGTATTGTGCAAAAAGAAATTGATGATTCTGTGTGGTTATGTTCGCAACAATCCGTTAATAAAGAAGGCGATTGCGAAGTGTTTATAGTAAAAGATGAAAGAATGCTTTCTTTTAAAAAAAGTTTTGAAGGTTGCGAGAATATTGACGCGGATGATAATGATAATTTACAAACAAGTGTGTGTGAATCCGAATTCAAGGTAATATACTAACGTTCACTTATGAATATAATGTAATTTTTGTATTTTAACATATTTAATATGTTACTTTTGTACAGGTTGAAATAAACGATAAAGAGGACACAATAAAGTGTTCCTGCAACTTTTATTTACATCAAGGTGTATTTTGCCGACATATATTTTGCATACTAAAGCATAAAAAGGTGGACAAGATACCGCAAAAATACATATTAAGACGGTGGCAAAAGGGTATTATTGCTTCAGAGCAATTGAAACAAAGGTATCATTATGGTAAGAAGAATGGTGCATGTAATCAAATGGTAGAAGATGCGTATACTATGTTCCAATCATGTATTGAAATGGCATCCGACGATTCAGAAGTATTACAGAATTTCGTAAACCAAATTAGAGATATCAAAGATAATATGGAATTAAATATACCAAGAAAATAAATAAAAAGTAAAGGTGAACGAATGGAGACAAGGATTGGGGTGACAAGACCAAATGTAGTTAAAATACATAATCCAAAAGATATAAGGACAAAGGGTTGTGGACCTCGAAAAAGGATTAAAGGAGCTAAAGAGAAGGCGATCGAAAAATCTAACAAAGAAGAAAGAGAGTGCCACTATTGTTACAAGTATGGACATCATGATTATAGAACTTGTCCAACAAGAAAAGAGGATGATAGACTAGAAAAAGAGAAAGCAAGCTTGCAAAATAAGAATTAAAGATCAGAAAATGAGAAAAAAATTATTCAAATAAGTCAATATTACTTTATGAGATATTGTTTCAATTTTCATATTTTTTTTTTCAACTTTTGACATTTAAGGCAAAAAGTATGTTAATCAAGCTTTAATTGTGTTCTTTTATTAGTAGTTATGTTCATGTGTGTAATAAATAGATACCAACCATAAAAGCAGTTATGGTTGTTTATGAAAATATATGCATTTGTTCATTTATGAACAATTGTTCATTTATAAACATTTGGTCATCTATTAACAGTAAGTGCAGTAAGTACAATGTCTAAAAAAGTACAATGTCTAAAAAGAATACAAATGGAAAAAAGTAAATTGTGAAATATAAATAGATACCAAAACTGTGCTTTCTGTAAGTTGGTTTATAATAATATGTTCATGAATGAACATATGTTCATGAATGAACATTTGTTCAGAACATATGTTCATTCATGAACAGTGATTGTAAAAATGTGCATTCTGTGAATACAATGTCAAAACAGAAAAAACAGAACATAGAAATATAGGATATACAAGAAATAGAAGCATGATTGAATATATGATCTTGTATCAAACACCATGGAAAACTAAAAAGTACAAAAATGTGCATTCTGTAAGTACAATGTCTAAAAACAACATGAAAAATAAAGTACAATGTCTAAAAAGAATGTAAAGTAAAAACAAAGTACAATGTCTATAAATTGGTAAAAAGTAAAGTAAATTGTCAAATAATACAAAAAGGACAAATAATAACCAGTATGTAAGTTCGTTTATGATAATATGTTCATGAATGAACATATGTTCATGAATGAACATTTGTTCAGAACATATGTTCAATCATGAACAATGATTGTAAAAATGTGCATTCTGTAAATACAATGTCAAAACAGAAAAAACAGAACATGGAAATATAGGATATACAAGAAATAGAAGCATGATTGAATATATGATCATGTATCAAACACCATGGAAAACTAAAAAGTACAAAAGTAGATTGTCTTAACATAATAGGACAAGGAAAGTGCAATGTCTAAACATAATAGATAAAAGCATTTCAAAAACTTCTATTTTCCAAAATTTTAACAATGACCTTTATCAACTCTTTCAACTCTAATTTTCTTCGCAGTCTTGTTGATTTGTTTAACTGTTTCTTTATCCAACTTTGAAAAGTCTTCAGATTCCTCCATCACTTTCGCCTTCAAAAGGTTCTCATCAAACATCAAAATTTTGGTTGCATATCTGCGTCTTAACTTCTCCAATTGTCGTTTTTGCTCAGCTGATTCTTTGACCAAACCACAAGACCATTTACCTCCGCCTGTCCCATCAAAAGTTTCCATGTGACGCATCACAAAAACCCCACAATCAACTTGATTCTCAACTGTTTTCCATTCAAAATCAAGGATTGTATATTTGAGTTTTTTTATAATCTCATATTTACTATACCCCATTATCTCTAAATAACGAGCAAACATGAATTTCTGCAAAATTGTGTTAACATATATTTCATTAATATTAACAATAGAGTAAAATATATAATAAATTAACATAAATAAGTAACAATGCAATTACCAGAGCGATTGATGTCTTGCCATAATAACTTGAAGACCTCCTCTTTGCATTGTCAATTATATAATAGCACGGGTCTTTTAAATCAAAACATAGGATGTAGTAATGCCCATTTTGGTGAATAGGGAATATAACCTATAAGATTGACATAATAGGTTAAAATAAGATATTGTTCATAAAAACATAAAACAAATAACATAATAGTGTAATCATAAAATGAGGATGTTTGATGTTCATAAATGAACATCTATATTCATAAATGAATAAATGTTCATCAATGAACATGTGTAATAAGAAATGGTAATACAGCGTGTAACAGATGTTCATAAATGAACATTGGTATTCATAAATGACCATATACTTCCACGAATTAATAATAAAATTATGTACAAACTCATACCAAATCCACAGCTCGAAAATCTCTTATTTGAGGTTGACGTTTCGTGTCTTCTTCAACACCCTTCAAAAATGCTGTAAAGCTTTTGCGAAAGTCATTTTCATTTTCATGAATAGAATAATGCTACAAAAAAGGAGAAAAATATCAATATATGATAAATGAAAACCTTTAAACAAAAAATGTAAATTAACTGACCATTGTTCCTATTGAAAAAAAGTAACGATAAGGAGACGAGTCAGCTTTCTTCTTGTTATCAACATTTAAATAGTAGCTCCAAAGATCGATTACACTACTATACAACCAACTAGGAGGAAAAAAACTTTCTAGCACTTGCCTATAACATCGTACACCAGTGGATGTTTTGAAGATAGGTTCGCTATTAAAAAAAGGAATTAAAATCAGTTAATAAAATCATTTAACCAACAAATATTTCAAAAAAAATAAAAATTTTACTTACTTAGGGTCCCCCATCAGTGCATATAGTCTATTTGAGACCTTTTCCTCCTCAGATGTAATCTTTGATAATAAGGATGTAATTCTTGACACAAATGGTGATCGATGAACTGCAGGAGGTTTGGTATTTCGCTTGATAACAACCTTTTTTTTCAAAACGTCCTCTGTCACATTAACTACCTTATCCAAATCAGATCCCAACACTTCTTCAACTATCTCTACGGAATGCAAATCTTCTTTTTCAGTTTCTTCACGTTCAAACTCTTGAGTAATACAAAGGTCAAACGATGGCATAAGTGATTTTTCAAATGATTTTCCTTTGTTCCAATTATCAAAACTCTTATCAACATCATCCAAGATTCCTTGTGATTCAATAAGAACTCTTGGTGTTTGCAAAACTTCATCAGTCTCTACTCCGACAGGTGAGACAACTTCAATTGACTTTTGTTTGGAGTCTTCTTTTTCAAAATCATCTTTTGAGTCTTTTTGCAAATTAACTTCAAATTCATCTTGAAAATCCTTTAAAAGTGATAATAACTTGTCATTCGTGGGGAAAAGTTCCAAAGCTTTCACTATTCGACTCTTTATGTCTAACTTATACTCCTTTAGCCTTTGAAAGCTTTCTGTGAGGTCTTGAAGAATATTCTGTAAAAAAAACAACTTAATAAATTAAGACTAAGTAATTAAGTTATGAATACAAGATGATGTTCATAAGTGAACTTAGTTATGCTCGACTATGAATTAAACACATTATAAAAAACAAACAATCTAAGTAAAAACTAATACCTCAGATTGTTCAGATTCTAACACAACCCCACATTTACCGAATCCCCCCTGAGCATATTCCTTGTCTGACCGCAAACGAATACTATGTACATTCCATGAAGATATCGCGGGACGCTTACGTGGGAATGGATAGTCAGGAAAGTTGGTATAATCAAGATAAAGAAGCTACAATATATAACAATTCACAAAGATTAGTAAATGTATTTAATTTAATAATGATGTACCAAATAAATACTAAAAAGTATTGGACAAATATTACCAATAAAATGGTGATTGGCCCCGTAAATTTACAATTCGGATCATCCCTTTTCCAACTGTTTTTGCAACTTTGTAGACAACTAAGTATGTAACCACACCAATCAATTTGAGAAACATCAACTTCTCCTAATATGTAAGGAACAAGGGAGGTTTTGCAAGTTCCATCGGGATAAGTCTCGCAAAGTGAATTTAGAAACATTAACACAAAATCAATCTTGAAAAGTATATCAGCCTCTCCATAAGATAAAATGTGGTTTTGAATGTCGCTCATTTTCATGCTTTTGTTATCGTAAGCTTTCTTCCAACTTCTATACACCGGGTGGTCAGGAGCACAAGGCTTAACAGAAAAAATGTCAGTACCGCCATTTTTTAATCCAGTCATCTGATGTACTATATATGCAGTGACTTCAATGTAACCATTTTCAAGTACAATACGCATGGTTTTTGGATCAAAATGATCAACAATGTAGAATCCTAAATGTTCCGCGAGACCATCTACCTTCATTCCGAGCAATGAACCTAGACCCATGTCCCTTACAGCTGCTATTTGGTCATTAGTCAAACTCTCAATAACAGAAAAAAGTGATTTTGGGTTCGTCCTTGCTGATAAGGTATTTTTTGGCACAATGACTGTTGTTGTGGGTTTTATATTTTGCTTTCTGTTATCGATTTTTTTCTTCTTTACATCCTTTAAGTTCACAAGTTTTTTTTCTTTTATCTTTCTCTTTCTTTTTGATGAACTTTGTGATTTATGTCCTGTATATAATAAAATAAAAGTTAGAAAATATTTATACAATATACAAAATGATAATTGAAACTTGATTATCAAAATCATACGAACCTGTAAGGGGGTCTCAAAATCATCACCCGAAGACTCATCATTTGCTTTCCTTTTAAGATTTGTCTTCATTATTTGGAAAACTGTAATAACAACAATTCTAACCACATTAACAAAGAATTTCGTATTCAAAACTAAAAACTCAATCATGTATGTGCACTAAATGTTCATTAGTCAACATATGAACCACACTACCAAACACACATTACCAACAATACCAACAACAATAAGGAAATCTGAATAACAAATGTTCACTAATGAAAAGTTCAAAGCCGCATGACGTGATAAGCAAATAAACAGTTCAAAGGCTCATTTCGTGATAAGCAAATAAGCAAATATATGTAAAATTGATGATAGAATTTTGCATTGCAAGCGTGATAAGCAAACAGTTCAAAGCCACATTCACAAATACCCCTTAACAGACGAAATTGCAAGGAAATTGGACTCAAAAAGATATGTTCACTAATGAATATGTTCACTAATGAACATATTTACATATGATCAATTTACGGTATGGAGAATTATTATTGGGAGATAAACATGTATCAATACACCTTCAATCGAATTATTGGTATCAAATCCACATTCAATTGCGATTTTTCAAACATATGTTCACTAATGAACATATGTTCACTAATGAACATATGATCACGCAGACATCAAATCATCGATTGGCATGGAAGATAACCGTAGAATGAATGCTCAATTTCAATAAATAGAATAAAAACATAGATCATTAACATACCTGTGATAAATAGCGATAAACCCTAGTGCGCAGTGGAGAAGACGGACTGGGCGGACACGAGGAAGGTAGGTGATAATTCGTTAATTGCTCAGCAATGGAGATGTTCA
This sequence comes from Cichorium intybus, assembly GCA_023525715.1. Classification (NCBI taxonomy): domain Eukaryota; kingdom Viridiplantae; phylum Streptophyta; class Magnoliopsida; order Asterales; family Asteraceae; genus Cichorium; species Cichorium intybus. Next base: position 40,884,355 of record CM042011.1, on the reverse strand, counting down.
GTTTGCGGTTTGATTAACCCTAGGTGCGATAAACCCTGCGTAATGGAGAAGAAACGAAACCCACAGAGATCACATGGAGAAGAAACGAGACTGTAAACCGAAAGCGACTAGCCAATTTGGTTTTTGAATCACGTAATCGCTGGCCCCTTTATTAACGGAAGGAATCACAATTGCAATGCCTAAATTACCGTGCGTAATGGAGAAGAAACGAACCCACAGATGACATGGAGAAGAAACGAGACTGTAAACCGAAAGCGATTAGCCAATTTGGTTTTTTGAATCACGTAATCGTGGCCCCTTTATTTTCGGAAGGAATCACAATTGCAATGCCTAAATTACCCTCAGCTTGTTTTATTCGATTTTTCTAAGATTTTATTTAATACGTTTTTTGTGAATCATTGATTTATAAATCAACGGTGGAGATGTTAGTTCTGTAGTTAGGTAGTATTTTTTAGTTCTATAAAGAACCTATCTATATATATATATATATATATATATATATATATATATATATATATATATATATATATATATATATATATATATATATATATATATATATATATATATATATATATATATATATATATATATAGTACGGTGCGGTTTGAACCACGCTTTTCTAACTATAAACCGCAATCCACACCGCATATTGCGGTTTACAAAAATTACGAACTGCAGACTGCACAGCAAAACCACGTTATGCGTTTTGTTGCACACCCCTAGTTTCTAGTATCTAAATGCCAAAGGCGACCATCAATACCATCGATGGCTTTGATTACCAATACACAAAGCGCATGCTTATGCTAAGAAAACTGACACCTCCATTTAAAGAGCAAGGCACAATCAAAAGAGCACAAAATACCTCCTCCAAATCCACCTTCTATTTTACTAGCAAGCACTTTGTTCCATTTACCCAATTGATTTCCACCCACCTAAATTATCCCTTGAAAAGAGCTCGCAAGGACTCAAGCAAATGAAAGCCTATAGTTGCAACTATTAACAGGGACATGCAATAACTTCCCAGACTACCGAACACAACCTTAAGAAGAGTGAGGCGACTGCTAATAGAAAGAGTATGCCTTCAAAGAAGAAAGCTTAGTGATAAACTTATCCACAACCATCTTACATGATTGAACACGATTCATATTTTCTCCAACCGGGTGCCTACAATATACGAATGACGGACATAAGGCAAAGCAGCCGATTAAAGCAACAACATCCTCAACATTATGGAAATCCACCCCGATCCCAATTAACTTACTTCTGAGTAAATTATTTTTGAGACCAAAAGCCAAGTAGAAAAACACTGAAAAATAATCACAATACATTTGGCACTCTCTATATCCCATTCACATTTAAAGATAGCATCATCATTGTAAAACAAGTGAGAGACCTCAAAATCTACCTACCCACTTTAATCCTCCTAAAAAAATTCGCCACATTAGGATCAAGAAGAGCCACATTTAACCATTCTATAGTTATAATAAATAAAATGAGGATAAATGGTCTTATTGGCGGAGCCCATGTTTAACACTAAACTCGCCAGTTAGGGCACCATTTACTAGAATGGAAACTCTAGACAAATAAATGGTAATTTTAATCTGGCTACACCACACTGTGCAGAATCCCATCTTGTCTATAATCTCCTAAGAGTAATCCCAAGAAAAGTGAATCATACGTTTTCTCAAAATCCACCTTAAACCATATCATCTTATTCTTGTTAGTCTTGAACCACCCTACAATTTCATTTAACATTAAAGGCCCAACAAGGATCTGAAGATCGTTAACGAGGGTTGTCTGCTCCACATTGATGACACTACTAATCACATTAGCCAAGTAATTCCCTGGAAGTTTTCCAATAATTTTATATTGGCATCCTATCAAGATAATATGATGATAATCCTTAATGGATTTAGGATATGTAACTTTTGGGAATAACATCAATGAATGAAGGAGTGCACCCTTTATGAGTCACCAATAAATTCTGGAACTGATATACCAAGTTAGAGACATCGTCTCCCACCAAATCTCAAAACCTTTTCGGAAAACCAAAAGTAAAACCATTGGTGCACGAGGCTTTATCATTTTTGCAATCCTACACAACTTTATTTTATCTCCACATAAAAAAGGCATTCAATAGAAGAGAGTTAGTAAAAAGTGAGAGAACAAACTTTTGCCATATAGTACGAGATCGAACCCCGTTAGAATGGATAAAGAGAGCAGGCCCGGTCGTGATGGTGAGCAACCCGGGCGACCGCCTAGGGCCTATGTCTCAAAAGGGCCCAAAAATTATGGGTTATGTAGTGTGTGAATGTGTGTGTGTGTGTCTGTATATATATATATATATATATATATATATATATATATATATATATATATATATATATATATATATATATATATATATATATATATATATATATATATCCCAAGAAAGGACTAGCCCGTTAGGTTGCGTCATGCGTCTAGGACAGGAAAGCGGGAATCCACAATTGGAAACGAATCGATGTCGACTCAGTCACTCACCTCGTGAATCAACATTCAACAATTGGAGATGATGATCATGCATAGCCGTCTCGACCTTATGAATGGACATTTGAAATCAAATTTATACCTTTGTGGTTCTAATTTCCGCCTTACTTCACTTTTGATTTCTCAAGGTCTCGCTTTTGGCAGTTGGTCTTTGCCCTTTGCGGTTATGATTTCTCACACTCTCTCTGTCTCATAGTCCTCGATTAAGATTGAATGTGTGATTCAAAGCCGCGTGAATGCGTGATTTGAAAAACATTCATCGTCTTTAATTCTTGATTCGTGAAACGGTCCTCATACCTCAATCAAAGCAGCGGTTCTTATCATGACTTCTGTCTTTTTGAAAAAGGTTTGAATTCTCAATATTAGATTTCTGATTTCTCAAACTCTACATTCTGATTTTGTTCTAATTTTTTAAATAACTTTTGGATTGATTTTCATTTGATGTCTGCCTTTCTGAAGAAAAAAAATGTTGATTTCTCTATACTAGTTTATGATTTCTCAATCTTAGTTAATAGTATCTTTCCGAATTGATATTCTACTATAAATTGTAATATCTGAAACAGGTTTTGGATGGCCTTCATTCCTCAATCTTTATTAAGTATTAACAGCAACATCTAATCTAAAACATGTTCTAATTTTCTAAAACCCGTAATCTGATTTCCGAAGCATGTTCCAATTTTCTAATTTTTGAAACATGTTCTACTTTTCTAATCAGATTTTTAGTTTGAATGAATTTCGCCTTATTAACTCAATCAATTTATGATTTTTGAAAATTTTGTGACTATTTTCGAATTTTTATTATATTTATGACTTTGAGAGGCCTCTTTGTTATTTTCGTCCGGGGGCCTAAAATATGTTTGGACCGGCCTTGATAGAGAGACTGTGAATATGACTTCAATTCCAAATTAATTTTATGAGGGCAACCACGCATTCACTGTCAACCATAATGCCTCTAATAGAAATTTGCCTCTTATTGCGATTAACCACTGTTCATCGCCCCCAATTCCCCAGTTGAACTTAGCTTTTTGAGCTTGACCAAAGTTTGCCAACTTCTATATCTATTTCCTCTCCTTAATAGCATTAACTGCAGCTCCAGCTCAGTCGAGGTAGCTACATAAGAAGCAATTTTATTATCCATGTCAATTACCACATTACTATGACAGCTTTTTCGTCAGTCCAAAGTCTTCTTCCGCTCCTTTATCCACACTTTAGGATTGGCTTTAACAAACTATAACTTCTTCTTAAAGACAATCATGCAATTATCTACTCCATGAAGATCGAACCATATCTTTGAAACCCTCCATATGAAACATGAATGGATAAGGGACATAGCTTGTGACATGGTCCTGAAGCAGAATAGGAAGATGATCATGAAGATCTTTTCCAATACCATTCTAGAAAAGTACAGAAATGAATCGGTAAGACCATCCGACACCAAAAAAAAGGGTTCAATTTGCTCATTTATTATCCTCATTTGGTGGACCAAGTAAACATAACCCCTCCCAAAGAAAAGTCCACTAATTCAACATTAAAATTAAACTAGCATTAATATTGAACCGATTAAAATGAGAAGTTGTAGAGGGACAAAATTGAAACCCAATTCTCCATAAGCATCCCTAGCCTCGTTAAAATCTCCAAGAACCACCACTTCACCATTTGTACGATTAAACAATTGGAGAAAAGAACTCCACATGCTTCTCTTCTTATCAAGCTCTTGAGGAAAATAAATTGTGACTATCAAAACCAAAAGATGATTACTAACCCACCTCAGTTGGATCGTAATGAAGTTATCTTAAACAAGAATTATCTTTTACAAGAGAAGTCAGGTCCAAACAACAAGAATACTTCCAGATAGTCCTCTAGCATTAGAGAACTCATGCTCAAAAGACATTTCCCCAAAAAAAGCCATAACAATACGAATATCAATATTAACCATCTTTATCTCTTGGATGTCAATAAAGTTTATGCAATCTTTTTTACATAAAACTGTTAGGATCAGAAAACTCTTCTATTCAACACTAGAACAGAATTACAATAGGAGGAGCAACTCTCACACTCAACTATTACAAAAAACCAACCCTTTCTCTAACACTTACATTCTAAGTGTTTCTCTCTAACTCTATATGTTTGTGGTGTGTTTTGGGATGTCTAAGAACTAAAACTTAAGCCTCTATTTATAGCTAAACTAGCCACTAAATCTATAGTATATGAACACATTGAATATTAAAAGGAAAGATCAAAGTTTGCCACCTTATTTAATAAGGATGGCTTCTAGATGGAGGGCTTCTAGATGGAGACTGGAAATCAACAAATCTCCCCCTCCAGCCTCTGTTGAACAATCCTTAGCCCAACTATGTCAGCACATAGTTTGTGTTTGTCTTGTGTCACCACCTTGGTCAACATGTCTGCAGGATTGTCATTTGTGTTGATCTTTGACAACTTCAATTCTCCTCTCTCGATTGCTTCTCTAAGACAATGATAACGGATATCGATATGCTTAGTGCGGGAATGGTACATCGAATTCTTGCTTAGGTCCATAGCACTCTGACTGTCGCAATGAATGATGTATTCTGCTTGTGGAAATCCCAATTCTTGAAGAAACCGTTTTAACCATATAAGCTCCTTCCCAGCTTCAACGGCAGCAATGTATTCGGCTTCTGTTGTTGACAGTGCTACACACTTCTGTAACTTGGATTGCCATGAGATAGCTCCCCCTGCCAAAGTGAAAACGTAACTTGATGTAGATTTCCTATTATCAAGATCTCCTGTCATATCAGCGTCTATATAACCTTTCACGATTGGCTTAGCTCCCTCGTAACATAAACATAGTTTTGAACTACCCTTCAGGTATCGGAGTATCCACTTGACTGCTTCCCAGTGTTGCTTTCCAGGATTTGCAAGATATCTACTCACGACACCAACAACATGAGCAATATCTGGCCTTGTACACACCATCGCATACATAAGACTTCCTACGACTGAGGAATAAGGGACTGCTTTCATTTCCTCTTTTTCTTTACTGGAAGAAGGAAAATTTTTCTTACTTAACTTGAAGTGATTTGCCAACGGAGTGCCAACAGGCTTGGCCTTTTCCATGTTGAACCTTTTGAGCACATGTTCAACATACTCCTCCTGTGACAAGAACAATTTTCTTGATTCTCTATCACGAATAATTTTCATGCCCAGTATTTGTTGAGCTGGGCCTAAGTCTTTCATATCAAAGAACTTAGACAAATCCTTCTTCAAGTTGTTGATCATGGTTGCATCTTGACCCACTATTAGCATATCATCCACATAGAGCAAAAGGATAACAAATTTCCCATCTGGAAACTTCTTCAAGTACACACAGTGGTCTGCAACAGTTCTTTTGTACTCGTGACTTACCATGAATGAGTCAAACTTCTTGTACCACTGTCTTGGGGCTTGCTTAAGACCATAAAGGATTTTCTTCAGGTTGCAGACGAGATGCTCTTTATTTGGGATTTTAAACCCATCGGGCTGCTCCATGTATATTTCTTCATCCAAATCACCATGGAGAAAAGCTGTTTTTACATCCGTCTGCTCAAGTTCAAGATCTAGACTGGCTACCAATCCGAGCACAACTCGAATCGGCATCATCTTCATAACCGGCGAAAAAATCGCATAAAAGTCAATTCCCTCCTTTTGTTGGAATCCTTTGACAACGAGTCATGCCTTGTACTTCACAATGTTTCCTTTGTCATCTTTCTTCAACTTGAAAACCCACTTGTTTTTCAAGACTTTCTTTCCTTTAGGATGTTTCACCAACTCATATGTTTGATTCTTTTGCAAAGAATTCATTTCTTCTTCCATGGCCTTCTGCCAATTGGCTTTGTTAATATGAGATTGAGCTTCCTGAAAGCTCTCTGGCTCCCCCTCGCTGGTAAGAAGGATGTAGTTCGAAGTTGGGTATCTTGAGGAAGGAACACAAACTCGATCAGATCGTCGAACTTGAGTTTCTTCATTAGAAACATCTGGCAATGACTCTGAATTATCAAGAGGTGGAAGCTCCCCCTGCTCAACACCTCCTTGATCTGCATCATCAACTTCACTATTATGTTCATCGGTTGGAACATCATCTTTTGTTTCGGATATCATTTCTGGAACTTTGAAGCTTTGTTGCTCGTTAATTGATGCCTTGAAATCATAATACTGGTCTTCATAGAAAACAACATCTCTGCTTCGAATAACCTTCTTTAGTTCTGGGTCCCATAGCCTGTACCCGAACTCTTCATCTCCATATCCAATAAAGATGCATGGAGTGGATTTAAGGTCCAACTTCTTCCGCAATTGACTTGACACATGTGCAAACTCCTTGCACCCAAATACTCTCAAGTGAGAATATGTTATATCTTTACATGTCCATATCTTTTCTGGAACTTCAAAATTCAATGGAACTAAAGGTGACCTATTTATAAGGTAACAAGCTGTCAATACAGCTTCACCCCAGAATGGCTTTGGTAGTTTAGCCGCACTGATCATACATCGGACCTTCTCAACAATGGTACGATTCATTCGTTCTGCTACACCGTTATGTTGTGGGGTACGTGGGACAGTCTTTTCATGCCTGATACCATATTTTGTGCAATATGTGGAGAACTCACGGGAATAGTACTCACCTCCATTATCTGATCGGAGACATTTCAACTGCTTGCCAGTTTGTCTTTCCACCATTGCATGAAAAGCTTTAAAACGATCAAATACTTGATCCTTTGACTTGATACAGTAAGCCCATACCTTTCGTGATGCATCATCGATGAATGTCACAAAATACCTGCTTCCACCAAGAGATTCTACTTCAATGGGTCCACATACGTCGGAGTGGACAAGACTCAACAATTCAGAGCGCTTATTTCTTGTGGAGCTAAAGGAAACTCTGTGTTGTTTCCCAAATAAGCAGTATTCACAAGGATCCATGGCAACATCTTTTTCCATGGAAATGGACTTCTTCTTTTCAAGAGTTGTTAACCCTTTCACAGTCATGTGGCCTAGTCTTCTATGCCATAGATTTGGTGATGTCTCTTCTTCTACTGCATTGAGACTTGGTTGAATCAACTTTGCATATGACTTATAAATAGTACCACAAAGCTTTCCCATTGCAATGACCATAATGCCTTTTAACAACTTCCAGTTGCCATTTCCGAAGTGGTTGTCATAGCCCTGAAGGTCAAGAGCTCCAATTGAGATAAGATTCATTCTTAGCTCCGGAACATGTCGAACATCTTTCAACAACAATGTACACCCTACATTGGTCTTTATATGTACATCACCGATACCAACAATGTTAGAGGAACTGGTGTTTCCCATTCTCACGGTACCATGGTTTACGGATTTATATGTTGCAAATAAATCCCGGTCCGAAGTGGAATGATATGATGCAGCGGTATCAATCACCCACTCGTCATCACGAGCGCCTACGTGTAGGCATGCATCCTCCTTGCATGCAACAAGGGCAATGTCTTGTGAAATGTTGACCATGGTCTCACCATCCTCCTTGCTTGAACTAGTACTCGTTTCAGCCTGTTCTCGTAGAAACTTTCGACAATCGCTCCTTTTGTGGCCATAATGATTGCAGTAGTTGCAGTGGCCTTCAAACCATGTACTTGATGACTTTCCCCTTTCTTTTGATCTTCCTCTAACTTGAGATCTTCCTCTACTTTGACCACGTCTGCCTCTACCTCGACCTCTTCCTCTGCCACCAGTTCTACCTCCGCCTCTTTCTTTGTTTTCTGTTACGAGGGCAAATGACTGGTCTGTACCAGCTTCTTTTCTTCTGGCTTCCTCGTTCATGAGAGCGTCCGTGACCATCTCCATTGTCACTTTACCACCGGGGGCAGAATTGCTGAGAGTAACAACAAGTGTTTCCCAATGATCAGGTAGAGAACTTAGAAACAATATTGCTGATTTACGAGATCTTGGAACTGACTCGTATGCTCGGCTATGGATGTACCACTTTGTAACTTGTGGTTTACCAGGCGCCTCATTAGTAGGGTCTTGTTGCGTGCAGTCTTTGCTTGATACATACTCTCAAGCTTTTCCCAGAGTTTGTATGCGTCTGTTTCTTGATAAACATGATGAAAAACACTGTGGTCAATCCATTGTCGAATTTGTGCCACAGTTTTCTTATTCATTCTCGTCCAGACGTCGACTGTTGTCTTTTCAGGTTTTACGCCCTTGGTTTCTAAAGGTTCTGCTAGATCCTTTAGATTCAACAAATCTTCCATCCTCGGCTTCCACATATTATAATTTGTGGGCGTAAGTCGGATCATTATATCCGAACTTGTAGATTCCATGAGAAAGACTTCGTAGTTTGCGTTTTGTGAAATTTTGGGATGGAATTAGGCAAAACCGAGATCACGGTTATTTCCGAAAGGGTCGAAATAGGTGGGATATATTTTTTCAGACTAAAATGAACTTCTGAAAAAATTATGGGCCAATTTGAAATGTTTAAGAAGTATAGGGGCCAATCTATAATTTGTCGAATTACAGGGACCAAACTGGAAGGTTTTGAAACATAGGGACCTTTCTGAAACTTTTCAAAAGTATAAGGACCAAAATTGTAACTTTCAGAAAAAAACTGGGACCAAAACGCAGTTTTATAGAATTAGAGGGACCTGTTTGCAACTTTCTGGAATTTCAGGGGGCCAAAATGCAGTTTTCTGAAACTTGCTACAGTGTTGCTACAGTGTCGCTACAGTATCGTCTTCTCCGATCGTCTTCTCCGGCGAGTTTTCCGGCGAACTGGTTTTTCCGGCCACTATTCCGGCAAACCTTTGACCGGACTTTTGGAGGTCTTCCGGTGGTCGAAAAATTCCAAAAAAAATATATATTCGGAATCGTGGGAACGAGTACTTTACAATGGTGTTCCCGGAAATCGATTTTGAGAAAAAAAATTCGACCAAAAAACGATCGGTACCGAAACGAGGCTCTGATACCACTTGTTAGGATCGAAAAACTCTTCTATTCAACACTAGAACAGAATTACAATTGGAGGATCAACTCTCACACTCGATTATTACAAAAAACCAACCCTTTCTCTAACACTTACATTCTAAGTGTTTCTCTCTAACTCTATATGTTTGTGGTGTGTTTTGGGATGTCTAAGAACTAAAACTTAAGCCTCTATTTATAGCTAAACTAGCCACTAAATCTATAGTATATGAACACATTGAATATTAAAAGGAAAGATCAAAGTTTGCCACCTTATTTAATAAGGATGGCTTCTAGATGGAGGGCTTCTAGATGGAGGCTGGAAATCAACAAAAACTTCGAAAGCTCTCATCCAATTAATAAACCGACGCACGTCACTTTCAGATCTCTCCATGTTATACTCCATAAGTTTCTCCATGTCAATCATATTGTAAATATTTTTTCCCAAAATAGACACCTCAATCCTAAAGGGTTGTGAAGAAGATGAATCATAGCGAACCATCTTCCTGATGTATCAAACATAACCTTTACCTCCACGGAAATAATTTCCATAATCGTAGTTTCCATACATATACGGTTGTTATACAAATTTACACCAAGTTCATTTTCCATGTAAACAATGTTACCCCACCTACTTGCAATTTTCCGAAATGCAGTTTTACTCCAAGCCCTTAGAGGAACCCCTTCCACATCAATCCAAATCAAACCTTTACGAATTGTAAAATTATGTGTCCTCCTACTTAACTTCTGAGAACCACGCCTTTGTCACATAATTGTTAGAAAACCCTCATTTACGAATTGTAAAATTATGTGTCCTCCCGCTTAACTTCTGAGAACCACGCCTTTATCACCTTAATTGTTATGGATATCCAAACATGCCCGAGAATTAAAAAACTCAACAACACCCCTAAACCCCCCAACATATCTCAAATCAACGTCAAGAAAACCCTCATTTACGAATTGTAAAATTATGGTCCTTGTCTGCAACTACGTAATCAATGGATTGCAATTGAATAACAGCATATCCATGGGAGGATCATCGTCCATCCTTCCACGATGTTTGGAATGGGTACTTTTCCTTTGATCATACATCAAAAGACATCCATGTGTACTTGTGTTTCTAGGTTCTGGAGCGATATCACCCCTATCAAATCTAGCTAAAGAGGCAAATAACTTATGAGTGTCGATCCAAAAAGAACAAAGATCACGCAATAAAGAATTGACACTAATAATGCAAAAGAATCGCATAAATCTAAAATTCTTTCCCATAATGGATTGCTTCTTGGCAATAATAAAAGCATCAATTACCGTTCCATATTTCTCACATTCCACCTAAAGAACCTTAGAAATCGTATTATCGGGAAAAGTTGTGACATAAATAGCTTAGGACACTCTACTAACCTGGTTTGCTTAAGTGAAATATTATTTATGGGTACATAAATGCTATCCATTCTTTTGAAATCATATATGCTTGTTTAGAAAACCTAACATTAAGGAAGATAACTTCACTTGAATCTCATAAACTACTCAAAAATGTTGCCCGACTAAGTTACATGCATGTATGTATGAGAGAAGATAATTTTAGTAGCATTTTATCATTCCCTGAAAAAAGATAATTCGGGAGCACAATACCAAATAAATGAAAGTACACTGCATACTATAAATAAAACTTAGAAAGTAGATCGTGAAAAAAGTATTTAAGAAAATAAATGAAGACAAATTTAACAAAAAGTTATAATCCAATGATACGTGACTCATTTCCCTTACTCTTTATATTATGTTGCTTTAAAAAAACAAATAAACTCCTATAGCTTAAGAAACCAAACCATATCCTCTTTAAATCCATCAACAAAAAACCAAACCCTTGATTTTTTTTTTCACTAGATTTATGATTAACATCGTCAGAAACAAGAGATAATAGATAATAGTCCATGGATAAATATAAAATCAGAACAAGGTGTTTCTGAAAAAAAGATTTATAATGAAGGGAATAATAAATTACTCTTAAAACTCGATAAGTACCAAAACATGGCAAGAAGATAATAACGATGATGCTGACTAAGCTTTTGCATTCCTGGTGAAGTCACTGCATGTCTGACACCCGCAGTCAGAAAAACGACATGTCCCACAACCAAAACACACACACGAAGTGCACCCTCTGCATGTTGGAGACCGCACACACCCTCTATACACCCTTCGGCTTGCTCTTTCCTCATCATCATCACACGTTATTCTGAAAACAAAAAAAAAACATATAAATTTCATCAAATCGAAGACATGGTAATTTTAAATAAAATGAAAAAAGAGTGGTAAAAAAAACGCGTACTTGTCGTAGGGCATATCGGAACACTTCCAATTAGTGTTTATAAAAGCATCATGATAAGACCTACACTCCTCGGTTGTTCGAAGGCGGAACCTTCTATTTTTATTGCACTGTGTGCACCGAAGAAACTCATCGCGGTGGCAAACCCGGCCCGCTTGGGAACGGGTCGACCCGTTGCTCAAAGCTTGATTGTAATACTTCAAAAGTGCGGTTTTTGATAATGGAACTTTTTCTCCATCGACAATCACCCAAACATTATTCTTCCATTTGCGCGATGTTTCTCTTCCCGAATGCTTCTCGAATGCAGCCGGGGTCAATTTGTCTGAAATTAAATAAAAATAATAATATTTATTACTGAATGAAACATGGAGATTAGACATTTATGAGTAATTATGTAAAGGATCTAGATAATCAGATTGTTTTGACTTTTCAACAGGGTCAATTTGGTTTGACTTTCATATTTTTCTATTGGGGCATAGGGGACTTTCAGGTTTTTTCTTATTAAGACGTTGTACTTTCAATAAACTCATAAACCTACCCAGTATATAACAATTTATGGAAATTATGTTTCTATTTCTTGCGTTAAACTTTTAAAAAGTTAGATTCTTTCATTTCTTGGATGTTTCTGTTCGAGAATGCTTCTAGAAAGCAGCCAGGGTCCAATTTTCAAACAAGAGCTATACTTTTTAATGGATGAAGCATGGAGACTAGAAATAAATAAATAATTATATAGAAAATTAAGATAATCAAATTGATTTGACTTTCAAGAAAGGGATAAATCCGTTTCTTTCTATTACAGCAGCATACTTTTGCTTTATTTTCTTATTAAGGCATTGTAGTTGGAAAAATCTACCATGTTGTAAATATAAATTTACTTTTTATTTAGATGGCATGCTGTAAATAGATAGATTTTTCTATGTACGATGCTGTAATAGAAAGGAATGAAAGTAAGATGCTATAATAAACAATTCAATGAAAGCACGTTGCTATTTCTTGTACTGAACACTTTCAAATATTAGATTCATTTGGGTCATTAGGATGAGTAACGACAGAAAATATTGGATTATATGATACATTTACCAACTGCCAAAAAAAGCTAACTGCAAGAAATAGCAATGTACTTTTACTTATTTCTGTATTACAACATCCTACTTTCATTTATATCAAAGCACGAGGCTTTCAGTTTTTCCTTATTAAGGTATTGTACTTTGAAAATTCTACCCAATCATAGCATTCAAAATTGCTTTGTTTTTGGATGACATTGCGATAATTTGGTAGACTTTTCAAAGTACAACACTGCAATAAGAATAAAAAAGTAGGTTGCTATAATAAACAAAGTAATCGAAGTAGGCTGCTATTTCTTGCATTGAATCCTTTGAAGTATTAATTTCATTTGTGTCTTTAGGGGCAGTAATGACAACATATATCGGATTATATGTTATATTCACAAACACAACAACTGGATACAAAAGACAGCAAACAAAAACAGGGATTCTTTGATGAGATGCCCTTTTGATTTGAGTTATGTTCATTTATAACATTTTATTTCACTCACTATTTAATATTTAATGGAACCCATAATCAAATCTTCAATTCCTTTAGCACTTATATAAAAACTTTAAAGTTTAAACACATATGATGATTCCACAACAAAATATAATAACACCCAAACTGAAATCTATAAACTAATATCAACTTAAGACAGTGGTGAATGAATCATAATGGAAGTGAGAGCATTTAAATGGTATAAATCATCAAATAATCATTCTATGGGATGATAGTGACATCATGCTGTCATAGGTAGACTCAAAACATGAACATGGAAGTATGAATCATGTAAATGTAGTATATTTATGCATCATCGTACCTCCTAAAACCAAAATTACTCTGAATAAAATCATGTCAAAGGCCATTCAGAAAAACACAAACTTTTCTATGAACATGTAAGCATGTCAGTTTTGTGAAGTGAATAACAGAACTCTGCACTAAAAGGAATCAGAAACTTAAAGAACACAAAATAAAACCCGTTATCATAACATCACAATAAGAAAGATCAAGAAGACAACAATGGCATCACCATCCAAGAAAAAATATTGAATGGGTGTGAGGATAATGAAAGAAAAAAGAAGATAAGGTTTGATTTGTATAACAGGCAAAGATAAACGTATAGAACACCATGAAAAAGCCACATAACAAAGACCCAATTTTCATTGAGTCATATCATCATACACTTGACGTGTATGAAAGCATCAACCTCAAAAAATGGTGGAAATTCATGGAGACATGTGATGAGAAGGAAGTATTGTTAAAGAATGGAGTCAAAATTCACGACCACAGAGTGACATTATACACCAACTCCAAGAAAACCCACATAATAAACACAATCACATTAACATGCAAGTGGGTCTAGAGAGAGAGAGGAAAAAAAGGGGGTGACCTTCTTCACAACCAGGGGTACATTCGCAGCTGATTTCGAGATCACCGCTAGTGAAAACCCTAAGCGTCCCAACGGCGTCGCCGTAGCGATGGCTCGTGCACCCGCACGTGACCTCGACGTAATCATCGCCGCCACGCTTGAACCCACTTATCTCCCTCACCTCTTCATCGCTAAACATTGTCGAGCCATTCACGACACTCTCCCTATCGACCTCCTCCATACCATTCGCCATCTCTCTCTTTTTCTCTGTTATCAACAAAGATTTTATCTTTATGATAACAATCAGACCGAAAACTCACGAACAAAACAAAAGGAATCAAAGATACTTAAATTGGTATCTTATCACTTCTCCAGATACACTCACGAAGACTTTTATGTAACCGCGACGTATCCTTTTTTGTATGTACTGTTTGTGAGAAAGAGAAAGATATAGAGAGACCCAGAAGATGAGAAGAACAGAGGAAGCCAAGAATCTTTAACAAACACGCATCTCCATGAGAGAGAGATCTGATGGAGAAACGTTGAATAGGGCTCAAAGAGAGAGAAAACCGAAAGGTTTTTTGTGCGTTTATTTAGTGTGTGCGTGGGTGTATACGTGAGAGAGAGAGGGAGAGAGGGTTTGGGCTTTGTGAAATTGGTTGGTGATGGGAGTTGTATTGAATGACAAGAATGAGCTGGCTGATAGAAAAAGATGCGAAGCAAAAGAAAACCAAAATTTTTGGAATAAAAGAAAGTAGAGGGTCTAAAAGTGTAAATTAAGTATCTGAAACGTTAAGAACAGGCTGCGTTTGCATGACATGACCTGCAGAGGGTAGGATCCTGAACCATGTAAGATCACAATATACATGTAATTTCAACTTTATGCTCCTCTTGTAGCCCATCTTTTCATAATTGTCAAACAAAAATTAAATCTTGAAATATTCAACTTTTATCTCTTGGGCATCGATCCTTCGTGGGTCGGGATCAAGGTACATGGTTCCAAGAAAGGAACTTTAGGACGCATCGGTTAGAGTTTAGGGTGCTTGTAAGAGGTCCCAAGAAAGAAACTTTTATGGGTGTTAAAGACTATGGTTGGGGTCGGAAATCTTGATGCTTCAAGGGTATTTGAGCAAAGAAACTTTGATGGTATTTCTAAAGTTGGCCTAACTTTTCATAATCATCAAAAAAGACTTCACAAGATTAAATCTTGAATATTCAAGATTCATCTTTTGGGCCTTTGAACTTAAGAAGCCAAAGGGTTCTCCTTAATGTGGACACGGTTCCAAGAAAGGAACTTTAGTACGAATTGGTTAGTGTTGAGGTGTTCAAAGAAGGAAACTTTGGTGGGTGTCGAGCTTGTGGGTTGGGATTCTTGAATTTTCAAGGGTATTTCAAGATAGTGGTTGAGGGTTTTTGATGAAATAAATTTGGTGGGTGTTGAATTATGGTCGATGGTACAAAGTCTTGAGTATAAAAATGATGGTGGGTATCTCTTACAAGTCTTGATTTGGATGGGTGCGTCGGCCTATGGTTGAGTTTGGCCTAAAGGTTTGGTGGGCGGGGTGCTACTATCATTGTCATATGGTCAAGACGGGTGCATACGGCATACCTAGTGAACTTTATTAATTAATGTCTTACAGTATAAAAGACGAAAAATTGTTATTATTATACATACGGTTGTTAGAATACTGGATGTGTCAGTGGTAATGATGAAGGGTGATATTTGAAAAGAATGCAATTTTTGGGAACCGGTAATGGTTACTACAAGGCATACCATTACCATCCAACCAAGTTCCTTTTTTTTTTTTACATACGTTTTTTACTGTTTATTAGCCAGCCAAATATTGTAGTTTTGTACTTTGGTAGGGTTAGGGGACACACACTTCACCTATCACCATGTGTTTGTGTTGTAAAAGACAAAAGGAGAATTGATACCCCTTGGAGATTGTCCAAGAAACTTTAGGGCAATTGGTGCGGATTGATTATGGATAGGAGGCATATGACCCATGATTGAGTATATTTTATGTACCGAGTCCTATTGAATCTTACTTTCTTTTAAAATAATAATAATAATAAATTATGTTATTTTGGGCTGTTTGAATAAATCTTTTTAAAAGATTTATTTGGATATTTATTTATTTTTTATTTTAGCAATTATTATGGTCCACACATATCCTATTGAGAGGAATTTTTAGTCTTTTTATTAAAACTATATGTTAAATTAGATTTTGTATTCTTTTGAGAGGAACAAAGTATATGATCTGTAACAATCGCCAATTAAAAATACTTTTTTATATTTAGATTAAGAAAACTGCATTATTTAACGTAATAGATAATTTATGAATGTTGAATTAGTTATCAAATATCTAAAATAGCATATAAACTATATAACGAATCTTATGAACCTAAAACAATATAAATGATATTTATTTATGTCATTTATGGAGTCGAAAGAACGATCATGGGATAAAACAATTATTTAAATGTTTGGAATTGGTATTTTAGTTGGGTGGATGGTTCAAAACAGACCCTTAAGGTCTATTATGCATTGATTAAATAGCGAAACACTAATAATATTTTTAACGTGTAAGATTTTAATCCTTGAGCCTCTATCCTTATATAAGTGTTAACTCATTATAGTTATTACTTCTAAGATTTATACAAATTATATTAGAATATTATAAATGAAATGTTTAAACATTTATATATTGAATACATAAAGAAAAACAAAGTCATTAAAGTTTAAAATCATCATAAATAGAAATTACAATAAATTTTGAGAATTAGCAAAAAAAAAAAATCAATCAGAATTTATCCAATAAAAAAACGGGTTATGTGATCCAAAATAATCTAGTATGTGCTTTATGGGATCTAATATATATAGATCTAATATATATATATATATATATATATATATATATATATATATATATATATATATATATATATATATATATATATATATATATATATATATATATATAAACAGCCTGTCTACAAAAACTTTGTTCAATATTGGATTACCCGTCTAACCTACTGACATCGCAATCTAAGCAACATTTGTCTAATGAGGTCCTACCGACGGTCAAGTCTAAGTGTCATCTCTACTCCCTTCTTCACATCGGAACAAAGAAACGTTTGGTTATCTTTTTCTATATGTGATCAAACAAATTCATATAGATAACATACAAGGTATGGAAATGTGTCTTTCTAATTTTATTATTTCATTTGGTTACTATTTTTTAAAATATGTGAATATAATTAGAGTGGTCAATAACAACAAAAAAATCATTCATATTTCATACGGATAAACTCTAACTATTAAGATTAATCAATTATTAAATTAAGCCTAAACGTAAAATAAATTTTATATCTTAATTTTATAGAGTATCTGTTTAGTAATTTAGAATTAAAGTGAAAGTAAGTTACTAAAATATTATTGTTTGGGAGGAAGAGATTTAACTAATTAGGTTAAAGTTAGTTAAATCAAAATATATCAATAATTAAGTTAAGCCTAAACATTAACTATATTTTATATATTAATCCTATGGAATATTTGTTTAGAAAAACCATAAATAAAGTAACTATGAGTTGCTAAAATATTACTGTTTGAGAAAAAGAGATTTAACTAATTAAATTAAAGCAAATTGAAGCTTAGATGGGAAATTGGAGTAAGAAGTGGGAAATGAAGATATTTGACCCCGAGACTCCAATTTTGTGCCTGTAGGCCCTTAATGTAATACTTTTAACAAATTTGCCCCATTATCTTACTAATTAAAATATTACTGTTTGAGAAAAAGAGATTTAACTAATTAAATTATTACTGTTTGAGAAAAAGATTACTGTTTGAGAAAAAGAGATTTAACTAATTAAATTAAAGCAAATTGAAGCTTAGATGGGAAATTGGAGTAAGAAGTGGGAAATGAAGATATTTGACCCCGAGACTCCAATTTTGTGCCTGTAGGCCCTTAATGTAATACTTTTAACAATTTTGCCCCATTATCTTACTAGAAATGTCATTTATAGACACAATTTTAAGAAAAATTTGACAAAAATAGCTTAATTATATAAGTTCTTTTCTAAAAATAACCAAAAATAATGACCAATATAACCATCATAATAGCAGTTTGCAAAAGCCAACTACGATTTAGCCCATGAAAACTGCAATTTCAAGCAACGGGTTGCAATTTTGTATATAAATGCTATAAGTTATCGACCCTAATGGTTGAAGAAATATTTTTTTCGTGTAGAGCTATAAGTTATCGATAATTCCTTTCTTTCTATTTGTTAAAAGATATTTTATAAACTTACAATCGATTTTAGTTGTAGATTTGCGTTTTTCATATGTGACTTGTTAATGCTTTACATGTTTGTACTTTATGCTTTAAAAGCTTGTAAAATCGTAGCTGGCGTGTACTGTCTACGATTATATAACTTTCTAAACCAATGACCCAAGTGGTTAAAGCATATAATCGTAGATAGTGTGTCGACATAGACTTTACACGGACTCACTCAATATGTATTTTGGGATGTATTATATAGCCAACAAAAAATGGTTGATTAGGAGGGGCAATAAGTTTTGTTTGTGCTATTATGATTCCAAGTACGAAATCCTTTGGGGGGGGGGGGGGGTGGGAGAGAAAACTTGTGACACTCATTTTGTAACTAACAAGTATCAAGGAGTGTGATATGGTTGTTAGTGAGACGATTAACGACCTTGTGAGATATGTTAGATGACTAATAGTTGAAACTGTGAAGTTTACGCACGTATAATATAGAAGGACGAGACGTGTCCATTTCGAAGTACAATGCTGAATTGAAACATGTTTGTAAAGTATGATGATAAGATAAAACGGAGTAGGATGGTACACGTCTTATGGGGTGACACGACGTGTCAATGCCGACATAACTGATGTACTAAAAGGGTTTGAGTCGGTTTACTGCTTCATTCTACCACCTTGTCATACCAGGAACATGGAAACTGATAAGAGAGAGATCTTTGATTATTAGAAAGGAAGGGTCCTTTAAAGATTTTGGTCAAGAGGTAAATTCTTGAAGAAATTGAGACAAGTTGCTAAGAGGAAAACGATAAGAAGAAAGATCATGCCATTTCCCCAGTATATTCTACAATGATTGCCGACCATAACCTCAGAAATTACGTGGCCCAACACTTTTTTGTTGGCTTGTCGATCGTTTGGGTTCACTTGTGTAGACGAACATGTGTATTCATCAACAAGTTTTATAATTTGTAAAAGGTCTCCAACAGACTTGAGTAATAACTCCTTAATACACAAACTACAATTTTCTTGATAACAAAATAACCAAAAACCCTAGTGTCGAAGATATGCTTGTTTTCATCTGAAAACCTTTTGTAACACATTTCACTATGAGTGCACGTTGAAAAGCTTCTTTTCTTGTGAAGTTATGTAGGTTTTTGATCATTTGACTTAGATGTTGTCTATGTGACGAAGTTTGTGCTTTAATCAGGGATGGACATGATGTTGTAAGGGGCATACCATATATTAGGATTTTTTTGTATACTATTTTGTATATTCATCATCGGACCATCCGATATCAAAACCATTTTTTCTAGGTCGGACAACTCTAAACGCCCGTAAAGTGCAAGATTGGTGATTTTACTACGGTTTTAGGAACACTATGCAACAAGATCTAATATTGAAATCTATTTTTTCTATGACCCGACATAATATGTACATGTAGCAACATCATCATCACAAACATAGTTAAAATTTTCAGGAGCAATATACCGAACCAAAGATTTTACTATTGTTCCAAGAAAAATATGATGTTGAAGTACACTGTGAAAGATAAAATTACATATAGTATTGTTGTTCCCTACTCCACTAGATCTGTTCTCATACGAGCCTTTTCCTTTTTCGCTACTTCAGTTATCACCATCACTTTCAACCAGATACATATGCACAAAGTTTCTCACACATTGAATTACTTCGATCATTCATTCAACTATGTATATAACATAGAACATTTCAAGATGTTGAAAATATAAGCTAATATATGATTTACCTACCAAACCAGTTTTTGGTTTCACCGAATACAAAGAAAATATGAAAATTGTATATTTGCATAAAATTATACTCCATGAATCGTAACTAAAAGTCCAACATATTTAAGTTGGTCATTAATAATTTGCCTCTTCTCATCGATGCAAACATCAAAGAAAAACTTACTACATGTTTGACTCATGCTTTTTAATTAATACGAGATTGAGAAAAATAACTTCATTAAACTTGTAACATAGATTACATCCAACAAGACTCTCTCTCTATATATATATATATATATATATATATATATATATATATATATATATATATATATATATATATATATATATATATATATATATATATATATCGTAGTCAAAGGTCAAAAAGACAGAGTCAAATGGTTAGAAATCACAATAAAACGTGTCAGAAATCGCGAAAAAGGGCTAACATCGCAGGTTGCCACAAAGGAAATTGTAGATGGATTTATACCAGCTACAATTTTGTACAAGAAATCAATTTTTTTTGCCTTTTATACTCCATTTGAAGGCAAGCCAAATCATAGCCCATGAAGGCCAAATTGCATCCTATCGAGGTGAATTTGTAGCTTATGAAAAGGAACTGCAATTTTCCTAGCCAAATCGCAAATGGCTTTTTCTGAATACGATTTTGATTGCTATTATGATCATTTTCTTCATTTTTGGCCTTTTTTGGAAAACTTTTATATGATTAGGCTATTTTTGTTATTTTCTCCAAAAGTAAACTTTATTAGATTTTATTTAGAAGAGCAAAAAGATCCTAATCATGTATATGTTCCTACATGCATTTCTTTATCCATATTCATTGGTAACCTCTACATGTTAATCTGAAATAAGTATAAAAAATCTTATATTATTTTCACTAAGTATTTGAAGTATAAAAACATTGAAATCATAGCTTTAGGGTGTAATCAAAACTAATTGAAAACATCTTTATTTCCTACTTGTTTCCAAACCTTCAGTGTTGTCTTGTATTATTTACTTTATTTCTCGTTTTATGCAAATATATTGTGTTTAGTTCATCAAGTAACAAAATTCCCCTCTTAATTATATATTTCGTTTAATTGGTAACTAAATTTTCTAAACTGAAACATACCCATTTTGTAAGAATTCGACAATCCGTTCTTACCAAAGCTATACTACTACACGATTATGTTCACTATCTGTTGTGTAATAGTCCCTAGTTGAGATAAGATCATTTTATAAATTTAAATGAGATTTTACAGTTGAAGCTTTTGGCATTTTCCAGGGATTAATTTTCACACATCAAGTTCTCTACGCCCACTATAATAATGATGATGAGTGATTTATTTTTATTTTGTAATTTGTTTAGAGACTATGTTTTTTACTTAGTTTTAAGTTGTTAGAAAAAACAAACTGCATGACTATATATTATTTTATCTATGATGTTACTATCGTTTCTTTCTTGACATTGTAGATTATTATTATGTCATGATAGTATGTTGGCAGTCTGGCACTCAGTTCAGCGACTAGGCGTTCGAGCGATTTTAGAGTTGAGTGACATTTTTAGTGCATTAGTGATCGGGTGAGATCCGAGTGGCGTTCAGTGTGTCATTACCGTTAGATAAGTAAGGGGTGACGTGACGACTTAGCGATACTTTATTCAATCGTGCGTGAGACAACACTACTGACCGGTGATGTGGGTTCCTGATAAAAATCTGCTAAATCCGATGTATATGGAGCGAGGGTACCCACGATGTTTGTATTTTCTAAAACGAGAAGGTGTACTTCTACCTCATGATTGACCATCTATATTTCATAATTACGCATCACATCCCACAACCCTATACGATGCATTGTACTCTCAGTCACGACACATTAAGCAACCACAATGGTTTGACTATTCCACATATTTATAGTCATTATCTTCTAAGGTGTCCACTTTTACACTAAAGTATCAGTATTTCCATCCAGACGATACCTTTTCAACAACAACAACTTCCACATTGTTTGTGCAATCAGATGTTGATCTTCTCCATACGATACCCTAGGGGAGTTTGTTCTTTTTTCTCCCTTATTTTATTTCTAATTGTGCAGACAATAGGACATTATATGAACTAAGCGTGGGGTGGGGTCAAAAAAATACAAAATAATCATCTAGATTTGTTTTGGCTAAATTTAACATTTTTGCTTTAACATTATTCCAAAATTGAAAACTTAATATAAATATATCTGAATCATGTTATGAAAATAGGTACTTAGGTTATATTTAGCTGTCATATATAGTAATTGTGGTTGTTCATCGTTTCAAATAAGTTTTTGACTTGTAAGATAGTCGGTAGCTAGTGTGTTAGTTACAAATATTTTTACATAGCTGATAAAATAAACCCCTTGAAAATTATTTAGTTTAAGGTATTCTCAAAAAGTAACTATTTAGTTGTAAATAGTAGCTAAGTCCTAGCCAAAATAGATTGAGTTGAATTTCCAGATTTCAAGTGTACAAGTCTTATGTTTTGTTGAAAAAAGAAAAGCCTCAATAAAATGAATTAACATGTGCTGAAACGAAAAAAATTTCAAAAAGTTAAAAAGTAATAAGTGCTTAAATGTAATATCAAGTATAAGGACGTGGTACCAAATGATTGAAACTCAGGAGGGAAATTCAATATATGGCCTTTAAAGCTCAAACTAGTATACTCGTAAAGGGTGTTCTATACTTAATCACCTAACGCAAACTGGCTTGGGATCGATTTCGTCGAATGTTCATTACACAAGTTTTAAAGAAAGTCATGGAATTCCTTTAGTGACATTTGGAATTTGGATGAGTAAACTCTGAACAATCTTGAGTTGAAAATTTGTAGTCAAGAGTTTCATGGAAAGTCATGAGTTTCAAATGTACAAAGGAAAAATTGTTAATATATTGGTAATAAGTAGTACATCATGGGTCTTTAAATCTAGCACACGATTTTTTAAGAATGCATAAGCTATTGAAATAAAGTGAAAAGTAATAAGAAATGGCAAAGCTATATTGTTACACGATTAAGTTCATTGCTTGGTATCTAATAGTCCCTAGTTAAGATAAGATCATTTTATAAACTTAAAACAATATCTTGTATATCAATCTTTTGACATATATCGTGGAACGATTTTACACGCATCACCTAATCTAGAAGATTCCTCACTATATAGTGCTAATTCGATGCTTTGACAGTTTGTAAATTCATTTTCCTTACAAAAGATTGATTGTTCGCAAAAATACCTCTCATAGGCATGTCGTTAAAATTTACAATATACAAAGAGTGCTTGATGAGATTTGATCTCCCTTTCACACAAAGATCAAAAAACTTTAAATCTTGATTCGGCTTCAAGTATTGACTGATTACAAATATCTAGAGTTTTATAGCATTTCACTGATAATTCAACGTTACATGTGTTTTATACCGTTATAGATTGTTGTCTTTAGGTGTTTGTCCTGGTGTTGGGTTATTAGTGTTGGGTTATTACCGTCCCTCTTGTTCTTGTTCTAGTTCTTGTACCAAATTTTGCATTATAGTTGCTCAACTTCCTATTGGTCCTGTTTTTTTTTTTATTCTATAATATTTGTCATTCCAGAAAAAAAAAAAAAAAATACAATGGATGGAGTCTAAGAGCTTCCCAAGCACCTAAGACCTAGCAGGAGCAAGTTGTTACTCAGTTGGATGAACATATTCGTGTACGACACGAAAATTTTCACACTTGAAAAGAAGATAATTGACTGTTAAAAAAAAGCATCCAAGGACTATTCACGCATAACTGAAATATATGCACAAATAATGACAGTTGATAAATAGTCTAGGATTAGTGTAATCCACTCAAAGTTAATATTGAATTAGTTAAATGCATGGAATCCGATGAAGAGTGAATATTTAAGTAGTGGTGCCAGGCTACTTTTGCTACTTGATTTCACATTATCATCATGATTCACTTATTTTTCGATAAAAAATTAAGACATACTTGATACCTAATTCATGTTTGTTTTTATTAAAATTCAAACAATAAAATTCGAAGGTTACAATTTGTTACCTTCTATGATTTATGTTTTATTTTAAATAATATAGTAAACTTTTATAAGAATTAGCAGAAATGAGTCCAACTGATCAAAGGGTTCGAATATACTCAAAGTTTTATTGCATGATATAGTTCCGCAGTCATATCTAATGCATCAATTATATAAAAAAAGGTTAATAATAGACAAAAGAATTATTTATGAACCATTTGGCTCGTGGTGGGGTTAGTCTATTTTGCCATCTTTACTAAAAAAATACACTTTAATATTGTTAAGTATATGAACCATAAAGAATTTTAACTAATATTTTGCAACATATAGATCATCTAAAATATGATTCTTTTTAGGGTGATTTTAAATAAACTTTTCTAATATGTATGGATGTGTGTTGTATGTATTGACTGTCATACACATGTTACATTATAAAAAAAATTGTTTTTACGAATATCCTTCTATTTGAATGATAGTTTTTATTAAATAAAATAATCTTTTTATTTAATTTGATAGATGCAAAAATAAAAAAATTGTATTTGCATGAAAGTCAAACCCTCCTCCAATCATACCTCAACACAGAGTTTCACATCATATAGGATTCATCAGCATGCAGCCTAGTGCCGGACCATCAATTTTGTACAGGTGGCAAAAAAAAAATTTTGAAAATAAAGAGAAAACATAGAAATGTTAAACATAAAATCTTGAGTAAATTACAATTTTGGTAGCTGTGGTTGTCCCGAAATTGCACATTTTGTTATCATTTTAGTTTTTCACGTTCATGGTCTCTGAACTGCACTTTTGCTTACACTATTGGTCCCTTAGCCAGGTAAAAAGACCAATATACCCTTTTTAATTTCTTTTTCTTTTTTCTTTTGAAATATTATTATTTTGGTAATTAAAAAAAATTCAACCCCCACCCCCAACCCTACCTCACTCCGATCCATGTTTCCTCTGGCTCTCGTCTTGCTCCGACGCTTTAGATTCTGACGATGTGGATGAGAGAAACCCCCAATTGGTGATGTGATTATTCCCCCAATTGGTGATGTGATTATTAAGGCACACAGAAACCCCCAAACACACAACCACACATAAAAAATCAGAAATTGTTCAAATCAAACACACACACTAATTTCCTGCATGTGTGCGTATGAATCTGAGAGAATGGATCGCGATAGAGAGATCGATTGTGAGAGATTCAGACGAAAAAGGACACCTAATTTCACTCGATAAAATAAGTGGGTTAGTGTTTAATCCATCTGGGGTCTCCCTTTTTGATCAATTGAAGAAACCCTTTTCTCATTGTTTATATTTTTTCTTCTTTTATACGCTTTGCGTAAGCATTATTGAAGCATAAACCTATCGAAACAAGAGGTTATTCGCCGGCGAATGTTGCAGAGCTGTGTGATGAGTATAATTGTTGTCGGCATCCAATTACATCAATATAATTGTTTTAGTTGTTGGCGGCAACCGATTACGCCAGTATAATTGTTTTGTTACACAATTGTTGCAAATAAAATAATCCAAAAGGTAATGGTTTATATCAAGTGAAAGGAAAAGCATACTCAAGAAGATATCCCAAAATGGCCGCTTGAAGATTCAAGACGATGCCCATGTGATTTCGACAAAAAAAACCCATCTCAATTACCACTTTTTTTCTTAAGATCTCACGCCAAATCATAGAATACCCTGGATTTCATTTGATCTGATTTGGGTTTCTCGATTGATCCTCTGTTTCTTCTTTAATTGGGAGAGATGGAGGCAAATGCCGGATTGGTGGCTGGATCGCATAAGAGGAATGAGTTGGTGAGAATAAGGCATGATTCTGATGGAGGGGTAAGTGTTTTCACTTTTTCTTTGACACCCTCAATTCATCGATTTTGAACCAAATTTGGCTTCAATGAGAATTTTGATTCAAACCACCGCGTTAATTTATATATTCCCGTCGTTAACGCTAAGCTAGCAGCCATTGTTGGTTTATGTTCTTTGTTTTGGGTGCTTCTGCTCTGTTCTTTGCCACCTGAGTCAAGAATTTATTGACGGTGATGTTCACCCAAGATAAAGATATCATAGCATTGACGTCGTTGGTTTTACCGATCATTGACGTCGTTGGTTTTGCGTAGTGACGATGTTGGTGGTGTTGGGGCGATTTCATTACTGATACATCGAACAACTAAGGGCAGGGCCGGTCCTGAGAGAGGTCAACCCGGGCGACCCCCCAGGGCCCATGCCTTTAGGGGGCCCAAAATTTCTGGGCTATGTTATATATATGTATATAAATCAGGTGTATTATTTTCTTTACCTAAATACTGAAAAATGTTTCCTAAAAAGCACTTATCTGGAAGTGAAAAAAAAGGAAAAAACAAAAAAAAAATTATTGTATTTGGGACTTTGGGGGCCCATTTGTTTCTTCTCGCCCTGGGCCCAACATATGTTTGGAACGGCCCTGGCTAAGGGTCACCGGAGTGAGGTAGGGTTGGGGGTGGGAGTTGAATTTTTCTTTTTTTTTAATTATCAAAATAATAATATTTCAAAAGAAAAAAGAAAAAGAAATTAAAAATGGTATATTGGTCTTTTTACCTGGCTAAGGGACCAATAGTGTAAGCAAAAGTGCAGTTCAGGGACCATGAGCGTGAAAAACCAAAAGGATAACCAAATGTGCAATTTCAGGACAACCACAGGGACCAAAATTGTAATTTACTCTAAAATCTTGATTATACTTTCTTGTGTTAAAATATCCGGTCAGATACCAACTAAACCAAAAGTTATTAGTCATCGACCTTTTTAAAAAACAATATTATGTACAGTAAGCGACCGATTTTTATTTTCACTCGCTTATCCACGTTACTTTTACACTTATTACTAAGGGAAAATGACTTAAATGGGTAACTATCTTTTCGGCTTGTTCACATATGGGTAACATTTTATTTTTTGTACTC
The DNA here is from genome assembly GCA_023525715.1 of Cichorium intybus. NCBI lineage: Eukaryota > Viridiplantae > Streptophyta > Magnoliopsida > Asterales > Asteraceae > Cichorium > Cichorium intybus. Next base: position 40,857,136 of record CM042011.1, on the reverse strand, counting down.
ATTTACCCATCCAACTTCTTGACGGTGTTCACATCTGATCATCATGACCGGTTATCTCCTGTTTACTGCTGAGTTGGCATGTATGCAGGCTTACCTGGAGTCTACGTGGCAAATTAACCTTTATATTAAACTTTTTTGCCCTATACGAATTCAAACCACAGATCGAAAACACCCATGGCGGCTTCTTCTTCTTCATCGACTTCTTTCTCTTCTCGCCAAAAAGACGACCTTCAATTGAAACATCCATGTGGTTGTGGGTTACCCTCTCGATTGAAGACTTCGCGCACCCCAGCAAACCCTGGACGAAAGTTTAGAGTTTGCCCTAACTCACTGGTAAAGATGAAAATTTTGATTTTGGGTTTAATTTTTCTTGCATAACAATGCAGCTCATTTGTTACAGAAGGAGAAAGGTCCAAAATGTGACTTCTGGGAATGGGCTGATGCTGAAACGCAAGAGATCAAGAGGGACAAAGAAGACACTGAAGATTCAATTAAAGGCACTGAAGATTCGAGTAAAAAAGACGAAATTGGAATCTTCAATTTGATGTTGAAAATGTCTGCTTTGGAACACGAGATTAACATATGCAATATGAAGATGGAAGAAGAAAAATTGACTGTTAGGCAAGAGTTAGAGAAGCTTAATTCCAAGATTTTTACTCAGAAAATTGTAATTGTAGTGATGTTTCTTTTGTTAGCTTATAATGTATTATAGATAAGGTTTTAATGGAAGATGTTTCTTTTGTTAGCTTAATTCCAAGATATGGTTGTATCAGAATGTGTTATTAGACTAAGAAGTGTGTTAACAACACTGTAATGAATGTTTTGAATGTTCAGAAAGTTTTATAATTAAACTACATTCAATACTTGTATGTTAAGAAGTATGTTAAGAAGTATGTTAAGAGGACAGAATGTATACAGATATCATTAAACAACAATTAACACAATGTTTACAAAAGATTTGTCCAGATATCATTAAACTACATTCAACACATATCACAAAAGCTGTGCCCAAGTTTGTCCCCTACTGTCTTAAAGACTGTGCTAATTACAAAAGTTGTGCCCAAATCTGTCCCCCACTGTCCCAAAAACACATTAAACCATAACTACTCCACTTCAAGTGGTTGTTCTTGACTGCTTCCTTCCTTCGACCCTACCTTCTTACCCAGCTTACTTAAGGTGATTCTTTCTGATTTTCTCCTAATCTTCTTTTTACTTTCCTCCTCTTCCACACCAACCTCCTCTTCAACCCCCTCTTGCATAGCAGGTTCCAGACCAACCTCCTCTTGAACCCCTTCTTGCATATCAGGTTCCACACCGACCTCCTCTTCAACCCTCTCTTGCACAGCAGGTTCCACAGCTGATCAAATACAAAAAATTATTTGGTTACCCATATGTGAACAAGCAGAAACGATAATATACTCACATACCTTGCTTTTTCCTATGCTTTTTTTGCTTTAAACCAGAACTTGATGATCCGTCTGTTGGTTTTTTAGGACATCTGACTTTGTTGTGTCCTCTTTCTTTGCAGATTGAACATCTCAAAACTGCACCTGTTTTGGTGACTTTATGCTTTCTACCCTTGTCTTCCCTCTCTTCCTGATCCCTTCTCCTTTTCACTGTTGGTCTCCCAGGAAGTCTTCTTTTCTTGGGTGGCAATGGCTTGATGTAATCCACTTGGGGCCACATGTCACTACCATTAAGTGGCATTATGTTATACTGGTATGACTTCAGGAACATGTTTGTTGTAAACCATTGAGAAACAAAATCCTGGCAGTCCATATTGAGATATAAAATACATGCCACTCCATGCACACAAGGGTATCCTGTTAGCTGCCAAGTATTACATCCACAAGTCTTGTTTGTAAGATCTACAGCATATGCATCATACCCTAACAACCAAATTTGAAGACTCTAGAACAATTATGCTCACTATTCAACGACTTAATCTGGAAAGACTCCTCACTTCCCATCCAGGTTGCCCATAGTCTAAAAGGACAAGATTTTCCATTCTTATCCCTTTTACCTTTACCACATTTGACCAATAATCTATTACAATCGGTTTTTTCATACCATAAATCATACCCATTCTTCACAGCATAATTTGTAACACAATTCTTTAATTCCATAGGGTTAGAGAATTTCATACCTATGATTGGAACCATTGTCTCCCATTCTTGGTTTTCATCATGGACAGGGAACACAACCCCCTGACCATCTTCAGTGTTGGGTTCGTCATCCTTGTTAACTTCATTTTTAATGTTGCTATCACATACCAGTTTGTTCAAGAACTTATCATCCGTTGTTTTGTCAAAGGAATGCACTTCCTGATCAGCAGCATGTTCATATTCCACGGTATATGACTTATCTGAATCTTTGTCAGCATCTTGGTCTTCAGCATCTTCAACCTCTTCATCTGGCACCTCCATATCAGCCCAATCAAGGACTGGTTCATTCTGATGGTCAATGTAAACATTCATTCGGAACTCATTCTCATCCTCGTAACCCACTTCAAGGAACTCGACATAATCAGCATCATTATGGAATCTTCTAATCCCCTCTGCTAGTGTTTGATGTCTAGTGCAGTAATAGACATCATCGCACCTTGTTTTGCATAATTTTCCAAGAAACTCTTTGAAGTCTCTGAGAAAGAACAAACCAAAATCACATCACGCACTGATACTCGAACTCCACCCAAGTACGCTAATGGCTTTGGCGTAAAAAATCCATTGTAATGTATATCGACTTTCAGTAAGTTAATCTTCAAAGACTCCTCCTCCATGTTATCGTCGTCCCCAATTGAACCTGAACACTGCTATTTGGAACCCTAATCAATGCTTTGAAGAGTTGAATTTCACATGGGTGTGGCGTAATGGCAGCGTAAGCGATTGATTTTGAACCCTAATTTACCGTTGAAGGGGGTAATATCCACGTAATATGACACATAAGCAATAATATCCACGTAATACAACGAAACCGGGTAAAACAGGAGATAACCGGTCATAATGGTCAGATGTGAACACCGTCAAGAAGTTGGATGGGTAAATGAGTACAAAAAATAAAATGTTACCCATATGTGAACAAGCCGAAAAGATAGTTACCCATTTAAGTCATTTTCCCTATTACTAATCAACAATCAACAACCATTTTTTTATGTAAGTATTTATTTATTTATATGGTAATAAAAATAGTATTTAAAAAGAATATTTGAATTAGTTTATTTGATGACAAAAAATTATAAATTGATAAGGTGTTTTTTTTAAAAGCATTTATATTAGCTTATATATAAAATGACTAATAAAGATATGCCTACACGTTAATGCATAAAATAGGTAGGTTGGGGGGGGGGGGGGGTTATTATGGTCTTTTCTATAAGCTATAAGTTGTTTCTATAAGTCAGGGGATATGACTTAGAGGGTGTTTGAGAGCGTTTTTTAAATCGATTTATTGAATTATTAGCTTTTCAAAAAGCTAAACGTCAAAAAATATGTTTGTTGAAAAGTCATTTTAAAACAATTTCTTAACCCCATTCAATTAAGAGTTTTTGAAAAGTAAGAGAGTGCTTACTTTTTAAAATTGTTTTGGATTTTTGACATCAAAATATCATTAATACCATCATTTACCTAACCATCTATTTTGCGGATCATATACTCCAGCCTTCCTCCTTCATTCTCATTCACATCACCGACCCACCATCAGAGATGAGATTGTGAGTGTTGCCTCCTGCGACTTCATTCATCTGTGATCTTCACTTGAACAGTCGACTGGCACCTACGATTTTCGACTCTTGCCATCTGCGGTCTTCAATCAAGACTAACTCGTCATCTGCTCTACTTTTCTGGTTAAGTTTAAATATTATATGTAAAAGTAGTAAATAGTTCTAAATACGAAAACATGTCATTTTACATATATAAGCTAAGTCAAACATTTTTTAGAAAATAATTTATCAACTTATTGATTTTTCCCACAACAAAAAACTAATTCAAATACTTCTTAAAAAATCATTTTGCCACTATCATAAGTCAATAAACACTTTTGTCATAAAATATTTTTTGAGTTTAAAAAGCAATCTGTTGAAAATTAAAAAATATACAAAAACTCGAGGGTTTTCGGGTCCAAGATCTTTCGCTCAACAATAAACGAAGATATATAAATATTAAGTGCTAAAATGTAAAGGAACGATGCGGAAAATATAAATGACTTGAAATATAAAGTTGCGGAATATTTGTAAAGAACAAGTGCGGAAATTAAAAGACAATAATTAAACGATATGATGTAATTCGTATTTTTCATTGATAAACGAAATGTGTTACAGATTTAAAAGTTAAGCTCACAAACACACTTTCTAGTCTAAGTTGAATTACATGGAAATCTAGAGTGGATAAAAGAAGAGGAGATATGATGTTGTTGATGTTCTTGAGGTAGCTGGAGAGAATTCTCTAGCCACTCCTCTAATTCCTTTATAATACATTGGAGTGATAGTTTCCTCACGATCTCTAGTTGATCTCACTTAGTTTTCATGATCCAAGGCTCCTATTTATAGGAGTAGAAGATCTCTAACAAATCTCAAGTAAATATTAATAAACTATTACAAAAGTACATGCCTGTCACTAGCCTACTAAGTCTTGAACTTCTGATCCTCAACTGATGATAGACTTTCGTTGTTGGTTCATCTCTTCAACTTCTTGGTCCAGCTCAAATACTTCAGCTTAACTTCTGTTAAAGCTTAACCTCCTCAATTCTTGTTCAACTTCTGTCATGTGCTCTAACTTAGGTTGTGTTTCTAAGTTTGGTTCCCTCCAAAACCAAACTTAGTACAAATTTTCTCATTAATGTTCTAACCATAAGTTTGGTGTATATAGAAGTTTAGTTAAGAACTTTCTTGGTGTATTTCAACTTCTGTTCAGCTCAAGCTCAAGGTTCGTTGTTGTGTCAATCAGAGATTTGGTGAACTAACATTTTTTGTTCACCATTTCATGAATTACGGATAAGCAACTTCTGGCTCAAGAATTTCGGTTCAAGCATGCAATGTTCGGATCTCCATGATTTTCGGTATCATCACAGATCTTCGGTTCAGCCTCGTTTAATAAAGATCTTCGGTTACCTTTTAACCGAAATTCATAATATGAATTTTGGTATGAATCTCGGTGTCTCTCAATCCTTATTACTCGGGCCGCACCATTACTTGTTGTATCTTCCATTCGATCGAACACCTTCTTTCTTTCTATTATACTCGGCCAGCACACTTTCGGTGCATTAAATGCACCGACCTTACACATCATCTTATTGCTAAAGACACACCCACGACTTACACAAACATAGCAGAACACAAACCAACACACACATACACAAAGTGTTCATGTCTGTATGATTTATATATATATATATATATATATATATATATATATATATATATATATAGAGAGAGAGAGAGAGAGAGAGAGCGAGAGAGAGAGAGAGGTAGGTTCAAATGATGACAATTAAAATGTTGAGAACACGATGATAGATCCTAGCCATTTAAATCACAAGATCAAGGGTTATAAATGTGCATTTTATGTAAATACTAAAAATTATAGGTACCATTATTCAATTTAAATAATCAGTTAAGGGTATTATATTTGTTTTTTAATTATCTTTTCCTTAAATTTCGTCATTTAATTTTGGTATGTTATTATCTGAATATTTATTGTTTCGTATTCCCACCTTTATCCCGATGATTGCTCTTCAAAATCATTCGACACAGTCGTAGAAGAAGAAGTCGATCGTGCAAAATCTTCTCCAATTTATACTCTGTATCGATAAATAAATATGGTTTCTGAAGAACACAATGAAGATTTGTCCGGAAAGAAGTCGAAATCATCCGCAGATACTAGAGGTAAGCTCTATTTCAGATTAACAAAACTCGATTTTTTTCAAACTTTGAGTCATTGATTATATGGGTTTTAACCTCTCAATCTCGATTTTTGATGATACCGCATCCGACATTGCTATTTGATAAACCCTGTATTTTGTTTATTCACCTTGGATTTATTCTTCAATTTTAAATTTTTTTCATATTTTGAATGAATCCATTAAGCACCTGGATTTAGGGTTTTATTATATGAATCGAATTGCAAGATAAATCCTTAAAATATGATGTATTATGAAGTTGTGATCACTGTATTCATCGATGAATACATGCAATTTTTGGTAGGATATAGTTCGGATCAATGTATTCATCGATGAATACAGTCTTTTTGGACATGTTCTTCCATTTTAATACAACTATTTATCTCAATCTTGGCATGTCATATATGAATATCGGTAATATACGATGTGTTGTTCATATTAGAGTCATATATTCATCGATGAATAAAGGACTTTGTCTGAATACACTAAGAATCAAGATATACTAAGGGCTTGATATTCATCGATGAATACATATACTTGTTTTGTATAAATATAAGTTTCTTGAATGTCTTTACTATTAATTGTAAAATTTATCAAATATATTCTTCATGCTTTCATGGATTTCAACCTTATCAAACTCATGTATTTGATTGCTATTTTTATTACTTAAAGCAACCACATACAACCATACAGGTAGTAATATCTATATTAGATAAACAAAGACTTATTCTATGCATTATAGCATCTAAATTCTCAAGTGTTTACAGTTTTCTTTTAGAATAACTCATTTTATAATCAACAACATTGCCTCTTTAAATACATCCAAATACTATTTTCATTACATTGTTTAATCACACTGTTGTTTTATTATTTTTGAAACAACATGTTGTCAAACAAATTCTTTCTACCCATGTCATAGTTAAATGGAAATGACAGAATGGCAAACTCGTGATATGAGATTGTATCATCTTGATTAGGATGACAATCTTCAAGCCATTCACACCAGATTCTACTAATACCCTTTGTTACCCCCATCTTTCTAATAGTACATATCACTGTATTCATCGATGAATACAGTCAATTTTTGGAAAGATTTAGTTCGAATCAATGTATTCATCGATGAATACAGTCTTTTTGGACAGGTTCTTCCTTTTTTGGACATGTTCTTCCCTTTTAGTTTCAGTATATGCATTGATGAATTTGTATATTTAATCAATCAAAATATGTTAACATTATCATTATATGTATATTTTTAATTATAACGATTGTTTATTTTATTTTTGCATTATATTTACAATTTTCTTATTTATGGTTTCAGTTATGAAAAAAAAGCGAAAGGATAATCGAAAAGACGGCCTTTAGTAAGTTCACGAACAATCCATCCGATCCCGTCTTATTGGATCAAGATGAGTCAGATTCTGTGCATACCATACCCAAGAAGATATCCATCACAGAAAGCAAATTATCCGAAAACAAAGGTAGTTTTTTTCAATATAATTTAATTTGTTGATAAAGTTTTTCTTACTTAACACCTTAATCACATTTTTTTATGTTGTTTATACAATGATAGTATCAAAACATGCATCTGGCATACCGGTTGTTCCGGTTAATGTAAGTTACGACGAAGTTTAAAACCGATAGACCACATAAAAACGTTTTTGTTCAATATGAAGATCCAGGTGAGTTGTTTATCATATAAATCAGTTAATTGTATTCATACATTCTACTTTTCATTTTAAACTAGTTAATTAATTTTCTTTTTAAATCCAGCTGATGATTTCCAAAAAGCAGAAGCATCGATCAAGATTAAAAAAAGGAAACATGTGGACCACCGTTCGTCTAAAGTCGACTAAAAAGGATCTTCTTCATCTCCAATTGTCCTCGTGTCTACATCTCCTGTTAAGGTCAAGAAGACTAAACAAGATGCTAAAGGACGTATTCCGAGGGAGAAAGGGGTATCAGCAAAGGTGATTCAGGATAATCCTATCCTTAAAGTTCGAACTTCTCCAAAAACCCTTATTTGATATCATTCATAGTTTGAGTGATTCACAGAAGAAATATCTACGGTCTGTTGGGTTGGGAAATATTCTGAAAATCACTGTCGATAGCATTCCCACACAAATTGGTTATTACACAGTTTTAAATTTTGATTGTGATAAAATGTCGTTGGTCGTACAATCTGAAAATATAGAAGTTGACCGTCACATTGTTCACGATATGTTGGGCCTTCCTTTGGACGATATCGACATCACTGCCTTGCCTAACACACCTGGTGATGACACCACTGTTAAGGGCTGGCTGCAGCAATTCAGTGATGAAAGGGACATTCGCCCCAAAGGAGTGCAGAGGATGATTTGATCATCATCGGTTGATATATAGTTTAAAATCAGTCTTTTTGTTTTGATTTGCAACACTCTCGGGCAGTCCATAACTATGGGCACATGTTATTTGTCCGTGTTAAACAAAGTAACAAAAAAACTTTGATTTACAAAATCTGGACTGGTGCAAGTTTATAATTGAATGTCTGAAGCGTAGAGTCATGACATGGCAACAATCAAAATCAAAATCATATTTTTATGGCCCCATCACACTACTTACGGTATGTTTTTTTAGAATATCAATTCATTACTACGTACATACGCATTTTATATTTAACTATATATTATTTAACATCCTCATCTTCCTGATAGTACCTATCACTGTATTCATCGATGAATACAATCAATTTTCCAAGGATTATCACATGAACATTGGACATCCAATATTGATAAATTTATTTCCACCAACATCAACATCACCGGGTAAATACGGTTAAATCGTTTTGCATATATTTCGATTATTCATCTATGAATATTTAAAAAATAATTAATATATACTAACCTTCCAAGACGTTTTCACATCCTTAGCTTTATTTAAATGGTTAATCATAACTGTTTGCAATCCATCAACCAATTGCACAGTTTCTAATGAGCAATTCCAAGTTCCTTTATATATTTCTTTCTGAACTTGTAAGAAAATTTTGTATGTATATATACTTCTGCTGAATGTTTTTCTAAACCGGTTGACATCGTCAGTTTAGAGTTCGCCTTTCTCGTTGAATTTTCTTGACCGCATTGGTTTTTTCGTTGTTTTTCGAATGCAGTGTCATAGTTCCTCATAAAGTATATTAGAAAATTCTCATGGTGAGCAAATTTACTAAAAAAGGAATTTGTACTTTCTGACCTGGAAGTTGTTTTCATCAGACCATGCATTGAGATGTCTTTAAAATATGCAGGTATCCAAGAATTACGATGCTCGTACATATCTTTGAACCACCTTTTTTCATCCAGGTTGAACTCATTTATAATTAAGTTCCACTCTCTTTGAAAAACTTCAGCATCCATTCCAAGTACACATTTCAGACCAATTTGTTGAATCTCTTTCTAAAATTCGTATTCTTCAACAAATCTTGTGTCACCTGACACAAAACATTGAAATAATTAATATTTATTGATTATAAACAAATTTTACAAATGATTGAAATTTTTAAATACCTTGGCTTGTAATTTCTTCATTATATGCCACATACACCATCGATGTTTAGACTCGGGAAGTATGGCTTCGACAGCTTGTTTAATAACTGCATCCTGGTCTGTTAAGACTACTTTCGGTTGCTTTCCATGTGCTCTAAAATGCCTCCAGCAACCATTTATATGATTCAATAGTCTCGTGGCTTAAAAGCCCAGCTCCTACCGTAATAGAGCATTTGTGGTTGTCTATTGTGGTGAATGGCACAAAAATCATTCTGTATCTGAAAAAAATCAAGTGTTTTCATCAATGAATTTAATACATCGATTTATCAATGAATACATAAGAACACATAATTTCAACTCACTTGTTTGTTCTGAATGTGGCATCGAAAGATATTACATCACCGAATTCTTTGTAATAAACCTTATATGTTTCGTCTACCCAGAACATTAAATGTAGCACACTGTCAACACATTTATATTCGAACGTGTAATTATCTAATTTTTCTTTTCTCATGTTCATTTTGTCTACCAACATTTGTGTGTCTCTATCTCCAATTATGTTTCCCATCTTCCTTCTAAAAATTTTGTAATCTATCACGTCAGGTCCAACATTTTCGTATCCACCTTTTAAACAAGCATGTAACCCGTGTGACCTTGTCGGACCCATGCTCATAGTTGATGTCCTTACTAAAAATTCTTTGTCTTTATAAGACATCTTTCTCGCCTTTTTGAGTACTTACGATCCTCTTCTGTATATAGTTGATGGTTATGCAACTCTTTAAAATCGTCAATTTTGAATAATTGTGTTCCAGGATGCTCTCGCCTAAACTTTATTACTGCCTTACAATATGTAACAATGAAGTTTGAATTCCTTTTCTTCCTTCCGCTTCCTTCTGTATCCATAATGTCTAATGATCTATTAGCTATCTTACCAGTTCTGTTGCATACCACCCACTTTAACTTGATGGTATCATCACCAAATCTTCTTGTCGTGTACAACAGAACTGGTAAGATAGCTAATAAATCATTAGACACTATGGATACAGAAGGAAGTAGAAGGAAGAAAAGGAATTTAAACTTCATTGTTACAAATTGTAAAGCAGTAATAAAGTTTAGGCGAGAGCATGAACACAATTATTCAAAATTGACGATTTTAAAGAGTTGCATAACTATCCACATTCAATGTTCTGGGCAGACAAAAGAGGATCGTAATTACTCAAAAAAGGCGAGGAAGGTGTCTTATAAAGACAAAGAATTTTTAGTAAGGACATCAACTACGAGCATGGGTCTGACAAGGTCACACGGGTTACATGCTTGTTTAAAAGGTGGATACGAAAATGTTGGACCAGACGTGATAGATTACAAAAATTTTAAAAAGAAAATGGGAAACATAATTGGAGATAGAAACGCACAAATATTGGTAGACAAAATGAACATGAGAAAAGAAAATTTAGATAATTACATGTTCGAATATAAATGTGTTGACAGTATACTACATTCAATGTTCTGGGCAGACAAAACAGACAAGGTTTATTACAAAGAATTCGGTGATGTAATATCTTTCGATGCCACGTTCAGAACAAACAAGTGAGTTGAAATTATGTGTTCTTATGTATTCGTTGATGAATTGATGTATTAAATTCATTGATGAAAACACTTGTTTTTTTTTTCAAATACGGAATGGTTTTTGTGCCATTCACCGCAATAGACAACCACAAATGCTCTATTACGGTAGGAGCTGGGCTTTTAAGCAACAAGACTATTGAATCATATAAATGGTTGCTGGAGGCATTTTTACGAGCACATGGATAGCAGTCGAAAGTAGTCTTAACAGACCAAGATGCGGCTATTAAACAAACTGTTAAAGCCACACTTCCCGAGTCTAAACATTGATGGTGTATGTGGCATATGATGAATAAATTACAAGCCAAGGTATTTAAAATATCCAATCATTTGTCAAATATGTTTATAATCAATAAATATTAATTATTTCAATGTTTTGTGTCAGGTGACACAAGATTTTTTGAAGAATACGAATTTCAAAAAGAGATTCAACAAATTGGTCTGGATGTGTACTTGGATGCTGAAGTTTTTGAAAGAGAGTGGAACTTACTTATAAATGAGTTCAACCAGGATGAAAAAATGTGGTTCAAATATATGTACGAGCATCGTAATTCTGGGATACCTGCATATTTTAAAGACATCCCATTGCATGGTCTGATGAAAACAACTTTCAGGTCAGAAAGTATAAATTCCCTTTTTAATAAATTTGCTCACCATGGAAATTTTCTAATATAATTTATGATGAACTATGACACCACACTCGAAAAACAACGAAAAAACCAATACGGTCGAGAAAATTCAACGAGAAAGGCGAACTCTAAACTGACGATGTCAACCGGTTTAGCAAAACATGCAGCAGAAGTATATACATACAAAATTTTCTTACAAATTCATAAAAAATTTATAAAGGAACTTGGAATTGCTCATTCTAAACTGTGCAATGTTGATGGATTGTAGACAGTTATGATTAACCATTTGAATAAAGCTAATGATGTGAAAACGTCTTGGCAGGTTAGTATATATTAATTATTTTTTAAATATTCATAGATGAATAGTCAAAAAAATATATGCAAAACGATTTAAACGTATTTACCTGGTGAGGTTGATGCAGGTGGAAAAAAATTTATCAACATTGGATGTCCAATGTTCATGTGACAATCCTTCTAAAAATTGACTGTATTCATCGATGAATACAGTGATAAGTACTATCAAGAAGATCAAAATGTTAAATAATATATAGTTAAATATCCAATACGTATGTACATAGTAATGAATTGATATTTTAAAAAACATACCGTAATTAGTGTGATGGGGCCATAAAAATATGATTTTGATTTTGATTGTTGCCATGCCTTGACTGTACGCTTCAAACATTCAATTATATACTTGCACCAGTCCAGATTGTGTAAATCAAAGTTTTTTGTTACTTTGTTTAACACGGACAAATCGCATGTGCCCATAGTTATGGACTGCCCGAGAGTGTTTCAAATGAAAACAAAAAGACTGATTTTAAACTGTATATCAACCGATTTTGATCTCATAATCATCTTCTGCACTCCTTTGGGGCGAATGTCCCTTTCATCACTGAATTGCTGCAGCCAGCCCTTAACAGTGATGTCATCATCAGCTGTGTTAGACAGGGAGGTGATGTCGATATCGCCCAAAGGAAGGCCCAACATATCGTGAACAACCTGACGGTCAACTTCTATATTTCCAGATTGTACGACCAACGACATTTTATCACAATCAAAATTAGAAAACGTGTAATAAGCAATTTGTGTGGGAATGCTATCGACATTGATTTTCAGAATATTTCCCAACCCAACAAACTGTAGATATTTCTTCTGTGAATCACTCAAACTATGAATGATATCAAATAAGGGTTTTGGAGAAGTTCGAACTTTAAGGATAGGATTATCCTGAATCACCTTTGCTTTGCTGATACCCCTTTCTCCCTCGGAATACGTCCTTTAGCATCGTGTTTAGTCTTCTTGACCTTAACAGGAGATGTAGACGCAAGGACAATCGGAGACGAAGAAGATCCTTTTTTGAGTCGACTTTATACGAATGGTGATCCACCTGTTTCCTTTTTTTAATCTTGATCGGTGCTTCTGCTTTTTGGAAATCATGAGCTGGATTTAAAAAGAAATTTAATTAACTAGTTTAAAATGAAAAGTAGAATGTATGAATACAATTAACTGCTTTATATGATCAATAACTCACCTGGATCTTCATATTGAACAAAACCGTTTTATGTGGTCTATCGGTTTTAAACTTCGTCCGCTTCTCGTAATTTACATTAACCGGGACAACCGGTATGCCAGATGCATGTTTTGACACTATCATTGTATAAACAACATAAAAAATGTGATTAAGGTGTTAAGTAAGAAAAACTTTATCAACAAATTAAATTATATTGAAAAAAAACTACCTTTGTTTTCGGATAATTTGCTTTCTGTGATGGATATCTTCTTGGGTATGGTATGCACAGAATCTGACTCATCTTGATCCAATAAGACAGGATCGGATGGATTGTTCGTGAACTTAATAAAGGCCGTCTTTTCTATTATCCTTTCACTTTTTTTCCTAATTGAAACCATAAATAAGAAAATTGTAAATATAATGCAAAAATAAAAAAAACAATCGTTATAAATTAAAAAAAACACATATAATGATAATGTTAACATATTTTGATCGATTAAATATATAAATCCATCAATGCATATACCGAAACTAAAAGGGAAGAACATGTCCAAAAAAAGAAGAACATGTCCAAAAAGACTGTATTCATCGATGAATACATTGATTCGAACTAAATCCTTCCAAAAATTGACTGTATTCATCGATGAATACATTGATAGGTACTATCAGAAAAATGGGGTTACAAAGGGTATAGTAGAATCTGGTGTGAATGGCTTGGAGATTGTCATCCTAATCAAGATGATACAATCCCATATCACGAGTTTGCCATTCTGTCATTTCCATTTAACTATGACATGGGTAGAAAGAATTTGTTTGACAACATATTGTTTCGAAAATAATAAAACATCAGTGTGATCAAACACTGTAATGAAAATAGTATTTGGATGTATTTAAAGAGGCAATGTTGCTAATTATAAAATGAGTTATTCTAAAAGAAAACTGTAAACACTTGAGAATTTAGATGTTATAATGCATAGAATAAGTCTTTTTTTTATCTAATATAGATATTACTACCTGTATGGCTGTATGTGGTTGCTTTAAGTAATAAAAATAGCAATCAAATACATGGGCTTGATAAGGTCGGAATCCATGAAAGCATGAAGAATATAGTTGATGAATTTTACAATTGATATTAAAGACATTCAAGAAACTTAGATTTATACAAAACAAGTATATGTATTCATCGATGAATAACAAGCCCTTAGTATATCTTGATTCTTAGTGTATTCAGACAAAGTCCTTTATTTATCGATGAATATATGACTCTAATATGAACAACACATCGTATATTACCGGTATTCATATATGGCATGCCAAAATTGAGATATATAGTTGTATTAAAAGGGAAGAACATGTCCAAAAAGAGTGTATTCATCGATGAATACATTGATCCGAACTATATCCTACCAAAAATTGCATGTATTCATCGATGAATACAGTGATCACAACTTCATAATACATCATATATTAAGTATTTATCTTACAATTCGATTCATATAACCAAACCCTAAATCCGGGTGCTTAATGGATTCATTCAAAAATATGAAAAGAAATTAAAATTGAAGCACAAATCCAAGGTGAATATACAAAGTACAGGGTTTATCAAATAGCAATATCGGATGCGGTATCATCAAAAACCAAGATTGAGAGGTTAAAACCCATATAATCAATGACTCAAAGTTTGAAAAAATCGAGTTTTGGTAATCTGAAATAGAGCTTACCTCTAGTATCTGCGGATGATTTCGACTTCTTTCTGGACAAATCTTCATTGTGTTCTTTAGAAACCATATTTATTTATCGATACAGAGTATAAATTGGAGAAGATTTTGCACGATCGACTTCTTCTACGACTGTGTCGAATGATTTTGAAGAGCAATCATCGGGATAAAGGAGGGAATACGAAACAATAAAGATTCAGAAAATAACATACCAAAATTAAATGACGAAATTTAAGGAAAAGATAATTAAAAAAACAAAATACCTATAATACCCTTAACTGATTATTTAAATTGAATAATGGTACCTATAATTTTTAGTATTTACATAAAATGCACATTTATAACCCTTGATCTTGTGATTTAAATGGCTAGGATCTATCATCGTGTTCTCAACCTTTTAATTGTCATCGTTTGAACCTACATCTCTCTCTCTCTCTCTGTATATATATATATATATATATATATATATATATATATATATATATATATATATATATATATATATATATATATATATATATATATATATATATATATATATATATATATATATATATATAGGATCTATCATCGTGTTCTCAACCATTTAATTGTCATCGTTTGAACCTACATCTCTCTCTCTCTCTGTATATATATATATATATATATATATATATATATATATATATATATATATATATATATATATATATATATATATAATCATACAGACATGAACACTTTGTGTATGTGTGTATGTGTGTGTGTTGGTTTGTGTTCTGCTATGTTTGTGTAAGTCGTGGGTGTGTCTTTAGCACCAACCATCTTATTGAAAAATCTACCTAGGTATAGCATTGTATTTTTTTTAATTAATACTTTTGATGCCAAACAGAAATCATTTTATTTAGCATAAAAAAATCTTTTCATTGTTTTAAGTTAAGAAGAAAGTTTTAGAGGCAAAAAACTAAAACCTGAAACAGTAGGTATTCCTTAAAATAATGAGTTTATATTTTTTGTTTGATACTAGTAAATTATTGAAACGGAGAAATATTAAATAAAACAATTGACCAAAAAGAGAAATTGTTGAGAGTGGAAACTGGATGGATCCTTTTTGTTCAGATCCTTTGTTTATCCATATCTTTTATTAGGTTTTATTCTATTTGTTATGTTTGATGTGTTATCAATATGATTTATGTAATATGAAGCATACTAATTGTGGGTTATAGATTGATGCCTGCTTTTGTTTTTGTAGGTAAATATAAGGATGACAATGATAGAGTAAGATATATATTCTTTAAGCTTTTGAAAACACCCAGCTAAGCCCTGGTGAGAATGTTTGGGAGTGCAAAAAATGATCATATTAGTTTACAATCATAGATTTTACTAAATAGGGTTCTGTATGTGTTTTTTTTATTCTGTCGTTTGTTGCTATTAATTGTAGTTGACCCAAAAAAATATTTTGGTTGCTATTAAGTCAAAGAAAGGATATGGAATCGAGGTAAGTTGATGTTTCCTAAGGTTTTACAAAATAGGGTTCATTATGGTTTTCTCAACATTTGTTTAATGGTAATAAACATCAAATTGATGAAATCTGTAACATACATAACTAAGTTTCACAAAACCCTAACCGAATCCTTGAAGATAGATAGTATGTGAAGTTTAAAAGGCATAAAAGCAAACCGAAAAGTAATAAAATCTGTAAATTAGATGATTAAACTACTAGATTATGTAAATTAGAGGATTAAACTACATGTTTTGTATGAAACTTTAGCAAAAACTTGAAAATTGTTCTGTAATTTGTTATACGTACCTAGATGAGATGTAAATCATTATGAAACTTTAGCAAACGCTTGAACGAAATCGTTATGTAAAGAAAAACTTCAGAATCATTCTTTAATCATGGAGATTTTAGAGATCGAGAGTTTTATAGATCGAATGTTTTAGGTCTTTGTAAACTTTTGGGAGGAATACGTAAATTACCAGAGTAACTCTCATCCGTGTTTTTGATCCAAAGGCCCATCTCACGTGTGTTCTTTATCCAAAAGACTTTTTCAATGGGTTCTTTGGTTCCTCTATTTATTTAGGACAACTATTTGGGCCCATCTCATGTGTGTGTATAGATATCATACAAATTTTATATGTTTGTTATTTTTGTTTAATACATTATATATGTAAATATTAATTGTTTGATTTTAATTTTATTATTTGAACTTACTTCAAAATTATATTCAATTTAAGTTATCAGTCATGTTATTTTTAAAATTTTAATTTTTTAATACACATAAAGTTTTAATTTATAACAATTATTGAATAAATCATTTGTTATTTTTCAAGTTTAAACATTAGGATAAAATAGTGATTTATTCAAATTCATATAGTTCATTTGATACAAAAAAGAAACGGTGTATATATCTACAACATTGTATGTAGACAAATATCATTAGCCTTTCAATATCATTTATCAATTCAGAAATTTTACATAAAAAATAGTTAATGTCATTATAACTCAACAAAGTTTTACAAAAAAATACAAAAGGTTCTGAACTAGTTTTTGTACTTTCTAGATCATTAAAGTCACATTTTTTCTGTAAATTGAGGGCATGAACTGTAATTCTCCCGTTTTACTGGTTAAAGGGTTGCCTAGGTGGCCTAAGATGGTCTACATATATTACAACGTGGAATATTTTTATATATTTATGTAATTCTGTTTATATATGTACTTTTTAAAAGTTTTTTGCAAACAAAAATACAAGGGATTAGGGAAAGGGGAAACCAGGGGGTCTTCCTCCTTCGTCTCTTACCCAACTTACATGCACACTTCTTAGGGCATCTCCAACCCACCTCTAAAAATAGAGTTACTCTATTTTTAACTCTATTTTCCTCTAACCCAACTCTATAACAAACTCTATTTTTGAGTATTTGTATAGTATTACTTCAAATATAGAGTAATATTATTCATTTACACCAAAAATAAAGTTAATGTTTCAGTTGTCATTTTTAGTCCTCTAGTTTTTATTTTTATACATTTCTATTTTATTTAAATATAATAACAAATATTTACAATCATGTTATATATTAAATGATATTAATTAATTATAATGATCAAAACTGAATATTTATATATCGAATTCATATAAAAGTTTACGTATATTTAAAAAAAATTAAAGCATGATAACATATTTTATAAAAAAAACGTACAATTAGTAAAATCAAAATTTCTTCAAATTAATCATATACATAAATTATTTTGTTATTAAGTTTTTGATAATATAATTTAGAATGTTATTACGATAAAAAGATAGAGTAATTATATGTTAAAAGTTAATAAATAGAATGGGAGATATTGACAATTTTTGTAAATGGAGAAAATGGAATATGCTAGAAATATACCTTTAAAAATAAAAATAGTGTGAAAAATAGAGATGGGTTGGAGATGATCCACTTTTTACACCATTTTTCACTTCAAAAATAGAGTAAAAAATAGAGGTGAGCTGGAATGGTCTAATGGGGCTCTTATCTCCACCCTCAGTCGTTGCATCTCCACTTGTTTCCACTCCTCCACCCGTCGCCACTCCTCTGCCAGTCAGCTCACCACCTCCACCTCTTACAGTTTCACCACCGCCAGCTAATCCTCCTCCTGTAGCTTCACCTCCACCAGCCATTATATGATTCATATTCATGTGTCACAAATTACACTGCGAAAAACACATCTAAACACCCCTTCAGATTTGCATTGTGTGGCAAGTCTGATTATGAGAAGCAAGGAATGGCTGCATACAAGTTTAAGATACATGTAAAATTACCTAACTATCCCTAACTTTAATCAATTTGCCATCCAAACATCCCCTCTCAATTTTGTAGTGTTCAACAAATCTGATTTTGAAATCTAACGAATGAAGGATTGACTGCCAACTTATTAAGACTTGGTGTAAATTAACCAACTGTCCCTATCATTAATCAATTTTTTGCAACTATTTATCTGCTTGCTTTGTATCCGGTTTAAGAATGCATATTCCAATCAAAATCAAGTTTGTTTTTTTAACAAATTTGCATAATTGGTGAATTGTGTATATGGTCATACCCTTGACCCAATAACATATACGACGTGAGGCGTTTTTGATGAACAAGGTCGCTTGACAAATTTAAGTAATCAAAAATTCAATTGCTCAAGTCCTCAAACCACGATCTGAAATAACATTTACACAAATTAATCATATACATTGAAATAAAAATGATGCATTCACCATAAATTTGTTCAGACTTCAGACATCGTTAGATTAGGCAAGGAAATTAATCTTTTAAGTTCAAAAATTCAATTTTTTACATGAAGTTTAATTGAACTACGATAAAATCAACGCAAAATCAAGTATATCGTAGATTAAACCGCGTATCAGCAATACTATTACTCAAAACTTAAAAGCATGAATATAGACAACAAGAAAAGTTGATCCACAAAGCAGAAAACGAAGAACTAGGAATAATTTTAAGGAAGACTAGAGAAAGAAGGGCGAGAGACCGTACATAAACGAATGGCGGATTGGTTAAATGACTTGATGCTCAAGAAGAGAAGTTGATAACGGCGATCTATGTATCTTGTTTGGTATTTGACCTTTGGGTTTTTGTACACGTGGATAAGCGAACTTGGACTTTTGAAAGTCAAATGAAACGTCAGCAAATTTACTAGGAGACCCCTTTAGATTTTGCAAAATGGTGAATGACATAGATTTCTTGAGCTTGAACCCTTGCAAAGTACAAAAACCGGTTCAAGACCTTTTAAAATTTTTACAAAACCTTGTTGTGCTATAACATATACAAAAAAGAAAAGTTGATCCATTAACCCGAAAAAAAAAAGGACCTTAGTTTATTCTTATTCATGGAAACAAGCTGGAGGCTTGATAGCACCTTTGGGCCTTGCAGTGGGCTCCCTTGGGTGACGATGAGCCTGCTACATCTCGACTTGTATCATATATAATGACTCAGATATCATTATTGTTTTCTACTGTTATGTCAAGTAAGTTCCGGTAATACCCAGAAAATGCAATGAAATCACAATTACCTAATTATCAAAAGAATAATCAGAAGTAAATTTTGATTAAAACGAAATTAGAAGGAAATTTATGAAGTTGATGAATAATCATAACGTAATTTTGATTAAAAGAAAAACAATAACAACTGCTCCAGCAAACCAGCTAGGAAACTCGATTAATTACAAAAAATGCTTTTAATCTCTTCCTAACCAACCACTCAAAAATGCTTACTTGCTGTTATAAACTAACAAATACTTTAAATAAACAATCTCAAACACCCCCTAAATACTCGAGTAGCCCTTTATCGAACACATTAGAGCAACATGTATAATCTAAACATTAATTATACATCCAAATAACAAGCAGTCTATATGCTGTATCAAATAAAAACACGAAAACTAATCATAAATATTACAAAATCAATACGCACCAGGATCATCACTCACCTGGTGCGCGGTCCATTTCCGCCACCTCTACCGCCTCTAAACCGCCCACCACCCCTTTGAAACCCCCTTCTTCCACCACGATTTTGAGACATCTCACCATTTCCAGCAACAAAAGGAGGTCTCGGACCACCATTATTTTCCATTTGCTGCCCATTACCCACTACAGCTCCTTGCGGTACACCATTGTTAATGGAAGGTCCCGGAAACCCCATCGGTGGGCCCACTTGTTGATTAAAATTATTCTGACCCATACCCACGGGCCACGACCCAAAACCCGGATTCGGCCCGAAAATAGGCTGAAACATCTGTCCAGAAACATTAAACTGTGGATGAAAAGGGGCCATATTCGGCATACCAAGATTCTGAAAGGGTGGTTGTGTAAAATTCGGTTGCATAAACGGCCCATTCGGGAAAAACCCCATATTTTGCGGCGGAATCGGGAACCCGTTTTGCCAAGGAGGCGGTCCGGTGAAGTTAGCCGCCTGTGGGCCTGGCAAAAAGCTAGGCGGCCCACTTGCCAGAGAAGGCTGTCCCGTTGAAAATCCCGGCCCACTTGCAGGAGAAGGCTGGCCCGTTGAAAAGCCCGGCGGCCCACTTGCCGGAGAAGCCTGGTCCGTTGAAAAAACCGGCTGCCCACCGGCCGGAGAAGGCTCCAGCCGGTGGCGGTCATTATTCCGTTGACCACCGCGGTTTCTCGATTTTTTATCCGCGTTCACGTTTTTTTGTTCGCTCGATCCCCTTTTTGCGAATTTTTTCATTTTCTTGTACTCGGCTTCCTTTTCGTCATCGGAAAACTCCATTTCATCGGATAATTCCTCGTCATTTTCACCGGAGGCATCGTAACCTTTTTTGTAAAGATTGTTGTTATTTAGAACGTAATCGGCGAATTCGGGTACGAAAGAAATCGCACTGCCTTGTTGGATCACGGTTGGGACATCGGTTTCTGAGTTGTATCGGACTATATAATATGGGTTCTTTACGGGTCCGAATATTTCGTCAACTACCCCTAATGGTAATCTACTTTCAGTGATCCATAGAATTGAACCCTCGCTTAATGGATTATGATTCTCGACACCTTCTACAATGACTTGTGCACCCATTATCTGTTGAAATGTGAACAATTGGTTAGCTTATTGTTTAAAGTGTTATGTGTAAATAATTTAAGTAAAGGTAGAGTTTAGCTAACCGATAATACAACTCCAACCGGAAGTGTCTTGTGATGTGGTTCTATGGTTACAGTCACCGGAGGGACAGGAGGTAGATCCTGCAACTAAAAAATGTTAGAAAGAAACAAGAGGAAATTATCATGTAGAAAGGACTATAATACCCTTATATTCTTATTATTTGCATATCACCTATCTATAGAAGCACTTAACTCTAAAGACATATACATAGAAGCATCTAATGCATATATTTGTTTAAAACATAGCAAATAACTTTGGAAACGAATCATATAAACAGGTAATAATTACCTGAAACTCATTTTTTGAACGAATTGGGCCTTTCACAACATCACCATCTTCATCTTCATCCTCAATCTCAAAATCTCGTATTTCACCTTCTTCCATTTCCACCTCACCTTTCACTTTCTTTACCCCCTTCACACCCTCTTCTTCATCATCGCTATCATCGTCATATTCTTCTTCTTCTTCATCACTACTGCTACTAGAAGACGATGAAGATGATGATGAATCCTCCTCTGAACCTGAATCCGAATCCTCAGACTCTTCCAAATCATCACCACCTTTCTCAATAGCATTCTTCACTCCATTCTCATCATTATTCGAAGTTTCTGCACTACCTGTAACATCACCGCCTTTCTCAACAGCATTCTTCACTCCATTCTCATCGTTATTCGAAGTTTCTGCACTACCTGTAACGCCATTACTTCCTAAACCGTCAATCACATCAACACCCGAAGTTAAACGAACTCGACCCATCCCTTCCTGAATCAAATCCCCCAATTCCTCTAATTTGGCAGACACACAAACCTCTTCTACTTTCTCTTTCTTAATTTCCAAAGACTTGTCCAAATTGAGTTTCTCTTCTGAGTTCATAACTTGAGCAACCGATGAATTCGGATGATCTTCAACCCAACCGTCAAAATTCAAGAGAGAATCTAAGAAAGTGTCTGGATATTCTTCGAACTCTATGAAAGATTGATCAAGTGAGACGTGGGATTTCTTGAGGCCTGGTGAATCTTCCAGCGGTGCCTGTTCTACTTTGATTTTGGTGTTACTATGCGCATAACCCATCATCTGTGATGAATAAATTTAGGGTTTTGAAGACACAATATTTCATGGCGACAGATGGTATAAATACTTAAGGGGTTTTAGGCGTTAGAGAGAAATACGGGGCGTCTTAAACCCTAGCGTCGGCTAGGTTTTGGATGGAGGAGGAGAATGATAAAGAAAATCTTTTGAATGTGGTGAACTTCCGAAAATGCCCTCAGAGGCATCACATCCAACCAATGAAACATATGCAAATATTTTTAAGACAAAACTTCATAAATGGTCCCTGTGGTTTCACAGGATATCAAGTTTCGTCTCTAACTATTTTTTATCTCATGGAAAGTCCCTGTGGTTTTTGTTTTCTATCATGGTTGGTCCCTCACCCATATAAAATGACTAACTTACCCTTTTTAATTTCTTTTTATATTTTCTTTAACCAAAATTTGTTTTTAATAAAGACAAAGAAAAATAAAGAAAAAGATAACAAATATCAGATGAACCCTCGACCCTTTTACCTCCCACTTCTCTCTCTCTCTCTCTCTCTCTCTCTCTCTCTCTCTCTCTCTCTCTCTCATCTTATCTAGTACGATTGATCCAGTTTCAGTCACACAACCATCGTTCCTTCCCTTCTCCAAAATGGAATCGCCACAAGACCATCGTTCCTTCTCGGGCTCTCTTCCTCGTGTATGAAGCTTCCTTTGCCCTCCTATCGACTTCTGTAACTGCCGCCGCCTCTGCTTTACTCATTGACATATATGAGATCTCGGGCTTTGGATCGAAAACAAGGCGGTTAGGGTTTAAGCAAGTGGAGCAAGGGGAGGGGGCATGCGAAGAGGTCAAAGGTCCGGCAACAGGAGGGGAGATGCAGATACGGTGGGAGGAAAAGTGGCATTTGCTGCAAATGACAGCGTGTACGGGTTTTATGACCAATTTGGATGATGGGAGCCATGGTTCCCTTTCTATTAGCTCGTTCAAGTCGGTTGATTCTGTAACCTAATGTAACGAAATTGAAGTATGGCGATTAACAATCTCGGTTCAAATACTGTTTGAGTGATCTAACAAACAGATACTCCAATTTTGTAAATTTGGCTCTAGTTCTAAGATTTTTTGGTTAGCGACTGTACAGATCCGTTTGAAATACTTGTTAGTTGCTATTCCAGTTTATTTGATTCAGTGGTGATCTACAGTTGCCAATTGGTTTTGACATGAAACGCACAATTTTATGTCGCAAAATCAGATGAATCGTACCCTTTATAATTCAATAAGGAAAATCCTCGTTTGCTTGGGAATATAAGGGATAAAAATTGAATCGATCGGTGGGAATATAGGGGATAGAAATCCTCTTATAATGCTCCTTACCTGTGCAGACTTAATAGCTAATTCGGAACCAGAAATCCTCTTATAATGCTCCTTCACCAGCCTCTTGGAATCGTACTCTCTGATCTTCTTACGTGCCATTATCTTCCTTGAAAACCCTGTTCTTCCCCACTATTGATACAAGAAAACCACCACAGATCTCAACTCGGGTTTACACTACTCAAGATTTCAGGTTAGAGGATTGTGATTTTAAAGGCTATAATCGATGCACTACTCAAGATCGAGAAAAAAATCCCAATTCTGATACATTAGAGGATTGTGATTCTCAAGGCTATAATCGAGTTTTGTCTTCATAAAACCGTTTGCATCGAACAAAGTTGCTGTCAAATTTGGTTCGTTTTCTTGTTATAGGGATGAAGATGAAGTACTGAAGGGGGCGATAAAGAGAGAGAGAGTGAGAGTGAGAGTGAGAGAGAGATGCGTGGGATTTGGGGATGGGGTGGGGGTGGGTTTCTAATTTTCTTTTTTTTTAATATAAAATCAGTTTAAAGAAAATGCAAAATAAAATTAAAAGGGTAAATTAGTCATTTTATATGGGTGAGGGACCAAACATGATAGAAAATAAAAACCACAGGGACTTTCCATGAGATAAAAAATAGTTAGGGACGAAACTTGATATCCTGTGAAACCACAGGGACCATTTATGAAGTTTTGTCAAATTTTAAGAAGTAAATTGCACTTTTGGTCTTCTGGTTTATATGATTTTACAGTTTTAGTCCACGTTTAAAATTTTTACAAAATTAGTCATTGTGATTGACATTTTATTGCACTGTTAGTCCCTGTCCATATAAAAGACCAATTTACCCGTTTTAATTTATTTATTCTTTTTCTTTTTACTGATTTTTATACTTTAAAAAATAAAAAGATTAAAAAAAACCACCTACCTCTAGACCTGACAATGGAGCGGGTTTGGAGCGGATCGACATTGATCCAAACCTGTTTAGCAAATTCCAAAAATTGATCCAAACCCGATCCGCAACCCACTGGGTTTTGAATAACCAAACTCATACCCTTATCCACTGGATCAATGTATACCCAACCCTTTTATCCGACCCATTTACAATAGTAAAGTTACATAATAATTATGCATTCCAACAAATATAACATGGATCACATTTTTACTTAATAATTATAAAACACTTTTCATAATAAAACAAATGTCTAATATTGCTTAATACTTAAAATAACAATTCCAAAACAAAACAAATGTCTACTATTGCAAACATGCATGAGAAAATATAGACATTGAGATGCCTCTTAAAAAAAATTCTTAGTCCGACCGATCCACACACTTATCACCTAGATAAAAGTAAGCACAATAAGTAGATACTAAGTTATAAAACTAATAATTGTTAAATAATATATTTATGTTTTTATAATTTACATGGGGCGGGTCATTAATGGATCGGATCGATAATTATCCAAACCCAACCCTTTTAATAAAAGGGTTAATGCGTATGGGTCGTTAATGGGTAAACGAATCACAAACAATGATCCAAACCCATAAATTTTGCACGGGTTTGGAGCGGATCAGGGTCAAAACCCGCTCCATTGACAGGTCTACCTACCTCACCCCACTCCACACCGTCTCTCTTTTTCTCTTTTTCTCTCTCTATATAAAAAGACCAATTTACCCTTTTTAATTTATTTTTATTTTTCTTTTTACTGATTTTTATGCTCTAAAAAATAAATAGATTAAAAAAACCACCCACCCCACCCCACTCTACACCGTCTCTCTCTATCTCTCCATATAAAAAGACTAATTTACCCTTCTTAATTTATTTTTTCTTTTTCTTTTTACTGATTTTTATACTTTAAAAAATAAAAAGATTAAAAAAAACAACCCAACCCACCCCACTCCACACACACATACACACACACACTAGGGATGAGCAAAACCGAACCGAAAACCCAAAAACCGAAAAAAAAACCGAGAAACCGAGACCGAAAAACCGAAACCGAACATAAAACCGATGGTTTGGGTTTTCTATTTTTAAAAACCGAAAGTGATGGGTCGGTTTCGGTTTTAGAAATCAAAAAACCACCCCACTCCACACACACATACACACACACAGTCACACACTCTCTCAATCTCTTTCTCTACACACACTAGAAACTCATTTCCCTCACAGCTTCATCTCTCTCTCGTCATCACCATCCCTTTCCATCACCACCAAACTTCTAGGTTTGTTCTTCAAACCTTAAAATTTAAGAAAACACACACACACAGTCAAGAACACACGCTCTGATTTTCTACATTTATTCTTCAACACAAACATCATTTATGGAACTAAAAAAACCCAAAAATCAAAATCGAATCTGGAACTTAAAAATACACAAAAATTGAATTACAAGTTGTTTGTTCTTCAAATCGTTTCTGGAACTCAAAAGAACCCAGAAAACGAATATGGAATTCATTTCTTTGTGATTTTTGTTTTTAGAAGTTGATTTGTGTGTTTATCCTCAGCAGTCGATTAATGTGTTTGTTTTTGTTTCTAAAATCGTTTTAAAAAGGTGGCGGTGGCGGTGGCGGTGGTGGCGGTGGTTGTAGATGATCTAAGAAGGTGGCGATTAAAGGTTGCACTGGTGGCAGACGGCGTTTACGGATGGTGGTGGCACGTGGTAGCTGTTCTTGAGTGTGTGTATGTGTGTTCTTGTGTCTATGTGTGTGTGTGTGTGTGTTCTTGAATGTTTTGAAGAGCAAACACATATTGGAGTGTGTGTTTATGTGTGTGTATGTTCTTGAATGTTTTGAAGAACAAACCTAGATTTGTATGTGTGTGTGTTCTTGAGTATGTGTTTGTGCTATTTAGAGTGTGTGAGAAGGGGGGGGGAGAGAAAGAGAGACTGTAGGGTGGGGTGGGGTAGGTGTTTCTTTTTTGTTTTTTAACATTAAGTTAAATAAATTAGTAAAAAGAAAAAGGGAAAGAGCATTTATAAAGGGTAGTATAGTCTATTCATATGGACCAGGATACCAAAATTGCAAGCTTTGGACACCATAGGGACGAAAACTGCAATATTCAGATACCACAATGACCGATTTAGCAAATTTTCAAAACTTGGACTAAAACTAAAATTTCGTGTAAACCACATGGACCAAAACTATAATTTAATCAATTTTAAGAGATTTTCATATGGGTTGGATTGACTATTTTCTCTTCTAATTCATAAAAATCGAATTGTAATATAAATTAGACAAAATCGCAAACATGGTTATTGGGGTTTGTGATTTAACATCTAAATATTTTCAAAATCATGGATATAATCTTAAGACTAGTTTCATTGTGGTTTTAGTCTCTCGACTTAAGACTCAATAAAAAAATTTATTAACTCTCTCAAGTATCCCTTACATAAGGGTAAAATTTTCATTTTATACGAAAACCTGCCACTCAATTATTGCCATAATAAAAATGTATTATACCCTAAAATCGGGTTAATCCTTATGATTTAGTTGCATGTTTACATTCTTCCTCTTTCTTCAAACCATATTCACTAAGAAACCCCTAATGCAAGCTCCAAACAGGCTAATTGCTTCTGCATTTTTGTTAAGAATGTTGTATGTAATGTGGACGATTCGGCTAATAAACCAGGTGTTTGATACCTCATGCATATATGGTAAATTGTTTTGTTTCTCATCGATTCTTGAATTTCATACGTATACAAGTAACAAATTGAATATGCTAACGTTTTTTACTTCCGTTTTCCTTTTTTTTTTTCTAATAGAGGAAAATGTGGTGATGCTTTCAGTAGAGCTCTACCATGGTGGGAAGTTTACAAAGTTCCTAAGAATCAAATAAATTGAAGGTCAACTACAATATGTGGATTTTCCTCAACATATAAGAGTTGTTAGTTCATGAGCTTGGCTTAATAATGGATGAACTTTGTTACTCTATACCTCTACTAATATATTACCACTATAAGGATTTGTCACGTTGGATTGGATTTTGGTCTAATGGCTTTAGGGAATGACGATGATAACATAAATACATCATAATACATCGGTGATAATGAAGTCATAAATGTATACATTAAACATGGGAAAATAATTTTGTTGACCTACTTCATGTATCTAAAAGACTAAAAGGTAAGCCAAAGGTAAAAAATGAGGAGCTCACGATGATGAAGTTCCAAATGTAGCAAAAGGATGTCAGACAAGACCTAATATTGCAAAACATAGAACCCTATTGACAAATGATATTGAAAATCATATTGATCAACCTCAGATGGGTCCATACATGGCTAGGATATTATATGGACATGTTAGTAAGCCAGTGTCACCAGAGTATGCAATAAACAGAGAGGCGAGGTGTGGGAGAGTTAACAAAGGGTGAATTTTGTTGGATATAGTGTCTAAGATCATTAATTGTTGGTAATATTTCTAATAATATCATGGTTCTTTTGGGTTGCCCTTAGGGCCCAGAAAAACAAACGTGTGACAGAAATAAATTTGGAGAAATTAGTTTATTAATTTGTCATGTTATGATAAATTAATTAGAAACTAATTAGTAATTAATTAAGTAATTAATTTGGAATAAATTAATTACAGTGACTAGATGTTGATTAATTAAAGAGTTTAATTAACTAGAATAGTCCAGGGGATAAATATAAGGGGGCTCCTTAAGTTTGAAATCCTAGACGGGCTTCCCTATAAATAGAGGCTCAGGGATTAAACCCTAAGCACCCCTTGCCTCCTTCTTAAGCCACCAACCACTCCTCTCTCTCCCCTATTTGCGAAAATCACAGTCCTCTCCAGGGTTTGTGATCTTTTGCCTCCTTCCAAGTGAAACCTCTGTCAGTTTGGTTTTCTTGAACCCTTGGGTGTGAATCAAAAGAGGGATTCTGTTTTGGATTCTCTTCATCCAATACAAAGAATCAAGAACAATATCTCAAGCAAGGAGATCTCTAAAAAACAGAGAAGTACAATTCCGTGTTCATCTTTTAGTCGTTATAATTGCTATGAACTGTATGATCCTGAATTATGTTTTGCATGAACTTTTGATTTGATATTGTTAAGTCTTCCGTTGTGCAATATGTTTTGTTATTATGATCAAATCCCTTCAATGGTATCAGAGCCTGTGTTCATAAGTTGTATGCATTATAAGATCCCAGTTGAATTGTGAATTATGTTGGCATGCTTGTTGTTTTTGAAAATTCTAGGGTTTATGCTAGAATCTGTTTTGAATTTGCATGATATGATTCTCAATCTAGGGTTTATGCTAGAAACCTTCTTAGACTGCATGCATGTCTATAAGAGTGAGAGAGAGAGAGAGAGATAGATAGAGAGAGACTTCAGTTGATGGATGCTGTGGTGGTGCTACGTCAGCAAAGATGGGGACGAATGAGAAACAACAAACCTGTTCTGCCGATTGTCTTCTTTGGAGCTGTCAGCAGTGACTAAGAGTTGGGGTGGGGTCAGTCTCTTATTTCAATTTTCAGCTAATTTACAAAACTGATCCCGAAATCAATAAATTGGCAAAATAATATAAAAATTAAAATTAGGAGTAGAATGATTATTTTATGTGCATTTAAGAAGGGGGATTATTAATAACCGGCTAAGTGATCAGCCGTTATGAATTTTGAAATTGTGATGACTACTCAAATCAAAATTTCAAAACTAGGACCAAAATGCCGACAAGTGTAGACCATAGCGACTACCTCTAATTTCCTCTAATATAAATACGAGAAAAAGACAAAAATAACTTAATCTCCAACATTTTTGCCAAAAAAAATAACCAAAAAATAGTCAAATGACCATTTTAGCCATAATTTTCGTAGGTTTTGAACTCACATGCGAAAACTCCTTAAAACCTGCGAAAATTTATTTTTTTAAAATTTTTTGTTTTTTTTTTAAATTTTTTCCGGACCCATCTATTAAACTCTCTTAAAACCTGCGAATTATTTATTTATTTATTCACATATGCATAAATAAATGTTTGTCGTTTAGTGTTGCCAAGATTATTCGATCAAATTTGTATTATCAAACCTAAACGTTCTTGACTAGAAAGGGCTAATGTCATTATCATTTTTCCATTTCTGGTTTTTGTTAATTCTTTAATACAAAAGTAAATGATTTTGTATTTCAAAAAGGTTTATCTTTTATTGACCAGTTGGTTGTAATAGTTAACTTTCTTTATGTGTTTGATGTTATTGTAAACCTTATTTATGTTAGTTATGCAAACTATCAAACGGAGGCAAAACTATACACCGATTGAATCATTGTCGTGGCGATTAAAGATTATCAAAGATGGTTAACTAGTCTGAAGCTATTATGGACTAGATAACCAATGGTCCCATATCATGCGAGTGCCTATGTCGTTAAACGATGTACAGTTAACAGATTCTCTAGAAGGTGAAACAAGTAGAGTAGGTCATTTAAACCGTAAAAAAATATTTTTTTAAATTAAATATTTTTTTGAATTAAAAAAATAATCTTCGCAGGTTTTGAGAGGGTTTAGCAGGTGGGTTCAGAAAAAAAACATAAAATTAAATTTTCGCAGGTTTTAAGGAGTTTTCACAGGGGAGTTCAAAACCTGCAGAAATAATGGCTAAAATGGTCGTTTAGCTAATTTTTGACTATTTTTTGACAAATGGTTAGGAAATTAGGTGTTTTTGTCTTTTTTTTTCCTGTAAATATAAATGATTGAAAATGGTGGCATAAAATAAATAAAATGTTATATTTTTTAAACAAAATTATTATGGAGTTCAACATTACTCGATTTTAGAAGAAAAATCAATTTTACACTTATTTTCATAACACTTAAATGACTGTTGACATGGTCACTTTGTTTTTCCGCGGTTTGTGGATTTCATAAACGGAAATTCGTATGCAAAACCTCTTGTTAAATATGAGTAGAATCACTAATCCGTAGAACTCTAATCGATCGACTTATCATGCGGGATTCCCGCAACAAAGTCCCATCATAGTATATCCTTAAAACAAGACCTTCACAACCCATCTCGAAAATCAAACTAAGATCTACAATTTTCTCTCTCAACTTCTTGAAACCTCTCTTTGGTACCGTAAATTTTTCCCTTTTTCCGCCATGCTATTCGATTGCTTTTCTGTCTATGTATAACTCTATTGATTTTGGGTTTTGAAAAACTGATCTAACGAAAGAATTTGTCTTCGGTGAATTTCGACAAACAGGTTGTCGACATTGACATACTACCTCAATGGAAGCAGCAGTAGCAGTAATGCCAACGTCAACTCGTCATGAGAATGAGACACCCACGAGACTTGAGGTACCAGTTTCCTTTGATTTGTTCTGTAATCTTGAGGAATTGTGAATCTTGGAATATTAATGGGTGAAAAAAAAAAAAAACTGTGAATTTACAGGGGAAGTTTACAGCTATGGTCGTGTGTTGGCTTCTTGGAATTGGGTGTTTGTTTTCTTGGAATAGCATGCTGACGATACAAGATTACTATGTTAATTTGTTTCCGGTAATCTCCTAAACCCACCACAGTGGTCTAACTTTAGATTACTCCATTTGTTAAAACGTCAAACTTTGGATACAAAAGAATTAAACCTAATGACTTTTCAATTCGAATAAGTACACGTTTAGTCTTAAAAGGAAAAGAGTGTCGTCAAAATTAAAAAGGTATGTCGTCACAATCACAAAGGTAGATAATTGGTAGTCATAATTGCAATTTTTACCATTATTGGTTTGTTGCGTGTCGACTGTGTCCTTTACCTTTTTTTACTTGAAAGTAACCATATTTTTTGATAACTTGCTGTAGAAATATCACCCGTCAAGAGTCCTGACGCTCGTATACCAACCATTTGCCCTCGGAACACTCGCGATACTTGCATACCATGAAGCAACTATAAATACCAGGAAACGAAACTTATTTGGATACATTATCTTCTTTTTCAGTACTCTCGCAGTTCTAGTTGTAAGTTCCCATAACTCGATCAATTGGAATTTCACTAAACATCTAAACACTGCAACAATGAATTAGCAACGGATTCCATCCGTCGCTAAATTGGCCCAGATTTTTTTGGAAAATTAGTAACGAACCTATTCAGTTGCTAATTCCGTGGCTGATGTCATATTTTCTAGTAATGGGATTTTATCGATCTTGCTATTAATTTCAACAATTTTTATGGAATTTGTGCTTGTGGTAGTTGGATTTAGCAACATCCGGTAAAGGAGGAATAGGAACTTTCATCGGCGTTTGTGCAATAAGTGCTGCGTTTGGAGTAGCCGATGCTTATGTGCAAGGTGGAATGGTCGGAGACTTGTCATTCATGCTGCCGGAGTTCATTCAAGTTAGTACTTTTCATTATATATATATATATATATATATATATATATATATATATATATATATATATATATATATATATATATATATATATATATATATATATATATTCTGTGTTCGTTTTTGAGTATGTTATACGATAATTCTTTGTTGTTGGAGTTTTTTAGTCGTTTCTAGCCGGGCTTGCTGCATCTGGAGCTATTACCTCCGGTTTGAGATTGTTTACAAAGGGAATTTTTGATAATTCGCAAAACGGTTTACGAAAGGGAGCACGTAGGTCCCAAAATTGCCCTCGTTTGTTTTTTCTTCCATTTTTCCCAAATGTGACGTTATCTTTCAATTATTCCATTAGGAGTTGGTGGGAAAAAGAAAGAAAGAAGGCCTAATATAGGGGAACTTTTTTTTTTTTTTTTTTTTTTTTTGCAGTTTTATTCTTCGGGTTATGCACAATCTTTGAGCTGCTTTGTGTACTTTTATACGCATTTGTGTTCCCAAAGCTTCCAATTGTAAAATACTACCGGTCAAAGGCAGCTTCAGAAGGGTCTAAAACGGTTTCAGCTGATCTTGCTGCTGGCGGGATTTATTCGCAATCTGGAGAGGTACTATTATTTGTGTTTAACGAAGCGCTAAATGCAAAAATAGCAACTCACTTTCATATATTTGTGTATTGTAGCATTATACTTTCATTTTTCTTTCTATTACAACTCTATACTTTCGATTTGTATCTTATTAAGTCACTGTATTTCGAAAAATCTACCTAGTTGTAGAATTTTATTTTCACTTTTTGTTATTATAGTAGTGAAAATTGTTTTGTAATTTGAGGACATTGCTGTAATTGGACAGATTTTTCAAAGCACATTTTTGCATTTAACCCTTTTCCAAATGGTTCTTTGTAAAAGAATCTGTATGATTTGCTAGCTTTTGCGTCTCCCGAAGGGGCTAAATCCAAGAAATAGTAATGTATTTTAATTGAGTTATTTATTATAGCATCCTATTTTAATCTCGTTCTATTACAATATTATACTTCCATTCTTTTTCTAATTAAGGCACTATATTTTGAAAAATCTACCAAATTCTAGCCGAGTACTCACAATTTTTTTTATAGAAGTGAAAAAAGTTTTGTATTTGGATGACATTGCTAAAACTCGATAGATTTTACAAAGCACAATGTTGAAATGAAAGTAAGATGCTATAACAAACAAATGAACGAAAATACATCACTATAACTTCCGCTTAACCCTTTTCTGAATGGTCACGAAACAATCCATACGATTTGATGATCTTCAATTGGGTTTTTGCAGGACGAATCACATTCTACAAAACATGAAAGATTGAGCAACAAGCAATTGTTACGGGAAAACATAGATTACGGAATGGATATGTTTTTAATATATCTTTTAACGTTGTCTATTTTTCCCGGCTTCTTATCTGAAGACACAGGATCACATAGCTTGGGTTCATGGTAACTTCCAACACTCTCGAAACCCATCGTTTGTCCATTGTACAACCATATTTCCACAGGGTACAACCTGATAAGCATACATGTTTAACAAAGATATTTGCTTTATATCAGGTACGCACTTGTTTTGATTGCGATGTACAACGTGTGGGATCTTGTGGGACGATATATTCCACTAATTAAATGTGTGAAGTTGGAGTCACGAAAGGGACTCATGATTGCAGTTCTTTCAAGATTCTTACTCATTCCCGCATTTTATTTCACTGCTAAGTATGCCGATCAGGGTTATATGATATTTCTGACATCGTTTTTGGGGTTAACTAATGGTTACCTTACCGTTTGTGTCCTCACTTCGGCTCCAAAAGGTTACAAGGTACGTTTGTGCATTATAACATATTACGTTTGTTTATTTCTGTTACAACATTGTAATTTAAGTTTTTTTTCTTATTGGGACATTATACTTTGAGAAATCTACCCAAATATGGTGGTGTAAATTGATTTCTATATGGATAATGTTGCCATAATTGGGTAGATTTTGAAAATGCAATTTTGTTTGTTGTCTTTGATACTTTTTAATTTGGAAAATGACGTAATAAAAGTTTTTACATGATGATACTAACCCAACAAAATTACTTTGTTTCTTTGGCCCATGTCATAGGTTCTATCTATATATAGAATTAGACAGACTAGAAAGACTTGTACAGAAGAATTAATTCACATATATCATTTACCTTTTGTTAACAAGAAATTCATCCAATTAATGTACAACATCATTGTAGCTATCGTACATATCAGTGAAACATATATTTTATGTGGATGAATCAATTTCTTAAGTGGAAGAATCACTTTCCAAGATTAAAATATCAATGGCTTTTATACAAAAAAAGGTCATAATAGTATTTCTTTGTAAAAGAGTTATAATGTAATCCCTTATGTATAATCTGCGCAATTAATAACATTACTGTTTACGAGTTATTGTTGCAACCAAATCTTTATTTTTGTTAAAATACTGAAAACCTTCATATTTTATAAGAAAGATGGTCGTCAACAAATTGTTTCAAAATAAATGTGTAGAAACACCGTTACACATGTAATCAGTTGCCCATAATTACTTATATAAGCTACGCATTGTATTTCCAATTTTGTAAGAATGATATATGTGTATGTTGAGTTCTTATATTTTTTTCCTTACATATTAATGTATATCTTTTTGTTACTTTTGTTTGTAGGGACCAGAACAAAACGCATTAGGAAATATACTCGTCTTGTTTCTCATGGGAGGTCTTTTCGCCGGGGTGACAGCCGACTGGTTATGGCTAATTGGCAAAGGTTGGTGAGAGATTTAGCATGGTGTAAATTAGACGTATGTAAGATGGTTTTATAGGCTATTTAGTAATTAAGTACAGATATAAGACAGTAAATAGTATTTGATTTAATGTTACATTTGATTTCATGCCTTTATACGTTTACCAAACTCAATGAAAGTTTTAATTAGGCATCTTATTGTGGAAACTTTAGAGAACGTAAAACAGAAACCGAAATAAAAATTGTGGTGGAACGGATACCATGAGACGATGAGATATCAGAATACCAAAACAAAAGGTACATGTTTTTTGTTCACACTTTGCCTCTACTAATTAGGCAAATTTTAGAAAAAGATAACGTACTTTAGCCCTTTCTTGCTTTACGTTACGTAGTGATATTGATATTTAGATAAAAGACAACACTATCAGCCTATCAGGAAAGGAAATCTGATCAAATGTGATTTTGACGTGATAAAGCGGTTACAATACAGAGTAAAAAATGATTGATTATGTTATGTGTCATATGCTTAAAATGACAACGTGGTATTTTGTAAAAGGTTTAATGTCATTATAACCCTACCACCTTTTCACAAAAAATATAGAAGGCCTCTCTCATTAATTCTGTACACTGTAGATCCTTAAAGTCATAAAAACCTTGTCATTTAAACCCTTTTTTTTTTTTAAGAAGTGAAGGGGTGCGCCGGTAATATTTTGCTTATGTGACCATTAACTTTCAAAAGTCAAGTGTTTAACTTCCACATGTGAAATGCCACATCTTCCTTCTAAGTTGATACATTTAGAAGGTACTTGCTTAACCCCTTAATCTTTGCCTTTTGAACCTGCATGAATAATAACTTACCTGATCTGATCTATCCGAAAGTTCAGCTCAACTTTAATGGTGTGTTTGATCGAGAAACTTGGTCGTATGCTGGAGGTGACCACTATTTGTTCACTGACTTTGATTTTGTTGGTATGAATGTGGCGAGTGTGTCATGTAGTTAGAACGTTTTACTGGAGAAACAATTGAGAAGCTTTATTACCGACTCCAAATTGTCCTCTATCTACTAGTATTCGTTTCATAGATAATGATCTTCACTATGCCAAAATTTATACAACTTACGAAAGTCCTGAAATATCCCTCTATATAGACCATGTTGGGGATGGTTTAGATGATTGGTTTGATGAAATAAGCAGTCACGAAGAATATGGTTCAATTATACAAGTTGAAGACCAAATTTCTCAAAAAGATCCTTTATTCACCCCCAACCTGACTTGGAGGATTTAATAACCCATGATCAACCCATGGAGGATATAATAACCCATGATCAACCCATTCCCATAAACAAGACAGCTGATGATGAGTTCTTGGTAAGATGTGTGGAAATGACCAAGACTATGGTTTCAAAGATAATGATGTCCAAGACAATGGTGAAGTTGGAGTTGTAGTCTATTCAACTTTCAATGAGATGATACACTAGAAGAAACAAACTCCTGATTTAGATATGTGTTTTGAGAACCCAAAACAACTTAAATCAATGCTATGTAATTATGTTGTGACCAATGGATACCAACCATGTTTTAGGAAGAATGATAGTAAAAAACTGCTGGTGTTAAACTTCATGGATAGGGAAAAAGAACACTCATTCACTACAAATAAAATTACATTTAGTGGCACGAAAAAAGTGCCACTAAAATCCAAAAAGTGCCACTAAAAGTCTTATTGGTAATCCGCGGCACAAAACAAAAGTGTCACAAAAGCGGTGCCACTAAAAGCCTTTAGTGGCACTTTTTCATTGTGCCGCTGCAGCACTTTCAGGTTTTGGCGGCACTTTTTGGTTATGCCACTAAAAGTTTTTGAGTTTTAGTAACACTTTTTAATGTCATTATATACCGCTAGAATAAATATCATTTCCATGCTTTTTGCTACAAAAACTTTCTATTCACAATTTAGGTTTGATTCTTTGTTTTTATTTCATTCAAATATAAAATAATAAAAATATAATTAAGATAATAAATAGAAAACACAATACCATTACTTGAAATAAAGTACAAATTGGCTAACAACAATATTCCCAATATTTAAAATACAAATGTATTAAAAAAGTTTTAAAATTTAACTTGACAAGGTTGGACAGATCGTTCAATGCACTTTGTGTACGAGCCAACGCATCATTTAGTTGTTGAATAGTGTGTTCAGATCAGTAGAACATGGAGCACCATTATCTTTTATAACTAGCATCGGTCCTACACATCAAGCCAATAGAAAAAACAGAAAAGAAAATCACCTCACTAAAACAATAAAAACATCCTGCAACCTGTTGTAATTAGAAGTTACCATCCAAAAGAAAAGAAACCAATTAATTCTAAATACTCTAAATCATATCCATATAATAGAAAAGAAAACATAAAATGGGCACAAAACAAAACTCACCAGAGAAATCATGTCACAGATGAGTTCCACATCTTCTTGAAAAAGCTCTGTCCAACCTTCAACATAAAATTGCAACCTAGTTACCACATCTTCTTATATATTAAAATAGGTTACTGCCTAAATTATGTTATAATATGAATTTCATGAGTTTTCAAGTAAGGTTGAGACTACAGAGTTAATTGATCCATATATTTGGAATAACCGAGAATTAAAATGGCAAACTTTTTTGAAAAGCAAAGCAAATCCATAAAAACCTCTTTGAGAAATTACGTCGAACACTTGGTGTCCATAAAAACCTCTTTGAGAAATTGCGTCGAACACTTGGTGTTCAATCTAAAAGCAAAGGTAAAAGTTAACATACTAGATTTTAATCACAACCAAGAAAATCGTAATTTTGATTGCAAATTAAGGAAAAGATAGATAAATGAAAAACGAATTAAAAACAATTGACTTTGAGATAGATAAGATTGCAAAATGTGGAGCGATGGACTTACAATTGTTGCAGGATCTAAAATGAATCGTTCTATAACTACAAGGACAATAAAATGAAACATATTAGTCAACAAATATTTGATAGTTGTATGGAAGAAGAAGAAGAAAAAAGAAACCAACCCGAGACGAAGAAAGGGAGATGTAGTCGAGATCGTTCATGCGGTGAGGGAGAAAGAGAGACGTCGTCCGATCGATGGTCTAAAGTTGAATAAATTTAAACAACTGAATGGTCCTCTTATCTGCCTCCATTTCAGGCTGCATCTCGTAGGTGAAAAAGGTTTGGATTTTCCTGTTGGAGTCTGAGATGTGTCGTCGATCAAGATGAAGAAAAGGGGAGGATGTGGGCTGCAATTGAGTTTAGGGTTTATTTATTACAACATTAATATAATAACTTGCGGATATAAGTAAAAGCGCTAAAATGAAATTAGAATTTTTAAGCAAAAAGATGAATCAGTGTCAAACCCTAGGTCTACTATAAAAATGGATGTATACTATAAATGCCTGATGGGAAGAATAATTTTAGAAAATTCTATGTTTGCTTTGATGCAATTAAAAAGGATGGATGGATGGGTGTAGAAAGGTGATGAAACTTAATGGATGTTTCTTGAAAGGAATTTGTTTTGGTGAGCTACTTTGTGTTGTGGGTAGAGATTCTAACAAACAAAATTTTCTAATTGCTTGGGCTGTTGTTTGTGTCGAGAAAAAGGAAAATTGAAATCGTTTTTGGATTTACATATTGATGGTCTACATCTGAACCTAGAAATGGCTTAACATTGATGTCAGAGCAACATAAGGTAAACACTTTGATACTAACTACTTTATATGTATCGAATAGTTATGTGTTTCATCCATTTTAACTTGTTATGTCTACTGGAGGCTATCAAAGACCTGCTACCTCATGTTGAGCATAAACAATATTCAAGGCACATTTGCTCAAACTTCCAAAAAAGATTTAGTGGATCCTATTTTGAAAACCTTTTTTGGGAAGTTTGCAATGCAACTATAGAACAGAGCTTTAAAGCCCCTATGGAAGAATTGGAGCTATTATGGACAAGGACCCAAAGACATGGTCCAGAGCTTATTATGAAACTGGCAGATGTTGTACAACAGTAGAGAATATGTGCTCTGAGAGTTTTAATGTAGTTATTGTGGATGCAAGAAAGAAACTAGTAATTTCCATGTTGAAGGAGTTAAGGTTATACATGATGGAAATATTGTTCAGGATGAAGGATAAAGGTTATGAAAGTGACATTTCTCCCGCTATAAGACAAAACTTAAATGAGTTAAACGTACATCAAATATATTGACAGGTGTTGCCTAGTAGATTGAACCAATTTGAGATTAGGTGTGGTGGGGAAGCTTATGAAGTTGTCCTGGATAAGAAAACATGCTCATGCAAGTTATGGTAGTTAAATGATTATGGGTGTCTACATATGTTTTATTTATAAAGATGTGGAAAACTATGTAGATCCTTGTTTCAATAGGTGAATGTACATGAACTCATACAACAACATATTATCTATTATGAATAGGAGCAACATGTGGTCTAAACCTTGTTTTTCCACATTTACCCCCAATAAGAGGATGATTGGAAGACCAATTGTAAAGATGAAGAGAGATGCAGATGGCAAAGTGGGAAATCATAGGGTGTCAAAGATGGGAAAGAGAGTCTTGTGCAGTGTTTGTCATGAGCCTATGCATAATACGGAAACTTGCCCCAAAGCTTGAAATACCAATAAAATTGAAGTTCAAGAGATCTAAGATACATAACGTTAAAGAGGTATGCATCATTTAAATTTACGTTTGTTTTTATATAAACATGCTCACAATTTATTATCTTAGGGACACGGAGGAGGGATGGTGGGCAGGCTGCCATAGAGTATGAAGGGGAAAACCATATTGCCATGTAAGAAGGAGGAAATGAGCTAGTTACCATGTAGGAGCAATAAAATGAGCCAGTTGCCATGTATAAGGATGTCAACCAAGAAGAAGGAACTCATGCAATTGTCATACATGGCATGACATGCATCATAATGGCAATGAAGAAACTGCCAGACTTATGAAGGAAAACTTTGAAAGGATAAGGAGGTTGAGAGAATTATGAGGACAAAACTAGCCATGAATGTCATTTAAAAGAATGGGGAAGGGAACTCGGCCTACATATCCTATTAACTTAGAGTAGGTTTCATGGGAACATTATTCTTTTAATCGAAGAGCATGTATGTTTGTCGCATGCAAAATGGCAGCAGCATGCATCTTTTGGCAACCATTGTATTACTTTACACTTTTGGCAACACGATGAATGGCAGATGCGTACTACTTTTGGTTTTGCATGTTA
Organism: Cichorium intybus; assembly: GCA_023525715.1. NCBI lineage: Eukaryota > Viridiplantae > Streptophyta > Magnoliopsida > Asterales > Asteraceae > Cichorium > Cichorium intybus. Next base: position 40,816,905 of record CM042011.1, on the reverse strand, counting down.
GTTTTCTTCATTAATTATGTATAGCATCTTACTTTATGTTGTCCTTATGTTAATTGTTGTATGCATTGATTATTGCTTGGACTACATAACCATGAACAAAATACAAAATGGGACAATATAATACTACAAAAAGGAATCTTATACAGACCCCTAAGAAACTTTCATTAAGTTATTTGTGCTGGTAAGAATTGTTTACAAAAAAGGATTCTAAACTTTCCCTACATCCCTACACTTTCCAACAAAAACTGCCTCCTCATAAGACCAGAACTATACTATGCATATATTTGCATGCCATTAACAAAAGCTAGATGCTTTATCACATGCTTCCAATAGAAATCGTCTCCCCACCTGTCCCAAAACTATAAAATTTCCACCACATAATCCCAGTACTACTTAACCAGCTTCTAAAACACAAACAACTACCTAGACCATAATTACAATCACCAAAGGGCTTTTAGCCCATCGGTATCATGCGTTGTCCTCCCTCATTTAGGTCGAGGGTTCAGGTCTCGTATGGGACATATGTGGAATTAAGGCGTAGTTTAGGAGTAGATTATATTTGACGTTTAAAAAAACAAAAAAGACCACAATTCCAATCACGCACTACACTTTAAAATTTCTCTTCAACTTGACTACCTCATCTTATAGCTCGTAAATATTCATTGTAGCAAACTCATTCTCAGAAAGTACCAAATTATTTTGCTTCAAAACTTTCTTCTATAACCTAGTCGCTTCAACATTGTTGGCCATTTCTTAAGCTTCACGAATCAGATTCAAGACTGCAGCTTTGTAGTGCTTTCTAAGCTCTGGATCTACCCATTAGAAGAACTTACAACTACAAGGAAATATCTACATGAAGTTCAAATTAGGATTTTCAATTCAAAATTAGGGTTTTCGAATCGAGTACATTTTTACAAGGAGAATTAAAAATCACACATGTTGCTCTTGAAGACCTTACTGAAACTTACCAACGAGTTGGGACACCTAAAAAATCTTTGGAAATGATTGTATTTGCTATGCAATTCACAAGATTCGCCTTATGAGGATAGAAACATGGTGGGGTAGGGGTGGGGGTGGGGTAGGGGTGGGAGTTCATCTGCTTCAACAAATTGTAATGATTGTGAAGAGGAAATGACGACATCGGATGTGGTTTGAGTGATGAGTTTCTAAAAGGAGAACAATGTCTTTGATTTGAGATGTTGATACCATCAAGCTCGCGTCTTAAAGAAGCTATGATGTTCTTCTTCCACATCATCATGCCAAAGCAGCTTAGTCTACGTGGCAACTTAAAAAAGTCTATGCGGCTTTTTCTATCCAAGTCAACTCACATTCAACCCACAATAACTTGGAAACCGGCTAGCTTCACTAATTTCCCCCTTTTTGCTAGGTCATTTATAACTTGAAGGACTAAGATGCACAAAACTAATGAGAGGAACCTTTTAAAATTTTTACCAAAAGGTTGTGGAGTTATAATGGCAGCAGCCTTTTATAAAATAAACTAAAATGTATATTCTATTTTTTTGGAACTTTTTTTCTTGTGGTTAGTTGATTTATATTTGATTAGGATCTATAATAAAAATATACAAGAATAATGTATAAGTATTTAAAGTTTTTGCCAAATTATTATTACATATTTAATTATTAAATATATTTTACTCATTAACGTTATCCTATTAATTTGCCAAATCTTTTAGTTTTCTCTCTTTTAATTTACTTCATATCCCATTTATGTCTTTCCATGTTGCGATTTTATTATTCTAGCACCACCACCGTTGGCACCCATTACCTTACAATCAAAATTAAAAACGAAATTAAACCCCAAAGCAAATTCAAATAAAACAAAAGAACCTTAGATCTATATACAAAATCCAAATCCAAATCTAGATCTCGATTTAAACAAATAACAAAAATAAACTAAACTGTTAGGTGTTAGAATTGTAGGAGAGAAGGGATGTCCAACAGTAGGAAATGTAAGGGTTTTTGCCTTCGACGAACCATTTTCTACAGTTGACTAGTCGAGGATGGTGCCGGATCTTTGACTACCTTATACATATACAACAAAAAGGATTACCTTATAGGCTTGTACATGTGGTTTTTCAAAGAATGTAAAAACTAAAAAGAGAACGGCGAGTTTTGGACTAATCACAAAAATATCAAAAATTATGGATTTAGAGTAATGTGACCACCTTATATAAAAAACAAAAAGACAACCTATTTTACAAAATCGAATTTACAAAATTTCAAATAACTGCAAAATCACTTTATCTAATAAAATAATGTTTCGAATATGGTATGCAAAATACATTTAATTATGTGAAATACTTTTTTCAGAAAAGAGTAGAAAAAACAACAAATCTTTGACTTTAAATTTAACAAATTATTCGCAAAATTAAATTTTTTGTGAAACATGGAGTTGCTGGATCTGGATGTATAAAGAGATGTAGTCTCAATGAGATCATAAAATAAATACTCGTTTTAGGACCCCCTTTGTATTTTAAACTTATATGTTTTCAAACAATGACATCAAGTTTCTATGATAAAAGTAGCGTGTGAAAGACTATGGATTTGAGCCAATTTGTAACAAGTTACCACTAAGGCTGCAGGGAGTAGGATTGGCCAAGCCACTCGCCAAACTCCTTGGCCAACCAAAAACACACGCCAAGCTTACTCCACCCTCGTCGCCATGCTGCTCGCCAAAATGAACTCGCCAAGGGCTTGGCGAGATGCCAAGCCAGGAAAAACATTCAACAAATGTCAAAATACCCCCCTCCTTGGCCATTGGCCACCACTCCCTACAAAATGGCCAAAGTCTGCCAATCATTGTCTGGCCCACAAAAACCCCTTGGCCATGCTTTGGCCATTGGCCACCACTCCCTGCAGCCTAATGTCAGATTGGTTGAAAGATCAAATCGTCCTACTTGATGCCAAAAGTCAAAGAGGCGTTAAAGAGTGGAAGATAATCATTACATGACGGGACTACAGAATTAAGGAAATTAGAAAGAATCAAAAATGGATTAAAGAAACCATTAATGAAACCAAAAGGAAAGGAAAGTAGATTAATTGACATCAAATTGGGGGGTCGTAAGTTCACTTATATGTCCAAAGACTGTGGGAAGCATAGTAAGCTTGACCGGTTTTTGGTCTCTCCCGACATAGTGCTTACTTGGCCGGACATTAAAGCTTCTTCCCTTGATCGGCTATATTCAGATCATAATCCCATTATATTGTCCTCTGGTTCTATTGATTTTGGGCCTTACCCGTTCCGATTCTTCAATAGTTGGCTCTCGGAGCCTCCGCTTGATGAATTGGTATCGAAAACTTGGTGTGAATACTGCAGATTACAGCCCAGCAAGAATTTCTCTCCAATCTCAACCTTGTCTAGCAAACTCAAACACCTCAAGTCACTCATCCGTAGATGGAGGAGTGAAGTCGGGTTAAAAGAATCACAGGAGGCGGTTTCACTTAAACAAAAAATTGAATCTATTGATTTGCTGGCAGAATCAGGGAATCACAACCTGATCTCAGGGTCGGAAAGGGCGAATGCGGTGCAAAGGCTGCGGGAAATAGAAGCTGTTAAAATTCTTGACGTCAAGCAGAAGTCGAGAGCTCGATGGGCACTGGAAGGCGATGAGAACTCCAGTTACTTTCACGGCATCATCAACAAGCGCAATAGACTCCAAAGGTTGGACGGGTTAAACATTGGGGGACTGTGGGTCTCCGACCCAGTTCAGATCAAGCGGGAGGCAGTCAAATTTTTTAAATCTAAATTCTCAGAACCCGTTCGGTGGAGGCCTAAATTTCTAAACTCAGATTTTCAAAAACTTGGTGAAGAACAAAAATATTTCCTTGAAGGCCCCATCATGCTTGATGAAGTAAAAGACGCCGTGTGGAGTTGTGGTTCAAACAAGGCTCCTGGACCCGATGGCTTCTCGTTCGAGTTCTTTCGCAAATATTGGGATTATATCCGATCGGATCTTTATATGGCGGTTAAACACTTTGAAAGGGAGGGGGCAATAGATCCGGGATGCAACGCTTCATTTATCACACTAGTTCCTAAGGTGGCAGATCCGATCTCTCTTAATGATTTCCGGCCAATTAGTCTCATCGGCTCCATTTACAAAGTGATCTCGAAGATTTTATCGGAAAGGCTAAAGAAGGTTATAGATTCGGTGATCAGTCCCGAACAAACGGCGTTTACTAGAGGTCGGTCAATTCTAGATGGTCCCTTGATTGCAAACGAGTTGGTATCTTGGCTCAGGAGATCAAAGAAAAAGGCGTTACTCTTCAAGGTAGATTTCGAAAAGGCTTTTGATAGCCTCAACTGGTCCTACCTTGACTGTATTCAGGAGCAGATGAACTTCGGACAGAAATGGCGATCTTGGATCCAAGCCTGTCTAAAGTCGGCTTCGATCTCGGTTCTCTTAAATGGGTCTCCGACAGATCAATTCACACCAGAGAGGGGGGTACGGCAGGGTGACCCACTCGCCCCATTTCTTTTTATCATTGCGGCTGAAGGATTACACCGGGCCATGGAATCTGCGAAAAAAGAAAAACTTTTTGGTGGGATTCAACTGCCTAGAAACGGGCCTGTTATCTCTCATCTTCAATACGCGGATGATGTCATTTTCTTTGGTGAATGGTCTCTCGCTAATACCCGGAACCTTGTTCGAATTCTCCGATGTTTTGAATGTGCCTCGGGTCTTAAAGTTAATATGGCGAAAAGTAAGCTAGTTGGTATCTCGTGTACAGCTTCCGAATCAGAATCCGTAGCTAGAAGGATTAATTGTCAACTTGGTTCGTTCCCCCTAACGTATCTCGGGATGCCTATTGGTGTCCCAATGAGTCGGGTTAGTCACTGGGCTCCGCTGATTGAGAAATTCCGATCTAAGCTGTCTAGGTGGAAAGCATCGTCACTATCTTTTGGGGGCCGCCTCACTTTGTGTAAAGCTGTCTTGGGGACGCTTGGTACATATTTTTTTTCGCTTTATAAAGCCCCTGATAAGGTAATTGCTGAGTTAGAAAGAATTCGAATGAAATTCTTTTGGGGAGGTTCTCTTGATAGGCGGAAGATAGCGTGGATAAGTTGGGAAAAAATTCTGTCTTCCAAAGAGAGAGGTGGGCTCGGGATTGGCAGCCTAAAGGCACAAAACTTAGCTCTGCTAGGAAAATGGCGATGGAAGTTTTTGGAATCAAAACCGGACCTGTGGAAACAAGTGATCAAAGCCATTCACAGACCCAATGGCGCGTTACCTGGTCCGTCGAGTGCAAAAACAGGATGTTGGGGGTCAATTGTCAACCTCCAAAAACAATTTGATAAGATAGATATGAATCTCGTCGACTTAATCCAGCACGAGCAAAATCGGGACGGGAGCACACGGATGGTCTGGGTCCTTGACAGAGCTCGAGGATTCTCGGTGGGCTCTCTTGCAAAATTTATTGATCACCATCGACTATCGAGTGGTGCTGCCATTTGGGAATGGAATACTCTTGTCCCGGGTAAAGTAAACATCTTAGCTTGGCGAGCTCTTTATGGAAGGCTTCCAACCCGGGCTAACCTCAAAAGAATTAATGTAATATCCAATGATGTTTGCAAGGTGTGCAACCTGGCCTCAGAAACTGAAGACCATGTCTTTGTTCGGTGTTGCGTAGCCAATCGAGTGTGGGAGGAGGTGCAGAAGTGGTGGTACTGTCTGTCTGGCTTGCCCGTCTCGTGCTCGGAATTGCTAAATAACAAAAATGCATTCATTGGCCCCTCCTGGCTGGCTGAGGCAAACGAGGCAATTTGTCTCATTTTCGTGTGGGTCTTGTGGTCTTTTCGCAATCGGGGCATCTTCAAACAAGAGGTCAAGACCCAATTGGAACTAGCAGCTGAAATCCAGATCCTTTCATTCCTTTGGTTTAACGCTAGAAAGAAAAAAGGTGGTAAACTTGTATGGTTGAGATGGATTGAAAATCCGGTGTCTGAATTGTTATCTTGTAATCTGTTTTAATTCGTTGTTTTCTGGTTTGTTTTGGTGGGGGTGAGCCGCTTGCTCCCCTTCCTTTTGCTATAAAATCTTTTGCTGCTGTTCAAAAAAAAAAAAAAAAAAGATTAATCATGTCAAACTAGACAACTAAAAACTGATTCGAGGTGTTCAAAGATAGATGATAGAGCCAATTATGGATGGCGAGTCCCTTTAAAAGTCAGATCCTTATGTAAGAGAAAATTAAAGTAATGATTTCGATCTAATAAAAAGTACATCTACATTTATATGCAAGTTAAAGCATATATCCCTCTAATAGTCATGAAATGGAGCAATTACACTATTAGTCCCTATAGTTTTAGTTTAGATTAATTATAGTTTTATTCCCGTTAATTTTAATTTGTATTAATTACAATTTAGTCCCTATGGTATTTAATTTCACTTAGGTCCCTTTGATTTTTATGTATTGCTTTTAATCGTGAGGAAATAAACTAATTATAGGTTTAGTCACTATAGTTTTTAATTTTGGATAGGGAAAATGCTACAGTAGCCCACAAGATTTTGAAAATGCATCTAAATGGTCTATTATGTTTTTTCTTGCTTTCTAGAGGTGTAAAGTATGTTTATATCTGCTAACAAAGTCAACTAACCGATACTAACCGGTTTTACATGCCACCTAACCGAATCTCATATTCATTCATATTCTTCAATCGGTTTACGAACCCTTGTTATGGGATTGGGTGAATATTTTGAAATTATAAAACAGAAATAAATATTATAAAAAAGTGACCTTAAGATGGATCAAAAGAGTTGGTCTCTGAAGTTCTAGATACACTAATGTTGTTGTTAAAGAGGAAGAACCATGTAATAAAAATGACGACCCCAAGCAAAGCCACAAGTTCTGCAGCACCTCCGACGATCGCTGCACGAGTTCTTGACATTTCCTATAAGGACTGACTTTATCAATATGATGAAAGCAACACCTAAAGTGACGAAATGGATAACATAATTGGAACAAGACTAGCTTAGATCACTAAAAGACCCAGCTTTATCTGTTAATGAAATTGCCCAGATCACATGTTGCAACCAACGTACATCAATTTCTTGTATGCATTGGTAACAAGAAGCAATCAGCGACTTACCTGTAATGTAAAGTACAGTATGATTGGGGAGATGCGGTTGTAAAGGGGGTAATAGGAATACAGAAGTATGGATGAATTTAGAATTAAATTAAAGATACGAAGGGTGGAAGAAGACCATCATCGCCGTAGTTTCTCTCATCAGAGAAACAATGCACAGAAAGTGACCTCGTGCCGACACAGACACACACATTCGAAATCTGACTCAAACGATATGAACGGGGATGAAATCCCCCATTAAAAAGGAGCAGAAGAAATGATCCCACTTCCTTTAGATTTTCCACCTTCCCCTGCGGTACCAAAAGGCCTCGCATGATCATTATCTGGAATATCAACCTTGACTTGTACATTCTTCTGCTCATATTTTTGCTTGGGTCAAAAGAATCTACGAAAACCTCTTTGTGCAAGGCACCTTCATTGAATGCTACATCCTGAGTTTCATACAACACTATGATTTTGGCTATCCCAAAAGTGGTACCCCATATCTTCCAAACTGTACACAATAGAGAAACACTTGTTCACATTTGCCTCTAGCTTATCCTTTTCATTGTATTTAACTTTGATATACGAAACGTATCGGAACACTCTCAAGTGATCAAGGGATATCTCACGAGTTTGACATTCTTCTTTTGGAATCTTGTACCTTATAGGGATTGAGGATCCTATGTTGATTAGGTAGACTGGTGTATTAATGGTATTTGCCCATAACATTTTCGGTATCTGCATGCAGTCTCACGCTCTTTTCCCTCTCATTCAATATTATATTCATCTGTTCAACCACTCCATTATGTTGAGGTGTATCTAGGATCGTCTTTAACATTCTAATCCCATGCTCATCATAGTAATCAATGAAGGTGCATCTACAACAGCCTTCTACTTATTGAAGGTGGTGAAAACTTCAAATTTATTCTTCAAAAAATAAACCCACACCTTTTTCTTCGAATCATCAATGAAAGTGAAGTAGTACCTGGAACCGCCTATTGAAGAAATCAAGGTTGGCACAAACATGTCTGAATGAACAAGTTCTAGCCAATGTTTCAAAATCTGGGTTTTTTATGGACTCGGTGTAGTGACCGGGTCATGGGTAAACCGGTCCATCGGTTTAACCGCTGAGAAACCGGTTTTTACAATTCTCATATATTTTATATTTTTTAGCATAATTATATATTTATAAAACATAAATAATGTAATTTCACCTTTTTAGTGTCAATGAATATATTTTTTCAGGTTTTTATTTTCTATTGGAAAAGAATTACTAAATTTGATGAACTAATGATTGACTAATTGTAAAGGTTTGAGCATTATGAATTTTTTAAACTAAAATTTTAAAGCTCAAATTCTAATTTTTTGTTTCAACCGTCAGGTTGGTTTCGGAGCACCTGTCTAAACGGTTTTTGGAGAAAACTAGCAGGTTCAATCCGAGTCAGAAATTAGCAAAAACCAGGTCATAATTGACCCACTCTTTTCACCGGGTCACGGTCCAACTGGTTCGACCGGGCGGATGATTGGGTCATTTTGGTTTAACGTAATACATGATTAACATGATAAATTAAGCTTTGTTTAACTAAGAATGACCCTACTTTTGATGAAATTGAGTGAATTACATGCATGGATTGAAAAACGGGAATTTTGGGCGAAAACCACGCATTAACCGGACACCGGAAGCGGGAGAAAACACCCAGCGTCCCAGGCAGCGTCCCAGACGCTGGCCTGGAACTCTGGGCCAATTTTCAAGGAAAAAGCAAGCCAAAATTTCAGGAATCCCCGTCAACGTCCTAGGTGGCGTCTGGGATGCTGGCCTAGGACGCCCAGCATTTTTGGAGCATCTCGTTCTAGGACGTTGCTCGTCGTAAAAGTATGAAGAAAACACCCAGCGTCCCATGGGCATCTGGGACGCTGGCCTAGGACGCCGCCGCCTAGAATGCCCTAAATTGCCTTATTTAAGCCACTCTTTTTAATGAAACTGTATCCCATCGACCCAAGGCAGCCTCCAGACGATTTTCTCAAGGTTTTGACAGTTTTCCAAGGTCTAAAACACTCCCAAATCATCTCCAAACAATTCCCAATCTCAAAATCAACCTCTTTTGCATCAAGATCAAACCAGAATTTCTGAAGTTTTGAAGATCCAGACATGTTCATCATCTCCAACACAGTGTTTGCATCAATTCCAATCATGAGTAGCTAAATAATCCTGTGATCACAACCGGGAGTAGGTTTTGATTTCTTTCCGGTATTGTATTAGATTTGAACCTTTTAGATTCATGAACACAGTGTTTGGATTATTTGTTTTTTCAATCATATGACTAGATTTCCAATACTTGTTCTTAAACTGTTGATTGATTGAGTGTAAGCAATTCTATTGTGATCTTCCCCACCGTGCCAAATCATCCACAGTGGTGTGTAGGACGGAGGGTGCGGATTTTATATAGTTTGATCCCAGATTTAGTCAGTAACAGTACAGTTATGTCTATCACCTTTTTAGTGTCAATGAATATATTTTTCAGGTTTCTATTTTCTATTAGAAAAGATTTACTAAATTTGATGAACTAATGATTGACTAATTGTAAAGGTTTGAGCATTATGAATTTTTTTAACTAAATTTTTAAAGCTCAAATTCTAATTTTTTTTATTTCAATCTTCAGGTTGCTTTCGGGGCACCGGTGTAAACGGTTTTTGAAGAAAACTAGCAGGTTCAATCCGAGTCAGAAATTAGCAAAAACCCGGTCATAATTGACCCACTCTTTTCACCGGGTCACAGTCCAACTGGTTCGACCGACCGGGTCAACACAGTTTTAAAACATTGGTTCTAGCTTCTCCTGCTTTTGAACTTGTCCCACCTTAACAAAGGTGACCTTCTTGTGTTTGTTGAGGACACGAGGCTCACAGAATTCTGAGGTGGTGCTCTTCACTTTAGGAATCTTTCCCTTAGATGCCAACATATTCATCCCATTCTCAATCATGTATCCAAGTCTCTGGTGTCATATAATGGAAGTATTCTCTTCTTCGAAAGCAACATTCGCCTCGCCTCCTGAGGTCTCGACCATATACAAGGTCGCTCGCTTTTGGCCTCTGGCAACAACCACGTCGCCCTTTGTCACCTTCCACTGATAATTACCAAACTCGACGTGGTGCCTCTCATCATCCAACCTCTCCATTGAGATCAACAACCTCTTCAGACCCATAATGAACTTGACATTCTTCAAAGTCCATTTTGTTTCAAAAGAGGTTCAGAGGACAACATCCCCACTCCGGTGATATCTAGGCTGTGATCATCCACAAGCCGAACCTTACCACTGTAATGTCTGAAGTTCTGCATTAATTATATGCAATGACTTACATAGAACGAGACACCCAAGTCTAATATCTAGAACTCAATGCAACTCTCTACGTAGCAAATAAGCATGTCACCATTTCTTATACCATATTTACCTCCTTCCTCGCCTTATCTATGGAAGGTCTTATGCACTAGTTTTATAGTCATCGTTTTCTTTGCAGTTTCAGTGGGTAATGTCCTTCCTGCCTCTGGAACTTCCTCTCTTTATCGATTTACTTCATCCTCTACCACCACCTCCTTTGTTGGCCCTTCCCCCTCATTATTTTGTACTCAACAAGCTACTAGAACACTCTCTTGTATTTCTCCTGCAAATGTCATCTCTTAGAACCAAATCATGAATGTCTTCGAATGTGAGCTTCTGCATACTGAATGTACTACTGACTGCAGTCACCATACCAGACTATGTCTTTAGCAGTGAAGATAATAAAGTAAGGCCTGGACTTCGTCTTTGAACCCAGTGACAATAGATATCAGACTTGATATTATTGAGTTGAATCTATTGACATGATCTGTCATTGAACCGCATTCCATCATCTTTATATTGACCAACTGCCTGATCAAGAACATAATGTTTGCTATAGAGGGCTTCTCGTACATATTAGACAACACCTTGATCAAGTTGTACGTTGTCTTTTCATTGCCGATGTCGTAAGAAACATTCAAATATGTCGATCTTAATCTTCCCTTCTTCAGACATAGCTCTAATGTCAGTTTGTTAGGATTAAGTACTACGACAGATGCACTTTCTACACGATTTAATCAAGGTTGGTGATATTGACAAGAAGAAAGTAAACAACCAAACAAGAACACAAGGATTTAAGTTGGTCACTCAATCTAAAATGATCAAGTTACGCCCACTGGAGAATTATATAGATTTCTTTATTGATGTTGAATGCTATAAAATTTATACAAGTATTTATTACACACTCTCTCAATATTATGTCTCATACTCTTAACATTCTCATAGTTACAAACCAGATATGTATATGTACCGGAAATAAGATCTTAAAAAATGATGGCAAATATTCGATCATCATGCTTTCTGCATTGGGCCATTTGATGGGACAAGTCATGGCCATGTAGGACAAAACACATTTTTGTATATGCATGCTGCTCGTGTCAAACCTCGATAACTATCACAAGTCATCCCCTGAAAAAACCTTCCAGTTACAGACTTATTCTCTTCGAGTCTGAAGTTGCTCCTGCTGCATCTATGTTCTTCGCATCGGTTGCCAACCAAGGATAGTAAACTTTGATCCAAACCAAAGCGAGGCTTGCCTCGCATCTGTTGATCTTGCTTACTACGGTTTCTGCCAAACCGCTAATCCACTAAAGAAGTATAGTAATCAGCTCTGGCTGAATTTGCCCCTGACTTGTGATACCTCTTTACATCTGATAATCTGCTTTAACTCACCATCTCGATCGAGGAACTGACCGAATCGAGGCGAATGATCCAATCAATGTGCTGACCCATCAATACTAGCTAACCTCGCCTCTAGCTAACCTCGCCTCTGACTCCTGGTCTGCTTCAGTTCACCTGGTCTTCTTGGGTTCACATTATAATCCACATTCTCAACACTCTCAATATCATCCAAAAACGCCGCAAGAATACTGCAAGAAAGGCACACAAATAAAAAAAAAACCCAATTGTAGTTTAGTTGTTGCATTAATTCGATGAACAATATCCATCGTTAGATCTTGATGGTTTGTTTTATAGCCTCCGTTGGATCTTTTATTTATTTTGTAACGATCAAAATCCAATAGTTGCAACTTTAAATTTAGGTGCAAAGATTTGACAAATACTTTCATTATTTACCAATTTTTAAGAACGACTAACTCACACACCTCTATTTTACTTAAATCTGCACATTTTGTCTCAAACTTGATTTTAACCCTCAATTTATTGACAAGAAGACACGTAATATCGATTTGCCACATGTCAGTTGTTATTTCACCAACAAATGCAATGTAAATTGTTATGCTCAATTAATACAACAGTTAATTCTTTATGTTGAATACCATAAAATAACTTTTCCAAAATGTGAAATGTTGAATTCCATGATAAATATAAGTATAAATGACAATAAATATGTTATGTAAACACTTTACTTTGTCAGCATAATTATTATGGAATTCAACATTACTCACTTTTAGGAGAAAAATAAATCACACTGATTTTCATGGCATTTAGTGGCAGTTGACCTGTCACTTAATTTGGTTTCCGTGCTTTGTCGATTCCATTAATGGAATATCGTATGCAAAACCTCTTGTTAAAGAAGAGTAGAATCACTAATCCCGACGACTCTAATTAATCAACCTTATCATACAAGATTCCAGCAAACAAAGTTCTGCATGGCATTTCCTTATAAAAGGCCCTTCACAACCTATCTCGGAACCCAAATTGAAGTCTACAACTTTCTTTCCCAGATTCTTGAATCCTCTCTTTTGTACTGTAAGTTTTCTCCTTTCCCACCACGGAATTCAAATGCTTCATGTTTACGTATATGTATATTGATTTTGAGTTTTAAAAAACTCATCTAACGAAAGAATTTGTCTTATGCGACTTCTGACAAACAGATTGTAGACATACTGTTTCAATGGAATCAGCAGTAGCAGCAACGCCAATGTCAACTCATCATGAGAAAGGAACGCCCACAAAACTTGAGGTACCAGTTTCCATTGATTTGTTCCGTGATCTTGAGAAATTGTGAATCTTTGTTTATAGTTGGAAAAAAACTGTAAAATTGCAGGGAAAGTTTACCGCAATGGTGGTGTGTTGGCTTCTTGGAATTGGGTGTTTGTTTTCTTGGAATAGCATGCTGACGATAGAAGATTACTATGTTACTTTGTTTCCCGTAATTTCCTAATCCTTCCACTGTTGTCTTTTATATAATAATATAAGAAGTTAAACTTTTGATTCAAATAACAAATCAATTGTTAGATGTTTGTGTTTTGCTAGCTTCTCACATTTTTATAAAATCTTTCGCTGTTCCAGAAAAAGAAAATAATAATACAAGGTCGAGTCTTAAAAAAAGTTGTCAATTTTGACCAAAAAGGTAGATAAAAATTTGGTAGACAAAAAATTGCAATCTTGATGTCATTAGCGTCGGTCTCAATTTTGTCATGTTTTGTACTCCAAAACAAACTGCCCTTCATGACGTCTGTCTCAGCGGGACACGTTATGCAGGGCCCATGGGTGACGTGCACCCTTTTTAATTTAAGATCTTCAGGTATACTCATCATCACGTAATCACATGTGATAGGGTGCCGCCTCACTTTCAACTTATCACCACACCACATAAACATTGATATACCTATCACATCACGTCACCATTTCCAATTAAAATAAATAAATAATAAAACTAAATTGATTGAGTGTTATGATATATGTTTGGTTGTTAAATGGTACTGATATGTGATTGGGTGTGGTGTGTCATGAAAGGGAGCACGAAGGACCACAAAAATACCCATCACGGTGGACACGAAACGGTATACTGATCAGTCTAAAACTAACCATAATTTTTAACGACTTAATTGCTGCAGAAATATCACCCCTTGAGAATCCTGACGCTCGTATACCAACCATTCGCCCTCATAGCACTTGCAATACTTGCATACCATGAAGCCAATATGAATACTAGAAAACGAAACTTATTTGGATACACTCTTTTCTTCATCGGTACTCTCGTAGTTCTACTTGTAAGTTCCCATTACTCGTGCTTTCATGTTGATGCCAGATTTTCCATTATTGTGATGTCATCGGTCTTGCTATTAATTTGACATTTTTGTGTGTGTCATAGTTGGATTTAGCGACATCCGGTAAAGGAGGAATAGGAAGCTTCATCGTCTTGTGTGCTGTAAGTGCTGCCTTTGGAGTAGCTGATGCTTATGTGCAAGGTGGAATGGTCGGAGACTTGTCTTTCATGCTACCGGAGTTCATTCAAGTTAGTGATTTTCAATTAACATTATTTAATATTGAGTAAACTCCAAAAATGGTCCCTCTGGTTATCGTTTTTATGTGGTTCTCTTCCCCGAAAAATCAAAATTGCAAAAAACGTCTTTATGACAAGGTTTCATTGTGGAAAAGATCTTTGAGTTTAACACCGTTTGTTTCAGTCCGTTAAGTTATTTCAAAATGGCTCATTGCCTTAAGTATTTTCTAATAACTTTTATCCTTACTTATTTATATTATTGAGTGTCCCCCATACACCCCACCCATTTCAAGAACACCACCAAACATGTCCTCCCCCTTGGTCTTCTCTGGCCAGTGCTCCCGCAGGTTGGTACGTAGTACAGTGGCCGGTGGGTGACCATTTGTTTTCAAGCTAATCTCTCTATCATCAATCAAGAAAATATGAAAAAATGGAATAAGAATGTCAATTCCTGGTTTTCAATATTTGGAAAAAATTAGGTGGGGATGTTTTCAAAATCTGGTGGTTGCGGCGTAACATCAGTGAGAGATTGGGAGAGATGGTAGTTGGGCACATTGGCGATGAGAGAGATGGAGAGATGGTGGTTGTGCGGGGCTACCAAATCTAGTGGTGGCAGCATAGCATCGATGAGAGGGAGGGAGACATGGTGGCAGCATGGCAGCGATGAGAGAGAGAGAGATGGTGGTGGTTGGCTTCCAAAAATGGTGGTCTCATCAAAGAGCGAAGAGAGTGAGGGAGAGCTGGTTGGCTTCCAGAGATGGTGGTGGGATCATAGCAGTGGCGGATCCAGCCTCCAAATCAAGAGGGGTCCAATACATATAATTTTTCAAAAAAATCTCAAATGAAGAGCAAAATCAAATTTTTTCCATTGATAAATGGAGTGAAAATTGAGTGAAGGGGGTCCCTGCACCCCACTCAAACCCCCTAGCTCCGCCACTGGATCATAGTAGTGGTGAGAGATGGTAAGGTGGTTATCTCAGGTGAAAATATGGTGCAATTGCGGGTGTGCGTGTCTGTCCGAGATTGCTTATTTAGAGGTGTTTATAAGTTTAGTATGGTTTAATACTATTAATAAATATTTTAAGTATTTGGATGAAAGAATAAAAGTGTTAATTGATGTAAAATAAACATTTTTTTAATAACTTGTTTCCTTCCAATTTACCATTTTACCTAAGTTTTAACCCTTAAAATCCTAATATTTCACAACAGCCTCTCTTTTTTTTTTTTCCTTTATCATCATTGATAAAATTCTGGTTTTTTCATGTTTAAATTATTCAATATTATTTTACGATCAAACAAATTTTGAATAGAAAAATATATAATCATTGTTCGATAATATTTATATGTGTCAAAAACGTTGATGGTTCATAACTACTGACAAATCGAATTGAAGCTTGAGATGCTTCCTGGGAGTTGTAGAAGATGATAGCATACATGTAGTTTCTTTTTCTTTTGTTGATAATATTTAGAAATTCTCTTTATAGCGTAGCTTAATAGTTACTGGTGTCTAACGCAAACAAATGACATGATGACAATGATACTTGACATCTTACTAACGGCCCATTTGTGAAAATTAATATAAATGAAAATATGAAATATAGTTTGTTATAATAAAACATTAATAACATATAATGATGTATTTTTTGTTATTTTTATATGTATACACAGAATTTTCCAAACATCTGGAAAATAATTTAATGGGTGTTTGTTATCATATATTCTGAGACCTGAGTGTTGCTGTAGAAAATGTATGCATATAAAATGAGTATATAATGCAACTTAATTACATGGACCAAAACTGTAATCAATGCATAAAAACTACAGGGACCAAGAGTCTAATTCAGTGATCTCCTAAATTAAAAATTATTTGGACCAAAACCATAATTAATGAAAATTAAAAACAACAAGGACCAAAAATGCAATTATTGTGACTTAAAAAATGATGAGACTAAAACTACAATTAATACAAAAAAAAAGTTATAGAGATCAAAACCATAATAAAATTTTTTTAAAAGTATATGGACAAACTATAATTAACGAAAAAAATGTGGAGACTAAAACTATAATTTTCTATATTAATAACTATAAGGATCAAATCTACAAAAAAACGTATGCATGTAAAATGACGAAGAAGTGTGTATTATGCAACTTGATTACATGGACCAAAACTGCAATCAATGCATAAAAATTGCAGGGACCAAGAGTGTAATCAGTGATCTCCTAAATTAAAAACTATACGGACCAAAACCAAAATTAATGAAATTTAAAAACTACAAGGACCAAAACTGTAATTATTGTGACTGAAAAACTATTGAGACTAAAACTACAATTAATACGAATTAAAAATTACAGAGACCAAAACCATAATTAATACAATTTAAAAGTATAGGAACAAAACCTATAATTAACGCAAATTAAAAAACATGGAGAGTAAAACTGTAATTTTCTTAAATTAATAAATATAAAGACAAAAACTATAATTAATATAAATTAAAATCTATAAGAACCAAAATTGTAATTATACAAATAAAAAACTATATAGACCAAAACAATAACTATCCTAAAACAGCAACAAAAACTATAAAAATCAAAACTAGAATTAATGCAAATTTAAAAAATATAGGAACTAAAACATAATCATGCGAATTAAAATCTACAAAGACCTAAATTGTAATTATCCTAAAGTGGCAATACTTATATATATAATGTATAAGTGTGGGGGGAGTAGAACCCATTGAACCCACGTGCCACGTCAGCTTTTCTCTCTCCTCTCATTTCCATATTTCCCCATCTTTCACCAATCTTTCACCCATTGAACCAATACACACTGAACTCACGATGCCACATCAGATTTTCGATTATTAAATTCATTTATTAATTTAATAAATGATTTTTAATATTTAATTTAATATTATAAATAATAATAATATGCAATTAATAAAGTCAAAGGACATTTAATTTAAAAAAACACCATTAAAAAATTTTAAAAACAACCTACATACGGGAAATTAAATCCTAAATACGAGAAATTAAATCCTAAATACGATAAATTTAATCCTAAATACTAGAAGCTAAAAAAACATAAGTGTCTCTTTCATAACATCTCACGCTTCTGTGTGCTTGAACTCTCTGTTATGTGTCACCAGATATTGTTGTAGGGCTTGTTCCACGACTTCTTCGTCGGTTGTCCCGTTTGCTCGGTTGAAAGATTTGTTGACGTAAATTTGGTTAAATTGTACCATTTTTAACTTCATATCTTTCCATTTTGCGTTAAGATGATGGTGACTCCGATAATAAATCGCGCCTAGAATTCTGTGGAACTCTTCCTCCACACGAGACCAGAATGATCGGAAGGATGTCGTATCCATTTCTTCGGTGACGGTGACCCAGGCTCTTGTCAAAGCCAACTCTTCTGGTTTAGACCAAGAACGAATCATCCTTTGTACGTTGGTTGCCATTTTTTTAGAAATCTAAAATAAAATATTTAGAAAGAAAGGTTGAGAGAATAGTGTGAAAGGTTGAGAGAATAGAATGAAAGGTTGAGAGAAAGGTGTGATTTTGTTAATGGATAGAGGGAGATATTTATAGGAGTGGGTAAAAGGTTAAATTTTTAGTACTCCCTCCGTCCCAAAATGATAGTCTAGTTTCTCATTTTCAAAGTCAAAGCTTGTCAAGTTTGACCGTAAATATATTTTTTTGTGCTATATAATATTAGATGAAAACTATACCAATGAAAACACATTTACAACACAAATCCATTCATATATTTTGTATCAAATATTATATAATAACAACGAAAATATTGATGGTCAAAGTTGACAAGCTTTGACTTTGAAAATGAGAAAGTGGACTATCATTTTGGGACGGAGGGAGTATTAATTTTTTTTTACATATTGTGAATGATGAGGCGGTTTCACCATCTCCCAAACGAGCCCAATTGAGCCGAACCCGATGGAGAGGGGGCAGCAGTACCGGAGGTACCGCACCCATTTTAGTCGAGCCCGCATCGAAACCGAAGATTACTCCGTCGAGCCTAAAAAGTAAGGGTTAGGTTCATATGAGATTATTATATTTCGTGAGACCGGGAGACGCATTCATAGCCACTCATTTTGGGTGTAAAACAAAAAAAATCCAAAATAAATGAAAAAATTGAAAAAAAAATATATATTTATTTATTATTTTCGTTATTTTTATACAAAAATAATAATAAATTTAGCTTTTTTTCATATTCTAGTAGAATATTACACTATTCAGTGTAATATTCTAATAGAATATTCAACATCCAGCAACATTTCATTGAAATATTTTTTGATTTTTCCAGGTTTTTTTCAATTTTTTTTATATTTTTTATATTTTAGATAGAATAAATAGCGAAAATTAGTAGAATTTTTTTTAATTCTCAATATTTTAGCCTATTTTAAATTTGTTTTTTATCTCCAAAATGAGTTACTAGGATTGCGTCTTCCCGTCTCACAAAATTTGTATGATCTCATTTGAACTTCTACCTAATAAGTAATCTCAAGCCCCCATAAGCCCCCATAAGAAAAACTTGCGTGTTGGTGAATGGTGAAAGGATGCTTTGGTATTGAGCTTTGGTTTTGTTATTTTATATATTCAGATAATAATAAATTTATAAAAATTCTTAAAATATATATAAAACAATAAATTAGTAATTTTAACATAATTTAAGAGAATAAAACCAACCTTATTAAAAGGAGGGATCTTCTCCACCATATAATCATGTCATAGAAAACATTTTCTTTTGTAGTGTTGCAATTTTTAGGACGAAACCACAAAACATTGGTAACTCTACGATCATTCTTGTACGTTACTCTTTAATATATATATATATATATATATATATATATATATATATATATATATATATATATATATATATATATATATATATATATATATATATATATATATATATATATATATATATATGGTTTAAGGAATATGAAGTTGGTATATACCTAAACTTACATATAGAACCCTCTAAACTACATAGTTTTGACATATATCGAACTTAATCGTGATTTTTTGTTTACTATTCTTCCTATTATCATATACCTTCTTAATTGATCGAATATGTGTTCTTTTTTCTTTATTGTGTATATAAATAAACTGAAAGCCATGATCAAATTTATTAAAACTTATTACCAAAGTCTGTCACTTTTCCAAATAATAAGTAATATAATAGATTCATAAAAGTTAAACATAATATGCAATTTGAGTTATATTGGTAAAGTTTTTCCATAAATATTTGGATAAATTGTTCCATCAAATGACTAAGCAATTTGAGTTATATTCATAAAATTTATTGTTTTTTACATTTTTCCTATAAACTTCAATGAATTTTTACAATACAAAAAATTTATATAATTGTTCGTATTCATCGATGGTGTGTCTCAAAAATGAAATTGGATTGTTTATACTTTAAACTAAATTGTTTGTAGAAGATTCTATACCCAAGCTTAGGTACCTAACAGCAACATATTCACTTTTTCATATATATATATATATATATATATATATATATATATATATATATATATATATATATATATATATTTATATATATATATATATATATATATATATATATATATATATATATATATATATATATATATATATATATATATATATATATATATATGTGTGTGTGTGTGTATATATGTGTGTGTGTGTGTGTGTGTTATATTTGGCTATGTGATGGTGTGATATAATGATTCTTTTGTTTGAGCTTTTTAGTCGTTTCTAGCCGGTCTAGCTGCATCCGGAGCTCTTACTTCTGGTTTGAGAATGCTTACGAGGGGCATGTTTGATAATTCGGAAAATGGTTTACGAAAGGGTGCACGTATGTCCTTCACATTTATCCTTTTATATCTATTTATGCAAGTTGTCTAGTAGAATGTTTCTTTTTTAAACCGAAAGAACTATCTGCAATCGAAGCAATGATTAAAATGTCTTTTTATATAGAAATGATGGTAAATAACAAATGATTGTTGATTTAAAAGAGTAATAAGTTATAGTTTGTTTTTCATAAATAACACAAATATAATTATATTTAATCACAATATGGCTAATAACTAAATTTGAACACGATATCATTAATAATGATTTAAATCGAACATAATTGAAAGGTAATTGTGTATAAATTTCGATTTTATCAAATATGTTGACTTAAAAACGTTTTGCGTTAGTTTTAATCGAAGTAAGTTATTAGTCTTTGGTAAATAACAAATGATTGTTTATTTAAAACAGTAATAAATTATAGTTTATTTTTTATAAATAACACAAATGTAATTATATTTAATCACAATATGGTTAATAACTAAATTTGAACACGATATCATTAATAATGATTTAAATCGAACATAATTGAAAGGTAATTGTGGATAAATTTCGATTTTATCAAATATGTTGAGCTAAAAACGTCTTGCGTTAGTTTTAATCTAAGTAAGTTATTAGTCTTTGCTTTTCAAAATTAATTGTGGACAATATATTTTTTATTTATTGAAAAATTATATAATTTAAAGTTGAATATGTTATAATAACACGTCAGCACTTACTTTTTTTAATTAACGCATAAACAATTTTTTTGTTTTCAAAATTTTAAACAATTTACGTGATAAGTATGATATGAAAAATATATATCTAAAATACTGTTTTAAATTCATTACAATGATTCTAGATTTTGTAAAGGTTTCGAACTTGTGATAAATAGGTAACTGCTTAGTGTTTTCATATATTAATTTGATTTAATTAACCTATAAACCATTTTGTCTGAATTAAGTAAAAAATAAACAACGACATATATTTGTACGGTTGTACCCACTCGGCCTATCATGTAAAAAAAACACTAACACTACCCAATTCAATAAAAAACACCAACACTAATGTCAAAAATAAACCTTTAATCTCAATACATAAGTGTTTCTTTTTTTATTTAATGCAGAGAAACAATTTAACAAAGAAGGTTTCCTATTAAGTCCAATTTTTTATAAAACTGCCCTTATTATTTTTTTGTTTTCCATTTTCTCAAATTTGCAGTTATTTTCTTAAAAAAACAGTTCGATGTAATATGCATACATGCATCATATTTTATCTAGAGAGGAGTTAACGGGAAAAATGGAAACCATGCCTAACATAGAGAAACCTTCATTTTGCAGTTTTATTTTTCATATTATGCACAATCTTTGAACTGCTTTGTGTCCTTCTATACGCATTCGTGTTCCCAAAGCTTCCAATCGTAAAATACTACCGGTCAAAGGCAGCTTCTGAAGGGTCTAAAACTGTTTCAGCTGATCTTGCTGCCGGTGGGATTTACTCTCATTCCGAAGAGGTACTACTTTTTATGTTTTCCAAATGGCTATATGCAAAAAAAAATGAACTTTCATATACTTGTCTATTATAGCATCATACTTTCATTTCCTTAAATTACACCATTGTATTTTCAATCTTAATCTTATCAAGTCTTTATATTTCTATAAATTTACCCGGTTATAGAATGTACCTTCATTTATTATTTTTTTATTTTAACATTAAAAATCTCTTTGTATTTGTATGGTATTGCTATAAATGGGTAAATTTTTCAGCGCAACATCTTGTTATAAAAAGAAAATAAATTAGGAGGCAATAATAAACAAATTAATGAAAGTACGTTGATATTACTTGCATTTAACCCTCTTTTGAATGGTTCCTTAGAAACAATCCATATGATTTTCTAGATTTTGTGTTTTGCAAAAGGCTAATTGAAAGAAATAACAATGTACTTTTATAGAGTCGTGTATTATAGCATTCTATTTTAATTTCATTCTATTGCGTCGTTATACTTACAATATTTTTTCTCTTTAAGGCACACTCTAATTTTTAAAAGTCTACCCATCTACAAAATTATACTAAAAAAATTTACTACATCGGTTAAAAGTGATCTCTTACCATTTGAGATTGCCATAATTGAATATATATTTCAAATTACAATATCATAACATGAATAATAAAAGAAAGATGGTATAATAAACAGATCAATTAAAGTACATTACTATAACTTGCTTTTTCATAATGGTTTCAAATCAATCAATATGATTTTCTAATCTTTAATCGGGTTTTTCAGGACGAAGCCAATTCTACAAAACAGGAAAGATTGAACAATAAGGAATTGCTAATTCAAAACACAGATTACATAATGGATATGTTTTTAATATATCTCCTAACATTGTCTATTTTCCCTGGGTTTCTATCTGAAGACACAGGATCACATAGCTTGGGGTCGTGGTAATGTCAATACTTTCAACATCCTCTTTTATCCATTGTATAACAATTATTCCACAGGGTACAACTCGATAAGCAGGAATGTTTTGATGAAAATAAAACTAATAATAATAATAACAATAATAATAATAATAATAACAACAACAATATCAACATCAGAATATCGTTATCATTATTATTACAGTAAACAGATATTTGACCCTTGTGGTAAACTGATTATTTTAGTTTTGGTGTAAAGAGTAAGCTATTATTATTTCACGTGCCTACTTCCGAGTAAAATGGACCAAATATTGAAATAAAGACCAATAAAAGAAAATTTATAACCCTAAACCAAAAAAAATCACTAACGAACGAGAGACCAAAATTTTGTCCTTGTGATATATTTTGCAAATTTTTGGTTTTGGTTAAAAAATGATATGGTTATTTATTTATTACTTTTGTTCTTTGTGAATTGTCTATTTCATCAAAGAAGAAATCAAAGCTAATAACTATAAACCAAATCATACCCAAATTCCTTAAATCTACTCATATTTTTGTTGGAGCAATACAAAAAATCTACAAACAACAGGACCAGGAATGTAGTTTATTATTATTATTATTAGAGTATTATTATATCTACCCCCAGAACCTTTGCTTCAAATCATTTTCTTTCTAGGTACGCGCTTGTTCTCATTGTGATGTACAATGTATGGGACCTCGTGGGACGATACATCCCACTAATCAAATGCCTGAAGTTGGAGTCACGAAAGGGGCTCATGATATCAGTTTTTGCAAGATTCTTACTCATCCCAGCATTTTATTTCACCGCTAAGTACGCTGATCAGGGATATATGATATTTTTAACGTCGTTTTTAGGGTTAACTAATGGTTACCTTACCGTTTGTGTCCTCACTTCTGCTCCAAAAGGCTACAAGGTATGTATCTGTATTAGACCATCTTACTTTCATTTATTTATATTGCAATATTATATTTTCAATTATTTATTTAAGATGATGTATTTTGAGACATCTAGCAAATCATAGACCGAGAGTCGCTTTGTTTTTGGATGATATTCCTATAATTTGATATATCTTTCAAAGTACAATATTGTAATCTACTAGTACGAGGAGTTGTTGGTAAGGAGTCCATAGCCAATTGGTTGAAGGTTAACGTCCTGTTTGAGATGAAAGATGTAGTTTTAGAAGGTATATGAGTTAGTTATTATAAAAAAACTTAAAAATAAAAATAAGACTTACAATAAACAAATTAATGAAAGATCATCATCGTTTGTTGTCTTTAATCATTTTTAATTTGAAGGACAACATAATAACGTTTCACGTGATGATACCAATTCAAAAACCTACGTGTTTCTTTAGCAAATGTCATAGATTATGAACATATACATACATAGAATTAAACAAGAAAAACTTGTAGACTAGAATTGATATACCACATATCCTTTTTCTGAACAACTGGCAATTCAATAAACAAAATGAACTAACAAGAAGCTAGGAGGCAAAAAGAACAGAAAAAACAGAAGAGAAAACACAAAAGACAACTTGGAGGAAACATGTAAAGCAACATTTATTACATTTGAAAACATGATTTTGGCACCACTCCTCCCACTTTACGATCCCACCCCTTTTCTTCTGATCCAGAGATGAGAAAGAACTTGTACCTCTAAGCCGACGCCTAATGTGATTTAAAAAATTTTGTATGAATAAATGATTCCTTAGTGACCATGTAACCCAAATGAAAACAAGGCCAATGACCTCATGAACCTCAACCAAAAACCAATGAAAGAGGACTCGACTTGTAGAATTTCCATGATAGAGGTGGGGGATTGAGGCACTAGATGCCACAAATCTCAGATTTTTGTCCACACTTCCTTCACATATCCACATCCTACAAGTACATGGTTCTCATCTTCAGGTGCTCCATGATAAATTTTCAAAGTGAATTTGAGCAAATACCTACTTTGGCGATGTTGGCCAAAGTAGGAAGTCAACCATGAGTAACTCACCAGGTCAAGATATTCAGTTTTACATGGACTAATTGTTCCAAAGCCACATGTTATAACCTGGATTAGGAAGCAAAGTATCAACAACATATTGTCTATACAAGAAGACTAAGTGAATTTTAGAAGTCTTTAAGGCCTATGACCAGCTCCATTTTCGACTTTGTTAGGGTCGTTAGGGAACAAGAAAAAGCTTGAAAATCCAGTTTGTATTTTGAGAAGAGGTTTGACAGTTTTCCAATTGTTCCCCAGCACCCTCCACACTCACGACTAGAGATTGGGTTGCTTAATCCAATCAACCTAACGGTGGGCAACCCGGGCAACTGCCCAGGCCCATGCCTCTAAGGGGCCAGAAATTTTTGGGCTATATATATATATATATATATATATATATATATATATATATATATATATATATATATATATATATATATATACTAGTGGTAAGACCCGTGTATTACACGGGATGATAGAGAAACACACATTTAGTACATATGTGTTTATTTATATATGAAATACATAAGATGAATCAACGAAACCCGAGTAATATGTCCAGGAAGCCAAAGAAAGTATATAATTGCCAAAAGTAACATAGATAAGTGATGTTGCATAGCAATAAAATAATATGGTTCATGACCATTTTTAAGAACTCGCACAACAAATGTTATTTCACTATTCTTCATACAATCCCACCATATCTTTCCTCATAAATTTGGCCCATAGGTATTACAATTTACAATAACAATAAGATAACTAAATCGATGATTGACTATTTTTGGTTAAAGGGAAAGTACATCTTAATTTTCGGTTAAACTAAAGTATTGTGCTGTTTGACGAATAATTTTTCTTCGCCGAATAGTTTGCGAGCGAAAATTAGGAAAGGAAGGGATATTATGTATAAAATCATTTTTCCGTATAAAAAGAATTATTATCTTTTTGCCTATAATGTTTGTAACAGTGTGGCCGTAGGTAGTTCAAATAAAATGAAAACATTGATGGCTAATGCAATTGTATTTATAATTGCTTGAGTTCGAATTTTGATTGTGATTTGGTTTTACTAAAATGTTTTGGCATTTATTAAAATATTTCAAAATAAAGCATGTCTAATTTTTTTTCATTTGAGATGAAACAAAAGAATTAGTAAGTATTAAAAATATAATATACAATAATTAGTAGGAAAAATATTTTATTTGAATAATAGATAATCTGATTTGAATATTTTTATGTTAACTGTACATTAGAAAGCAAAAGAAAAATAAATATTTTACATTCACATTAATTTTTCTAATTATATAATATATTTTGAGATTAATACATGAAACTTGTTTTATGAAATGACTATAACATTTTTGTAATAAAAAGTAATAACATTGCGATCCATATATTTAGTGAAAAACTTTTTCTTGGTTTCAATAAAATAATAAACTATTGTCCATTTTCACATTTTATTAGTAAATGTCATCTGGAACTTTTTCCAACATCACAAAACAATTGCTTGATCGAAAAGTCAAGCTCTATTGCATAGTGAAATTAAAAGGGGATAACTAAAAAGACACACTTATTTACCAATTAGACACCTTAATCATTAATTTTAAGTAGGGTCAACTGTTTTTAATTTGTTGGAATTACAATGTTTTCCGAAAAACCCGATATGATTGGTTAAGAATATTTGACTTTTATTTATAAGTGTATATTGGGTGTCTATTTAGTAGCACCCAATGCAGAACTGTTGGTCTGTTACAATGTTACCGATATGATTGGTTAAGAATATTTGACTTTTTGATTGTTTAACTGTTGGTCTGTTACAATGCAGAACAGACAGAAAATAATCATTACAAGCATAAAAAGTGTTTATTCAAATGATATAAACAAAGTACCCAACCAATAAAAATTTTAATAATTGAAATTTATCTGTGATAAACTATTTATCAACCAATCTGGAAAGGTATCCATAACAGGATTTTTATCCCATGTATTGACATTTGGAATTACAAGATTGGGATCTAGATAATACACTATGTCACTCGTTTCACTTGGAAATCACAATACTTGCGTATATCAATATTCAACTTACTCCTTGAATCATTTGAAGTTCATAATAACACTAAGCATAATCTGTTTTAAGAGAAAACAAGGAGATGTAACAGCCGTGAGGGACAAAAGTATTAACCAATCACATCTTCTTGTTATTCATTACATAATCCCAACAATTTAACATAATCATGATTGTAATTGTTTCTGAAAAGAATTATATAAATCAGGAATCAGGAAAAATAATTAAGGTCAAGGCACCAATCCAAAAAAGCAAATAAGATAAATAAGTTGTAAGTATTATCAATTCAAAACCACCGTTCATAACTCATGGCAAGACACATGCTGACCTTTACACCATATATACATTAGCTGGGAACAACAAATGAGGAAATTTATAAGAGTCCACTGCTTCTAGAGAATGTAGTCATTTCTGTATAATCAAAAAGAGGGGAGACAACATGGGAATAGACAACCATAAAATATTCTACTTACCTCAACACACACTAACACATCTGGTAACATCAAACAGCCATTTCGCTGCCATAAAACAAATGGGAACCATCATTAGTTTCCAAATAAAATGAGTGAATAAGAAAAAAACACCTAAAATTTTTTGTTAAACCTGTAAGAGCAATTTTAAGGTCTAAAACCCCAAGTGAACAAAGATCCAAACTGTAAAACCAGTAGGTTCAAAATGGCAACCAACTATGAAATTTTCAGCACTAATAGCAACCAAGCTCCAGTCTGTTCAGTAGTTCCAAAATGGTAACCAACTATGACAATTTCACTACCAACGGTACCCTTTGGCTCTTTAACTTGATAGTCAGCCCTTTTGCTCTTCACATGACCAAACCTTTTATTTAACCAAAAATCTTATTAAACATTTATTTTCAACATTATATTCTTATATGTTACTTATACTTAAAAGATATTTAAAACTAACATGAACGTCTATTTCTTGCATTTTTTCTAACAAATCTATTAGATTGAAATATAGTTTTACCAATCATATTATGAATTCATGCCAACCAACCAACAAATGACCATATATTCCTTTTTCCGAAAATACTATAAAGTCCTTACGAATACCATGCGATGTTTGTTACCGAGCTTGAATTCTCTGAAGAATGTCATGTTCCCAGAGATTATTCTGAAGCTGTAGGTAATAGTACCTCGCATTCACAAATAATGAGCTGCAGAATATTCAGATAGTAGATTATAAACATGATGAATGTTTGAAAATGGAAACAAAGTTTTATGAGGATGATTGTGAACGTAGAACCTGCCTATAGCCCCAATGAGACAGATTTAGGAGAAGGTATTTAGTGAATTTTTGGTTGTTCACATTGTAATTGCCCTGCAAATGGTACAAAATCATCATCCGTATAAAAATAGAATTTGATCTAAAAGAGTGAATAACTATTAAGAAAAGGTATAACGCTTAACCTTTGCAATTTCCATTCATTTTGGTAAAAGTCAAGCCTACTGCTCCCTGTTTGGAGATTGCAAATAAATCCAGAAAACATCCAATAATCAAGTGAAGATTCTTAGATCGTTGAAGAAACATCAAAATTAGGGTTTGATGAGATGGAACTGAACCCGTAGATAGTAAAAACAATCGGTAAATGGAAGATATGTGTAGCCACGAAACGCGTGCGATTGAATCATATGCTGAGATCAACACATAAATCTCGGTAATCAATAAGCTAATTTCTTGGCTTGAAGTTAGGAACTGATTTGGCTTTGATGAGTAGACTCGAGACTCGAACTGATTCTTCATCCACCTCCCCCATTAAATGCCTAATTTCTCTCCACCGTTTCCAAAATTAAGGGATCTGAACATAAACTGACAAATTTTGAAAAGCTTAAATAAACACGTATGCAACAATAATGCTTCCAAATAGGATGACACATGGCATTAATATGTTAATAAGTTGACATGTGTCCAAATCAATATGGTGATGACAAATGTACAAAAGTTATTTATTTATTAGGATACTAGTTGTAAGACCCGTGTATTACACGAGATGATATAAAAATATATAAATTATGAATATATAAACATTTATATTTAAAAAAACAATACTATCGTGGTCATTTTGTATAATTATCAACAACTATGTAAACAGAGTGAAAGGAAGTTAGATACAACCCAATACAAAACCTAAAAATAAACTAAGCAAAAGAAAGAAAGAAATAAGGATCGAAAAACACAAGCATCAGTAATTTTATCAAAAAAATTGAACCTAAAACACAAAGATATTGAACCAAGTGAGGCAAACAATATGATTTAGGGCTAAAAGTCATCTAGCCAATACATCAACCAAAACAAAACAAACATGGTTCAAGCAAAACAAAACGATTTAGGTCAAGAAATTGAAAAATAGAACAAAAAATCGATCAGGTTTAAGTGTTAATAACTAAAGTAGAGAGAAAATTACAAGTCAATACATCAAGCAAAACAAAGCAATTTAATGCTTAGAATTTTCTGATTTCTGTGAGTTCTCTTCTATATTTCCAAATTTCTCCGGGTTTTTTATATTTGCAATAAAAAAAGAAATGAACAATTGTGGTAGATAAGTTAGGCTAGGAAAAATATAAATAAGAAAGATATTTTCAACTAAGTATTAGAATATAATATACTGTTTGTTTATTAAAATTAATACATTTTGTAGTGATATGTAACCACCAAATTATTTAAGTTACCAGAAAATATCTTTCTATTTCTTAAGAAAAAATATAATCCTAAATACAGAAAATTAGTTATTAATTTGTCATCGTAATCGAAATAACCAAAAAATAAAATTAGCAATCTTAAAGAGATTATTAAGATTAACAAAATTAGTAATCGCATTATGGCAACATAATTACGCTACAAATGTTAGTACATATAATAAAATACCTTCATAAAAGCACATTAATGAACTTTTATTTTTTAGAAAGAACATTAATGAACTTTTTAATTTTTAGGGAAATTCAAAATCATGAGAAAATGACATGTGGCCAAATGAATATGGTGGTGACATGTGGCTTTAAGTTACTTATTTATTAGGATAGGATATACATATATATATACATATATATATACTAGTTGTAAGACCCGTGTATTACACGGGATGATACAAAAAAATTATTAAATAAGAATATCTAAACATTAATAATTTTACATAAGAAATTTGTTTGTGTATCGTGACATCTTGCTTTTGATTTTTACTATTACGAATTTGTATTTTGATAAATATAATTGATTATGAGAATATCACCGGTTCCAAAATCAAATTCACTATTATGATTCGAATCGTTCTTCAAAATATTATAAGGTCAATTGTCTCTCTATTGTCTCCCAAATCATTCTACACATTAAAAAAATAATATGATATTAAAAAACAATTAATTTTGAAATTGAATGATAACAATTAATTTTGAAATTGAATGATAATTAAACGATCATTAATTAGTTAGAAACGTTTCAAACCAATTAGTTTTTTTAAGAAATTTAAAATTATGAGAAAATGACATGTGTCAAATTCAATGAGGAGATGACATGTGGCTTTGAGTTACTTATTTATTAGGATAAGATATATATATATATATATATATATATATATATATATATATATATATATATATATATATAACATTAAGCCCAAAAAAGAGGAACTGGTGAAGCTAGGTCGTTTTCGGTTTTCATTTAGAGCCTATGACCGACATTAGTCCACTCGCGTCTCGTGAATTCTCAAAGCTTGAACTTGAAAGCAGGAAAGATGAAAATTAACGAGTACTTTTCCCAAATCGTTCAAGCAATCGTTCCAATAACAACAATGATTTCAGATTCCCACTATAACAGTACTTCATTCACGCTATTTCTCCTTCTATCGCTCTTCTGCTTATCAAGAAACCAAAAATCAGGTGTATTCTTTTCTTAAACTAGTTTTTAGTTATTTCTTACAATGTTTCCTAAAAAGCATTTATCCGGAAGTGAAAAACGAAAAAATACAATCTCAAAAACGTTTTATGGATAAGTTGTCAAACCATTGAATTCCATTAATTTAAATGAACCTTTAGAAAGTACTAATTTATATGACGAAAAAGATATGTCAAACAAAATTGATCTTGATACAATTATCAATGATTTTGCATCAAAAAAAAAAAGCTAGAAGACGTATTTTTCTTTAAAGTAGTTGTTTTTTGTAAACGTTGCGGGTATAATTTTGTTTTTATTAATATTATTACTATTTTTGAAATTTTATTGTATTTATGACTTTGAGGGGTCCATTTTATTATTCTCACCCCGAGCCTAAAATATGTTTGGTACGGCCCTGGCTTAATCCCCAATAGGCAACCCTAAATATGTGAATATGGTTCGAGCATGAAGATCTAATTCTGAGGATCGAGTCACGGAGCCAAAAAATTTGCTTTTACATGGATGTGATATGGTTTATGGCATCTAAAAATTCTAATAAGGTTTTAAGTGTACTCCATGGACCAACAGCCGGGAAAAACTACAACGTCTGCGTATTGAAGATGTGATATGGTAGGCCTATTATTTGGTAACTGGATACCCAAGTATATCCCTTTCTCATGTGCTTCCTCCATGACTATATCAAGACCCTCGACAATGATTATGAATAAGAAACGCTAGGAGGAATGGAGGATCATCATGTCAAACACCTTGCTCATATGAAACTCCAAAGTAAGCGAGCCATTTAAAATTGCAGAGACCATATTAGACGATAAGCAGGGTGGAGCTTAGAAGGGGCCGGGTAGGGCCACGGCCCCCAACTTTTTTTACTTGGAATTCCTAGGTTATATATATAATATTGAGTTTATATTATCTGTTGTTTTTAGCCCCTGGTTTCATTATATATCAAGAAAACAATATTAGAGACTTATATACCCCAAACAAAACAAGGAAGTTATAGGTAACTAAAAATTAGGAAAAATAAACAGATTATTAACAATAAATTTTAAAAAAAAAATCAAAACTACTCTTAATAGTATTATGATATCGGTTAATATGGAAACTAAAACTCTATAAAAATAGCTATTTTATTTAGAATTTCTAACTTTGTCTCAAGAAGCACCAAACCCTAAACTAGAGAATGGTGGTGTCGGAAAGAACCGCTCATCAGGAAAAAAAATTGCTCGCTGGATAGTAAAAAACAGCCGCTCACCGGAAAGTAGAAAAGATTGTTGGAATTCTTTTAGCTCTTTTTCTACTCTTCGTCTTTACCCTCCCCAATGTAAGTTTATATTTTTTTTTCTTTCTCACTCTAAGTTATGTCTACTCTAATTCTCTTTCTACATACGGTGAAATAAAAGGTTAAGAGATATTAAATATGATGAAAAGGTATGGGGTAATGGGGCTAGGGGCAGTGGCTAGGCATGCGTGATGCGTACTTAGACTCTTGCTATAGTAAAATTGAATTGATATGTGAGAACACTACAACCCTTTATAACCCATTTTGTCATTTGTCAATGTATTATTGTAGTATAAGATAAATACATAACTTCTAGTTTCTAATGAAATTTCAATAGAAATTAAGATAAATTAGTTTGTTAAGAATTTATATATGTTTACCTTTTATTTTTATTATTTAGATAATTTTTTTATTGTTGTTGAAGTATAATTATAATTGTTGTTAAAGTAATAATAATAATTGTTGTAAAGATTAGTTTAGAGAAAGTTATGGAAGACTTTAAATATGTAAAAGATTGGGGAGTTCCACTTTGACGAATGATGATAGGATATTTCATATTATTATTTTTTTGTTTAAATTGTTTATATGTAATAACTTTAATCCAAATTAAACTTGTTTATAGTTATTTTTTGAAGTTTTGGTCTCGACCCCCACTTCTAATGCTTGTGTTCCACCCCGGACGATAAGCATCCATGGATCCACCTTTGCCATTTGCTGTAAAACTCTATTTGACACATAATCGGGTCTAGATAGTCCCTATATTATATATCCTTTAGTTTTATTAACAAAAAGTAAATAACTTTAAATCAGAAACTTACTAACGATTTAACAGTTGTATTTATTAACTCACCCGAAATAAGTAATTGTTATGTTTTCTAGACGTAGTAATTTGTATTGGTATTTTCGTTATTTTATAAAAAATTCCCACTCAGTTTTACATATATTAATTTGAATTAAACTAAAAGATCACTTTCGTGTTCGATAATGTATGGATCAGGTTAAAATAGTTATGAAGGGCCTAACATATATTTTTGGATCAGATGGGTGATCAGACACTCGAACATGTTTTAGATCGGGCCGGTATTGGGTTGGGCAGTGATATCATCAGAAAAGACCAAGGGTGGTCTATAATCCGTCACCAGTCTTTTTTTCGACTGACAATTTTTGGACCTAGATTTTCATTTTTTGGTATTTTCCTTCATTTTTTATATTTTTCTATTAATAGTGATAATCTTCTAAAAATGAAAAAAATTCAAAACAGGACCGGACCTGACGTGATCAAAGAGACAGGACCGGAGTCTGAATATTCATGTGTCGGGAGGGTTTCGTCAGATCTCTTTGACCGGGCTGCCTTTTTGGGTTTAGTCAAGGCTCGGTCCAACCCTTTACCCATAACCTCTACCCAGTACCCACTTAGGTGAATTGTATATATGAGTGAACCAAATTCTTTATTTTTGTTGAAATGTTGAAAACCGCCATATTTTTTAGTAAGATGAGTGTGAACCAAGTGTTTGAATATAAATGGGAAAACATCATGACACATGGAAACATTTGTCCGTAATTACTCATATGGGTGGCTTCCGTTGTGTTTCCAATTTTGTAAGAATGATATATGTGTTTCTGTTGTATTTGTTTTCATACATATTAACGTATGTCTTTTTATTATTGTTGTTTGTAGGGACCGGAACAAAATGCATTGGGGAATATACTCGTCTTGTATCTTATGGGAGGTATTTTCTTCGGGGTGATGTGTGACTGGTTGTGGCTTATTGGCAAAGGTTGGTGAGAGTTATATTATCATGTAAATTGGACGTATTGCAGCATGCTAGTTTACTATACTATTTTGTTATCGAGAGCAGAAATAAGACATTGTAGATAATATTTCATTTATGTTGCGTTTGATCTCTCGCCTTTTGAAACGTACCACACACAATGAAAGTTTTAGACATCTTATCATGTCAACGTTATAAAACATGAAACAGGAAGGGAAATAATAATTGCAGTATAACGGATACGTTGACAAGATAAGATGTCAAACTACCAAAAACGTTACATGTTTTTTCTAGACTGTTTGAAGTTTATAAATAAGGCTAATTGTAGAAGAAAATTAGAAAAGATTAACATACATTAGTCATTTCTTGTTGGGGTTAAAACCAAGGTTGTTAAAATCGTGATCCTGATCGTAGGATCGTACGATCCTACGATCCCACCTAGGTAAATCGATCCCGATCATACTTGGATCGCTTTTGGGTAAGATCGGGGTAGGATCGTAGGATCGGGTCGTAAGATCGTTGGATCGATCGTAAAATCGTAGGATCGTTACTATTCATTTTTTTTAAAAAAAATTCTAATATTTTGTCTTGTGTTAGCTAAATTAATAGAATATAAATCCTAAAAAGCCCTTTTTGAATTGTTTATTGATAAATGATGTATTTGAGATGTATTTTTCTTGTTTTTAACTATTTATTACTAACTGAATGATCAATTGATGTATGGAAATATATTTTTTATACTTTAAAATGCTTTTAGTAGGATCTTACGATTCGATTCGATCTTACGATCACGATTTTGCAAAGCGAAAAACGATCTTATATAAAATCCCGATCTTAACAACATTGGTTAAAACCATCCGTTTTCATCCAATAATCCGTTTTGATCATATCTACCACTAATAGTTAGTTCTTTTAGATATTCTAAGGTGATTTGTTTCTTTTACTTAATACCTATAATGTATGACAAATTTAATGGGTTTAGTTATATATAATGTTTCATTAATATTAATAAAAAAATATCTTAGTCTTTAAGTTATGAAAAATGTATCATTCACATTAAATGTGAGAAGTGATTCCATACTTATTTTTTCATAATTACCCTAACATTTTCATAAATTAAAGAATTCATTTTGCCCCAAAATGGAGATTTTTCTCTCCTTATTTTTCAAAAGGTAGTAAGGAAACACAATTTTTTTTATTGAATTCTAAATGAACTAAAATTCATTTATTTTTGCTTTAAATCGGTTTTTCTTTCTCCAATTATAGTAATTATTATTAGTTTATAAAGCACTCGTACGACATTTTCTTAGACGAAACAATCTTAAAAAATTTTGATTTATTATTTAAAAATATTTTCAAATTATATCTTATTTAAGTTACTAATCATGTTATATTTTAAGTTAATTAAATTTTTATTTGTTTTAAATGTTATAATCTATTGTTTTAAATTTATATCTGTTATTAAATAAATGGTAATATATTATTGGTCAATTTTAAATAGAAGTTTGATAAAATATTCATTTTTTCATATTCAAACTGTGTTACAAATCATTTTTAATCAACGTGTCTACATGTTATTTTCTATTTAGTTGTATATTTTCATATATAAAAATCTTATTATTATTATTATCATCATCATCATCATCATAAATAAAATCGTAGTTTTTAAGAATAAACGAATGACGATGCGTGTTCATTGTAATATGAGTTTTTTTTATTATAATTCTTGTAATTACTAACCACGAGATACATGATTAAATTTAATATAATAAGACAAGTGATTATTTAATAAAATCTCACTAAATTAGGAGCTAATAAGTGATCTTCTATTTTTAAATCTTGTCTAATAGACTAAAATACACTTAATTGTAAAAACTAATTAATTTAGTTTTATATATTCACATTTAATCCCCTGAATATAATATCATAGATCATTTCAATCGGATGGCCTAAAATTGATAACACGATCATACAACATTTGCAATTCATATTTAATCTTATATATATATATATATATATATATATATATATATATATATATATATATATATATATATATATATATATATATATATGTGTGTGTGTGTGTGTGTGTGTATATATATATATATATATATATATATATATATATATATATATATATATATATATATATATATATATATATATATATATATATATATATAGAGGGAGGATCCATCGAGGCCAACGGAAAGGTTGAGATCGCGAGGCCAATTCTGGACCAATCAAATTATAAGGGCATATTAGTAATTATGTATTTCAATTAAATTATATCAAAATTATAGTTTCCTAAAATCAAGGATTCTGATTCCTAAAATTTAGGATTCTGATTGTTAGTTACCAAAAAAACTAATAAATTAATTTTTATTTTTAATAATATCAGATTATATAACGTCAATTTTTTACTTATTTTTTATTTTTTATTTTATTAATAGATAGTACTTATCATTTTTAGGTCAAAATATATTTTTCATTGTATCATTTGAGTTATACGATTTGAATCATAAATGATTATAAAATACAATGTAGTTCTAATCATAAATGATTAGATCTCTAAAAAATAAAAATAGATACAATTGTAAAATATAAAATGAATAGAACACGATATAAAGATAAAAATTTCAAAATATTCTTAATCATGAATGAATAAAAACACTTCTAATTATAATCATAGATGACTACAACTCTAACTATAAATTAGTAAACATTATCAAAATAAAAGTTACATCTGAATTCCTACATTTAAAGTTATATTTATTAATGAATATAATTATAACAATAAGTGAATTCACACATCGTTGTATTTGCTTCGAATTTTCTTGTTACACCACACCTGCAAAATCAATTTCAATGATATCAGAAAATGATTATAACCATATTAAACATAAATGATTAATGGTCATATTAAACCTAGCTAAAGTTATAATCAGAAATGATTATAACTAATGTTCTAATTATTTATGCAATTATATTTATAATCATCAATAATTCTAGTTATAATCATCATTGATTATAGTAATAATCATCAATGATTAACACATAAAGAAATTTTAACACAAAAACACATACAATTACACTGTTAATCATCAATGATTACAGCACAATCTAGACAAAAATATAATGCACTTTTAATCATAAACAAATAGTGGGCACCTATGATCATTGTTATTCTTGTATTCACACCTGCAAAATCGAATTCAATGATATTAGAAAATGATTATAATCATATTAAAAATATCTAAAGTTATAATTAGAAATAATCATTTACGTAATTATAATCGTAAATGATTTGACCATATTAAACATATCCAAAGTTATAATCAGAAATGATTATAATCGATAAAATCATTAACGAATCCACTCATATCCGAAAGTAATCATTATCGAATCCACTCATATCCTTTCGACACCTGTAAGTTTAAAACATGAACTAATAGATTATAATATGATATCGCAAATTTAAAAAACATGAGCAACTAATAGATTAACACGTCCTTTTTAAATTTCTCGTACATTATTTAGTATTTCTTGAATGAAATGGATGAATATTTTATTATCTAGTGGAATTCGGAAAAACATTGAATCGGAAGCGAAAAAATAAATATTGTATCTAATTGAATCGTTCACCAAATCAATTGAACTAATAAACATAAAAAATCAAATGAGTGGCTAAAAGTTTCTTACGATGCAATTATACATGTAACAAATTCAAGAAAGTTTCACAAAAAGAATGAGAAATAGATCGTCGGCCAAACCTTCCCTAGTCTATGCAATCTGAATTCAGAAAGTACCATCGCCGGTCTAATTTAACGTCGGCAACATATATTTGGCCCATACACCTAATAGTGATAAAGAGAGTGGTCGGTTGGAATGGTGTAGATAACGATAACAAGAGGGTGACGAACGGCAAGGGATGTGGTTGTCAATAGATTTTAGGGTTTGGGGTGCACATACGTATGTATAGAGAGAGAACGACAAAGATTATTATGAGATGTGAGAGAGCAAGAGTAATTATAGGAGTTGATAAAATTAGGGTAATTAGTTAATTACTTTAATACCCTTATGTAACATTTAGTTTTAATTAAATCATTTTAAATGTTTTAATAATTACAAAATACTCATTTAATAATAGCCCTAGATCTAATATAATAGATGGTTTAAATTTGGTCTCAAGTTCTCAACCTTTTTTTTTGGCCTCAATTGATCCTTATTCTATATATATATATATATATATATATATATATATATATATATATATATATATATATATATATATATATATATATATATATATATATATATATATATATATATATATATATATATATATATATATATATATATATATATATATATATATAGGCAAAAGTTCAACACTGGACTAATATAAACCATGGTACCAAAAGACTAATCTCATCCACACGATTATACATTTTACGGTGGACGTACATCTACCGGATAGAGACAACGGTCGGTCTCAGTCGGGCTGGGTATTCCTCTGAGTGTGTGTGTGTGTGTGTGTGTGTGTGTGTATATATATATATATATATATATATATATATATATATATATATATAGGCAAAAGTTCAACACTGGACTAATATAAACCATGGTACCAAGGGACTAATCTCATCCACACGATTATACACTTTACGGTGGACGTGCATCTACCGGATAGAGACAACGGTCAGTCTCAGTCGGGCTGGGTATTTCTGTTGAATGAGGGAGCAGTGACTTGGAAAAGTTCCAAGCAAGATACGGTGGCCGATTCAACGTGCGAATCAGAGTACATAGCAGCTAGTGAAGCGGCTAAGGAGGCGGCTTGGCTGAAGAACTTCATCGGTGACCTTGGAGTAGTCTCGAGTATTCAGGAGCCTGTGGAACTGTTCTGCGATAACGAAGGAGCGGTTGCTTTGACAAAGGAACCGAGAGATCATGGAAAGTCCAGACATATCGACAGAAAGTACCACTACATAAGACATAAGGTAGAATAAGGTCACCTCATAGTGAAGTGGGTATCATCAGAAGATAATCCTGTAGATCCCTTGACAAAGGCTCTAAGTAGGGTTAAACACTATCAGCATGCACGGCGCATAGAATTAACAGATGATATTAGTTTTTGTAATTAGATAGGATTTGAAACTTGTTGCAATATAAATGTAATTAACTTTGGTGAATTAATAATATAGTTTTGTTGATGAGTATTTGATACTACCATTTGTTGATTGTTTATTATTGTGTTTCAATTTTGCATGTTTACTTCCTGAGTAATTTAATTATTATTCGAATATCCACAGTCACTCATACTTTTTAGGGAGTAAGTATGAATGAAGACTGTCATAAATTGTTTTGTAGATTGTCTAATGAGTTAGACATAGCAATAAGATTGCTACAATATTCATGAGTACTTAGAAAATAGGGATTTGAGTATTGGATAAACCTACGCTCAACAGATTGCTTCATGGATTTCATCATAAGCAATGTTGAGACGATAATATCTTTTGATCTTCAAGTAGAGACATATGAGTTATGTTTTACCAAGCGGTTGTTCATTGACAATGCGAAAACGCATCGGTAACACGGTGTTATAAAACGTGTTGTTGTGAATGATTTGACTAGTAAAGGACATAAGTATATGAGTCAAAACTTATTCGTCCCTTGACCCTGTCGGGAAAACAGATATCTGTAGGCGTCTCGATGATTTTGAAGTTGACTGAAAGGGTTGGCCAACCAGGACTAAATTGATATGTTCAATTTATAGTCTTAAATGTCATATGCAAATCAGAAATCGGGAAACAGAGAATCATACCAGAATTGATTTCAATCCATGTCTTGAGTCTGAAAATATCTTGTTGGACGAAGGATCATCTGATCACTTATCATTGGCCAGAACTGACTAGGTTAGAGTTCAGCAGCGGTTTCTAGGAAGCTACATTTGCTAAATTAATTAGAGGGTAAATTGGTAATTTTAGTCATAGACTTATCCAAGTGGGAGACTGTTGGATTAGGTGTCTAAGCCATGAGTAATAATTAGTATTTATCTAATTAATAGTAGAATAGTCCATTTGGGTTACCCTCATAGTTGGAGGATTGGTAGAAAGTTCGGTAGAGAGAAAGATTGATTTATTATGTGATTAATAAATCAATAGAAATTAAATAAATAGTTTATTAATATATTTAAGTGATAATATATTAATTAGAAACTATAATAATTAATTAGTAATTTTTCTGGAATTAATTACAATTAATTTGGTGGTTAAATTAATTAATTAAAGGTGCAGGGACTAAAACTGTAATTATTCAATAGTTGAGTAAGTGACAGTTTGAGTGAGTGTGTGACCAGCGAAATTATATATGGAAACATATATATTTTCGATTTTAATAAGTAGGATAAAAGGGTTTGAATTAATAAGATAATAGTTTATCTTGGTTTAAATTCAAAAGGTTTATCTTTAAAGGTTAATCTGGTCATCTGCTTGGAGCCTATAAATAGGGAGGCTCACAAACCCTAAACCCACGATTTTTATACTCTCTCTCTGAAGGATTTCGGCCAAGGCTCCCAGCTAGGGTGTGACTGCATTTGAGGCAAGAGGTTTCTTTTGCTTTGCTTCCAAGATTCACTAAAGGTTGGTTTTTCTTGATCTCTTCTTTTAGTTTAATTCTTTCAGCCTTTTGGAATTAGTTATATGTTTAATTAGAAGAAAACATAGATCCTCATAGGTTGCATGTGAACTTAGGTTATTTAGTTCATAGATTTGTAGAAAACCTTTCAATTGATATGTGCATCCGAGTAAATTGTTGTGTGAATGTAAGTAAATTCAATTGTGAATCAGAGTAAATTCATTATAAATGGTTAAAATGTTGAAATAGTGAAAAACTTATTATTAAATTCTCAATAGTATATGATATTGATATGTGAATATAAGTAAATTTTCGTGTAAATATTAGTAAATTCACTTGTGAATCAAGTACATTACCTATAAATGGTTATAATATTGAAGTAGTAAAAGTTTTAAAAGTAAAATAATTACTCATATTCAAATTTTTACAGTTCAGATTCACATTTGAATCTAGACGAGCTGTACTTATAAAAAATAATTTATTTTTTATATATAAATATGGATGCCTATTTGTAGACGACAACAAATTATGAATTTTGGTATATTCGGTTTTTATTTTTGAAAAAGAATAATGTCGAAAAATAAAAAAAACCAAAAAAATTAAGTGGGTTTTTTATTATAATCTTCTACATGTGCGTCGACGTAAGAAATTTACAACCTATTTTTTGGCCGTTGATGATTTTGATTTCGACGATCGAGATTAGTCCCTTGGTACATAATTTTAGTCCCTTATTGAACCCAACTATATATATATATATATATATATATATATATATATATATATATATATATATATATATATATATATATATATATATATATATATATATATATATATATATATATATATATATATATATATATATAGGGAGGATCAATCGAGGCCAAATAAAAGGTTGAGGTCGCGAGGCCAGTTCTTGACCAATCAAATTATAAGGGCATATTAGTATTTATGTATTTCAATTAAATTATATAAAAATTATAGTTTCCTAAAATCTGGGATTCTGATTCCAAAAATCTAGGATTCTGATTGTTAGTTACCAAAAAAACTAATAAATTAATTTTTATTTTTTAACAATATCAGAGTATATGACATCAAATTTTTTACTTATTTTTTATTTTTTATTTTATTAATAGATAGTAATTATCATTTTTGTGTCAAAATATATTTTTCATTATATAATTTGATTTATACGATTTCAATCATTAATGATTATAAAACACAATGTAGTTTTATATTTATATTGAATTAGTTTTTAATATATTTGTAGACATGAAAAACTTCGAATACAATTGTAATCATCTATGAATATAGTTGTAAATATCTAATGAACCGAACATAATACAAATATAAAGAATGCAAATATTAATAGATGGTAATAATCATTTTTTACGTCAAATACTTTTTCCCTTGTGTCATTTCATTCATACGATTTCATTCATAAATGATTATAAAACACAATGCAAAGTTAAAAAAATGAAATATATTTGTAATCATGAACGAATAAATCGCAATGTAGATATAAAAAATATATATGCAATTTTTAATCATCGATGATTACAACATAAATATAGATAAAAAAATACAATGCAATTTTAATCATAAACAAAAAGTGGGCACTCGTGATCAGTGTTGTTCTTGGATTCACACCTGCAAAATCGAGTTCAAAGATATTAAAAAAAATTATTAACAATAGAGTTTATATGTTCATGTTTTAATTATTAACAGAAGCGGTTGCTACAATGTTAATCATTAATGATTAACACTATTCATCAACGATGATTATTATTACAATAACAAAGTATGATGCCATAATAGTATCAATAGTATCAGAAATTTATGTGAGTAGGTAAAAATGAGCTTAATGTTCAATTATCATTTATGTTAAAAACACATACTAAAAACAACATAGTTTAGGTTTTTTCTTTTAAAAACATCGTTTATGCTAAAAACCTTAAAAAATTATGCATGTATTTTCCAACAACGTGAAACTATATTTGGTCAACAAACTTCTTACCACTTAAAACCTTCGTGCTATTTAAAGTCAAAACGTAATCATCAATGATTAAACCTAAGGAATTTTATGTTAAATTTGTACTTAGTGAATTGTAGTTACCAATCACCACTGATTAACAATACATATATCTTCTATCACTTAGTAATCATCGATGATTACTAAAGCAAAAAATCTCACAAGTTTCAAGATATAGGTATAATCAAAATGATTTTAACTTGTCTATCAAACATCTATATAACCATAATTATAATTATAAATGTAGTGGATCTATGAACTACGAGCAACCATAGATTAAAAGCAAAAAAGTTGAAATTTATGTTATATCTTATTGCAATCTGGTTGCAAATAGTTCTCCAAAGGATACCAAAAATCAACAGACGATATCTAAAAAGTATATTATACCATAAAATAAGCGGACATCATTAGGCTCATGGGGCAGCCGACATCCACAACCATCTTAAAGTAATTCAACTTGAAAGATTAAATTAACGAGAGATATGAATTTGACAGCATATTGTATATCATGTTTCTTGAAATTGGGAACTTCTTTGAAATCAAGTCGTTCAGTCGTTGTATTAATCTCGTATTTTTCCAAATGGGTACGGGCATTATATGAAGGTGAAATTGGTTTAATGGGTTTACAGGAAAAATAGAATTTTGGAAAATGCGTGTCCATCGCTATCTGATTAACTTTGAATATGCACAAAAAAGTTAGAATTTTGAGACTTTGAATCCAAAAAGTACCTCATCTTACAAACGAGGATTTCCATCACCAAACAAAATAGGATTTCCTTATTTGGGCTTCAATTCTGAAATGACAAAGAGGCTATGACGTGAGGCGATGATGGGCTTGAACATCACTGAACAAATTGAGGACATATAGTATATCTTGTTTTTTGAAATTGGGAACTTCTTGTTTCTTGAAATTGGGAACTTCTCGCCACTGGTTCACTTGAGCGTCAACCATAGATTAAAAGCAAAAAGTCGCCAGATTTTCAAAATTGAAATCATGGAGGACGTATGAAGAGAAACGGCAAGAGAAATTTCGTATCCTTCTCGCATAAGAAGAGAAACGGCGAGAGAAAGAAAAGGAGAGAAAGAGAGAAAGGAGGAGAAATTTTAGGAATTCATGAAATCAGAATAACATTAAATTACTTTAATACCCTTATGTAACATTTAATTTTAATTAAATTATTTTAAATATTTTAATAATTACAAAATACCTATTTAATAATAGTCTTAGATCTAAGATAACAGATGGTCTAGATTTGGCCTCAAGTTCTCAACCTTTTTTTGGCCTCAATTGATCCTTATTCTATATCATATTCTAATAAATAAGTAACTCAAAGCCACATGTCATCTTCTCCTTGATTTTGCCACATGTCATTTTCTCATAATTTTGAATTTTTTTAAAAAAATTGTTTGAATTGAATGTATTTAATGTATGTATTCAATAATTCATAACTAAAGCAATAAATTAGGAACCTTTATTTATGTTGCCACATATGTAGAGTTACTTTTTAAATAGTTCATCATTTACATTTTAAATAAATATATAGTTTATATTGACGACAAAAAAATAAATATATCAATAATCACATTAAAATAAAAAACTAGCTTTTTATATGCATTTGCATAGCAAACCAAATGCGTATGTATATTGGAAAAAATTCAAAACTTTGTTTTAGATCAATTTTATAAAACTATTAATTGTTGTTTTTAAAAATATGGGTGTATTTTTTAATAATGTATAACAAATATTTTTATGTTATTAGCATAACTTAAGTTCTTATTCAGAAGTTGAATAACGGAGAATATGATACGATATATAAGATGAATATATAAACTTGAATCTTATATTATCCTAATAAATAAAAATTTAGAGGACACTTGTCATCATGACATTGATTTGGACACATGTCATTTTCTCATAGTTTTGAAATTCTTAAAAAAAAAGTAATTTGTTTGACAGTTAAGGGTGACTCCAAAAAGATCGGTTTCAGTTTGTTATGCATTGTGTGCTGGCTTGATTTATTCTTTCAATTACGATTAGTATAAAAGTTTTAGTTTCTTTTCAAATTTATTACAATTTATTGAATTACTAAAATTACGAATTTTGAACTTATTAGAATTACAAAAATTAAGGTATGAGAATTCGAATTGTTGTTTTTAATATCTAAAATTACGGGTATGAGAATTCGAATTGTTGTTTCAACATACTTATCATATCTTATGAAAATTTAGTTTTTAAAATAATTAATATTTATATTTTCGTTAAATACATTTTATTTTATGTCATCCCGTGTAATACACGGGTGTTACAACTAGTATATATATATATATATATATATATATATATATATATATATATATATATATATATATATATATATATATATATATATATATATATATTCTAAATTGAGGGTGCTACTATATAAACACCTCATATACACCTATAAAGAAAATTCAAACTGTGTCAACCAATCATATCTAATTTTTACGGAAAACATTGTACTT
Source organism: Cichorium intybus (assembly GCA_023525715.1). NCBI lineage: Eukaryota > Viridiplantae > Streptophyta > Magnoliopsida > Asterales > Asteraceae > Cichorium > Cichorium intybus. Next base: position 40,772,072 of record CM042011.1, on the reverse strand, counting down.
CCAACAAATAAAAAGAAGTTGACCCGATATAGATGTGTATCTCTAGTATAAATGGGGTGTGTTTTTGGGAATTCCTTTTAAAAAATAAACAATAACAAGTAACAACAAGGTTCTCTTTTATCATGTTTTTAGTGAGAGCATGGGGATGAGCAAAACGACAGGCATTCAACCGCGATTCTCTCCTTCAAACATGTGCCCTCTCCAAACCACAATGTATTTTAATAATTTAATCTTATTATATATGGTTTTATTATAAAATTATTGACTTATAATAATGTTGTATGGAAATAACCAATTTAAAATTGTTTATATATACAATAAAAACAACCGAGACCAACATACTCACCCGATATTGCTGCAATCTTCCTCGTTCTTTGATCCATACAAATTACCCACTCAATTATCTTAAAAGTTAAAGGGTTGATTTCAAATTGAGGTTAAGGTTACAAAATTAGAGTGCATCGTTTATTTATCTCATTTAGATCTATGAAGTTTTTTTTTTATTTTGTACAATTTAAAACCTTAATTTTGAATTATTTCATTTCGGCCACTCAATCAATTTCTAACCGGTTTGACTAATTTAGGTGCCTATGGGCATCCACGTCTTGAAAAATGGCATATTAATTTTACAAAATAATAACATTTCTTTAGTTTAACTTATGGAATTTTATTTAAAATTACTGTTAATTTATACATATCACTAAACTTTACATTTATGTTGTTATCATGAGAGATCTAACTCCTTTGATGAGGTACCGATTTCATCCATTTAGACGCCACTTAAGGAGTCGAGAAAAGAGTTTGATGATTAAAAAATAGGTTGATATTTTGTGACTTTCACACAATAAATAAAAGAGAAATCATATGTTTTTTTATCTTTTATTTTTACTCATCCTTCTATCCATACTAAAAAGTGGCAAATATCACATTTAATAAAATTAATAATATTTTAATATATTTGTCATAATTTAACATAAATAGAAGTACTTATAAGAATAAAAAGTAGAAACAAATAGAATTTCTTTAAACAAAAAAAGTTTGGGCTAAAATTGGCAAATAATAATAATAATAATAATAATAATAATAATAATAATATGACTGTTCTAGAACACGTTGATTTGATACATCATTACAATGTCTAGCTTAATATCGTTACAAAACTTATTTATTAAATAATAAACTAAGCGACAATATAACCAATGTATTTTGCGAAGAAATTTTTATATGAAACATAGAACAAAAATCTATAACCGAAATATGTATCAATATAAACTAGAACTTGTTTAATGGCGTGGTACCGGTTTAATGTTCTTTATGCAAAAACGTTTTATTTGTTATCAATTTATTAACAAAAATCAAATAAGACCATATTTCTAAAAAGATAATAACTATTAATTAAATATATAAATTATAAGTTATAAAATAAAATTAACTAACAATTACTTTAGAAAAGGGTAGAAAAGGCCAAAAGGATATGTAAATGAAAATGATTTTTTTTTTTTTTTTTTTTGCTAAATAGAATCCAAAGGAAAAAAGAAGATAACGACTCCTAGATAATGTACACAGTGGAAAGCAAAAGACAAAAATACCCTCCCCAATAGTCACACTGTCAACTACTATCACGTGACCCCGTAGCAAGTAACATGCACTGCACAAAACTACAGACAATAGCATCAGCATGAACCCAAAAAACCAAATTACACAAAAACCAGTACGGGTAATATCGTCATTATAACAACAACATCACGTGACCAAGATGATGATGCCGACGACGATGTAGAGGTGGAGTAGGAGGACTCTGATTTATCGAACTGCAAAGAATCGACGGCCAACGGCATGTTTTCCTGGTCGGGGCTACACTTAGACTCATGGGGTGGGTGCGCACTGTACATGATGGCGCGCAATACAGCAGAAACCGTCGGTATGTACGCCGTCTTGTTCTTCGCTAGCAGCCATGTCAGTCCCATCAGCTGACAGTCACGATTCAACATCTTACTCGTCCGGTCACCTTTTGTTGTCCCATTTTTGCCCTCACCGTTTAGCTGCAACATCAATCCAAACGTCAATAATCAATGGCATTTTAGTCATTGTCGTATATTCCTGACGATTTTACCGTCAAATGTCGTTTTCTATGGCGATTTCCTTTTTGAAAGTACTAAAAAAATGAAATAAATAATATATGAAGGGTATTTTTGTCATTTCAGCTAATGCGCCACCGCACCTTTTGCAGAGCTCCGAGGCATTTTGTGCATCCGGCGTAAGAGGAGTTCCGGCAATTCTTTTCTAGGTTTTTGACGACGGCTGTAGGCGTGGCATTCCGAGCGGTGAGATTGAAGGCAGCGGTACAGGTGAGTGAACTGATCTGGTGGAGGCGGATGCCGCAAAAGCATAAGACGGCGTCGCACGACGCGTTTGGTTGAGGGATGTGAATGTTCTGTTTCTGCAACGAGCTTTGCAACGAGTTGACGCATTTCTGAGAATCGTCAGGCATTATCGGCATCACTGCGGAGGACGCCGGTGACGACGTAGAAGAATTCACCTCAAGCGCCGACCGAGCGTGCGCTGCAAAGAGCCACGCTGCGAGAACGGGACAACAACGACTCCGATCGAGATTACGGCCACACGCAGCGTTCACTCCGCCGAAGAGCTCAGCAGATAAATCGAGCTGGCAGGTCCGGACTCCAGTCTGAACCGGAAACGCAGGGACGGTGTTTGGAGTGGAGATATCCGGTGGTTTTAGCGGTTGAACAGGCTCCGACAGTAGGCCAGAGCGGCATGTATGGAAGTGAAAGCACGTGAAGGAGACGACAAAAATGAAATGAAGGGAGATTTTGAGGGATTGCATGGTAGGACTTGAAGAAGAAGATTCACTAAAGATTCATGGGAAAGGTGTGATGATATGAATGAGTTCAAACTTTTAAGAAACAAAAGGGAAAGGCAGACCGAAAAGAAATCGGATCCCTTTTTTTTTTTTAGTGGAGGTCTTATCGTCTTATTTATATGATTCTTCCAAAAATTAAAATAATAAAAACAAACAAATATTTAATAGATTTTTAAGCAAACAATAAAAATGTAAAATTATTCTCATTTTTCCAAAAAAGAATTATGAGAGAAACTTTTTGTATACTCGTTCAATCCACCTTAACTAATTTATACAAAACGAGTGGGTCCCCGTGCTCCGCACGGGTTCCTTTTCTTCTCTTATAAATTTGAGCGAGTGTTTAAGGTGAAAATGTTTGGGGCCGATCGGTTTAAGTCCTTCGGTTGTCGTTTTCTTCTCGATTGTATTCTGGAAATCAGCAACAAATGAAGGTCTTTACTGTACAGAGAAGCCCCAACTGATGTATTTCCTCTTGTAAAGTTACCATAAAACAACCTTCCTGCAGTCTTGAACATATTAGAAGTGCGATGCCTAAATAAAAACCTTTTTAGAGTACAATGTTGCAGGTACTTTTTCATTTTAGAAACGATTCAAAATTTGTACAAAAGATAAAATGCTATAACATGTAATATACCAAGCATATATAGACATGAGAGCACTGAGCCCACAGTGACCTTTCTCCCTTCACTCGATCTTCATTCAATTCAATATCCTTGTTCCATCAGATCTGATAAAACCATACAAAATCAACATGAACGCCAAATCATCAAATATTATATTGAAGTTGCATTTCACATAATCGAAACAGTACCTTCATCTTTAGCACTGTCAAGAAAAACTTGAATTTGTATCGGATTACGTAAAAACAAAACATTTGCTGCCGCTTTTAACAATTACGCAAGCAAGCATCACATACATAGAAAACAATGATCCACTTATAACAACATCATTGTAAAAATAAAAGTAACATCGACTAACTGAGTAAGATCGACTTACTGAGTAAGCAACTTTATCAAGCACAAAAACATTAAGAAGAAAAATTCTTTTTACATTAAAAAAAGGACACCCTAAACTATGTTACATACTCACTTTTTGAATTTTTTCCATTTCAACCATAAAGGGTGACAAACTTTCCTGCAAAAACAATGAAATACGATTAGCATTTAAAAGTATAGATAAATCTCAGTTTCAACTAAGGGCCTCTTTCTTTTTTAATATTAAGTGCTATATGGAAAAACTGCTGAATAGGTAAATGATAGTCTACCCGAAATAAGTCGTGTATGCAAACATGTACCAAAAGTCATTATGACCAATTTACCCTTCTCCTTAAAAGGGATGTTGAAAAACAAATTACCATTGATTTGAAAATTGTTATAAACAACTATTTATTTGTTTAGGTGCTCAGCCATTTGTAATTGTTGGATTAGGTGTCTAAGTCATGACTAATAATTAGTATTTACCAAATTAATAGTAGCACAGTCCATTTGGGTTGCCCTCATGGCTGGAGGTTTGTTGGAAAGTTAAGTAGAGAGAAAGGGTTGATTTATTATATGACTAATAAATCAAGATATTGTTTGTTAATATATTATGGAGATAATGTATTAATTAGAAATAATATTGTTTGATTAATAATTAATCAGAAATTAATTGGATTAATTTCTGTGACATTAATTGGATTAATCAGGAGGTCAGGGATTAAAGTCGTACAAACTCAATAGTTGAGTTGCGGCGCGCGGCGCGCAAATGTAAAGGCTGCGATGCGCGTACATATCCGCACGAATTCAATAGTTTGAATTGCGGCGCGCGGCGCGCCAACGTAAAGGCCGCGGCGCGCGTACACATAATCCGGAAAATAGGCTGCGGCTAGGGTTTCTAGCTATACCCTTTGGTTCCCTATAAATAGGGAGCCCTAGGCCTCATTATCAGTTGCTCATTCTATTGTTTTCTCTCTGGAATATCGATCCATAATCCTCTCGGCTTGGGTGTGATCTCATTTGAGGCAGGATACTTTTGCTGCTCAGCTTCCAGAAAATTCTAAAAGGTTGGTTTTTCTAATCTTATTCTTTTAGTTAATTTTCTTATGGCCTTTAGGTTTTTTGTTATATGTTCAATTAGAAGAAAACATAGATCCTTATAGGTTGCATGTGAACTTAGGTTATTTAGTTCATGGTTGCATAAAATCTAAGAGTGGTATCAGAGCCTGTATTGTTTTCTTGTTGAATTGCTATAACTGTTTTAGGGTTTAATGCTTCTAAACCCTAATACCCTTGTGGATCGATTTCAAGGATTAGGGTTTTGGAAACCCTAATCCCCCCTTGCCTATTTCGAATATCTCAATTAGGGTTTTAGAAGGTTTTCTATTTTTGGTAACTTTATTTGTTAATTAAATGGATAACCTTAAACCCCATTATTTGTATTCGATTTTTTTTGGGGTTTGGGATAGGTTTTAATTAATTTTATTAATTTGGATAAACCTATCTTCATTTGAATTAATTTAATTAATTGTTAATTAAAAGATAATTCAAAAGGATTTAATTAATTTTAAATTGGCGAAATTAATGGAATAAATCCAGAAAAACATTTTAAAAATGTTTAAAATATTTAGATTTAATTAATTAATTAATTGGTAATAAAATTGATTAAATCGAAATTTAAGGTTTAATTTAATTTAAAATTTAATTGTTAAATTTGGTAAAATTAAAAGATAAACCTTGAATATTTTAAAAGGGTTTTAAAATACATCTTATATATGTTATTAATTGTTAATACTATATGTATAAGATTAAATTGGTCAGTCAATTCAATAGTAGGCCTCATTCACGAAGCTGGTCTATAAAGTGGGTATAAGGAGGCTGCCTGTAAAATGGCAGTCTAATGGGTGAACACTCTCACCCACCGCTCGCCTGATCAGTGGAGGGTCGTTGATATTGCCTCATTTATACATATATTTCGGGCAATATCAAGTGCTTAAAAATGTGTTTTTGGTTTAATTTCACGATAAAAGATACTTAATCATTTTAAATAACCAAAACACAGGAAAAATTGCTTGATTGAGAAGAAGGAGCTGAATTCAAGCCTTGGAATGAAGAAAATGGAGTAAAATATCTATCGGGGGAAAAAGAGCCAAAAAGAACGTATTCGGGACGAAAAAGCGAAGAAATTAGTCAGTCAGACGATAGATCGCGACCCTATCTCCATAGGGATCGCGACCCTACCTCATGACGAAAGCGTGACAAATGGATGACCAAAGGATCGCGACTAGAAGGCAAAATCGCGACCTTACGGAGATCGCGACCCGATCTCCTAGGGATCGCGACCCGACCTACGCCCTACCACTCCACTCAGTCGGGATCGTGGCCGACGGACCTACGCACTACATTGCCGATCGCGACCCGACCCTTAGGGGATCGCGACCCTACGGTCCCTGTCCAGCACTATAAATAGAGACTTAATCTTGATGTTTTAGACACACAATTCAGATTATAAACTCTCTACCTGGAGAAACACCCTCTATCTCCCTGTTCTAAACCTCTCTTCATCAAGGTTTGAAGCTCGGCTAAGCGGAAGTCACGACAAACGATCAAGATCACCATTGCTCGGATATTCGGTTTGCTTACTATGTTTAGCTTTCTTATATATTCAGTGTGCTGTTTGTCTTTGATTATGGAGTAATTCCATTTTGCTTTTACTTAGACTAGATGAAACTTATAATTATGTTTTGATTGATATAAATTCGGATATTGCAAGTTTAATAATTTACTTTGCATGTTTATTTAAACCGACTATTGTATATTAAGAATCTATCTTTGAAACTTATAACTGAATTATATTTAGTATAGATGACCATTCTTGCTAAATTAATTTGTATCATAATATATATATTTCATGTATATATTTATGACTAGTGATTGACCAAATCCTAGGTTAAGTTACAAAGAAAGAATCTTATATGCATTTGTTTTAATTGTATTAGTGGACCAAACTATACATCTTATTTTGATTTTCATGACCATTGATATCAAAAGAAACAAATAAATCATGCAGAGTATGAATAAATAGAATGATTAATTGGAGTAATTGATTTACAGGACCAATGAAATTAATAACCCTTCTTAATCATAGAATTTGATTGTTGGACCAAGACATCTAATTAACTTAGAAATCAGTGTTTAACTTATTAATATCCATTGCACATTATTATCAATCAGAATATTATTATAAGGAGTAATCACATCTGAGTAAAAGCATATTTTGTCAAACTATCCTTGCGGCTTAGCTTCAAACCTTGCTACCATTTATTTACTATTTCTTTATTTATTTGATCATACAATCTCTTTACAATTACACAAAAACTCCCCCTTTTTATCTCTTTTTGTTATTATTATAAATTGTTAATTGATAATTGGCTTTCTTAAACTTAAACAAATTCCCTTGGGTTCGACCCGGACTTATCATTGATATATTACAATCGATTAGGTACACTTGCCTAGTTGTGTTGTTTTCATTCAAGGTATTTCCCTGTTATAAATTCAAAACTTATGAAAAGACATTAAAAAGACAATATTGATCCTCAGTATTCCAAAAATAAGTGATATCATTTTTGTATATAAAATATGTATGTCTGAAAACACATCAAGTTTTTGGCGCCGTTGCCGGGGAATACGGTTTAAAGTAAAGAAATTCATTTATTAATTTAATTTATTTATAATTTATTCTAGATCTCACCATTCTATTCCTCAGATAGTGTATGACCAGGAGTTCAAATTCTCCTTTGACTCCACAGTTTCAAGAACCAGAAAGAGAATTCCGCAGAAGACGAAGGCACACAAAACTAATGGCAGACATTGCAAATCTTTCTTTAGAAGAATATGCAAGTCGTACACAAGAAGAAACTGGCCAAGGACTAGTTCGTCCCACAATTCCGGATGGGACGCATTTTGAAATAAAAGGCCAATTTTTACATCTTCTAAGAGAAACTTTGTTCACAGGAAAAGATGCTGAAGATGCCAACCAGCATGTTGAATCCGTCCTGGAAATAGCCGATTACTTTCATATTCCTGGAGTCACAAAAGATGCTGTCATGTTACGAGTATTTCCAATAACACTCCAGGGAGCAGCGAAGAGATGGTTAAAGGCTGAACCCCCAAGAACCATAAAAACTTGGGAAGAACTAAAAACAAAATTTATTAAACAGTTTAGCCCACCTTCTAAAATCGCTAAAATGAAAGCTAAAATCCAAAATTTTCAACAAATGGATGATGAAACACTTTATGATGCATGGGATGCATGGGACCGTTATAAAGAAATGTTACAAAATTGCCCACAACATGATCTTAATCCACATCAAGTTGTGCAAACATTTTATAACGGAATTAATGTAACAACTCGTCAAATGGTTGATTCGCAGGGGCCAATTCCAAAGAAAACTCCAGCAGACGGGTATGCATTAATCGAAGAATTAGCCCAACACTCGCATCAGTGGCATTCTTCAAGAGACTCTTCCCTGAGAAAAAAGCCATCAGATGATCAAGCCGATGGATTAGCAGCCCTAAATGCCAAACTAGACGCTTTGGGGCGAGACATGAAAAAGGTAAATCAAACAATCCATGCCATACAGGTAGGCTGTGATAACTGTAGTGGACCACATCTTGCAAAAGATTGTCCACTAGACGAAGATGGGAAAAGAAAAGAAAGTGTTTGCTATTCCTCTGGAGACAGATTTGATGAAAGAAGGCCGCGAAACAGCAATTGGAAGCCTTATGAAGAGTATAAAAAAGATCAAGCCGAAAAATATAAGCAAAGCGGGCAAGGATACTACCAAAGAGAACCAACCTTTGATCCACAAAGACAGCCCGAGAAGAAACCAAACTTTGAAGAAATGATGGCCAGATTTGCAGAAGCCTCAGATAAAAGACACAGATCAACTGAGGAACTAGTGAAGAAGATGGGAGTAACTACGGAATCTGCACTCCGAAATCAACAAGCTTCAATATTAAATATTGAAACTCAAGTTGGTCAGATTTCACGAGTTTTGCACGAAAGATTCCCTGGTACATTGCCAAGCAACACGGAACAAAACCCGAATGCACATGTCAAGGCAATATCAACCAGAAGCGGTAAGATTTTAGAACCGTCAATTCCCATAACCACTAACTCTTCATCTAAAACGCAGGAATCTGAGAAACTACCAGAAAAGAATGAAGAAGAAGCTGAAGAAAGACCACCGCCAACACCCGTAAAAAGTTATAAACCACCAGTTCCATACCCACAGCGTCTGAAGAAGGAAAAACAAGAAGAAGAGTATAAGAAATTTTTAGAACACATTAAATCATTGCATATTAACATACCTTTTGTTGAGGCAGTTGCACAAATGCCTAAATATGCAAAGTTTTTAAAGGATCTTCTTACAAATCGCAAGAAACTTGAAGAAGCATCCAATGTGATTCTAAACGAACAATGCTCAGCAGCAATGTTAAATAAACTACCTAAAAAAATGACTGACCCAAGAAGTTTAACATTACCATGTCAGTTTGGTAATCTAACTTTTAGTCATGCTTTAGCAGATTCAGGTGCAAGCATCAACCTTATGCCATATTCATTTTATTCTAAGCTTGACTTGCCTGAACCTAAACCAACAAGAATGGCGATCCACTTAGCAAACAAATCGATAACGTATCCAAGAGGTATAGTGGAGGACTTGTTGGTAAAGGTAGATAAATTTGTCTTTCCTGCAGATTTTGTTGTTCTAGACATGGAAGAGGATGAACAGGTGCCGATAATTCTGGGAAGGCCATTTTTAAGCACTGCAAGAGCATTGGTGGACATCCGTGAATCGAAGCTTACACTCAGAGTTGGAACTGATGCCATAACATTCGGAATTGATCAATCCATGAAACATTCTAAGACTTGTGATGATGCCGTGTATTTCATAGATACCTTTGATACCATTTTAGAGAATGAATTGCAGGAACTGGAGAGAAGAAATCTAGAAAGCATGATGCCTATGGAAGAAGAAGAATTTAACGCCAACGAGGAAATTGAGAAACTAGAAAAATTACTAGAAGAAGAAAGAGTGCCTAGTAATTCGTCTACAACTAATGATAATCAAGAATCAGAGCCAAAGACTCCTAATCTCAATACTTTACCTCCTCATCTTGAATATGCTTATCTAGATGAAAACATGCAATTACCTGTAATAATAAATGCTTTTTTGTCAACTGCAGAAAAAACGAAGCTGGTAGCTGTCCTCAAGAAAAGAAAGAGTGCCATAGCCTGGAAAATCTCAGATATTAAGGGGATAAGCCCTTCATACTGTTCCCATAAAATTCTCATGGAAGATGAATCCAAGCCAAAAATACAACCCCAGAGACGTTTAAATCCTAAAATGCAGGAAGTTGTAAGAAAAGAAGTTGTGAAATTGTTAGATTCAGGAATAATATACCCCATTTCAGACAGTCCATGGGTCAGTCCCATTCATGTAGTGCCAAAAAAGGGAGGAATTACCGTCTTAAAAAATGAAAAAAACGAATTAATTCCCACGAGAACAGTAACCGGATGGAGAGTATGCATAGACTACCGTAAATTAAATGATGCTACTCGCAAAGACCACTTTCCATTACCGTTTATTGACCAAATGCTTGAAAGGCTTGCTGGCAAAACTTACTATTGCTTTTTAGATGGTTTTTCAGGATATTTTCAGATCCCAATCGATCCGCTGGATCAAGAGAAAACCACCTTTACATGTCCCTATGGAACTTTCGCATACCGAAGGATGCCATTTGGACTCTGCAATGCACCAGCAACGTTTCAGAGATGCATGACTGCCATATTTCACGAAATGGTAGGGATTTCATGGAGGTATTTATGGATGACTTTTCTGTATTTGGAGATACTTTTGATGAATGTTTAACCAGTCTTGATAAAATGCTTGAAAGATGCGAGAAAACTAACTTGGTGTTAAATTGGGAGAAGTGCAATTTCATGGTTCAAGAAGGAATAGTTCTTGGGCATAAGGTGTCAAAGCAAGGAATAGAAGTGGACAAGGCCAAGGTGGAAACTATCTCAAAATTGCCGCCTCCTACAAACGTAAAGGGAGTGAGAAGTTTCCTCGGACATGCAGGATTCTACCGTCGATTCATAAAGGACTTTTCAAAAATAGCAAGACCATTAACTCAATTACTATTAAAAGAAGCAAAATTTGAATTTTCAACAGATTGTTTAAATGCTTTTAACACTTTAAAAGAAAAATTGGTCTCGTCTCCAATTCTGATTGCACCAAATTGGAATTTACCTTTTGAATTGATGTGTGATGCAAGAGACTTTGCAGTTGGAGCAGTTCTAGGACAAAGGATGGAAAAACATTTCCAACCTATCTTTTATGCTAGTAAAACCCTCAATCCAGCTCAAGAGAATTATACCACAACAGAAAAGGAGTTACTAGCAGTGGTCTATGCATTCGATAAATTCAGACCATACCTAATTTTGTCTAAAACAACTGTCTTTACAGATCATTCTGCTTTAAAATACTTGTTTTCAAAACAGGACGCAAAACCAAGACTCATACGTTGGATCCTCCTGTTACAAGAATTTGATCTGGAGATAAAAGACAAACCAGGAATGGAAAATGTAGCAGCAGACCACTTGTCCAGACTAGAAAATCCAAGAATGGAGCAGCTGAAGGAAACGGACATCAACGATAATTTTCCTGATGAACACCTAATGAATATAGACACTGGTCTTCCTTGGTACGCTGACATAGTTAATTATTTGGCTGCAGGAGTACTTCTGAAAGGAATGACACATCAGCAGAAAAAGAAATTCTTCACAGATGTAAAACACTACTTCTGGGACGATCCATATCTTTTTCGAGTCAATGCGGACAACATAATTAGAAGATGTGTCTATGGGAAAGAAATTCAGAATATCCTGGAACATTGTCATCAAGGACCAGTTGGAGGACACCATAGTGCAAATTACACAGCGAGAAAAATATTTGAAGCCGGATTTTATTGGCCAACGATTTTCAAGGACGCTAAGAGATATGTGAAAGAATGTGATTCATGCCAGCGATCAGGAAACATCTCATCCAGGAACGAAATGCCCCAGGTAAGTATACAGGTATGTGAAATTTTCGACATTTGGGGAATCGACTTTATGGGACCATTCCCAAATTCATGTGGAAACAAATACATTTTAGTCGCTGTCGACTATGTGTCAAAATGGGTTGAAGCCCAGGCTTTACCCAAGAATGACGCACGAGTTGTAGTAAAATTTCTAAAGAAATTGTTTTCACGATTTGGTGTACCAAAAGCTCTAATCAGTGACCGGGGGACTCATTTTGCGAATGCACAACTTGAAAAAACTCTTAAAAAATATGGAGTCCAACATAGATTTGCAACCCCGTATCACCCACAAACCAGTGGGCAAACTGAAGTCACAAATAGAGCAATAAAAAGAATTCTGGAAAAATCAATTGGTACCAATAAGAAAGAATGGTCTAATAAACTCGATGATGCTTTATGGGCTTTCAGAACAGCTTATAAAACACCTATTGGTACAACACCATATAGGTTGATATACGGTAAAGCATGTCATTTACCTGTGGAATTAGAACATAAAGCATACTGGGCGTTGAAAAACTGTGATTTTGATGAAACAAATATCCGTTCTAACCGTTTAATGCAGATAAACGAATTAGAAGAGTTAAGGAACAAAGCATATGAAAACTCTCTAATTTACAAAAATCGCACTAAGAAATGGCATGACGCACGATTGCAAAAGAGAACGGAGATTGCACCAGGAGATCAGGTACTTCTATACAACTCAAGATTAAAATTGTTTCCAGGGAAATTGAAGTCAAGATGGTATGGGCCGTACAAGGTGAAAACCGTATTTCCATACGGTACAGTTGAATTACTGGATAAGAACGACGTAAGCTTCAAGGTTAACGGACACCGGGTGAAGCATTACGAACAAGGAGTCCGTTGTGAAGAAGGAGAGGATGTACCCCTCTCAAACATTTAAAAATATAAAAGCAGGGGTACGGGTTTAAGCTTTCAACCCAGGTAAGGAAAGCGGTGTGAGAAAAAGACATTTATTTTTATTCGATTGGGTTGTAATAATTTTAAGACAATTTAATTTTACGTTGTGTGTTAAATAAATAATAAATAAAAAAATAAAAACACAAAAATAAAAATCATCAACGGAAAACTAGAAAATAAAAAACGCCACAGACCGAGGATCGCGACCCGATCACAAGCCCGTAGGGACCCGATCTCAAGCGAACCGGAAAAGCCCAAGCCCGCAATTTCAAAGATCGCGACCCGACCCAATGGGGATCGCGACCCGATGTCTCGCAGATGGTTAAAAGCCGATCGGTCAAAAGGTTTCAAGTTTTACCCCACAATCGCATCCTGATCCTCACGGTAACTCGCGACCAAGGCTATTTCCAGTTTTTCTAGTCTCGTAATCATCAAGCAAGGTATGTTAACCCTCGATTCCCTTCTCGTTGTTAATTGCAAATATGTTAGAAATTGTGGATTTAGGAATAAAATTAGGTTTTAAAATTGATTCTCGGTTTTTGAATGATTTACCCATATAGATGTTAGATCTAGCCGAGAATCAAGAAAATTAGTTAAAACCTACAGATTTAGTTAAGTTTTGGCTTGAAAAATGTTGAAAATCGCAAGTTTAGGGTCGGATGTTCATCGATCGCGACCCTATCTTTAAACATGTTCATCGATCGCGACCCGATGTAAGAACAATGTTGCATATGTTCAGCGATCGCATCCCGATCCTCGAGATTTTCTTAGGTCGCGTCCCGATGTCTAAATGTGGCCAAGAACTGTTCGTCGATCGCGACCCGATCGATGATAGTGTTCACTGATCGCGACCCTACCTATGAATCGACCGGACCCTTGATCTCGTCCCTATCGTGATCCAGAACCCGACCCGTCCAAGGATCGCGACCCGATCCGGTGACCATCGCGACCCGACCTCGACCAATACCCGGACAGCCTTTCCCGATAAAACCCTGATCGCGACCCGACCCACAAGGGGATCGCGACCCGATCTCTGATCAGGGGAAAAAATTGTTTTATTTTCAAGCTAATTCTTTTCTATTTCTTCTTTTATTTCTTATTTTACAGATTAAATGGCAGGAAGGGGAGAACAAGCTGAGCAGTTGCCCTCGCATGCATTGCTTCAATTTCCACAAACTATAAACAATGCGAGGAGACAACGATATATGGGAGAACTCGCCAGAATTCACAAAAAAGATATTCATGTGCCTCCCTGTCTGGATTGGGAATACGCGGCCACAATCGGGCTGCACCACCGTATGGCACCATTCACGACAAAAATCCACGGTGCCACTGGATTTACCTGCCACGCTTGGGATAGACTATTCCATTTCCACGAGCCGATCTTCAGAGAGCTCACTCTTGAATTCCTATCCACTGTTCAGTTCGAGCAGTACAAGGAATTATCGGATAGGACGGCTCTCTCTTTCCGACTGGGAGGAGTCAGCCGAGAGTGCAGCGTGATAGAGCTTGGATTACGCCTGGGGCTATATACACGGGAGGAGATCGCATTGCCCATTTTTTCTACTTTCTTCGAGGCATGCCTTAGGATCCCGCCCCCTGAGTTCCGCGTGGCAGATGTTTGGGGCACGTTGGCCAATGAGGCCTTCGATTCACACACCGCGGTGGAGAGCATGCTACGCTCCCCTGTCCACCGTGTACTTCATAGACTCATCGCCTCTACGGTTAATCACCGTAAAGGAAGCGATAAGGTACCCGTTGATGATGTCTTCTACCTTTGGTGTCTAGTATCTGAGGGTGTGTGCCTCAACCTCCCGTATACACTGGCCGTCTTCCTTACCAGAAAGGCGAAAGGGGCAAAGAGAAAGAGCCCCATCTCTGGAGGGCACCTTATATCCAGACTGGCAGCATCATATGACGTCTTCTCACTTCCTCTCGTACGGGGACTCACCGTATCAGATCCTCGTCTTTTGACCAGGAATTATCTTTATCAGATGCGAGTGATCGACCAGGACGATCACATTCGTGAGGAGGACCCGGTTGAGCAGGAAGAAGACATGGACGCTCAGCCCGAGCCAGAGCCACAGCCAGACCCAGAGCCGCAGCCGCAGCCTCAGCGAGCCCCCGGTGCTCACCGTCGACGTCGGCAGAGATCTCCGATACAGCAGGAGATACCAGAGCAGGAGATCGATCTACGCTACTTATCCCAGCAGATGAGTAGGATGGAGATGAGCCGAGAGCGCGATATGCTGAGGAGACAGGTACATGACCAGTGGGTATCACGCAGTATGCAGGAGTTCTACGCTAGTCAGGGGTTCCAGCCATCTATTCCATACCCGACGTATGTTCCTCCTGTACCCACGTGGTTCGAGCCGCCAGATTTCATGCACGACTACGGTGATGGCGGTGGCACCTCAGGTTCAGTTTTTGATGATACTGATGATTGACTTTATTTTTGTATTTAAATACGTTTGGATTTTTGTTATATTTTATTTTAGTGTGGTGTGTTTGTTTTTATTTATTGGTGTGTTTTATTTTTTTTTGTGGTGTGGTTAATATTTTCTCTGAGCAGTGATACAGAATTTAGGTTCAAACAGGCGCTGGCATTCAGTTCAGCAAACTTCTTCTGTGGAATCTGTCCTTAAAACAGAACGACCCATTACCCAAGGGGAGTCCATTCCAATTAAACTCCTATTTGAATTAAAAAGATATATACAATAAGATTATTGTATAAAATAAGTGTAGGGTAAAAAGGTCAAAATGTAATTATTAACTAAGCCAAGTCAAAATTTTATCTTAAAACATCTTTTTCAAAAAAAATTGAACACTAAAAAAGGGGAATTGTTAAGAAAAATGTTTTGAAAATAAATTTGTAGGTTAAACTTAATTTTATGCTCTTATTTTCTAATTTTTCATTAATTCATATAAAATTTAATTCCGTAAATGACAAGTAGTTAGAATGATAATTACAAAATGTTTTGCATAAATAACGAAATAGACCCGTTGAAAATCAGGATTTGTCAAAACAGGTTGAGTCAGTTTCCCTAATCGCGCGAATGCTATGACTAAATCGAGGAAAATAAGCCTCGTTAAAAGAACTTCAAATGAGAAAATAAATGAAATGAAAAGCAAGAATCAAGCAACGTTACACCATAAGATTGAGACTCAGGAAGGAAATTCAATCAGTGGCCTTTGACATTCGAGCAAGTAGACATAAAATGGGGCCCACGGGCATTCCTACTCCTTATTACCTAAAACCAACTGGTTTGGGATAATATTGTCGAAAACTCGTTACACGGATGTCATCGAAAGTCATGGAATTTCCTTAGTGGCCTTTGGAATTTGAATTAGTAAACTCTGTACAGTTGTGAGTTGAAAATTTGTAATCAAGAGTTCCATAGAAAGTCACGAGTTTCAAAGGTGCGATAAAAATAGATAACTTAACTTGATAAACCTAGTCCAGCATAATTTTTGGGAAACTTGACAAAAAGATCTTGAGATGAGAAGAATTTTTAAAGGGTGTATTCAATGTTATGTAAAAATGAGTATTTTTCAATCTAAATATTTGTCATTAATAGAAATAGATTTTATGTAAAATTTTGGAAGGTTAGAAATACGCACATAAAACTAGGCATAATCTACTATGTTTATTCTTACAACCTTATTCTTAACATAGGTAAATAATGTTAACAGTTGGAAAGTTGTTTGGATATCAATTGCCTTAGCTAGTTTTTAAATTATAGTTTGCTCGAGGACAAGCAAAAATCAAGTGTAGGGTATTTTGATATTGCCTCATTTATACATATATTTCGGGCAATATCAAGTGCTTAAAAATGTGTTTTTGGTTTAATTTCACGATAAAAGATACTTAATCATTTTAAATAACCAAAACACAGGAAAAATTGCTTGATTGAGAAGAAGGAGCTGAATTCAAGCCTTGGAATGAAGAAAATGGAGTAAAATATCTATCGGGGGAAAAAGAGCCAAAAAGAACGTATTCGGGACGAAAAAGCGAAGAAATTAGTCAGTCAGACGATAGATCGCGACCCTATCTCCATAGGGATCGCGACCCTACCTCATGACGAAAGCGTGACAAATGGATGACCAAAGGATCGCGACTAGAAGGCAAAATCGCGACCTTACGGAGATCGCGACCCGATCTCTTAGGGATCGCGACCCGACCTACGCCCTACCACTCCACTCAGTCGGGATCGTGGCCGACGGACCTACGCACTACATTGCCGATCGCGACCCGACCCTTAGGGGATCGCGACCCTACGGTCCCTGTCCAGCACTATAAATAGAGACTTAATCTTGATGTTTTAGACACACAATTCAGATTATAAACTCTCTACCTGGAGAAACACCCTCTATCTCCCTGTTCTAAACCTCTCTTCATCAAGGTTTGAAGCTCGGCTAAGCGGAAGTCACGACAAACGATCAAGATCACCATTGCTCGGATATTCGGTTTGCTTACTATGTTTAGCTTTCTTATATATTCAGTGTGCTGTTTGTCTTTGATTATGGAGTAATTCCATTTTGCTTTTACTTAGACTAGATGAAACTTATAATTATGTTTTGATTGATATAAATTCGGATATTGCAAGTTTAATAATTTACTTTGCATGTTTATTTAAACCGACTATTGTATATTAAGAATCTATCTTTGAAACTTATAACTGAATTATATTTAGTATAGATGACCATTCTTGCTAAATTAATTTGTATCATAATATATATATTTCATGTATATATTTATGACTAGTGATTGACCAAATCCTAGGTTAAGTTACAAAGAAAGAATCTTATATGCATTTGTTTTAATTGTATTAGTGGACCAAACTATACATCTTATTTTGATTTTCATGACCATTGATATCAAAAGAAACAAATAAATCATGCAGAGTATGAATAAATAGAATGATTAATTGGAGTAATTGATTTACAGGACCAATGAAATTAATAACCCTTCTTAATCATAGAATTTGATTGTTGGACCAAGACATCTAATTAACTTAGAAATCAGTGTTTAACTTATTAATATACATTGCACATTATTATCAATCAGAATATTATTATAAGGAGTAATCACATCTGAGTAAAAGCATATTTTGTCAAACTATCCTTGCGGCTTAGCTTCAAACCTTGCTACCATTTATTTACTATTTCTTTATTTATTTGATCATACAATCTCTTTACAATTACACAAAAACTCCCCCTTTTTATCTCTTTTTGTTATTATTATAAATTGTTAATTGATAATTGGCTTTCTTAAACTTAAACAAATTCCCTTGGGTTCGACCCGGACTTATCATTGATATATTACAATCGATTAGGTACACTTGCCTAGTTGTGTTGTTTTCATTCAAGGTATTTCCCTGTTATAAATTCAAAACTTATGAAAAGACATTAAAAAGACAATATTGATCCTCAGTATTCCAAAAATAAGTGATATCATTTTTGTATATAAAATATGTATGTCTGAAAACACATCAGTCGTTAGCCGAACAGTTTTGATAGGACCACATAATCATTAAAAGTATAATGATCAAAGTACTAGAACCTTTACACAAAATCCCAATCTAGTTACTTTAAGAAAAATGTGAATTTGATGCTACCCCATGAAATTGCACATTGCACTTTATGAAACGTTGGTGGAGCGTGTGTGGTTTACCGGCACACCAATGGGGGTTCATAAAGAGTGGAAATGGGTGTCTCGGGTGTTATCGTTGTTGATGGAGCGTGTGTGGTTTACCGGCACATCAATTTGAGATGAGAATGGACCCCGAGAGAACCAAGCTAAATTTGCATGGTTATTCACACCCGGTATGTGATCCTCGGCATCCCAGTCACAAACGGTGGGGCATATCCGAGATTAAACATGCTATTGAACAGTTCAATAAATCTCAAAAGAAACTAGGAATTCCATTCATAATAAGATTATTTTTCCGCGGTGGAATTGGCTGAATCGTCATTCGCCTATCTTTATAAAATTTGCTTATAGATTACGGCATCCCTCTTCTATGTTGCAAATTGTTATAGTTGGATCCTAGCCTTATTTTATATTGGGTTATTATAAGGACCGACAAGTATCTAATTAAACTTACCTTCTTTTATAGATGTCTTCTGCTGATCAATCCGCTCCCCACTCAAACTCCAGTGTTCCCTCAATCCTCTCACTGTGTTCCAAGGTTCAATTGAACGGGACAAACTACAATGACTGGATTAGAAACATCAAGATGGCTCTGAGGTATGAGAACAAAGAGTATGTTCTCGAGACCGAGCTTGTCGATGTCGACCCCGAAACTGCTACTCCCGAGGAAATTGCCTCGTACCAAAAACATTCTGATGATGCGACCAAAGTGGCCTGCATCATGATTGCCACAATGAACCCCGAATTGCAGAGAATATATGAAGACTACTGGCCCTATGAGATGCACCGTGAGCTTGCGGAAAAGTTCCGCAAGCAAGAGCGCATCGAGAGGTGCGAGGTGGTCAAGGACTTCACGAACAGCAAACCTAAAGATGGAGAGTCCATCTGCACTCATGTGCAAAGAATGCAAGGTTACGTGGAGCGGCTTAGAAAGCTTGCGATGCCTGTACCGGAACAGTTGGCCGTTGACATAGTGCTTAACTCGTTACCGAGTTCTTATGACCAGTTCAGGCTGGCTTATCATTTGAACAACAATCAGGCTAATATGACTGAGTTGCATTGCATGCTTCGAGTAGCTGAGGATGGGATGAAGGGTAAAAGTGTACCCTCGGTTAATCAGCCCGTCCTAGCCATTGGAAGTGGCAAAGGAAAGAAAAGGAAGGGCCCTCCTAAGCAAAGTTGGAGGGAAAAGGTTCAGGTCGGGTCATCCAGCAATGGCTCGAGAACCAAGCCTTCCCACATTCCTTGTGTGGCCAACCCCGATGAAGCCAACTGTTTTTACTGCAAAGAGAAGGGCCATTGGAAGAGAAGCTGCCCCAAATACTTGCAGGATGTCAAGGATGGGAAAATAAAGCCATCGACAGCAGGTATATACACTATCTCTAAAAACTCACCATCTTCTAATTCTTGGGTCCTTGATACAGGATGTGGTTTTCACATTTGTTCTGATCTGCAGGGCCTAAAGGAAAGCAGGGAGGTGGAGCACGGTAGACTGAACTTGATCATGGGCAATAGGAGATCGTTCCCTGTTACCAAGATCGGCGTTTACAGTTTAGTGCTTAGTAGTGATGTTAGTATAGAGTTATTTAATTGTTGCTATTCGCCAGAAATGGCAAGAAACATTATTTCATTTCATGCATTGTTCAGACAAGGATTTCAATTTTCTTTTGATAATAAAATTGGTTCTATTTCTATTTTCAAAAATGATATTTTGATTTTTACTGCTTATCCTTGTGATGGTGTGTATGAAACTGTTGAATGTGTTGACAATTTAGGACATAGTGTAAATTATATTGATTCTACTAGTGGTGTAGAAAAGGCATGTCTGTGGCATAGTCGGCTCGGGCACATCAGCAAGAAACGCATCGCCCAACTCCAAAAGGATGGAGTGTTGGAATCATTCGACCTCAGGTCGGATGATGTATGCGAATCTTGTCTGTTGGGCAAGATGACTAAATCACCCTTCAAAGGATCTTTTGAAAGAGGTGAGGGTCTGCTGGACATCATTCACACGGATGTGTGTGGTCCATTCAGATCAACCACAAAGGATGGCACGCGGTTCTACGTGACCTTTACCGACGATTTTAGTAGATACAGTTATATCTACTTGATCAAGCACAAGTCGGACACCTTTGAAAAGTTCAAAGAGTTTAAGAACGAAGTAGAGAATCAATTAGGCAGGAAGATAAAGATGCTCAGGTCCGACAGAGGTGGAGAGTATCTAAGTATCGAGTTCCTAGACTATCTAAAGGAAAGCGGAATAGTTTCGCAGTTGACACCTCCCAGGACACCACAGTTGAACGGTGTTGCAGAGAGGCGCAACCGAACCCTGTTGGACATGGTTCGTTCCATGATGAGTCGAGCTTCACTTCCCATTCACTTCTGGGGGTATGCCTTAGAGACTGCCGCCCATATTCTCAATCTTGTCCCAACTAAGAAGGTTGCTAAAACACCTCATGAGATGTGGACGGGGAAAGTTCCCTCGTTGGCACATATCAAGGTATGGGGTTGTGAGGCTTTCGTTAGACGAGAGACTCAAGACAAACTCGCAGACAGAAGCGAAAGGTGTTTCTTCCTTGGTTATCCCAAACAGTCATTTGGATATCTATTCTACAGACCAAGCGAGGACGTGGTCTTTGTAGCTAGACGAGCCGTCTTTCGAGAGAGAGAGCTCATATTCAAAGAGGACAGTGGGAGTACCATTGATCTGGAAGAGATTCAAGAGTCATCAGATGGTGCAACCTTAGGAGAAACTAGCAACCAACAAGAGGAAGAAGTTCCTGTTGGTCCGACAGATGTATCCTTACCTCTCAGGCGTTCCGGTAGGGTTAGCATGCCACCCGAGTTTTATGGGTTCCATATAACTTCGGATGGGGACACGTTTGTCAGTGATAGAACACTGATAAATTTGGATGAACCAGCTAACTACCAGGAAGCAGTGGCGGGCCCTGAGTCTGCCAAGTGGAAAGAGGCCATGGATAGCGAGATCAAGTCCATGTATGACAATCAAGTTTGGAACTTGGTTGACAACGTACCGGGTCGAAAGACAGTCGGGTGCAAATGGATCTTCAAGAAGAAGACCGACATGGACGGAAAAGTACACACTTTCAAGGCAAGACTGGTTGCGAAGGGCTTTACTCAAACCCCAGGAGTTGACTATGACGAGACCTTCTCACCAGTAGCCAAGATAAAGTCTATTAGGATTATGCTGGCCATAGCTGCATTTCATGACTATGAAATTTGGCAGATGGACGTCAAAACCGCCTTCCTTAATGGAAAGTTGACTGAGGATGTTTACATGAATCAGCCAGAGGGTTTTGTCGATGCAAAGTATCCCAATAAGGTGTGTAAGCTTGAGAGATCAATCTATGGATTGAAGCAAGCTTCTCGCAGCTGGAATCTTTGTTTCCATGAGAAAGTCAAGGATTTTGGTTTCTCTAGGAGCGAGGATGAGTCCTGCGTATATGTCAAGGCTAGTGGGAGTATAGTCACCTTTCTGGTGCTGTATGTCGATGACATACTGCTCATGGGAAACGATATTCCAACCTTGCAAGGTGTCAAGGCTTGGCTTGGGAAATGTTTCGCCATGAAGGACCTAGGAGAGGCTGCCTATATTCTCGGGATAAGAATATTAAGAGATAGGAAGAAGAGACTAATTGGACTTAGTCAGGGTACATACTTGGAAAAGGTACTGAAAAGGTTTAGTATGGAAAATTCCAAGAAGGGAGAGCTACCTATCCAAAGTAATGCAAAATTGAGTAAGACTCAAAGTCCGAGTACAGACGAAGAAATAGCTGAAATGAGTCGGGTACCTTACGCTTCGGCTGTAGGATCGATCATGTACGCTATGACGTGTACTCGCCCTGACGTGGCCTTTGCCTTGAGCATGGTCAGTCGGTACCAGGGTAACCCTGGAAGGGCGCATTGGATAGCTGTAAAGAATATACTCAAGTATCTGCGAAGGACAAAGGACATGGTGTTGGTCCTTGGAGGCAGTGATACATTGAGAGTTGAAGGATATACGGATGCCAGTTTTCAGACGGATAGAGACAGTGGTCGGTCTCAGTCTGGCTGGGTATTCCTTCTGAACGGAGGAGCAGTAACTTGGAAAAGTTCCAAGCAAGATACGGTGGCTGATTCTACTTGTGAATCAGAGTATATAGCAGCAAGTGAAGCGTCTAAGGAAGCGGCTTGGCTGAAGAACTTCATCGGTGACCTTGGAGTAGTCCCAAGTATTCAAGAGCCCGTGGAACTGTTCTGCGATAACGAAGGTGCGGTCGCCTTGACAAAGGAACCGCGAGACCATGGAAAGTCCAGGCATATCGACAGAAAGTACCACTACATAAGGCATAAGGTAGAAGAAGGTCACCTCGTGGTAAAGAGGGTATCATCGGAAGATAATCCTGCAGATCCCTTGACAAAGGCTCTGAGTAGGATTAAGCATAATCAGCATGCTAGGAGCATTGGATTAAGAGATGATATAAAGTTTATGTAAATTAGATAGGTTTCGAAACTTGTAACAATGTATTGTATTTGACTCTCGTAATTTAATAATAGAGATTTATTAATGAGTAATGGTTTACTACTTTTGTCAATACTTTATCATTGTGTTTCATTTTGCATGTTTTACTTCCTGAATAATTGGATTATTCAAATATCCACAGTCGATTACACTTTTGGGAGTAAGTGTGAAGTAAGACTGTCATGAAATTGGTAATAGATTGTCTAAGGGGTTAGACATTGCAATTGGATTGCTGCACCATTCATGAGTACTTGGAAATGGAGATTTGAGTATTGGATAAACCCGCGCTCAATGGATTGCTTCATGGATTTCATCACGAGCAATGTTGAGACGATAATATCTTTTGATCTTTAAGCTAAGACATATGAGTTATGATTTATTAGACAGTTATTCATTGATAATACGAAAACGCATCGGTAACTCGGTGTTATAAAACGTATTGTTGTGAGTGATTTGTCTGGTAAAAGACATAAGTATATGAGTCGAAGCTTATTCGTCCCTTGACCCTAACGGGGAACAGATATCTGTAGGCCTCTCGATGAATTTGAAGTTGACTAAAATGGTTGGCCAACCGGGACTAAATTGATAGTCTAAGAGTCATATGCAAATCGGAAATCGAGGAACAGTGAATCAGACCAGGATTGACTTTAATCCATGTCTTGAGTCTGAAAATATCTTGTTGGACGGAGGATCATCTGATCACTTATCTATGGACAGAACTGATTAGATCAGAGTTTGGCAGCGGTTTCTAGGAAGCTAAAAGTGCTGGTTAATTAGAGGTTAAATTGGTAATTATAGTCATAGACTTATCCAAGTGGGAGACTGTTGGATTAGGTGTCTAAGCCATGACTAATAATTAGTATTTACCAAATTAATAGTAGCACAGTCCATTTGGGTTGCCCTCATGGCTGGAGGTTTGTTGGAAAGTTAAGTAGAGAGAAAGGGTTGATTTATTATATGACTAATAAATCAAGATATTGTTTGTTAATATATTATGGAGATAATGTATTAATTAGAAATAATATTGTTTGATTAATAATTAATCAGAAATTAATTGGATTAATTTCTGTGACATTAATTGGATTAATCAGGAGGTCAGGGATTAAAGTCGTACAAACTCAATAGTTGAGTTGCGGCGCGCGGCGCGCAAATGTAAAGGCTGCGATGCGCGTACATATCCGCACGAATTCAATAGTTTGAATTGCGGCGCGCGGCGCGCCAACGTAAAGGCCGCGGCGCGCGTACACATAATCCGGAAAATAGGCTGCGGCTAGGGTTTCTAGCTATACCCTTTGGTTCCCTATAAATAGGGAGCCCTAGGCCTCATTATCAGTTGCTCGTTCTATTGTTTTCTCTCTGGAATATCGATCCATAATCCTCTCGGCTTGGGTGTGATCTCATTTGAGGCAGGATACTTTTGCTGCTCAGCTTCCAGAAAATTCTAAAAGGTTGGTTTTTCTAATCTTATTCTTTTAGTTAATTTTCTTATGGCCTTTAGGTTTTTTGTTATATGTTCAATTAGAAGAAAACATAGATCCTTATAGGTTGCATGTGAACTTAGGTTATTTAGTTCATGGTTGCATAAAACCTTACAGTAATATCCTTCAAAAATGACAAAATAACAAATTACTATTTATTTGAAAATTGTTATAAATATATATACCTGTCCAGACTCAACTGCCTTTAAAAGAAGTGCATAATCAGCAAAAGAATGGTATGCTTGTACAAAATTTAAAGCAGAAGCCATGGCCCTCCCAGTCTGCAAAAACACAAATTTTACTTAAAAATAAATTCCCACATTGCCAATCTCACAAACTAATGTAATAATATACTAAGACAAATAAGAGTTGTTCTAAAAGCTGAATAATGACACAAAAGAAATTTCTTGCAAACTAAAATCAATGCTACCAAGATTCTGCAACAATTATTGACAGGCAAAAAGGTAATTTCACAACGAACCAACATGTAGTTATAATAGAAGAGATAAACTCACCCTCTCAACAAAGCGGGCTGCACTTTCCTTGTGATGTTGTGAGGGTGACATAAGAGGAAGATATTCAACCTGTATTTATTAGAAAAAAACTAAACAAATTTTTTTTTTCTTTCAAATAAACACATATCTATAAACTAATACATATGATTAAGCCATGTCCCAAACACTGTTTCTTATTTGGATTTAATGAACTATTTATTCAAGAACGGTCGAAAACTGAAATCATAAATGACAAAAAAAGTATACCTCCATAAAATTGTGAAACTGCATGAACATTCTAAACATGAGTTTTGCCAAAGCAATATGACCCCTACAACCGTGTGATACATAATTTAAACGTCATATATAAATCATAAATATATTCAAAAGTATTTTTGAGACAATCTTGATATGAACCAAATTTAAATCTTTTGCCAAGTCCTCCAAAACACAAGCCTCCGAACCCCGCAACTTCAAACAAAATTCCATTGATTCCAACACCGATGCCAATCCGGAATCCGAACCTTCCAACCCTATACAAGCCAAAGGGTATTTTAGTAATTTCACCTAACATTTCACAATCACTTTTGTCACACTACACACACACCTGCAGGATACTGAAGGGCAGCAGAAACACGACAAATGGAAGGAATTGCAGAAGGATCTCGGGCACCCGCCCGGGCAGTCAAAAGGGCAACATTTTTTTCTGCATCAAGTCCAGTAGACCCCGTGGGCCCCATAGACTCCAATAACGCTTGTGGGGTTGATGGAAGCATGTAAAGGGTATTATCGGGACTTCTATATAAAGATGACACTTCTTGATCAATCAAATCTTTTGCTCCATTTGATATCTCGATAACAACTTTACATTCTGGAATAATTGTACTCGATGCAAACTCCCTTGCAGCTAACGGTTGTTGACTCCAAAACGCACCAGCATCCTTACATTGTCAAAAAGACGTAAATACCCTCGTTGTCAAAAATAAAAAAACTTATCTTATTTACGGCTTACCATGATTGCTCTTAAAAGAGCACTGTAAATGGATTTCAATTCCAATCTTCGAGCATCAAACTCCTCAATTTTCTTCCATTTTTTCTTTAAAGAATCTTTAGCTTCTTTTCTTTCTTCACATAACATGTTTAACCGTTGTACTTCTGACATTAATGTAGTCAAACTTGCTTTCAATCCAGCTGCTTCGCTTTCTTTAGCCCAAACTTCCAGCTGTACAAATCAAGAAAAGTTTCTGAAAAATATTTTCTTGAAAAACTGCCTAGAATTTCAAGAATCAAGATTTAGCTAAATAGAAAAGGGAAAACGGGGAATAGCAACGCACTTTACTCTCATTACCGAGATGGGCAATGTTCTTTTATTGTTTTATTCAACAAAAATATTTACTTTAATAATAGTTCTTGAAATTACATTTAGATTATTAAATATTTATAAAGAAATCAGTATTTACCTCTAACTGTCTAAGACTACTCATAGTCTGTGAGGTACCTCCAACACCAAGAGAATGTGAGAGAATGTGAAGGAATCAAGGAACACTGGACCGGCATAAGCTGTGATTTTTAATATGAAAAATCTACCAAATGGATAAAAACTAAACTTAAGTACAGGCAAAAATAGTTAGTAATCATTGACCAACAAAAATAGAAGATATCATCTATGATTAGACGATTGTATAATGGGCAACCATTTGTAGTTTTGTTCGATTAACTCCCTCTACACAACACAAGAAAAACAACAATAAAATCTGTCAGACAACCAAAATTTCATTTCGATAATACACATCATCTACCAAATAGAGTTATACTTATGATCCTGAAACTTTACCTAAAATATCCGGCAAGAAGGCAAGCATCTGTGTTTGACTCATCTCGACAAATAACAGACACAGTAACAATTGCAAATGGTGTAAGCACCTGAGCAAAGTTACCCTTCCAATACCCTTTAATGCCTTTTTGCTTTCCTACTGCTACAAAGGCCTGCGATTCATTTTTCAAACATCAAAAGTAAACATATAATGATATAAATACGTAAGTTTAGGGATCCTCAAGGAACGAAGATGAACAGGTAAGATAAATATACAAACATATTTGTATAAATCCAATTGCTTTCTTTGAACTTTGTTGGCCAACTCTTAAACCATGAGTCTGCAAAACAAAAGATGGACAACTTGTCAAAAGTTTAAAATGTTAATTATATGTCTCACTTCCATATTTAAGTCTAAATTGAAAGTCTTCATGGCGAATTTCACTAACAGATCATCAATTTATTTGCTCCGTTGTTTATCTACGGAAGAAATGGTGTTAGGGGAATTCTGCGCGTCATCACCACCACGAACAATTTTAATAAGATAAATATAATTATAAATTATCACCAACAACGACTGCAATTAATCAAAACTGCTAAAATACTATTTAACATTTCGAAATTAGGTCCAAAAACTTCACCTGCGTTATGAGTTTAATCCGTTCAAGAGGTGCAGTAACCGTTTTCGCAGCAGCACCAGAGAAGGCGAAATCGGTTTCGACCGAAGCATCGCTAGCATCAACCATGAAGATCATCACATATGTAAATTCAGCTTGAAATTTGAATAAGCAAAACATAACTTTCTAATGTGATGTGATCTAGCATGAGTGGTGAAATGGAAGCTGAATCAGAATGAGTAGAAAAAAGAGCACGAAAACTTTCAAAATACGAAAAATGGAATTGCGAACCTCTCCTCTTCTGATTAGAGTCAGGTAGTGGCTTGTGGGTGCTAAACCACTGAGTATCCAATTTCTCAATGCCTTTGGCTTCAAAGCTTACCCTGTCAACTAACAGAGAACATGCACCGGGAGGATTTCGGATCTCAATCGTAATGGTCACTGGATCACCTGGCCTATACACTTTCCTATCCGCCTCTAACTTCAACGAAGGCTGCACATGCAAAGGCACAGGTGCATCATCTTTCGTGGATTCTCTGCTCCTTCTCGATAAAGTCGCTCAATTCATCCAAATGCTCGTACTTCAAATTCTCCCTACCGACTACCTCTTTGTTGGTACTCGCATGCTCCATCAATTCAGTTCTCTCCAACCTCTCCCATGGCTTCCCCACAAGCGACGAAGACACGAGAGTGAAACCTAAAGAAATCGAAAGTAATCGAAGAAGAAGAGTTGATTAATTCAGACTTCAGAGTCAACAATCGGAACTCCTAACAGGAACGCCGATGACCGGAGGGGAGACGATTCGATTGCAGTGGCTGATGAGGCGTTCATGGTGAGAAAAACGAATGAAGGAGGAAGCAGTGGACCGCTCGGTGAAGCGGAGGCCGATGTGAAGAATGTAGATACAACGACATCAAAACCCGGGTGAAGCGGTGTTGTGGCAACCAAGAAGACGGAAAGTCGACACAGTTCTCTTCGGATCGAAGGTGGCTTTTGGAGATTCAAAACAAAGAATCATAAAGGGTTTTTTGGGGTTGATTACTCACCTGAATAATCATCGCTGCTCTTATTGCCGTCAACGGAAGAACGCGGTTGCTTCAGTTTCAACTTGGCCACTGAAGAAGGCAATAAATGTGATCGTAAAGAAGAAGCGGGGGGAACGTGTAATCGTATGGAGGAAGAGGGAAGACGAAGACACGTATACGAAACGTGGCAGCCCAACGACATTCAAACCCAAAATACAGAACCCGAGTCCGACCCAAAACCCGCGTCACAACTGGAAAAAAAAAAACATAAAACGTACCACATAAAATTACGCAAATTAATATATAGATAAATAACCTTCATGATATGCATATGCAACACACAACATAATCGATAACCATTTAAACCATCTCCGGTCTACTTCTATTTTTTACTCTATTTTTGAAGTAAAAATAGTGTAAAAAGTGGATCATCTCCAACCCACATCTATTTTTCATTTTATTTTTATTTTAAAATGTATATTCCTAGAATTTTTTTTTCTTCATTTAAAAAATTGTCAAAATCTCCCCTTCTATTTATTAACTTTTAAAATATAATTATTCTATCTTTTTATTGTAATAATATTCTAAATTATGTTATCAAAAAGCTAATAACAAAATAATTTATTCGTATATAATTAATTTGAAGAAATTATGATTTTATTAATACAAAATTTATTAAATAATAAAAGTACATTGATAATACACTCTTAAATAAATATTATATATACATTTATAGAAATATTACACATACATTTGAAAAAGTTAAAACATATTTATGCGGTCGAATAAATTCTCATAAATGGTCGACTAACGCATCCCGAAAATTGAAGTGAGCTTCTTTATTTTTAATACATTTATATCGAAAAGTGTTGAAAAACAAAATCAATAATCGACTTCGTTTGGACAATATTTTGATAACATCGGGGGATCTGGATCTAGTTTACATAATTATTAGAATAATATTATTGTCAATTATCATTTTTATTAGATTGTGTTTAATATATAAGTTGAAAGCATGCTTTACTAGAATATTCATATTGTATAATATATATATTTTGTATGTTTTTTATAAAATATGTTATCGTGCTTTATTTTTTTTTTAATATACGTAAACTTTTATATGAATTCGATATATAAATAATCAATTTTGATAATTATAATTAATTAATATCATTTAATATATAATATGATTATAAATATTTGTTATTACATTTAAATAAACCAGAAATGTAAAAAAAATAAAAACTGGAGGACTAAAAATGACAACCGAAACATTAACTCAATTTTTAGTGTAAATGAATAGTATTACTCTATATTTGGAGTAATACTATTCAAATACTCAAAAATAGAGTTGGTTATAGAGTTGGGTTGGAGCAAAATAGAGTTAAAAATAGAGTAACTCTATTTTTAGAGGTGGGTTGGAGATAGGGGTGGCAGATCGGGCAGTCGTTTCGTGTATTCGTCTAACACGACACGACACAAATTTCATTTTCTTAACCCGAACACGACACGACACGATGTCGTGTTTTTATTTGCTAACACGAACACGACTAAATTAAAACACGAAAAACCCGAAAACACGACAAAATACATAAAATAACAATTTGCATAATATCATCCATAAATTAATATACGACAAAACGAAAAACACGACACGACACGATGTCGTGTTTTTATTTGCTAACACGAACACGACTAAATTAAAACACGAAAAACCCGAAAACACGACAAAAAACATAAAATAACAATTTGCATAATATCATCCATAAATTAATACACGACAAAAGGAAAAACACGACAGTATGATAAACATAACATAAAATGGTACTAGAATGCTTCAAAATAATAACATCAAAAAATTCTGTAAATAATTATCGTATGTGATTTTAAACACGAACACAACACGACACGAAGTCGAGTTTTTTATTCATGACACGAACACGACACAAACACGAATTCCAATTTCGATTTCGTCCCAATTTCGTTTCGTGCCGTGTATTTTTGTCGTGTAGTGTCACCTTTTGCCACCCCTAGTTGGAGATGTCCTTAAGTCATCATTCTATTAACAACACAACACACACAGTTGTGTGTTTATGTATGTATGTATGTATGTATGTATGTATGTATGTATGTATGTATGTATGTATGTATGTATGTATGTATGTATATATATATATATATATATATATATATATATATATATATATATATATATATATATATATATATAATGTCTTTCGTTGTTTAACAGAAACATTCATATTATTTGGTTGTTTTAGTTTCTAAATACATAACTTCTTTCATATTTACATAGTTAAAAGGATTTCCTTGAAGCATCCAATGAAGATTATGTTTTGCAACGTATATATCACGAAAATTTTCTAATTCTTCCATGGTGGCCGCTACATCTAAAGGCAACATCATTCATTCAAAAGTGTTTATATATAGGAAACCCTGAATCAATATTTAGGAAGGGATTGGTATGAGCAATCTTCCATCAATTAACTTATTTCATTTGTATGTTGAACTTGAGTATTCTTACTATATTTTCATTAAACCTAAGAAACGTTGAATCTAATGTATCTTTTCATTACAAGTACAGTCTCTAAAAATGGGAAATGATGTGGAAAGGGGTCTGGCCTATATATACGTCAGACATCTGAAAAGGGACATCGGGAAGCAACCTATTATGATGGAATGATTCTCCTTTCTTGGGGAAAACCATGGAGTGAACAAGAGTTTGTCACTTTTAATTCAATGAACGAATCTTTATTACAAAATTGGTCGATGGTTAATAAGAGACAAAATTGTAGATATTTATTGTCCTTCGTGGTACACAAACCCAATTCCAATTACAATGTTTGTCATTGATTACCCCAAAAGAGGCCATGATTCGGTTGTCTTAGAATGATGGATTTCAATGAATATGAAGAAATTGAAAATTGTGAATATTGTATCTGGTTTAGACCATTTATGTTAGTATGCAGAGAGTTGAATGTTAATATTAGAAAGAATATTTGGATATAATATAATGTTAATTTAATTCAATAACGATATGGTCTAATACTTTATTTTAAATATACGCATGATGCCTTCCCACTATGTTTATACTTTGGTTCTCAAATTTGGATGGTTGCAATAAATTGTCATGCTTAAACACATATTTTGTTAAGTATGTTTGAAATGGAAATGTACATTTTTAGTATGTCATAAATGGTAATGAACTTAGTTTAGGAAGTGTGAACAGTCATGTACTTTGTTTAGTATTTCTGGACTAGTAATGCACTTACTTTAGTATGTCTAAAACGGTCATGTACTTTTGTTTAGTATTTCTGGATTGGTAATGTACTTTCTTAATTTGTAAACGATGTTATTGAATTAACATAAACTCAATACATTATGTAAAAAATTAAAAATAACATTCAATTAACATAAATAGTTCAACAAACATACATTAAAATAACATCTTCAGGTAGACTTATGCTTTGCAACGTAACACTCATAATCTTTCTTTTGCTTCTCAAACATTGAAATAACTTCATACATTGACCTCTTCAAATCATCATCACTCCCATTTGCTTCAGGGAGATACTCAATTGAAAATTTCCTCCCTTCACTCGCCTCTAATCCCTTTAAAGCTTGCAACTATTGACCATATCTTCTTGTTTCAAAGAAATACATGCGTTTTAAACATTAAGACATGGCTGTCATCTGGTATGTTTCTTGATCTCCCATTTAGAATACAATTTAATCTATGTATTGTATTATTTAGGCATGAGGTTTATGTTCCTACAAAAGGTGGTAATAGACGATCAAAACAAGCTAGCGACTTGCAAGATAATACTTACATTTAGAAGATGAAGCCTTGATTAACGTATGGAAATTTAACCTCAATTGGCATTTTATAAGCATATAAGAGGATATATGTATAATTTTATTAATTGTACTGTTAAATATTGCACGTATGTATATAATAAACTATGTCACGACGTTCATTGATTCCCGTAAACCAATATGCTAATCATGTGTCTTTTCAGTGACATAGCAATAATTGGGTTTCAGACTTGTATTTCTTTATAATCAATCCAAAAACGCTAGAGGAAAAACATTTTACTGAGAAAACCACATACTACCACATTCCAAAAAAGAAGCAATAACAACAAGGTATCCACACAAACATGACCTTGTCGCAGCAATAAGACACAATATCTGGAGCGATTTGGAGAGATTAAAAAACCATTAGGGTTATGTGGGATGAAATAATATTAGCGTCTGAAGAGAAAGGGGTATTGTTTGAACAACTTCATGGCCTCCCTTTCTCAACCAAAATGTTGCATGACACAATTATACCCCTCAATGGCTCTATAAGGAAAGATACGGGAAACCTTGTGGCCTTGACAAATCTCATGGATGTTTTTCATCAACGGTTGGAGAATAACAAGGCATTTCTTGATAGACTCAGGGAGGAGTAGTAAATGTATGTTGCTTTAATGTTTGTGTATATTTTTATGCAAAATGTTTGAGGTTATATATATATAACTTATTTAGGGGTTAATAGATATATATATATATATATATATATATATATATATATATATATATATATATATATATATATATATATATATATATATATATATATATATATATATATATATAACTTATTTAGGGGTTAATAGAGATACAACGGGCAGAATATAAGTCGAGTGGTTTAATGTGTTAAGTGACAAAAGTTTAGTACATAAGCTCTCTTCTCTTCATTTGATGCATGTAACACCCGACTTATTAACTAAAAACACCCCAAAAAAAAACATTACTTTTCAAACCAAATATTATACAAACAAACACAAGTAGGGGGTATTAGTTAATACAATACGAGCACAAGAGGATCACGAAGTACAATACATCATATTATACATCTCTAAGCCGGGCTGTCACTTGAGTCACTACGTCCTCAGTCACGGACTTTATCTTTTCCCTTCGCGGGATCACGCTCACCTGTAGGGACATATCACATAAACTGTGAGCTATAAAGCCCAGTGAGTAATCAAATCAAATACTACATGTATAAGAATAAATTTCTCTATACAAAGTCAAATGTAATATCATACAATACAAAATCAAACATGGCTCACGGGAAATCCCGCTGTTGCCTAGACTCACGGCTGGTCCCGGTATTGTCTATATAAGTTTAAATATGGCTCACGGGTTAGCCCGCTGTTGCCTAGACTCACGGCTGGTTCCGGTCTTGTCTATATATATATATTTTATTGACTCACGGTTGGTTCCGGTATTGTCTATAAAAGTTTGACTCATAGCTCCGTTCTTGTCTATTAAAGACTCACGGCTTATCTGGTATTGTCATATCAAATCAAATATCTGTCATTTTTCGTCCCCAAAACTATTTTCAATCCGCAGCTGCTCAACAATCATATATCACATCAAATACGAGTGAGATTACTCACCTGAAGGCTTGCTACAACTAGCGTTTGTCGTTCCTTGCCTTGAAATGAAATCCGTAGGATTTTGTCCCGTACCTATAATTCCATTTATTTCAAATGATTATAGGTTAATAACCATTACAATTAACTCTAATACAATAGAGTTCAATAATATGAAATGCCTAGTTAATAAACTTTCCGTTTACTAACTTTATATGAATTTTACTATTCACCGAGGCATTCGGGTCGGTCTACAGTGCCCCCGAGGGGTCGAAAACTCGATATGAAAATTCTCCCAAACTTTTTAGACCATAACGAGCCTATGGTCCAAATTTGAGCTAAATCGGATAAGCCAAGCAAAAGTTAGCGTTTTTGATCCCCTGCCTGGCCTCTGCTCGGAGGCGCACCCCGCCCAAGGGAGGGCGCACTGCGCCTGGGCGCACCCCGCCTGGCTTTGGGGCGCACTGCGCCTAACGGCAGTGCAGGTCCCCTGGCCAGTCGCGATTTATGCACTGTAGCTTGCAGATTTGGTCCATTAAGTGCTTATTTCCGTTCTTAATCGCTTGGGGTTTGTTCCTAGGCTAAAACCTTACATATTAACAAGGTTTTTAACCATCAAAACACCATCAATCAATCACACCAAGAATTAGGGTTCTTATTTCTAACAACCCCAAAACTTCAAATTCATCTATTTTAACAACCTACTTCCATTTTGTTGAGTTAAGCTCTTGTTATAATGACTTAATGGAAGCATCTAACCATTTTAATCACATGATCATGGCTGCAATTGCAGTTTT
Organism: Cichorium intybus; assembly: GCA_023525715.1. Classification (NCBI taxonomy): domain Eukaryota; kingdom Viridiplantae; phylum Streptophyta; class Magnoliopsida; order Asterales; family Asteraceae; genus Cichorium; species Cichorium intybus. The sequence goes on along the minus strand of CM042011.1, from coordinate 40,737,310 downwards.
TGAGTTCTACAAAACCCTCAAGAACAAACAATCAAGAACATGAAGAAACTTACCTCCAAAATTCCAATTTTACCCTTTTAAGCCAAGGATTAAAATCCAAGCTTCAAACCTTCAAAAACCCTTCACGATTTCTGGAAAAATCAGCCATGAATTCTCTCCCGTAGCTCACCAAAATTCTGCACAAACTAGGAGAAGGTTCCAACCTTTTATACCTCCTAAATTTTCATTTTTAGTCCTTGAAGTTACATTTCTTAAACTTTTGCCACCATTTACTAATTAAATGACAAAAATCAAAGTATTATAACATTTTAAGTCCAAGACTTAAAATTTTTTTATCAAACAAGTCCTTTTTGTCAAAAAGACCAAATTACCCTTTTGAGGTAAATTGACCATTTCATCCTTTTTGTTATAATTATACATTAAACATGTTTCGGCGTTACAAATTCTCCCCTCCTTTAAAAGATTTCGTCCCCGAAATCATACAAATAGTTGAGGGTATTTTTCCCACATTTCACTTTCGGTCTCCCACGTCATGTCGGAACCTTTGTGATGACGCCAAAGGACTTTCACCATGCTAATCTTCTTATTCCGCAGCTGTCTTGTCTTGTGGTCTAGTATCCGTTCGGGTTGTTCCGGGTATCTCAACTTTTCATCCACTTCAATTTCAGCAAGAGGTACTTGTTGAGATTTATTAAACAACGTTTTCCTCAAATGGGACACATGGAATACATCATGTATACCACGAAGTTCCTCAGGTATCTCCAATCGATATGCCACGGCTCCAACTCTTTGGGTTATACGGAAAGGTCCAATGAAGCGAGGACTCAACTTTCCTTTCTTTCCAAAACGAATCAAGCCTTTCCAAGGGGATACTTTTAGCATTACCATATCTCCCACTTGGAACTCTATCGGTTTCACCCGTCTGTCCGCGTACTGCTTCTGTCTATTCTGAGCTACCTTCAAATTTTCACGTATCAGGTTGATCTTTTCTTCGGTCTGTGCTACAATTTCGGGTCCAGCCAACGGCTTTTCCCCAACTTCAGTCCAGCAAGTCGGAGTACGACACGGTGCTCCATACAAGGCTTCATACGGGGCCATCTGAATGCTGGAATGATAGCTGTTATTGTACGCGAATTCTACCAGAGGCAAGTGATCTTCCCAGCTTCCACCGAAGTCTATGATACAAGTCCTCAACATGTCTTCCAAAGTTTGGATCGTTCTTTCACTCTGACCATCGGTTTGTGGATGATATGCGGTACTCATAAGTACTTTTGTACCCAATCGCTTTTGAAGACTCTGCCAAAAATGGGAAGTAAATCTGCTGTCTCGGTCCGATACAATTGATGCTGGTAATCCATGCCGACAAATTACCTCATCTATGTAGAGTTTCGCCAATTGATCTACTCTATACTTTTCTTTATATGGTATAAATTGTGCCGATTTGGTCAATCGATCAACAATTACCCATATAGAATCATAACCTCGCGGTGTCCGCGGCAACTTTGTCACGAAATCCATGGTAATATGGTCCCATTTCTTCTCTAGAATCGGCAATGGCTGTATTGCTCCATACGGTTTCTGGTGGTTTGACTTAACTTGCAGGCAAGTCAAACATTTTTCCACAAATCTTCCAATGTCCCGCTTCATTCCAGGCCACCAATACATCGGTTTTAACGTCCGATACAACTTAGTACTGCCCGGATGAACTGCATATCTGCTATAATGGGCATCTTCCAGAAGTAATTTCCGCGCCTCTCCCTGTTTTGGGACCCACACACGTCCTCTGAATGTCTTCAATTTCTGAGCATTTTCTTCCAGATGCTTCATATATCCAACCATTCGTTCACTTTTAACATGCTCAGGCTTGCACGCCTCTTTCTGTGCTGAACGGATCAATTCTGGTAATCTGCTTACTACACCCATGCATGCGGATGTAACTTTCAGAGGAGCTTCTTTTCTGCTTAGAGCATCTGCCACCACGTTCGCCTTGCCAGGGTGGTACTGAATTTCACAGTCAAAATCTTTCAACAGATCCATCCACCTTTGCTGTCTCATACTAAGCTCCTTCTGGTCGAAAAGGTACTTTAGGCTCTTATGATCAGTGTAAATGACAAACTTTACACCGTATAGATAATGCCTCCATAACTTCAATGCTAAAACCACCGCAGCTAGTTCCAGATCATGAACGGGATACTTCTTCTCGGCATCTTTTAGTTGGCGGGACGCATAGGCTATGACCCGACCTTTCTGCATTAAAACACACCCAAGTCCAATTCTAGAAGCATCACTGTAGATCACATACTCTTCTCCGCTTTGTGGTAGAGCTAACACTGGTGCTTCACACAAAGACTGTTTCAGCTTTTGAAATGCTTCTTGTTGTTTTTCGGCCCACACGAACTTTTCACCCTTCTTCGTTAACTTGGTCAACGGAGCAGCTATCGAAGAGAAATTCTCGACAAATCTTCTATAATAGCCTGCTAAACCAAGGAAACTTCGTATTTCAGTTGGACTCCGGGGCGGTTCCCACTTCATCACGGCTTCAATCTTTGATGGATCAACTTTCACCCCATCGGCATTAATTACATGGCCAAGAAATTGGACTTCCCTTAACCAGAAATCACACTTGGAGAATTTCGCATACAGCTTTTCTTGACGAAGCAGCTCTAACATCTGTCGAAGGTGCACTTCATGCTCAGATTGGCTTCGGGAATACACCAAGATGTCGTCAATAAACACTATCACCGAGGTATCAAGGAACGGACGACACACTCGGTTCATGAGATCCATGAATACGGCTGGAGCATTGGTTAACCCAAAAGGCATTACCAAAAACTCATAATGACCGTATCTCGTTCGGAACGCCGTCTTCGGAATGTCTGATTCCCTTATCTTCAACTGGTGGTATCCTGACCTCAGGTCAATCTTGGAGAAGTAGGACGCACCTTGCAGCTGGTCAAACAGATCGTCTATTCTGGGTAGCGGGTACTTGTTCTTCACTGTGATCTTGTTTAACTCCCGATAGTCAATACACATGCACATTGACCCATCTTTTTTCTTGACAAACAGAATAGGGGCTCCCCAAGGCGATGTACTCGGTCTGATGAAACCCCTATCTAACAATTCTTCCAGTTGCTTGCGCAGTTCCACCATCTCTGAAGGTGCTAAACGGTATGGAGCTCGGGCAACAGGTGCAGCTCCCGGAACTAGTTCAATCGTGAACTCAACCTGTCGATCTGGTGGCAACCCTGGAAGTTCGTCAGGGAACACATCTGGGAATTCATTCACCACGTTCACATTCGCTACCCCCACTTTAATCGGTTGAGCCACCGATACATAAGCTAGATAGGACATCCCTCCTTTACTGATACAGCTTCGGGCTTGAGCAAAGGAGATGACTGGCATTCTCAACCGAGGTCGTTCACCCTGAATCTTTATCCATTTTCCATCCGGTGTTAACACTGTGATGTTTTTATTTCTGCAATCCACGTTAGCATAATTCGTTGCTAACCAATCCATCCCCACAATTACACCAAATTCGTTGGTAGTCATCGGCTTCAAATCTATAGGGAAAACGGTCTCGTAGATTTTAAGCTGACAACCTTCCAGATGTTCAGAAACCCAAACATATCGGCCGTCCGCTATAGCTACTTCTAGACTTTCATCCATTGATGTTAACGGTACATTCAGGCGAGGCAACAAGGACTCCGATACAAAACAGTGAGTGGCTCCCGGATCAAAAATAACATATACAGGTATGGTATTGAGAGTGAAAATACCTGTCACCACATCGGTCTTTTCCCGGGCTTCCTCCACCGTCATCTGAAAAGCTCGTGAGGCCACCGGTCGTCCTCTGTTCTTCGACTCTTCTTTCTTTCCCACTTGATCATCCCTGGGCCTTTCGCTGTATACACCAGATTTCAGTTGGGGACAATTTAGGCGAATATGATCTGTAGCCCCGCATTGGAAACACCTACGGTCCGCCCGACAGTCCCGTATAGTATGACCCGTTTTTCCACAATTTCGGCAGATAAGCGACCCAGTATCGCTGCGACAACTGCCCGTGTGCCGTTTTCTACACTTTTCACACCACTTCCCTTCATCTCTTTGGCCTTTTCCCCTTGACCCGGATTGTTGTGACTTCTTTTGAGGCGTCCAACCTTGGTCTTCTGCCTTTCGTTTCGTTTCCATAACTTTCTTCTCGTCTTCTTGTCGCTTTAGTTCTGTTTCTCTTTCTGTGGCTCGATCTACTACTTGCCGGAAAGTAGTTAATTTCAACGGTTGCACGATTTCTCTAATTCGGGTTGTCAACCCCCGAACATACTTGTCGATCTTTCTCTTTTCAGTGTAAATGTGGTGTTCAGCAAACCTAGCTTTCTCCAGAAAGCTAAGAGTATATTCCTGGACAGATCGGGAACCCTGTTCCAAATGCAGGAATTCATCCTCCAGCTTCTGAATAGCAACTTCCGAGCAATATTCTTCATTAAACTTTGTCTTGAATTGCTCCCAAGGTATCGATTGGGACGAATCAAGATCCAATGATTTATAGTAGGTTTGCCACCAATGTAGTGCGCCACTTGTAAGTTGGTTCGTGGCAAATTCCACTTTATCATCATCCGCACACTTGCTCACTCGGAACACCTTTTCCATGTGCATGATCCATTCCATACCTTTGACTGGATCATCTGTCCCCGAGAATTCCTTTGGTTTACAACCAAGGAAAGTTTTATAAGTACACCCAATTTTCTTGATAGAGGCTTCTCCACCTTGTGTTTCTTTCACTGCCCGAGCCCGACTTTCTCCCTGGCTTTCATTCTCTGGCTGTCTGTCATGAACACTTTTTGCAGCCTCTTCAGTAGGATCAGGATGGGCACTCGGGTTGGGATTGCCACTCGGGTTAGGATTGTTCGATAATGCTGGCAGCATTTGCCTAACCACTTCTTCCACTATTGCCCGGATATCACGTGGATTTTGTCCCACCGGTTCCCTTGCTGGTGCCCTTCGCCCGGCAGAACCGCGTGAACGGGCTGGTCCACTTCTTGCTGGTCCACTTCGTGCACTTCCACCACGCGAATTTACACCAGTGGGGTTACTTTGTGTATTTCTCATACTTCAAAATTTCAGCAAACCGTTAGATTACATATATAATAACAAGCTTATATATATCTAACAGTCCATTTATCCGTCCTTCTCTCAAGGTTTAAGTCCAGGAATCTAACCTAAGACACCTAGTTCACTTAAACCACGGCTCTGATACCAACTTGTAACACCCGACTTATTAACTAAAAACACCCCAAAAAAAAACTTTACTTTTCAAACCAAATATTATACAAACAAACACAAGTAGGGGGTATTAGTTAATACAATACGAGCACAAGAGGATCACGAAGTACAATACATCATATTATACATCTCTAAGCCGGGCTGTCACTTGAGTCACTACGTCCTCAGTCACGGACTTTATCTTTTCCCTTCGCGGGATCACGCTCACCTGTAGGGACATATCACATAAACTGTGAGCTATAAAGCCCAGTGAGTAATCAAATCAAATACTACATGTATAAGAATAAATTTCTCTATACAAAGTCAAATGTAATATCATACAATACAAAATCAAACATGGCTCACGGGAAATCCCGCTGTTGCCTAGACTCACGGCTGGTCCCGGTATTGTCTATATAAGTTTAAATATGGCTCACGGGTTAGCCCGCTGTTGCCTAGACTCACGGCTGGTTCCGGTCTTGTCTATATATATATATTTTATTGACTCACGGCTGGTTCCGGTATTGTCTATAAAAGTTTGACTCACAGCTCCGTTCTTGTCTATTAAAGACTCACGGCTTATCTGGTATTGTCATATCAAATCAAATATCTGTCATTTTTCGTCCCCAAAACTATTTTCAATCCGCAGCTGCTCAACAATCATATATCACATCAAATACGAGTGAGATTACTCACCTGAAGGCTTGCTACAACTAGCGTTTGTCGTTCCTTGCCTTGAAATGAAATCCGTAGGATTTTGTCCCGTACCTATAATTCCATTTATTTCAAATGATTATAGGTTAATAACCATTACAATTAACTCTAATACAATAGAGTTCAATAATATGAAATGCCTAGTTAATAAACTTTCCGTTTACTAACTTTATATGAATTTTACTATTCACCGAGGCATTCGGGTCGGTCTACAGTGCCCCCGAGGGGTCGAAAACTCGATATGAAAATTCTCCCAAACTTTTTAGACCATAACGAGCCTATGGTCCAAATTTGAGCTAAATCGGATAAGCCAAGCAAAAGTTAGCGTTTTTGATCCCCTGCCTGGCCTCTGCTCGGAGGCGCACCCCGCCCAAGGGAGGGCGCACTGCGCCTGGGCGCACCCCGCCTGGCTTTGGGGCGCACTGCGCCTAACGGCAGTGCAGGTCCCCTGGCCAGTCGCGATTTATGCACTGTAGCTTGCAGATTTGGTCCATTAAGTGCTTATTTCCGTTCTTAATCGCTTGGGGTTTGTTCCTAGGCTAAAACCTTACATATTAACAAGGTTTTTAACCATCAAAACACCCTCAATCAATCACACCAAGAATTAGGGTTCTTATTTCTAACAACCCCAAAACTTCAAATTCATCTATTTTAACAACCTACTTCCATTTTGTTGAGTTAAGCTCTTGTTATAATGACTTAATGGAAGCATCTAACCATTTTAATCACATGATCATGGCTGCAATTGCAGTTTTTGAGTTCTACAAAACCCTCAAGAACAAAAAATCAAGAACATGAAGAAACTTACCTCCAAAATTCCAATTTTACCCTTTTAAGCCAAGGATTAAAATCCAAGCTTCAAACCTTCAAAAACCCTTCACGATTTCTGGAAAAATCAGCCACGAATTCTCTCCCGTAGCTCACCAAAATTCTGCACAAACTAGGAGAAGGTTCCAACCTTTTATACCTCCTAAATTTTCATTTTTAGTCCTTGAAGTTACATTTCTTAAACTTTTGCCACCATTTACTAATTAAATGACAAAAATCAAAGTATTATAACATTTTAAGTCCAAGACTTAAAATATTTTTATCAAACAAGTCCTTTTTGTCAAAAAGACCAAATTACCCTTTTGAGGTAAATTGACCATTTCATCCTTTTTGTTATAATTATACATTAAACATGTTTCGGCGTTACAATGCAAAACAAATTGGAGAGCTATGGGAAGTAGAGGGTGGTGAATTTGTGCAAGAAGTAAGGTTGGAAGAGATTTTGAAGTGCTTTGAAGAGTTTAAAATATGATCAACACATAGAAGCAGTACAAGGTATACACTTTAGTTGTTTTCTTCTAAATTGGAACCAAAGGTTTTGGATACTCCCTAAATCTGAAATCCTTTGGTTGTTTAGATATTTGAATGTGTTTTTAACTTAGTTTTTATCATTAAATACATTATTTTATAATCAACTTCCTCCCTTGTTGGTTGTTTTAATCATTATATGTAAATTTGGAAGTTATTAACCCTAGATTGATGAATTATTAATTGAAAACCTTCATTCATGAATTCTTTGTTAGAATAGATTATAAATATGTTTTCTAATCTCATTATAAATATGTTTTCTAATCTCAAATGATGTTTGTTAATCTAAAAAGAAATGCTAGTAACTTCTAACTTGTCATTGGAATAAATTTAGGCTTACCATGAAGTTATGGAGTACGTTTGAGGATTTTAAACCTAGATTGTAATTTGAATTGATTTCATTAGTGGGTTATTAATTTAATTCAATAAGCTAGTTTAAATTTCTCAAATATAATAAACACATGGAGGTCAAATTGTATTTATGGTCATTTTAACATCTAAGTATAACTTATGAACTTGATTGTTGAATGTGAAACTAAAACCATTTGATCTCCATTGTATATCGTTAATCATGGTTTTAAATGTTAATTGATGTGTACAATATGTGTTATATGTTATTTAATCATATCCAGGTATTGAAAATAGTTGGAATGTAGCTAGTAATTGTTTGGACTTAATAAAGGGATTAAGAAATCTTCGAAACCACTTTAGACAATTAGACCTTTATTGACTAACTCAATCGAGTCGAGCCGCTGGTGGGTTCACCTTAAGCTGTACCTTTTTATATGAAGTCCAAATCAAGTCTAGCCTTCGTATATGTATTCTTTTGGTATTGGGATAGGACGAAAAGAATTAAATGATGTGTCTGATATTAAGAACATTAATTAGGGGATTAATATGTACTTATGATTTAACTAACCTAGTTATACATATCATTAAGTGACTTCTAAACAACCGAGCAACCTTTGAAGTAGTGGCGGAACTAGACATTTGGACCGGTAGTGGGACAAAAAAAGTTATTTCAAGGTTTGGATAGAGCTTAAAATTGGTTTGGATAGACGACGAAACCGAAACCAAAACCAAAACAAAACCGACGGTTTAGGTTTGTATTTTTTCAAAAACCGAAAATTTGGGTTTGGTTTCGGTTTTTAAGAATGTAAAAACTGGAGAAAAAAACCCGAACCGAACCGATTTTCTTTGAATTATATATATATATATATATATATATATATATATATATATATATATATAATATTAGTAAGTTTTGCAGAATTAAAACAAAAATATGGATGGCTCAGTTGGTTGACATGCTTGCCCTCCTTGTTGAAGGTCTCAAGTTCGAATCTATTAGCTACAATTAAATATTTTTAAGTAGGTGCACGGGCCACCGATAGTGGTTCCGCCCTACTTTGAAGTAAAGGAGACTAGTCCAAATACGCCAGGTGGGTTTATTAGCTAATGATACATGTCCTTACCTTATTTGATTAAAGGATGATCTATTTTTCATGAAATATCATACGGTATTACTATATGATTACTATATGTATTTTGTGCATATATGAAATGAAAATTTCATAAAGCATTTTTTTGTAAATGGGGAATTAATTGGTATTTTTGGAAAGAAATTTTGACATGTTCCAAGAAATATGGCAAACTTATACATGATATGTATTGGCATTGGATCAATCTCTAAACTCTAGTATGTGACACAAGTCTTTACTGATGGAAATATAGCTCCATCTCAACACCTAGCATGTACAACTTTGATTTGTTCTTGTATGAGATCTTTTGAAGGAACCAGGAAGGGATGTCATGGTGTATTCTTTTTCTTGACGACATGTATTGGTGGTGTAGGTAATGACACATCTAAATGTTTTGTTGGGTATTTAGAAGATGACGTTAGAAGAAAATGAGTAACATGTTCATGTAACTAATTAAGACAAAATATTTTTGGCTTAGTTTCACCATAGTTACGTATGAGAAGGGAATGAAAATTTGCATAGGAGCATGTACTGCACCTAAAAAAGAATTTCAAGTATTTGGTGTCTATGATCCATAATAAAGAAGAATTAGCGTATGAAGCTACCCATCGTATAAATGCGTGATAGTTAAAAGGGAAGTTATCCACATGAGTATTATGCAACAAGAAGGTCACCTTGATACATTGAAGAATTTATATGTTAAGGGGTGCACTTGACCCCACAGAGACTTGTCTTTAATCGTTTTATTATGTTATAAAATTCTAAAATTCTACACCCTCTTAAATTTTGAGAGGGACACCACAAGCACATATAAAGAGCTACCATCCTTTCTATACTTTCAACATTGACCCTTCTCAAATTAGTAGCAGATTATGCTTTCTGTAATTTCCCAAATGGAAAATGCTACCATCCTTGTGTGGTTCAAATAAATAGCATAAGGAGTACAAACGTCCCCATGTCAATGTGGGACAATGACATGGGGACAAATTGAGGGTACCATTTCGATATTTCCTACATCTACAATCCATTTTTTCATTGTTTTAGAGTATGTAAGATTAATTATAAATAAGTTTTTTTATCTTATTTTTAGAGTTTTTTTAGATGAATGAGATAATGAAAAAAACTACAGTATTATGTTTAATTACTTTTTAGAATGACTACTCATCACCTACTAGCATACTCCTAAATCTATATATTTTGACTCGAACGTGACTTTAACTCTCACCTTATGGTTGAAGGGTACTAATCCAATATCTTATACAACTATATATATATATATATATATATATATATATATATATATATATATATATATATATATATATATATATATATATATATATAGAGAGAGAGAGAGAGAGAGAGAGGATAATGAATATGTGGCTGTTATATACCTAAGCTTAGGTGTAGAACCACTAAAACATCCTTGTTTTTAACAAAAATAAAACGCTAATGAACTTAATTTGTTCTCCATAGTTGTACACAATTTTCTGTTCCACTCAATTTAACTTGTTTACTTTCTATTTTAATGATCTTTCTTTTGACCACCAACTTCTATATCACTGACACACGTATGTGTAATACTTTTAATCACTCTATTATATGACTGATACAATCCCTTTTCATCTTTGTATAATCAATCATATGATTACTTATATTAAGGAAAATGAAAATGCAAGTTTTTCATAAGAAACCTAATGGATTTTGATGGTTCTACACCTAAGCTTAGGTATATAATAGCCACATATTCACTTTTCCCATATATATATATATATATACATATATATATATATATATATATATATATATATATATATATATATATATATATATATATATATATATATATATATATACATACATACATACTCACACACACATACACAAACATATGCTTGTGAAGTGTGACAACAATTAAATTTTTTCTAGTTCCACCACCGCCTTGATATTAAAGATTTCACATTATGAGAATTAGGCTGCTACATTGTATAGATGCAAGAAAGATAAAAGTTGTAAAAATAAGGATGCTTTGACACCTTGCTATAATAACATACTGGAAATGATACTGAATATAGTAGTCATAAATGTGTAACGAGTCACATCAATTACCTATAAATGGAAAGAAGATTGACATGGTCCAGATATGTCCAAAGAATACGACCTACACCTATAATAAAAATGGTGGAGTTGATTATATTAGGCTTGTAATGTGACACCCGTGTCCCGGAGGGGACTATAGATCAAAAGTAAGAGCGTTTTGACCTTTAGTGTGACCAAATAACGATGTTAAGGTCATTATGAGATAAGAAAAATATAACGATCAAAGCCTAGGAGTCAAAACGGAGCAAAAAGCCGAAAAAAATGACACTTTTAGTGTCGGCACGTCGCGGCGCAACGGGCATGATGGCCGCGACACGACGGCTGTCGGCAGCTCCGTAAATTGCGCAATCTGGTAATCATTGAACGTGAGTCATCGCGACGCGAACCCTTGGTTGGTCGCGACGCGACGGAGGTCCAGAGGCCTATAAATACGAGGCACAAGCCTCTTTTTTTAGGCAGAACACACACCAAACACATATATGATATAGGAGAGTGTTCTGGTAAGGAGTATACGTTGAGAGATGATGGTGAGAAGTAAGGAGCCAGCGGTAGCTAGCGTCGAGGTGCTCGGAGGTTATCAGAAGTCTAGTACGAGAACCGTGCCAGGACTCCGGGAAAGCACCAAACTCAGGTGAGTAATCGCTACCGTATCTCCCTAGTAGTTTATACGTGTTAAACTATAGTAGAAGGGAATTGTTGAATGAAATGCGGAGTAGTACAGTTACGATTTATGTGTTAGTAGTTGTAAAGAAAGTAGGTATGCTACAGACCCGTTTGACGTGTCTGGCCCATGAGAAGCAGTGTATCACGGGATGATACTAAGCAATGTAATTAACTAGTAGTGTAGTGTCCATGCGAAAGGATGTCACATGACATAGAAAAAGATAATGTGTAGATACTGTGTGCCAGCTCCATATGTTGTACCAGTATTGGTCTAGTACGTTAGAGGGGATATGGATATCCCATAAAGCAAACATAGGAAATTGTGTAGACAGTTACCAAATGATGAATTTGGTAATGAGCGATAGTGCCGAGAGAAACCCGGTGCGGAACCGGAGAATATTTTAAGATAGCAAGAACAAATGAGTAGTCAGGGTATGTGATACCGTAAGTGATAACAGGTAGTAAGCAATGAGTTACCATATGATAGTAGTAGGTAACATAGTAGTAAAACATATCACGATTTGTGATACCGAAAATGAGTAACGTCAGACAGTATGGTAACATTACAAGTTACCAAGTAATAGAAGAAAGTACAGACAGTACGGTAGCGTCATAAGCTACGAGATAGTAGAAGAAAAGACATAGTAAGAGTGTACGTGACAGTACAAGAGAAGTGAGTTTCGTCGGGTAGTACGGTAGTTTCACAGTATGACGTAAGAGTAAGGAAATGATCGTATGACGATCAAGTGTAGTAAAATAAGTCTGTGAAACGTGTGTGGCTATTTAGGCCATACTGTGATTCGATTACTCACTAAGCTTTATAGCTTACCCTTTTATTTTATATGGTTTTGCAGGTTTAGGTAACGCTCGGCTTGGATCATGGGACGATCCCTGGTGATATTATATTGTAAAACCTCAAGCTTTGGAGGGCCGGGGCGTTACATGTAAGCATACCACACCCTAGCTAGCTCGATGGTTGACATGGAGCTTGGGGTCACCTTGGGCACACCGTGCCACCCCTAGCTTCGGGCACCGAGTTTTCCACCCCTATTTTTGACCATTGAAACTATATATATATATATATATATATATATATATATATATATATATATATATATATATATATATATATATATATATATATATATATATATATATAATTTTATATTTATATTTTTTAAATTATTTTTAACCGTGTTAAAATATTTAAATTTAAATATAAATAAAAAGTGCTAGGGTGTCTAAAGGGAAACAAGTATGTGGATGTTGATATGGCGCTGATGTGGAGCAATATTGCGGAACTCGCTATTCGGTACTCGTTCGGTCGACCGGGGAGTAGCGAGTACTCGGATTACTCGGAGAGTACTCGGGGAGTACTCGGATTGGATAAATTATATAGAGTTATTTTTAAGGAAATTATATATACGTCAACAATTATATGTTTATTGAATTTCATAACATATTTAGTGGAAAACTCAATAAAAATATACAAGTTCAAATGTTAAACGATTTCTAAAATCAATATTCATTATTTAATATTAGAGTAATCATTTAACCATTAGTCGTTTTTTGTTTCTCTAACAAATTTACATTAAATTTAACAAAATTAAAATCAAAGAATGTTTAATACATACCTAAATATATGATATATGTTAAAATTTTAATTATTAATTTTTTCTAAAAAAGTGAAAATTACCGAGTTTGACCGATTTAGCCGAGTTTGACCGAGTTTGACCAAGTTGTTCCGAGTTAGACCGATTTTTACCGAGTTTGACCGAGTACAACCGACTTTGACCGATTTCTGAGTTGTTTGGCCGAGTTGGCCTAACTCGCCTCAGTAAGAGGCCGAGTCCGAGTACTCGGCCGTGTAATCGTCCGAATTGGCCGAGTTTTACAACACTGATGTGGAGTATGGGCGTGTGAAGTGAGTATGCCTATCAGCCTTAGGTTGGTGGGAGTGGTGCCAAGACCACGACAACCATATCAGCCTTCTTCTCCTCCACCTGGCTTTGCCACCATGTTTGTCAAGCAAGGAGAGTGATGCACTAGAGAGAGAGAGAGAGAGAGAGAGAGAGAGAGAGAGTATGTGTGAGTGGGAAAAAAGACTCAAAATATGGATACTGAGAAAGAAAGGAAAACTTGGCATGTCGAGCACCCGGTGTGGTATTTATTGAGCCATGTCAGTGATATCGAAAACCATGCTGAACCATTCGAGCACTCCCTATAGTGTTAAACGTTCTGCAAAAAAAAGTTAATTGAGAAGCAAGTGTTAAGACATCATTCAATTTCACTATTAAACAATAATAAGGTAATCGTGACCTTGGATAAATAGTCAAATATTTCAAACTTTAAAAGGTAACTTTGACCTTTTAAGATTCAAAATAGCAAAAACGTAAAAGTAAAAGGGGTATCTAGCAATGGTTCCTAAGGCTTCATGGAGTAACAATGGCAAAGGGGGTCGCCAAGCCCCTTGGCGAGCCAAACCCACACGCCAAAGCCACTCCGCCCTAGTTCGCCAGCGGCTCGCCAAGACGAAGTCGCCAAGGGTTTGGCGAGATGCCAAGCCAGGAAAAACTTTCAAGAAATGTCAAAATACCCCCTGAACGGCTAGAAATTTAATTTGGAATCTTTTAAAAATTTTACACTTTTAACTCATATATATTAAAAATAGCCGTTTTTTTTAAATCAGATTTTTAAAACCTATTTCATCCCATATATATATATATATATATATATATATATATATATATATATATATATATATATATATATATATATATATATATATATATATATATATATATATATATATATACAACACACTCTCATTCATTTCACACAACAATCCCTTCCAAAACTCTCTCAAAATGTCTTCAAACAAAAAGAAAGGTTCAAAATCTTCCAAGAAACCCCTTGGCCATCCACCACTCCCTACAAAATGGTGGATGGCCAAAGCCTGCCAATCATTGTCTGGCTCACAAAAACCCCTTGGCCATCTCTTGGCCATTGGCCACCACTTCCTGCAGCCTAAATCACATTAGAGGAGGCCCGAGGCTGTATCTAAGATTAGTATCGGGTACCTTTTGTCACTTTAGAACATGCACCAACTTTTTCCGGTTTTTCCAAATTTTATATTAATTTTTTCAGACCATTATTTTGAGGTTTGAATTCAATATTTTTAGAATTAATTATACATGTAAATATGTATCTTGAGTACTATCCACGACAGAAATGTATATGACCGGGTTTAATTGATTTAGGCTATACGGAATGGGAAAGAAAAATGTCGGCGGCATCCGACTTGGCATGTGTTGCCGGCGGCAAACACTGCTCCTGGGTGCGGTATGGCTTGGGCGGCAAAGCTAAGCGGCAAGGCTTTGCCGCTGTCACTCTCTTCCCTTTTCGTTGGTTTTGAGGTATGTTGAACGTTCAACGGTCATATAGTTTAAAAAAATTAACTTTTTTTTTCAAAATTACTCTATATATATATATATATATATATATATATATATATATACACACACACACACACACACACACACACACACACACACACACACACACACATACATTTGAATACTTTGAGCTTCACATTTTCAAGAATTCTTAGTGTGTTTTGTATCTAAAATGGCTTCAAACAACCCTCAAAACAACCCAAATTTATTTGGGTTCGATCCGTCTTCTCCACCACCGTATCGGTCACAGCTCGAAGCTCCGATTTATTCGTCTAACCCGATGTTGAGTGGTGCACCATTTTATCCGCAATTCGGGATTATGCCACAACAACTTTTCCAACAAACTTTTAATCCCTTTCAACAATCAACCACCATCGAACTTCCAATTCCAGCAATCGCAAAGCCCACCCGAGCAACCACCTACCCAAGCCGAGCAACCACCTACCTAAGATGGGAACGATTTTGGAAGTTGGAAGTTGGTGGTTTGGGGTCCAAAAGAAGCAAAACATCCGAGTCGTGGTCCTATCAAGTTTCTTCGCATGGTCGTGTCGGCATCAACCTTAACGATGACGTTGAAGAAGTGGAATCGTCGCCGCCTCCAAGTCCGATGGATGGAGACAGGGCAAAACGAAAGGGGAAGGCGACTTCATCAACTTCTTCCGCGGGTTCTCAATTGGAACAATTTGACCAAATGCGCGATGAGTTTCAAGGTTTGCGCTCGTCGTTGGATCAACAGTGGCAAGAAAACACCCGACTAGCGGAAATGCAAATGTTTTTGAAAGACGTGAATCACCTTATCTGGGAGAATTATGAAGCGGCGATGACCCTCATAGCGCAAATCCGAGCCAAATATAATTCGTAGTTTTTTAAATTTCAACTTGCGATGTTTTTTATTTCCCCAAAATTATAAACTTTTAATTTCGTAGGTTTATGTAATTTTTCTATTTTAATATAATGAAATGTTATGGTGTGTTTTATTTTTACTTAAAAATGGATTTTAAAATAAAAAAAATGTTGCCAACAACCCCCCTTGACTGCAACAACAATTTGGAACGTTGGCAACGAAATGACGTGGCGCCTACGTGGGGTCAATGCCTCCTAAATATTGGAGGCACCACTCCCTTTAGCCTAAGGCCAACAGCTCTCGACAAAACCTATTACAACTGTTAACATCTTTTTAAATCATATTAGTTGAATCAATTAGTGATCTCGATCCAAACAGCGAAACCAACACTACTCGAATTTTGTTCAGCCAATGTAAGAGTTTGGAATAATTTTTTTTATTTTTTCAATATAAAAATAGTTTTTTTAGAAAAAATATTACATTTTTAAGATTTTATCTGAAAAATCAATGTCATGTTTTTTTCAGAAAAACCATTATATTTATACAAGTTTAAAAAAGACAATCGATAACGAAAAAGTTTTCAAAAAGCATCAATTTTAATAAAAAATAAACATTTTTTCAAAATACAAAGTAATTTATAATAACAGAATACGGTCTGTCAACCATTGTGGTAAATAATGGTTTGATTCTTTTAAAGGTAAAATCGAACTGAAAATTTTGTTTTTTCACTTAATAAGTACCACGTCGATGTGAAAATTTGAATATAAATGTCTCAAACGTGCTTTGGCGCGCTTTTGGTTTTAGTAAAAATAGAACCACTTTTATTCCCAATGATTAGCAAAGTCTATTTCATGGTCGAAAATTACGTTATATTATGAAAATATGTATTTCATAAATAAAATTTGAACAATTTTTTTTTGTTATTAATGATTTTCATAAAACTTTTGGAAATACCATGGCTTTTCAAAGTAAAATAAAATAACATTTTTAGATGAAATGATGAAAATATAGTGATTTCCCTGAAAAAATCTCAGATAAAATTCTTGTAGCTAATTATATTCAAAAATAAATACCCCTAAAACCATCAAATCAAAAAGGTTTTTATTTAAGTTAGTTTTTTAATCAATACACCCCCTGATTTGATTAAATGTTTTGTTTTCGTCTTTTGATGTCTTTTATTATTATTATTATTATTTAAAAAAGTTACACCTTAAATGTCCGACACTGTTATTCTCATCGCTGATAGATATCGTGTTATCGTTATTTTCCTAAGCAATGGTGGTTCTTCAACGTGGTTTCCACTTCGGTATGGCCCGCAAGACATCCCAAATCATGGATATGTCGTTATCGCCCACGTTTACGGTAACTATTATGTGATGGTTGATTTACAAGGAGCGTATCCAATGCCTCCTATTTTGTCCAGACTTGTGCTTGCGTACAGATCAGAACATTCTGTTGAATGAGAAACATTGTATGCTGCTCGAATAAATGTTTATGATCGTTATCCAGATAACGCACCACGCAATTGTAATACCGAACCATTTACTATCTCTGATTAATAAAGACAAACTTTGCTTTAGTATTATTATTTATTTTGTTATTTTTTATACAATCGTACGAATTTGACATAACCGTTTTGATATAATTTTATAAATTATAAACGTCGTTCGTTGTGTCGTAATTACTTAATAAAAAATTATTGTTTTATTGTTATTAAAACGTAAAAATTATCAAAGCTAAATTTATTATTATTGTTTTTCTAATAATATAATATTAATATTAATAATAAAACAAATCAAATATTATTTGTAAAAATAAAAACATTGTATGCTGCTCGAATAAATGTTTATGATCGTTATCCAGATAACGCACCACGCAATTGTAATACCGAACCATTTACTATCTCTGATTAATAAAGACAAACTTTGCTTTAGTATTATTATTTATTTTGTTATTTTTTATACAATCGTACGAATTTGACATAACCGTTTTGATATAATTTTATAAATTATAAACGTCGTTCGTTGTGTCGTAATTACTTAATAAAAAATTATTGTTTTATTGTTATTAAAACGTAAAAATTATCAAAGCTAAATTTATTATTATTGTTTTTCTAATAATATAATATTAATATTAATAATAAAACAAATCAAATATTATTTGTAAAAATAAAAAATAAAAAAAGAAAAGAAAACGATAACAAATAGACAAAATAGTTAAAAAGACAAAAAAAACACAACAAAAAATAAAATTTCAAATCAGGGAGGGTATAAACAGACTATAGGGGGCATTTATAGAATGACTCTTGATGAAATCTTGCTTCTGTCTTTATTTTTATTTTTTATACTTTTATATTTAATATATGAACCTTTGTATTATTTATGATTCGGAGTTTGATTTTGGTTTTGTTGTTGCGCATATGAATACAAGTCTATCAATGAATAATTCTCAGAATTTACTATATGTAACTTATGTTTATTGTTAAGCAGTTTATAATCGCGTACTCAACTGTAGGTTGGACAGTTAATAGCGAGCTATGGCAGTTTATACTCGCGTACCCAATAATCTTTTAGCCTTATGTCTCCAAATGAATTATTGATGCTAAAAAAAGTTCAATAGGCTATATTTATATTATCAATGACACAATGTATTTTTTATAATATTAATTCTAAATAATACTATATCTAATATAAAAATTCTACGTAATATAAAAAAATCATTATATTACCGTTATACTATCGCGAAAACTGTTGTTTCAAATAGCGACAAGTGATCGCTATTTACCGAGTTGAGTGCTATGACATACAAATATTTCATATTTAAGATGATCTTCATTAGACTTTTCAAATAAGGTTAGTAAAATTAAAAAAACCGAGAGTAAACTTTCAAAATAGATTTTTTGTAAAACCGTCATTTTCTAAAATGTTTTAGATACATGAGAAAAATGATTATTCAATATTTTGAATTTAAAAGAGAAGGTTAAAAGGTGAAATAAAGTTTATGAAAATGTGACGTAGACCCTTACCAACCCTGCATCTTTTGTATTATTCAGAATCTGAATCTCTCTCACACACAACACACACACATGGAGTTGCAGCCATGACAGCCTTGTTTCGTGCCAAAGAATTCATATAGAATTCAAAAGCTTAAAGTCATCTTTAACTCTCACGTTCTTCCGACGATCCGCTTGAGACTTCATCTGCTCCCTTGCACTTTCTCCTTTCAACAATTTTCGTATCTGAATTTCTCCCCTAAATCGCTCCGAAGCCGGAACACCAGGTACGTCATTGATCCCCAATTTTTCTTTTTGAATTCTAACCCAAAATTCCTCATCGAACAATTGCACGAATCCTCAATTTTGAAAACTTGGGAGCTTCTTTCTGAGAAATTTTGGTGATCGTATATAAAGTGTTGTTGGATTCCAGTTCTGTTTTTATTTGGTCATAATTGTTCAATTCTGCTAGATAGCTACGACGTTTCTTTTAAAAGTGGTTAGAAATGACGATCAGACTTTGACTTTTAGCCTTTTAGGACTAGTTGGTATGAATCTTCGGAATCAAGATCCTCTAACCGATAACCCCTTTGTTCGGAGGAGGAAAGAGAAAATAAAAAAATAAAAATTGGAATTTGGGGTCAAAGATGCTCATCTTCTTTTACCTTGAACATTGACATGAGTCCGTCATCAAACAGTAAACAGATACTATACACTATATATCGGTAACCGGAAAATTTTGTATACACTATAATAGTTCAATACCCTATTAGTTCCAAAATGAATAAAATAATTTCATTTTTATAGTCTTACTGTAATCATTGGGTGGTTCGACTGCTAGACCACACAGTTGTATTATAATTTTGAAAGTCAGCTAGATTTTACTTGAAAACTCAAAAATGAACCTTTGAACATAGAAATGGTATTTTTTTTATATGGAAGACAATATCAATAGGGTTAACTGCAAAAAAATAGCAATATACTTCCATATCGATAAAATATTATAGTACATTGCTATTTCTTCTTTAATCCATATCGATAAAATATTGCATTACAGTGTTAAATCCCTAAATATTCATGTCATGTGACTGCAGTTGGTTATTGAGCAATGAAGAATCACAAATTCCATTCCGATGACTTTTTAAAGGAATTCTACATTCCGGAGTACATCCTTGTTGCTGGTGGACAAGTTGACGTTCTTTCCGTGGGACCCACCTGCCCGACAATAGTATTTGTCAACTCCAAAAGTGGCGGTCAGTTGGGCAGTGAGCTTCTTGTAACATACCGTTCTGTTCTAAACGAAAACCAGGTATTCTTTATATTTCAGTCAAGAAATATTATATTTAGTAAAGAATTATATTTTTGTTATATCTAACTTTATATTTACTTGCAAAAAGGTTTTTGATTTAGGTGAAGAGGCTCCTGATAAAGTGTTACGCAGACTGTATCTGAATCTAGAAAACCTCAAACTTAATGGAGATGTGTTAGCTACTGAAATAGAGAAGAAATTACGAATAATTGTGAGTTGATTTACAAATTCTTTTTCTTGATATTATGTAAACTGCATATCTGTTTTTTTTTTAATATGAAAATTTTGCTGACGTGGCGGTATTTATTCAGGTTGCAGGGGGAGATGGAACCGCTGGTTGGCTGCTTGGAGTTGTTAGTGATTTGAAATTATCTCATCCACCACCAATAGCAACAGTCCCTCTAGGAACAGGAAATAATCTCCCATTTGCATTTGGTTGGGTAAGAATAAACCATGGTTAAGAACCATGATATTAGGACCAAAACGAAAAAAAAAATAAAAGATTCCGTGCCGTATTTGAAAAAGTGAGATACCATAGGGACGAAAAGTGTAACTTGAAGTTGTGATTTTCAGGGAAAGAAGAATCCGGGAACAAATCGTGAATCTGTTTTAAAATTCTTGGAGCAAGTTATGGAAGGAAAAGAAATGGAGATAGACAGGTATCGGTACCTTTGTTTTTTATTTTCTTTATACATTAGAAAATGTGTTAATATTTATTATTATTATATTTGAATTTTGAAATAATGCAGTTGGCATATTCTTATGAGGATGAAATCCGCTCCAAAAGAAGGGTCTTGTGATCCGATTGCCCCTTTGGAGTTGCCACATTCTTTACATGCATTTAATCGTGTGTCTGATACAGATGAACTTAATGTGGTAAACTATTTTATTATATAACATATTTCCTACAAGTAATAAAAACTTCTTTTTGTTTCAACAAGAGAAAATACATAAAACCACAAAGTACTTTCACCGGTTTTATTGATTTAATTTAACCACTTTCTTTTCTGTAATGAATAAACCATCTTTAACATCACCACCAAAAAAAAAGAATCCAATAATTTTGATTACATATTTACATACAATGTGATCTTTCCATTTATAGTTAAATTGGTTGTTGCATATTTTTGTTGATATATACTTGGTAAATGTTGTCAGTCAGGATACGACACATTTCGTGGAGGATTTTGGAATTATTTCAGCATGGGTAAGTCAACTGTTGACTTTCGTCTTCTAAAATTTATGATAATCACATAATGATCGCTTATATGAAAATTCTAAAAAAAATTTATATTTAGGAATGGATGCTCAAGTATCCTATGCATTTCATTGTGAACGGAAGTTGCATCCTGAAAAATTCAAAAATCAGTTGACTAATCAGGTAAGACGTTTTCTGATTAGGGTACATTACAGAAAAGCACTTGTACTTTCATCGGTTTATCATTTTAGCCACTTAACTATTATTTTTATTATGATAATATTAATAGTTAAGTGAGCATGTGCTTTTTTGTACCTTGTAGGGCACATATGCAAAGATTGGGTGTACTCAAGGATGGTTTGCAGCATCTCTCTTCCATCCTTCCTCAAAGTGAGTTTCATGAAACTGTGCTTTATCATAACAACCTTCTTTCATTCATTTGTTTATTATAATAATCATAGAAAAAAACATTTTCCTAATAAATGCTGTTGACTTTTTTCTTCAATGCAGGAATATTGCCCAGCTTATGAAGGTTAAGGTTATGCAAAGGCATGGCGGATGGAAAGACCTCAAAATACATCATAGGTAATAATAGATAATTATATCTCTTTTGGTGGTATTTTATTTTATCCCTATTATATTTTATGGGTTAAAATAATTGTAATAAATGGCAATGTATTTCCATTGATTTGTTTAGTATATGTTGTTACAACATTATACTTTGTACCTCAAAAAATCTACCTAATTATATCAAATACAAAGCAATTTTCACTGCTATAATTGGGTTTTTTTTTTCAAAGTAAAATGTCTTCACAAGAAAAAAAGATGGAAGTACAATGCTATAAATAGGTAGATTTTTCAATATACAATGCCTTCATAAGAAAAAACTATCGAAAGTACAATGTTGAAACAGAAAGAAATGAAAGTAGGATGCTGTAGTACACAAATAAATGAAAATAAAATGTGGCAATTTTTTTCCCACCCAAAAAGGTGGGACAATGGCTCGCTCTCATATCTTGTCTATGTAAAAAGACACAAATGCCCTCCTCATCTTTATCTTATATAACATCATCCATCTTTGACTTGCAGTATCCGGTCAATTTTATGCCTCAACTTGCCTAGTTTCTCAGGTGGACTAAATCCTTGGGGGACACCAAACCAGAACAAATCTCGTGATGTTAGTATCATTTTCTTCTTTATTTACTATTTTCAGTTTACATGTTGCTATTATCTGTAAAAAAAAAATTTAAGTACATTCCTATTATGGGTAAAGAAATGTAAATGTTGCTATTACAAGTAAAAAGAGTAACGTACGTTGCTATTTTCTGACATATTTCATGATTTGTTACAGAGAGATTTGACACCACCATATGTTGACGATGGGCTTCTTGAGATTGTTGGTTTCAGAGATGCATGGCATGGGCTTGTTCTCCTTGCACCGAAGGGACATGGGACCCGTCTTGCTCAGGTTTAAACTGAATCCAAATTTGATAAATTTGATGCCATTTTTGTTTATTGTTGTCGTCGAAGGTTTTAGGGGTATTGCGAACTCAATTAATTAATTTTTTTTTCTCGCGTTTAGACACACCGAGTGAGATTTGAATTTCACAAGGGTGCGGCCGACTGTACATATATGCGAATGGATGGAGAACCGTGGAAACAACCGCTCCCAGTAGAAGACGACACGACGGTTGTTGAAATCTCGCATCTTGGACGCGTCAAAATGCTCGCAACACAAAATTGCATTTCAAAAAGCGTCAAGGATCCCTCGACTCCGCATTCTCATGAACAAGATGGTGATGACGATAATTATGATAGTGAAAACGAAGACGGAACTTCTACGGGTGAAGAATTTAGAAAGTTTGGTGCAGCGGAAACGTTTAAGATCCCGGAAGATGTGGATATTTCTCGTCTCAGTTAGGTATGTATTTTTCTTTTCTTTTTTTGGAATTGAAAAGGGGTGAAATGCAAGAAATGACAACGTGCTTCCGTTGATTTGTTTACTATCGATTCTACTGTTATTTCTTTCAATTATGGTGTTGTATTTTGAAAAAATCTAACCAATTATAGCAATGTTGTTTATATAGAATTGGTCAATTCATCATCATCATGGTCAATATGAACAGATACCCGATAACAATAAAAATAACGAAAAAAGTGGAAACCAAGATGGAGTCTGAAGAATTTAATAAATTTGGTGCAGCAGAAATTATTAATATTCCGGAAGACATGGAGCTTTCTTAGTTAGGTATGTCTCCTTGTAATTGACCGGGGTACAGGATTATTATTTGACAAATTTGAAGCTTTTCAAACTCTTATGAATATGTAACATGATTACACAAGATTGCCCTTTGTTTGATGCATGTGCTGAATTAGAACTGATTATGAAGCCATGTTTGTACATGATGATTTATCAATTTCTAGTGTTTGTGTATGTGTTTGCATATCCCAAAAACTTTTAAAGTTAGGTCAAAAGTATGGATAAAATACAGAAAAACGTAATGTACTTTTATAATGTTATCGATTTAACTAATTATTTTGTGTACTGTTAAACCTATATGATTTTTTTACAGTTAAAAAATAAAAACATTATTTTCCTGATTATGCGGATTTGAGAATTGGAAGATTACATAATATAATTTATAATGTTATTGTAATAAAAAAATTTCAATTCATATGTGTTAAAAGCTAATTAAGACCAAACGGAGTGCATACCCCGCATGATGCGGGTTCCACGGTGGCAGGACAAACCCGTGCAGATACACGTCTCGGTTGGATGGGTGATCGCGGGCTCCTCCCTCTACGGGTTCTTCAAACCGTGCGATTAAAAAAAGTAACACTTTACCTCCACTCCCACGCCCCCCAAAACGGCTAGCTGAAAAAAAATTGATTTTTTTACAACCTGTCTAATGAATGCTCCTGAAGTAAAAGAACTTTCACGAGGTGGTCATTATTAACCAAGTACGCAATCTTTTAAACCCGAGATTTTTAGCCGACCCGTTGTGGTGACCGGATCATGGGTCAACTGATTCAACCGTCAGGTCAACCCTATTTTCAAAATTTTCATACATTTTATATTTTTCAACATAATTATATATTTATGAAACATAAATAATGTAACTCCACTTTTTTGGTACCATAAAAGTTATTTTGTCGAGTTTCTGTAGATAAATTTACTAAATTTGATGAACTAATGGAAGATTAATTTTACAAGTTTGAGCCTTTAACTCTTTAGCCCAGTTTTTGAAGCCCAAATTTTAATTTTTTGTTTCAAACGTCATGTCAACCCAGTTCCGGGTTACTGGTCCAAGCGGGGTTTTGAGAAACCCGACAGGTTCAATCCGAATCATAAATTGGTAAAAATCTGGTCATAGTTGACCCGTTCTCTTCACCGGGTCACGGTCTGGTCAACCCGGGTTCAGTAACCAAATGTGAACAATTTTAGAAGTTCGTTACCATTCCAAGACTTCTAAGATGTTATGTAGGATATCAAATCAGCATAAACCTTCTATCAACGGTCACAAAGGTATACCATGAACAATTTTAAAAAGTTTATCGGTAAATCAAACACACAAATATGTTCAATGACCAAATATGAATTATTTTAGAAGTTTGTTATCCTTCTAAATTATTATCCAAACTTTAGGTGGATTTGTTTGAAAATGTTGAGATTGTATCAGCTAGTAATAAGCTAGAAACATGAAAAATTACAAAGAAAATATAACAAATTTTGGGTATTGCAATTAAGCAACCCAACTAATTGACTTTAAGATTAAAGTTCCTATTAACGAATTAAAAGAAAGATTGAGAAACAATCCTATTAAAAACAGTGTATTTTTGCTATTGCGTCCTAAACATCAACGAATTTCTAAAAGTCCATAAGACTATACGGTGTGGAGAAGAAAACGTCATCTGCATCCCACGTGGGTGCGTTTTCGGCCGGCTCGTTATGGCGACAACGGTGAGCGGCGATGTTAGAACGACAAATCATCCCCGTTTTCTCTCACTCTCTTCATCCTCTCTAGTATCTCTCCCCATCTCTCTTTCCTCTATTTCTCTCTCTTCTTCCCTCTCTTTTTTTCTATCTTGCCGGCAACAACCAACCATCTCTTTCTTTTACCGTCAGTGAACTTAATTTTGGAGGGGCTTTGGCTTATGTGGAGGTGAGTGTCGGATGCACCACACCCCACAACCTAAGTAGTCAAGATAACCGCATCCAAACACGTGTGTTGCACAACAGTGATACCGAAAGTATCAAAACTGGTCATCAACTCAATAACCGAAGCAAACCAAAGACAATTAGATGTTCCACTACCGTCTGATGAGTCTCTGTATATAAGAGGCCATATCACCATGCAAAAACAAAATGGTCGTGTCTCCTCATGATTATGATACAAAGGACACATAATCGTATCCTCGTTCGCCGCTCACGATTAGCCAAAATTGGTCTTGATAGATACACAATTTGATATTGCCTTCTTATTTACAATTTTAAAAGTTAATATTTTGAAACAATTGTTAATGATTAGATAGCTCATATATTAATATTCTCGTTTAAAGTAGAAATATCACATTTTTCTGAGACAACTCAAATAAAATAATATTCTAATTTGTTAGGACGAAATATATTTTTATTAACTGGGTTGAATGATCTTTTGTGGAAAACATTTGTTAATAGAGAAAATGACTAAAATAGCCTAATCTCATAAGGGTTTTCCTCAAAACAGCACAAATTAAAGGACATTCCTCAAAATAGCCAAGGAAAACACAGTTAGCAGCCACGGGCTGTGTTTTCCTCCCTTGGACTGCGATTTGCTCTATATGGGCTCTATGGGCTGCGTTTTCCTCTAAATGGGCTGCGTTTTCCTATAGATGGGCTGTGTTTTCTTTGGCTACCGGCCTATCAGCCCAAATATATAAATCGGGAAAAAAAGGTCAAATTTTTCGATACCGTAGACGAGAAACGCTCTGAAATGGCTTCGCAAGATTTATCTTCATGGAAACAGGTAAGTCTCAAATTTGATGTTGTCTTTATGTATTAATTATCGTTTTAAGGGTTAGATTAATGAATGTACAAAATATTATGCGTAACGTACAAGTCTTTAATGCATAAAAATATAGGGTTTATGAATTTGAGAGAGGAAAACACAGATCATAGAGAGGAAAACACAGCCAGGGGCCTTATCTGCGAAATCCTCTTGAGGAAAACACAGCCCATGGCATTATCTGTGAAATGCTTAGAGGAAAACACAGATGAAGGCCTCATCTGCGAAATCCTCTTGACGCAGATGAGGGCCTTAGCTGCGTTTTCCTCTTCATTATTTAGCAGTTCATGCCCCAGCTGCTAAATGGTCGTTTTTTTTCACGTTAAAAAAATTCAACTCAATCCGATTTCGTTACTTATAATAAATCTATTGACAAATCAATTTTATTTACATGTTGTTTTGGTTTCAATATTTTGATTTATAATAAGAAATATAATTACATTTACGTCGATTGTAAATGTCTAAACTTTAGGTGGTTTTGTTGGTAAATGTGAAGATTATACCAACTAGCAATGAGCTAGAAACATGAAAAATTACAAAGAAAATACTATCATTGTAAATAAGCAACCCAATTAATTGACTTTCACATTAAAGTTCCTATTAACCAATAAAAAAAATGGAGAAACAACACAATTGAAAATAGTGTACTTCTTTTGCTATTGCGTCCCAAATCAACAAAATCCAAAAATTATTATACATATGGCACATAATCGTATTCATGTCCACCCACATTTAGCCAAATTGCTCTTGATGGGTACACAATCTAATATTACCTTTTTATTTACAATTTTTAGAGTAAATATTTTGGAACAATTGTTACTGATTAGATAGCTTATATAAGAATATTCCCGTTCAAAGTAGAAATATCACATTTTTCTGAAAGAAACTCGAATAAAATGATATTCTAATTTTTTTGGACGGAGATACTTTTATTAACTCGGTTGAATGATCTTTCATAGAACACATTTGTTAATATGATCACATTTTGAGACTCTAGTGATTAACTCGGTTGATGTTAATAGAGAAATTGTATTTGTTTCTAATTTTTGTTTCTAACTTTATTCCTAACCATTTGAAAAGATGACAAATGTAAAGTTTAATAAAATTAATAATATTTTAATCCATTTGTCATCATTTTAAATTATTAGGAATAAAATTAAGAACAAAAATTAGGAACCAATACAATTTCTCTTGATCACATTTTGAGACTCTAGTGGTCAAAGTGAGAAATTTGTAACCTTGTGGCTACTACATGACATATGAGAAAGAAAACACATGTTTCATAAACGTCGTTTTCCTTTGTTACGTCATCACTTGCGCAATGGAAACCCAACTTGGCATATTGCATCCGCCCCTTATTCCATGTTAATTCAAATACACTTAAATAGGATCGCACCTATACATCCCTTTTAATTTTTAGTTTTCTTCAAAATTAATAACATGAGTATAAAAATTTCCTTTAAACTAATAATTAAATGATTTTCACATCTAAAAACCAGCTATTTTGTCGGGTGCAATAATGAGTACTATAGATTAAAACTTTATTTAACATACTAGTTAAAAATAACGGATATTTTTTTAGCTAGTCTGTTCAACATAGTCTTAACCAATGGAACTCACTATTACACTCAACTAACATAAATAGTTTTTAGAGGCGAAAATATTTTAATTTTAGTTGATAACTTATAAGCTAACTACTAGCTCATAAGGTAGATGTTAAAAAATAATGTTTGATAAAAACTAGCTAATAATCTAATTGTTAAAAAATGATGTTTGATAAAAACTAGCTATAAGCTATTTAAAAATTAAAATAACATAAATTGATATGTAAAAAAAAGATCTTATAATTAATTAAGAGTATGTTTGGGAAAATCTTAAAAAAATGTTAGCTTATAAACTATTTTTTGACGTACCAAACATGACAACTAAAACAATTAAAAAAATAAACTAGCTGTAATACGTCAAACATAACATAATACTACGTTGCTTTTGAGTAGATTTAAGATAACCTAAACTATCATAAACTTGTATTCAATAAAAAAGTTTGAATTATAAGAATTATGTGTAAAATAAACGTACACTTTTTTCGAAACATTTTCTTTTGGAGGGAAACATCATAAAAATCAACACCGATATTATTATTCATATAAAAATGTACACATAAACTGTATAGTTTTATAAAACTACATTATTATATTACTTAATTCATTTGATCCAAAACTGTATAAATTAACATGTCACATTATATAATTTTTGGATATATATCCAATGTCTGAAATGTGATATATTGTTAGATTAAAAGGGGTAAACAACACACTTGGCGCATCTTCACAAAAGAGCCCATGGGCGGAACACAAAGCCATAGAGCTGGGAGTCGAAACCAAAACAAAACATAGCGATTCAGAACCGTTAAACCTTAGAGTATTTATGTCCAAATAGTCAATAATGCTTATTCGGGATCTTGAAAAGACCTTACATGTTTTTTTTTTTTTAAATCTGTCAATACTTATAAAATTTTCATGTTAATATATATATATATATATATATATATATATATATATATATATATATATATATATATATGTATGTATGTATGTATGTATGTATGTATGTATGTATGTATGTACGTACGTACGTACGTACGTACGTACGTACGTACGTACGTACGTACGTACGTACGTACGTACGTACGTACGTATGTATGTGTGTATATATATATATATATATATATATATATATATATATATATATATATATATATATAGTTAGTATTAAATACATTTGGTAAGTATTGTGTGAATGTATGACCAATTTTGGGCCATTAGATCAAAAAAATGGAGGGTTATGATCAATAATGGCATGATGGTAATTAAAAGGAAAAAATTAATTTCTTTCTAATTAAAACGGCCAGAAGGGTAAATCAGACTTTTTGGTTTTAATTAGGTGGCGTATTTTAAGGATTTAGGAAGTTGCGTGTTTTTAAGGATGTCAGTTACGTACCATTACAGACTACCGTTCTCAAAAGAATACACTCCCATTCTCAGAGAATGCTAAGTAGAAAAGAACGTACAATTGTTATTTTTTCGTATTCTCTGAGAATGCTATGCATATGTTGTTATTTTTTATTATTCTCCGAGAATGCTAAGTAGAAAAGAATGTACAATTTACGTATTTTTAGTATATTACAACAATGAAAAAATCATGTCTGTATACTATTCTTAAATAATACATGCTTCATTTATATAACTCTTATAATAGAGGCCATACAAATGAATATGGTTTAAGATATGTCTCATTCTTGCACCATATTCATTTGAAACCTCCACCTCTTCATCTTTCAACTAATTATTAAAAACCACTCAAGAGTTTTTTAACTTATATATTATAATTATTAAGTACTTAACCTAATAATAATATAATTTATGAGTATCAAATGAACGGTAGTTGAATAGTCTTTTTTTACTATAAAAGTGGACAATCATTTGAGTAACACACAAATACAAATCACATACAAAGTGAGAAAAAACATATAGAAAGAAGAATGTCAAGGTTTAAAGATATTTGTGTTAGCTTGAGTTTTTTTGTTTGTTTGTTTTTTTTTTTTTTGATATATTTCGAGCCATCTTACGATGATCATCAACCATTATCGACGAAGAAAATGTGTGTGTATGAAACACATTTCACAATGAAATTATTATATTTTACTATATTTTATGCTTATTTTGTAACTCAAACTTAAGCTTATGTAATTAGTTGAGGATTTGGATTCTTATTTGAGATTTTTAGTATTCTTATTTTATCAATTAGAATAGTATACATCTTCATGTAATACAAGCTTTGATATTTTATTATCATGTGTTATGTTTGTAATTTATAAAATAAAATCTTATTTATATATTTGGGTGTTTCGTATTTTGAAAAAACTTTATACATAATTAGTTGAATATATATTATATTTTAGAATTTATATTTCAACGAACATTCAGGAAAATTATCAAAAAAAAAAAAAAACACATGAATGCTTGAAGAGATTATTGAAAAAAAATAAAGCAAGTAGATCAATAAATAATTGTTCTTGCATTTCTAATAAAAATATAATTAATAATTTAATTTGATCGAAATGAATGATTTTACAAAACACGTTGTAAATCATACATATAATCAATACTTAAATTTGATTAAATTGAATAGTTTTTACAAAATACTTAGTTCATCATGTATTATAATTATCTTCTAAGAAATAAAGTTTGTTAATATGTAAGTACATTTTACAATTACATACATATTATAATTATTAATATAGGTATTTTTACTTCAATCACATTTATTTAAAACATTTATAACTTTTCATGTTCTTTTTAATAATAATGTTAACGTTATTTTATAATCAACATATTACGATAAATTATATACTATAGTGATATTATCACTTGAATCTTGGTAATTCATTTTAAATATATATTAGTTTTAATTGTTTAAAAAAGATGATGAAACATGATTTTAATTTTATTGTATATGTAATTTTTAGAATCAAATGTACGTAAAAATATGCTTTTAGTATGTTTATTAAATCAATATACACATTATCATTAGTTTGTAATCGTAGATATTATGACAAAGTTAGATATTATCACATTAATTAATGTATTTTATTTTAGTTAAACATTAGTATTTAGTTGTTTAAGTGTTGACAGTAAAAATATGTTAGTTCATGATCAATAAGTTTTAAAAAATTCCACGGTATAGATTCCAACTATACTATGATTTCTTTTTTTATTTTAACCATTATCCTGAAATTTCTTATTGTTTATTTATTATGATATTATTTAACTAATTATTTCTTTATTTTTTTGATTTTTTTAAAACGAATGCATTGATATAAGATAATTCATTAGTGATACATCAACTTTTCGTTTCTTATATAATTGGTAGTACATAGTAGATAACAATGACTTAGATATTTTTTAACAAAACATATGTATTATTATTTTAACTACATAATTTTGTTCCTGCGCAACGCGCGGGGATTCGCCTAGTAACAATATAAATGATTACTGTAAGAGTTCATACATATCTAACATTTTCTAAGAATACAAAGAAATAACAAAACAACCACCCATTCTCTAAGAATATTGCATCAGATACTCCTTTCCTTTTCACCCATTCTTTAAGAATATTTCATCAGGTACTCCTGTCCTTTTCCTGCCGCCCCTTGGTCTCAAACACCCACCCATTCTCTAAGAATACCGCATAACACACAACCATTCTCAAAGAATACGTCTATGATTCTGCAGAAGAAGTATCAAATTAATCCCCCTTTCAAGACATTCTTTAAGAATTTGTTAGTAAAATATACTACATCCTTTGTGTAATATACAAAATTCTTTAAGAATATTTTAAAAATGTACAATATATGCTACATTTTTTAAGAATATGCAAAAAAAGTATAATATTAACTACATTCTTCAAGAATATGTTTGTCAATATGTGAAATCATCGGAAATATGAGTAAAAGACGAAGATATCCCCCGCTTTGGCTTGAATCAAAGAAGGATAATTAAGAACAAATACGAGTTTCATAATTATTCAAATCTAAGTTTCATAATTATTACTCTATTATTTAAAAGCCGTAATTTTTGGCTTTGTTACATGCGGGTCCTTTTAATTTTGTGACACCCGGGTCCTCCAAAATATCCGGGTCGGTTTTCCACTTCTTAAGGGATCCGACAGCTTCATCTTTTGCGACCGTCCTCTATTCGTCTTCCTTCTTCTCTGGTTGCAGTAGGTGCTTATGCACTGAGTCGAATTTACGTCTTTCCCTACTGATTGTCGGCGTGTTTAAGCGAAATCAAATCGCCATTGATAGGAAAATCTTCAAGCTCACGAATTCTCTGTTCGAGGGATAGGAATGGCGACAGCGGAGATTGCGATGACACCCGCAGATTCATTGGAGAAAGACGAGGGTTGGTCGACGAGGCATACGGCGAAACCAGGTGGAGATCTTATGCAATATTACCTCCAGCATATCCACGATGTTCAGCTTCAGGTTCGCTAGAAGGGTCATAGTCTCAATCGCCTTGAGGCTCAGCGTAACGAGCTAAATTCCCGAGGTAATCTTCTAAAATCCCCAAATTGAAGTTGCATAAAACCCTAGACTCTAAGCTATTCGTATACTAATTTTGGGAATGGACTGCAAATTGACGATGCAGGTTGGGCTATGGATATTTGGAGGTGCGATAAACGTTGATGTTGTAACTGCCGCCATACTTGGATTTTCAGTCCTTTTTATTACCGGAGTTGTCATATGGAAGGAATGTTTAGCAGAATCAGTAGCTTGGGACACCCTTACATGGTTTGCTGCTCTCATAGCCATGGCTGGGTACCTTAACAAATACGGTCTCATCTCCTGGTTCGGTCAAACAGTAGTTAAGGTGCGTGAGTGTGTGACTGTTTCTGTCTACACTTCCCTCATTCACAATCCATCTTCATCATTGATTTTTCTTTTTTGCAGGTTGTTAGTGGGCTAGGGCTTCAATGGCAGGCGTCATTTGGGGCTTGAGTCCCAGCTTCGGTTTGTTTCCTTCCAACTACATAGTTAGATACCTACATGCGGCATTAATAGTTTTCTTATGTCAATTTTTATGATTAATACAAATGGTATTGTTGATCATTGATACTCAGATTTCTTCAACTAGCGGATCCTCATTTTATGTCCTCTTGGTTTTCATTCCCTTGATTTGCGTCTTACAGTGTCAAAAAATTAAAATTTATCAGATTATTTCAATTGTAATGACGGTCCACCTTATTAAAGGGTGGAGATAATAACAATCAAATGGTGTATTGGTTATCAAATGCATCAACTTTGCTATTCTTAATCCAACAAAGTCTAAAGAAGCCACCACCTCGAAGTTGGCGAAATGGAAGAATAGATATGGTATTGACTTTTTTCTTTAACAGCTCAAAGATTTTTAAACTTAATTGATTGATTTTATCTTTTCAGCTTATATTTACATGTTCCATCATATGGTTTTGTAATTATATATTCAGGGTCCTTCTGGTAACCTTGCTGAGGCTGAGAGTGCACATGAGATAGCACAACTTAAATACCCGGCGTTGCTTTTTAAGAAGAGACTAATAGCAAACATAGAGAAAATTTATGGCGTTATTTGTGACAACTTGAACAAAGAGTTGGGACTATTACTTGTCTTATGTATTCAGGTTGTTCAATTTTAATTCATCATCACATATAATAAATCTCATTACATGTTTTAGTGTAACCAAACATTCATCATATTCCGAATTTTAATATAATTTTTAAACTTCAGGCTCCACAAACATCCGAAGGAGTACT
The DNA here is from genome assembly GCA_023525715.1 of Cichorium intybus. Classification (NCBI taxonomy): domain Eukaryota; kingdom Viridiplantae; phylum Streptophyta; class Magnoliopsida; order Asterales; family Asteraceae; genus Cichorium; species Cichorium intybus. The sequence continues at coordinate 40,703,543 of CM042011.1, read as the reverse complement.
AATATCTGGATGTTCCTTTGAAAAAGATTCTCAATCCAATCCTTGGGAAGGCATTGTTGATTGTCTCAAGACTTTTCTCAACACGCTGAAAGAAAATTTTGTAGGTGTGTTATCTAGGGCCTCATGTCTATCCTATTGATGCTACGATATTTGTAAGTGATGTAGTTCTTTTTGTGGAAAAAATTTATTCATTAATTTATACAATATCGATACAATAATTCCAATAGTCAGTTAGTCACTAAAAGTATACAAACTGTGCCTAAAGTTTTGATATTGCATCAAAGTGGACATCAGTTGTTAATGAAGATATTTTTTTGCCCAATTTTGGATGCATTTCAGGTGCCTCGGAAAATCGTCAATTTAGTCAAATATCAACTCCTTTTGTTTGGTTTCTAGATAAAGTTCATGCTCTCACTTTATGTATTGGTAAGCTTGAAACAATTTGTAAATAATAATCAGTTGCTTCAAGAGGTGCTTGATGAAGGTACTAATCTGTTCAAGTTTGATTTTTTACAATGTAGACCTTTTGTTCATTATCATATTTATCATAACATTGTTTCGTTAAAGTGAAGTAAAAAGCTTTGATTGGTGACGGACCCTTCAGTCAAGCTTCTCCAGTGAGACCTTTCTTTTACCCACGTAGTTCGTCGGTCAAACCAACAATTCTCTTCTCAAAGTACCACTTGGCACTCATCATCTTAAAGGTCAGAAATTAAATCCTCATTTTCATCATCCATTTTGAAATGGTTCTTATATTAATAATGTGAAGTGAGACTTCGCACAATAAAAAGAAGGGTTCGTTTTTTCATTGTTTTAAATATTCAACTTTCAACAGGGAATGGTTTCAGTTTTGTACTGAACACTGTAAAAAATAAAAAGCACAGGGACGATTTTTGTAATTTACTCTAAATGTATTCATTCAATCTTATGTTTGTTTTGGTAAAAAAGATAGAATAACACCAGCATGTTGTCCTGCAATTTTTATACTTATCTAATTTTACAGGATAAAAAAGACTTGACGCTGATGCAATGGTTCTTGCAGGCAGAGTAGTAATTCCTATAGATGATTTTGACAAAATAAACGATAAACATCGTGTAGTAATAAATAAAGTTATGGAACAACAAACTGTAACTATTTCAAAAGTTGGTTTTCATGCATCTTTTAATGGTCGATGCAGTGTTGTAGCAGCTCCTAATCTCATCTATGGAACTGTAAGTACATTTTTTGACAAGGGCATTTTTTTCTATTTCAAAATTACCCTTTCTATGGTGGGAATAAAAATGACATCTTTGTCCCATTGACAAATGGGTTCAATGATGGTTATTTGTTATCTGTATGTTATGATTACCTTCATACGAAAGTGTATAAATTAGAAATAGAAAGTCAAAATAAGGGGCATAGTCTAAGAAGCCTCAAGTCCTTTGCAACCATTCTTAAGGATCCGAACAGCAAAAACTAAAGAACCCATCTATTTAGCGGCTAAGAAGTCCTTTACAAAACCTAGACCGCTTACATCTTATGTATCTATTTTACCGGTATCAAACTCAGTTTGTATTTACTTTTCTTGTGATGTTTGAGAAGATTAGGGATCAGTGACTTCAAATTCAAGATACCCATTTGTTAAATTTTCAATAAATGTTTTAAAGATTGTGTTTTGTTGATAGGGTTAGTGGGTTTGTTGATATGGATGATGGGTTTGGTGATGATCATATTTTCAATTTTATTTTAATATAATAATTTAGTAGTTTTGATTATTTTTCAAGTTGTGAAATTCAAGGTTTAGGAGGCCGAATTACTAAATGGGTAACTTATGCAGTAATTCGGGTTCTAATGTGACGATTGTTCATCCCTCTTTCTACATGCTTTCAATTTCATGTTTGTTTAAGTGTGTTTTTGAATTTGATTTTTGAATTTGTTTGAATATAAGCATGGGCAAGTAAATTCACCGAGGGAATTGCTTTATTCTGATTCTTACAATTATGAAGATAAATAATGCATTCATTATAGAAGAACAAATATTAATTAGTTTGGGTTAAAGGAGGAAAAATAGAGAAGAGACAGATTAGCATTACATATTAGAACATGTTGATGTTGTGAACTTGGTAAATTCTATATTCTCAAACTCTGTTCGATATTTTTTTTGACGTATGGGCGTTTCTTTTGACTTGCAAGGTTCCATACTGTAGTCTATACGACCAAGGGTAAACATGGATCAATAAATTAGCCATTGAATTACGCACAGTTCAGATATTTTGAAGGTTACCCTACTTTCTTTTATTAATAAAGAATGTAAATTTATGAACTTTTTTTTTGTAAAGTTTAATCTTGTCTCACATTTTGACAGCTGCAAACCTTTTGTTGACTGCCAATGCTGATGTTAAAGTTGCTGACTTTGGTGTGTCTGCACAATTAAGCGGTACCATTTCTAGAAGAAACGTATTATAGGGTTCTTTTGTATTAGTTTATTAAAAATGTCAAAGTTATTTATATTTTTATTATTATTTTATTTCTTTGGTGACAGCCATTTGTAGGGACACCATTTTGGATGGCACCAAAGTGATTTAGAATTCAAAGGGATATAATGAAAAGGTATATATCACATCTACTCATGTTTTTAAATTCTTCATTTGTTGATTTATCTGCACTTTGGTAACACACGGCAGAGTACGCTTATGTCTTTAGCATTTATTCGGACCCGTGCTCCAGCAATTCCGAACCCGTGCGGAGCACGGGGACCCACTAGTTTAGATATAAATGACGAAAGGAACAAAGAGCATAATATACCTAAAACTGTGAACAAAACATAAAAATATTCAAATAAACTTAAACCTCATACCCACGTTCAACTAACTAAAGCAAAATCATATCACTAATCAAAATAATTTTGCACCAATCAAAATAATTTAGCACCAATCAACCTTGAACAATGCGTATGAGAAACAAAAAAGAAGATTCGAAAACAAAAAAGAATTTTGCACCAATCAAAATAATTTTGCACCAATCAACCGTGGGACTTTTTGGTTTTTTTCCGATTGAACGATGAATTCATTTTTTCTGATTGAACGATTGTGGCGGCTAGGAGATGTTGTGCCCTAACCTGAAATCTGATGCGATTGAACGATTGAACGATTGAACGATTAGCGATTGAGCGACGGAGCAGGGACGGAGTGGAGAAGGCAGAGGAAGAGCGGTGCAGGAACCACAACGTTACTACATGGCTCGTTAATGGCTGCCTACGATCTTCGATCCAAAGGTGTTCGACTGCGTATAATACCAAGAGGGACGTGGGGATCATTAACGATTATAAAGGAGACTTTCCTAGATTATAGGCTTTTAAATTTAGTTAGTTTAATTAAATATTAAATAATTTAATCACAATTCCGAAATTACCCCTACGAATTGATTGGACCAGATTTAGTCCTACAATCACACAATATTTAGAAAATGTATTTGAACACACACACACACACACACACACACACACATATATATATATATATATATATATATATATATATATATATATATATATATATATATATATATATATATATATATATATGCAAAAGTTCAACAAGGAACTAATATAAACCATGATACCAAGTGAATAATCTCATCTACACGATTATACACTTTACGATGGACGTGCATCTACCGGATTACAAAAAACTCACTTCGTTTTTTTCGTTTTTTTAATTTTTAGGGTTTATTTTTTATCGAAAAAAAAATCTGAATATATAGAAATTTATAACTTTTTATCCTCTACAAATACAGATCCATATTGACTAAAAAAATGTTTTTTTTTTCGAAATTTCCGCTAGTTGAGATTCACATGTGAATCTGAACTGTTATTCTGTTCACTGTTGACATTCACAATAACATATGATATTGTCATGTGAATCTGAATAAATTATTCTGTGAATATGAATAGAATTAACTTATGAATCATAGTATATTTATTATAAATGATTAAAATGTTGAATTATTAAAGATGTTCTAAATAAATTAATCATATTTATATTTCAGAGTATATTTAAAATATCATATGATATTGATATGTGAATCTGAGTAAATTATTGTGTGAATGTAAATAATTTATATTGTGAATCAGAGTAAAATCATTAAAATGGTTAAAATATTGAAGTTGTTAAAAAACTTTTAAGTAAATTCTCAATACAATATGATTTTGATATGTGAATATGGATAAGTTTTCGTGTAAATATAAGTAAATCCACTTGTGAATAAAGTATATTATTTATAATTGGTTATAATATTGAAGTAGTAAAAGTTTTAAAAGTAAAATAATTAATCATATTCAAATTTTTACAATTCAGATTCACATTATGAATCCAGACGAGTTATACATATGAAAAAAAAAAAATTTTTATATATCAATATGGATGTCAATTTGTAGAGGACAAAAATTATGAAATTTTGTATATTCAGTTTTTATTTTTGAAAAAGAATAATGTCAAAAAATTAAAAAAACAAAAAAATGAAATGGGTTTTTGTTATAATCCTCTACATGTGCGTTGATGTAACAAATGTACAGCCTATTTTTTAGCCGTTGATGATTTTGATTCCGACGATCGAGATTAATCCCTTGGTACCATTGATGAATAAAGTATATTATTTATAATTGGTTATAATATTGAAGTAGTAAAAGTTTTAAAAGTAAAATAATTAATCATATTCAAATTTTTACAGTTCAGATTCACATTATGATTCCAGACGAGTTATACATATGAAAAAAAAATATTTTTTATATATCAATATGGATGTCAATTTGTAGAGGACAAAAATTATGAAATTTGGTATATTCAGTTTTTATTTTTGAAAAACAATAATGTCAAAAAATTAAAAAAACAAAAAAATGAAATGGGTTTTTGTTATAATCCTCTACATGTGCGTTGATGTAACAAATGTACAGCCTATTTTTTAGCCGTTGATGATTTTGATTCCGACGATCGAGATTAATCCTTTGGTACCATTGATATTTTTAGTCCCTTATTGAACCATATATATATATATATATATATATATATATATATATATATATATATATATATATATATATATATATATATATATATATATATATATATATATATATATATATATATATATATATATATATATATATATATATATATATATATATATATATATGTGTGTGTGTATGTATGTATGTATGTATGTATGTATGTATGTATGTATGTATGTATGTATGTATATATATATATATATATATATATATATATATATATATATATATATATATATATATATATATATATATATATATATATACACACACACGCCACAATTAAATAACAATTAACAATAACCAAATGAAAGAAATATTAAAGTTGGAAACGACTAAATTTTTTTAATTTACTGTAATTTTGTACTGCATTCCTAATCTCAGTTTAAATTTCCGTTAAAATTTATGAAGCCATGACAATTTTTTTGTTTAACAAAGCCATGCTGGCAGCCATGGAGTATAGCCGTAGGAAAAGAAAAGCCTTTAAATTTATTTCTGTAGAAGGCCTTGCGGCCTTGTAGGAAAAGAAAAGCCTATCAACTTATATCTTAGACAATGAGGGCAGAAATAAATACAGTATAGTCGTAGAGAAAAAACTTATATCTTCGACGAATCCTATATAATAAGTTGAAAAATCAGGGGGGACATGACCCTCCCCGGTCGTCACAAGGCTCCGCCTCTGAAAGAGCTTCTAGGCAACAAAAAAAAAAGAGAAATATAAATCACTATTTACACAGTAAATATAACATACATTTTGAAAACGTACTTATTGAATCTTACCTCTTGACAAATATACTAGGATGCGATTTTTCATATAGCTCGTTCCTAGTTTAGACTTAAATAAATAAGGTAGCTTTTTTTATAAAAGCTTAAACTGGAATTGTTTTTGTGTTTTTAATAAATAGTCGTTGTCTAACACAACATGTGAATATACTAGCACTCAAATTTTATAAATCTTATGTACCAATAATTCACTATTGTGATTGTCAGTGATTTTAAGTTGTAACACACACAAAATATACCAAATATGAATTAGAGTAAATTACAGATTTGGTCCCTGTGGTTTGCTTTGAATTGCAGCCTTGGTCATCCTTTGGGATTTCCACGTTGAGGGTCCTCAAACTATCAATTTCGTTTCAATTATGGTCCCTCAGCCGGTTACCGTCTCCCTTACCTCCGTTAATATCCGATCGTGCACATCACGTGAGGGTATATTGGTACTTTCTCATCTGTTCAGAAGATCTATACACTTTGGCGCCTTAAATGCAGGTGATGAGTATCAATCATCTCAACACAGTTTGTTTGGCTCGAAAAAATCTTCGTTGAAAACTTCCTCTCTGTGCGTAAGGTGTTGCAGGTGGTGAAGCTACAATCGGAGCTACAGTGAAGTTCAAAATGTGGAAGATTCGACACACTGAAGATACCGACGATGTTGATGATCTATACGGTACATGCATCTTCTTCGTTTATACAGTTGATTTCTTTGATTTCAGTGGCAAATAAATTTCTTTGATTTCTTTGATTTCAGTGGGAAATAAAAACCTTTTCTACATACAGTTGCACCATGGAGGTTATTTTGTCGAATCACCAACCCGAAGCTACGTAAATGGCAAAATAACATTCATCGATACCGTTGACATCGATGAGTTTTCCATAGTAGAACTGAACCACATTCTGAAAGAGCTAGGGTACAATGATCAGGTTCCTGTATTTTATCATTTTCGGCTTCCTCTAGTTGAGATTAGTTCTGGTCTTGTTCCGTTAATGTGTGATGCCGATGTCAACATATTCGGAAGATATGTTAAACTTTGTTGGGATCATGAGATATTTTGTGAGCATGGACATAGTATACTCCCAACATATGGTAAACCCCCTTTAGCAGATTTCATGGTAGAGCCCGTATTACCCCTGTCCCCTGAATACGTGAGAAAAAGATTAAGCCGTACTTCAGACCTGCATTGTCCTAGAAAATTGTTATTTGATCTAAATATAAATGCTTCTGAAAGTATATCAAACATTGGGGAATCCTCTGTATGTGTTGCGCAACCAATGCTAGACTCAGAACCCATACAAGATAGGTGTATGGACATCATACCTATAGAGTCAGCACCCCCTGCTACAACACAAATAGAGTCAACTGTTGTTGATTGGGATGACAGTATATTTGATGAACCATTACCTGCCTTGGGTTATGAAGGGAATATCGAACAGGATTACCAGGTATTGGAGGACGATGAAATTGGTGTTAACTATGGATTTGGAGTACCACATGAGGATAATGTGGAAAAGACTGTTATGGTAGCAGATGAAGGTGATGAGACAGATGCTGATCGAAGCAGTGATAATGAATTTCCACTCCTTCCAACTGAGTTGTTGAACAGGAATGATGTTGATGTTGACATGGACGCATTCCAAGGGTGCCTCGATCCACTACCTGAAGGTTTACCTTACAACAAATCAGATGATCATAACATGGCAGTTGACATAATTGACAGCAATGCATTTGACATAGAAAGTCGACATGGTAGCTGTAAAGAAGAAATTTTGAGAAACTTACGTAGGTATCCCAAATGTTCTCATGGTCAGTCACATGAGGCTGATTTCAGGTTAGGGGAAAGGTTTGATAACAAATTGCTAGTGAAGGAAGCACTCGCCAATCTTGCAGTATTTTCAAGACGACAACTTTACCTGCAAAAGAATGATCGGTACCGATTAAGAGCAAAATGTAGAGGACCGGTCCCTGTTGGTGGTGTACAATCTGTAACTCATGAAGCAGAAATGAGGGGTAATTTTGTCATTTCAGATGAAAAATGTCCATGGGTCCTCCTCATTTCGAAAGCTAAGGCAGATGAAGACTGGTTAGTTAAGACATATAACGACACACACACTTGTATTAAAACACGCAAAGTAGGACAGTGCACCCAAACATATCTATCGAAGAAGATTTACCAGCAATTGGAAGCGAACCCTAGAATACCCGTTGCAGCTCTCCATAAAGAATTGGAACGAAAGTTCAAGCTACAGCTATCATTCATGAAGGTTTTTAGGGCTAGGGTTCTTGCCCTAAATCATATCAGGGGAGACTTCGAGAGACAGTACACATTACTGCGAGAGTATGTTCTTGAACTTCAAGCAAGAAACCCAGGTACTACAGTTAAAATTGGTGTGGAATCTGAACCTAATTTTAGTGTGCCCACTCGAGTGTTTAAACGAATTTACATTTGTTTGGGACCATTAAAAGAGGGTTTCAAGTATGGAAAGCGGGAGATTTTAGGTTTAGATGGTGCATTCATGAAAGGTCCATACCCAGGACAAGTGTTGAGTTCTGTTGGGTTAGATGGAAACAATGGTATATACCCGTTAGCATATGCCATTGTTGAAGCTGAAACAAAAAGCTCTTGGACATGGTTTTTGGAATGTTTGGGTGAGGATCTCGATATGGGAAAGAATACAAATTTCACTTTCATTAGTGATCGTCAAAAGGTAGTGTTTAATTATAATGTCAAACAACATTTACTAAAATTGATTAACAATTTATGTGTGTGTAGGGTTTGGTTCCTGCACTTGCCAAGGTATTCCCCTCAGCTGAGCATAGGTACTGTGTCAGACATATATTGGACAATATGAAATTGTATTGGAAAGGTAATCCTCTTAAGGAACATCTTTGGAAATGTGCAAGAGCTACAACAATTCCTGAGTTCAACAGAGCAATGGCAGAGTTTCAGAAGTATAACAAACAGGCATACAATTGGTTGCAATGCATACCTGCAAAACATTGGAGTAGGAGCCATTTCACAGGTTCTATTGTAATACATTTAGGGTTCCAAATTTAATTACAACTTGTTATGTGTAAGTAACATGACATTAAAATTGTGGATTATTGTCAAACAGGAAGGGCACACTCAGATGTGCTTTTGAACAACTTGTGTGAAGTCTTCAATGCGAAGATTGTAGATGGCAGAGACATGCCAATTATTTCAGCCCTTGAGTTCATAAGAGAGTACCTGATGAAAAAGATTGTCACAGTCCAGTGATTGATAGCTAAAAGCCCTGGTCCACTCACTCCAACTGCTCAAGCAATCCTTGACAAAAACAAGGATGATGCTACCAAGTGTAAGTGTCTGTACAATGGGAATTGGAAATTCCAAGTGACAGGAGATTATTATGAGCAGTATGTGGTAGACATGGCACAGAAGACTTGTTCTTGTAGACATTGGGACTTGACTGGTATTCCATGTAAACATGCAATTGCTGCACTATGGGACCAGGTCGAGAATGGACAACAAGTTCAACTAGCTGAGGAACTTGTCCATCCTTGTTATTTTTTATCAACTTGGACAAAAATGTATTCATTCACAATTGAACCAATCAATGGACCACAGCTATGGCCTACTTCTGATTGTCCTACTACTTTGGTGCACCCTAAACATAAGAAGCAGGTATCCAGTTATTAATGTGTATCTTATCTGTACATGTCACAATTATTTGGATATATATAATATAAATACATATCTTTTGGGATTTTTTTACAGGTTGGGAGACCCAAAGTGAAATGAAGAAGGAGTGAAGGTGAGTCATCAAGCCAACAAGCTTATGTAAGTCAAAGCAATACTAAGTTGACACGAAAGTACCTTACCATTACATGTGGCAAATGTCACAATCCCGGACATAATGCAAGGTCCTGTAAGGGACAAGGTGGTCCAGCAGAAGCACAAGCAAATCATGATCCAATGAGTTTTCTGTTGAATGGTACAAGACCTACACCAATGACATCAGTGGAAGATCTTGTGGTCTTAAACAGCATGGATTATGGAAGAGATGTTAATGGTATACCAGCAGGAGCTCTTAGAGGTGCTTGAAATTGAAAGATGAGTTGCTGTGTAGCAGGAGTTTGTTCAAGTGATGGAGTAGCATGAGTTTGTTCAGGAGTTTGTTTTATGTATTTTAATTGTAATCGGATAATTAGTAGGTATGTATGTCATGTGTGAATAATGTGTAACTAAACTATGGTGTCATAGTTAGTAGGACATGTTGGATAATTTTGTAAATGTTGACCAATTTTGTTAAGCAGTTGACTGTCAACATCAACTGCTACTATGCAGTCAACATTTGAAATCTGATAGTTAATGTGTGTGTCAAAATTTAACCTTGTAATATCTAATGAGGGTTGTGGACTAATACTATGTTGTGTTTTGATTATGTCTTTTTTAAATTGTTTGATAATGTGTAAGTGTGTATGTGAATTAAAGAATATATATACGAAACTTAAACTGTTGAAATTTTACCAACATATTGTTATACATTAATGTAATATAGCAACATACTATTACAAGTAAAGTGTGGGTGTAGTGTTCAACCTTCGTACAACACAAAGAGCATGACAGTACACATTTGTCAATGAAAACCAAATCTTCACAAACAAATAGCAACCTACTTTGGAATGTCACTTTTATATAGCAACTTAGTTTTATTCCAATAAATACACATGATATTGCATATGGTGAGACAAACAATACTTTTGGAATCAAACATCCAACAACAAATTAATCAAAATAACACAAACTTAACCCTTAACATTTCATAAACATAGATGCATTACATAGTAACCGATTTACAAAACAAAACTTTGTAGTCTAAAAAACAAATTTAAAAACCCACATTTCATACTAACCAAACTTCATCTTACAAACCGGCCATACCCAAAAACCCAAAAAAAAACCCTAACTTTCTACCCCAGAAACTAACCCCCATCGGAGTTACACCTACCTTACTCGAACATCAAGAACATAGTTAGAACAATGAAGAATATCCAAGATACGATCAACCAAACTTTGTACCTCCCCGCAGCTTCCACCTCGGCTTCCAGTCGTGCTATGTCTTCAATCATGATTCTTCTAGCTAACAAAAGACCGGGAATTATCATCAGTACCCTCCGACACATCGGAGGATCTGACCACCCCACGAACCCACATCTAGCACAACGCCAGAAGCGCCTTCCGGGATTTCTGTTGGTCCACGATGTTGCGATGCTAGCTTCGTTGCCGCAGTTGCAAACTACCATTGTCGAAGTCAAGTGCTGCAAGTTTCTTTTCCTTCGTCAGTGAATCGGATCAAGTAGAAAAGAAATGAGATTTTCTTTGCTTACTTATTCAGTTGGGAGCCAGAGGTGAGAAAGTACCAATATACCCTCACGTGATGTGCACGATCGGATATTAACGGAGGTAAGGGAGACGGTAACCGGCTGAGGGACCATAATTGAAACGAAATTGATAGTTTGAGGACCCTCAACGTGGAAATCCCAAAGGATGACCAAGGCTGCAATTCAAAGCAAACCACAGGGACCAAATCTGTAATTTACTCTATGAATTATTAGTGTCTTTGTTTACTAATCAAAACATTGATGGATTTTTGTGAAAAAAAGAAAAGTTGAGGGGTCAACGTTGTCATATTCTAAAATAACGTTAAATACTCTATTATGAATTGATGGGCCATGGGCTTGTTTACTTTTGACCGGCGATGGGCCATGTGGTAGTTGCTTCTTTTTGCGAGTGTGCTATCTCCGCCATTCCTTTACCAAAGTCGGCATCTATAAATAGAACCCACATTGTTCGAGCTTCTAATAATCCAACTGTTCGAATCAATCTTTGAATCAACTCCCGAAGCTTGAAAAATGGCCGAGAAAGAAGGAGAAAAACAAGTGGAAGAAGGGAAAATCCCACTTCTCACCCCATACAAAATGGGTCAATTTGAGCTTTCTCACAGGTTATATACATGTCTTATCTTCTCTCAATTGTCTTTCTTTTTGTAGAGCCTCTACTTTTTCTAAGTGTATGGAGTGGTAATCATCTTTATTGAATTGCCCATGAACTGTTTGATAAAATATCAAAGAGAGCATTTATTTGGGGAAATCGCCGCTCAATTACACCAAATTCTGATATTTCACTTGTAGTTTTCAAACCTGCTTCATTCCCTTTTTAGCAAGTCGCATTTAAGGCACTAGTTAAAATGCTCCATTCTGAGATCCTCCTATTTTTGTTTGGTAGAAAAACGGTAAGGAGATATCAGAATTTTTATCCCTTTTTCTTTATGTTGGATTAAATTGTGATACAATAAATAACAGAAAGACCAAAATAATATTTTTCTTTACGGCGTTGTTGATTACTATATTATTAGTTGAAGTTTAAATTGTTACCTTGTCCTACCTAAATATGCAATTTTCGTTCTATTGAATTCATTGTCTATGTTGTACAGAGTTGTATTGGCGCCTCTAACAAGGCAAAGATCGTACGGGAATGTCCCTCAGCCGCACGCTATTTTATATTATTCACAAAGAACAACAAAAGGCGGTCTTCTTATTACAGAAGCCACTGGAGTTTCCGACACTGCCCAAGGGTATGATTGTCTTTATAATCGATGTCTACAAGAATTGCAATACTTCCTTTTCTTAGCAAACTCCGAACTGATTGTCATTTTGGAGGGTATGTTTGACATTTCACTAAATTAAACGTTTTGTTCTCGATAGACGTAACATCTAATGGGAATTTGGGATGCCTCATAGAGTTGCAACATTTTCCACTTTTTTTTTTTTACCTTTGTCCCATCATTATTACGTAGGGTTAAATGTGGTAAATAAACAATGTACTTCTGTTTATTCGTTTATTATAGCGTCTTACTTCCACTTCTTTCTATTACATCATTTTTCCAAGAAAAAAAAAAATCCAACTATAACAATGTCATCCAAATATAAAGCAATTTTAGAAAATAAAATTTTTAGAAGTGCAATGTTATAACAAAATTGAAGTGAGTAGAATAATGTAATAAAAATATATGGAAATAAGATGCTATAATAAACAAAAAATGAAAGTATGTTGCTATTTCTTGCATCTAGTCCTATTACTTATTATGCCCTTGATCTTGCTTTATAGGACCTCCTTACTTTGTCATAATTGGAGGGTATTTAAGGCATTTAACTAATAGTCAAACAATACGTGCTCGGTTAAAAATTGATTGTTCATGATCGAGGAAATTGTTTTCTTAATAATAAATTTGTTGTTGTTTAAGCCTTAAGGTATCCAGAAACACCGGGGATATGGACAAAGGAACAAGTGGAAGCATGGAAGCCAATTGTGGATGCGGTTCATGCAAAAGGCGGAATCTTTTTCTGTCAAATTTGGCATGTCGGAAGGGTTTCAAATACCGGTTTGTATACCTTCCATTTATTTATGATCAGGTTAAATGCAAGAAATAGCATCCTACTTTCATTTCTTTCTATCACCACATTGTACTTTGAAAAATCTACTCAATTATAGCAATGTCATCCAAATACAAAGCAATCTCCATTGCTATGATTATGTAGAATTTTTCAAAGTATAATGTCTTTATAAGGAAAAAAAATGAAATTACAATGGTATGATTGGTGCTTTTTTTTTTACAATATAATGCCTTCACAAAAAACATAAGAAAATCAATGCTGTAATCCAAAGACATGAAAGTACTTTAGTATTATGAGTAAGGAATCATAACTATGTTGCTATTTCCTGCAATTTATCCTTCCTTAATGTATAGATTTGCAATGGTTACTATGTTGCCTATTAGTTCCATGTGTTTTTAGTTAACCTTTAAAATAATTCATCATCTATTGAATAGGTTTTCAGCCAAATGGGCAAGCCCCCATATCTTCATCAGACAAAGAACTATTTCCTCAATTACGAAGCAATGGAATTGATGTTGCAAAATTTTCACCTCCAAGAAAACTAAGTACAGAGGAGATCCCGCTTGTTGTTAACGATTTCAGAGTTGCTGCAAGGAATGCAATTGAAGCTGGTAAGAATTACCTCAGGCATTATAACCCTATGAAAAACCGAGATAACAACCTAACTTCTTTTAATATAACATATATAGGTTTTGACGGAGTTGAGATCCACGGCGCTCATGGTTACCTAATCGAGCAATTCATGAAAGACCAAGTAAACGACCGGACAGACCAATACGGTGGCTCCTTACAAAACCGTTGCCGATTCGCCCTAGAAATAGTGGAGGCGGTCGTGAATGAGATCGGACCAGACCGAGTCGGGATCCGACTATCCCCGTTCGCGGAGTACATGGAAGCCGCCGACTCGAATCCGGAAGCTTTAGGCCTTTACATGGCGGAATCTTTGAATCAATATAAGATTGCTTATTGCCATATGATAGAACCGAGGATGAAGAAATCGGTGGGGGAGAAAATTGAATGTCCACATACTCTTGTACCGATGAGAAAAGCGTTCGACGGGACTTTTATTTCGGCGGGCGGGTTCGATATGGATGACGGGAATAGTGCGGTAGCGGAGAATCGGACGGATCTTGTTGCTTATGGCCGGTTGTTTTTGGCAAACCCGGATTTGCCGAAACGGTTTGCGCTTAAGGCTCCGCTTAATAAATATAACAGGGAGACGTTTTATACGTTGGATCCGGTTATTGGGTACACGGATTATCCCTTTTTGGAAACCGCATTTTAAATCTGTCAAATTCGCTGGACCTTTCACCTGTGTGTGAAGAAAATGAGGATTATGCCATAAATTTGCTCTGATTAAAGGTAGGCGATCAATTTAAACTAAAATTTTAAAGAAGAGAAAGAAGATATAAAGATATGTGATATCATGCAAATATATTCTAGTGTGTTTCAGAGGTATTTAATTATACTATAAAATTCACAGTTAAATTACCATGCATGTATTCGTCTACGTGTGTATATCAACCATCTATATTCTATAACGCTCTTCTTTGGATGGAAAATTCTAAAATGGAGTTCAACCATGCTTTATTAAAACCTTGTTAAGACATCCAAATAGAAAACAAAACTATCGCCAAAGAAATGAAATTAGTAGACAACTAGTTGCGGATTTGACAAGATGCTTAATAATGTGTTCATCAACTTGGGGTTTGGGACAAATGACACATTTTTCAAAATTGAAAAGAAAAAAATTATCGTCAAGAAAATGATAATGTATTTTTTTTTATTTTTATATTTACTTTTTATCTATAGTACTACATATATAGCATATGACTATACTATGTTAAAATATATATCATCGGTTGATATAAATTGAACACAAATCATAGAACCTAAAACATAGAAAATCATAGTTGAACGATATGACTGAATTCGTGATGTATATCGAGAACAAATTTGTCTGAGATACGTATAAACACTCTTTACTTAAACAAATTTCGCTTATAATATTCGACATCTGTCTCCCATGATAATTGTAGTTAGAATGGTTTCTAAAGACCGTCGAACTTAAGAAAAACGTTTGAAACTTACATTGGATCATCGAAAAAACTGTCATGTCTTTTTCATAGTGTTGAAGAACTTTCAAATAATGGTTCTAATGTCATTGTTTCTTGTCTAGAGATTATGTGTGTTGTATCTTTTTCTTCATCTGCTTCCAACTAGAGTATAAACTCTTATATATACAGACTACATTAACTCTAATCTTAATGACCATAAAAGCAATTAAACAATAGATATTACAAAAAGTAATTATTATGGACATAAATAATAAAGTCTCTAAATGTTATGGAAGTTGAAAATAAAAAAAGAAGCAATTTTTTTCCATTAATTATGTGTAACATTTATATACACTACTAGGAACTACTAATAGGTTTGTTTATTTCATTCAAACATTGATCTTATGCCACCACACATAAAATAGTTCAAACTTCCGAACTCTTTCTATGTGGGATAAGTCTTCAACTTTTTCAACATCTATTTCAAGCACAACACTTTAATGATCAATATCTCATTCACACAAAATCTATGTGGAACATATGACAAATCAAAACAAAGCTATCATGTGGAGTACATAAACCCATCAACTAATTTTGATTTAGAGTTATAACTCAACTTTGTTTTCATGTCCAAAATGGGAATACAATTTCGGGTCCAAAGTGGGAACACAACCCACTTTTCCAACATAATATACACAAAACTTGCACCACATTTACAACAATATTATAGGCAATATACAATGGTAGCGAACCTAATGTATCAAAAGGGTATGTCGTGGTTGTCAATATGGTAAATTACATCTCTTCCGTTTAATAGCTCATCAAATTGAACAACAATTTTGTTCAAGTTGGTTCATCTTTATCTCATGGGACAAATAGAAACAACAAGTTATAGTGGCTATCATTCTACTATGTTACTAGTGAACGACTTTTCTCTATATATCGGGTTATATTTATTGAAAGAAAAGAATAACGCATTTGTTGAGTTTACGAGAAATTGACAATGTTATATAATGAGAGTTTGGCTAGAAGATTGTGTGCTTAAGAAGTGATAACAGTGGAGAATTTATGTCTGATGAGTTATCCAAATATTGTGATGACAATGGAATTCAAAGACATATGACATGTCCCTGTTAGAATACGATAACAAAATAACAACACAGCGGAAACAAAAAGTAAATATCATATTCCACCACGGATCACAAAATGATGCACACTTTTGTAACTATAAACTAAAGATGGATCAATATATACCTTTTAGATCTCAAATCTGATCTTCTTAGGACGTCTAGAGCCTAAAGTAGAACTCCTGTAATGGAATCACAACCAAGACAATGATCCAGTACCTGTTAATGAAGTATAAACCTTTGCTTGAAGTTTTAACACGGCATCCGTCGGGTATTTGAAGAAATCGGCCGTATACCGAGAGTGGGAGGGAGATGGAAGAATTTTAGGTTTTCTACATTAATTACAACTCAAATATAGGGTTGTATTTATAGTGTCTCTCGTCCTTATCTCCTCCCTTATGGATAATGACTATTTGAAATTCAAACTGTTGATAATTTCACTTTAGTCATTTATCGTATTTTAGTTTCTAATTAATATACAATTACTTTGATATATTAATAAACTTAGCCCCTCAAGTTTATTTTTCGATCTCTTTTGGCTAAATCGTCTTTTACGTGTAACCCAAAAGGACTCTACTATTTATAGTAATATTACCAACTTGTAGACCATGGGCATATAACCAACAGTCCTGACACACCCTAACAACATGAGGTCGTTCAAAGAAAGATACAATGCCTAACTTCAACTAGCCTTTCTTGGATATATGATTAGAATCTCCATCAAAAGCTTTTGGCAGAAGGAATTCAATGTAAGTGTCATTTGATAAATCGACTTCCATCATGTATAGGTAAAGAAAATACTTCTTTCTCCTTTCGAAATTGTGTATAATGTTATTCAAAATGTTTATTTTTTTCGAGGTTTTGGCTCCATTTATTATGTTCATATCCCTAAAGGTTGTCGAACTAAGTTAGACCCAAAAGCAAAGAAGTATGTGTTTTTAGTTATGATTCATGCAGAAAATGGTGGAAATGAATAGATCTTGAGAAAAAGAAGTTTTTCACATCACAAGATGTTGTCTTTAACGAGTTATCGTCATGACACTCTACTCGAAAAAATATTTGTCAAAACAGTCTTTGGAGTATGTGATGATCTAACAAATTTGGAGTTGTTCCATCAAACTAATGTGCTAGAAAATAAAAAAGATATGTTGTCTCCAGATCAAAATACTCAAAGTTTCGAAAAGAGTAGTAAGAAGTTCGAAATCAATAGGGTTATAGGGACAAAGGTTAGCCAAGATATCTCAAGGACTATAAAAGTACAATTAAATGAGTGTACGGTGACTCATGCCTTCTTTACTAGAGAACACATAGGGGAAGAATGAACCTGTTATGAAAATGCTAAAAGTTGTGCCTCCTGGAAGACAAGGATGCAATAAGAGATTCAAGCTTTAAAGGTTTAAAAGGAAACAAGTCTTGGGATTTGGTACCGAAACTTAAAGGAGTAAACTGACACATACAAGTGGGTGTATCGGTTGAAGAGGAAGCCAAATAACAACGTCGACAGATATAAAGCACACCTGGTGGCTCGTGGCTTCTCTCAAAGCTATGAATTAGATTATGAAGAAACACATAGTAGCCTGAGGTTTATCATTGTGTAGTAGGACACCCGACCCAATCGTCATTGAAATATTATGTAAGGCCGTGAGAAGGTGACACAAAAATCTGGGTCCCACGAGAAAGGGTGCCACAAATATACCTCAAAATGCATTTGAGAGCATTGAGGTGGGTTCCTGAATGTCATGCATAAAAAGATGAATTTGTTGAACATCATACAAAATATTAGACCTAGTAAATGTTAGATACTGCAGTACACCCGCTAGGCTGCAGTACAAGGCAGGATCCACAATGGGGGGCTCAAGTTATCAAGCTTGGAAAAAGTATATATCGATGTGTAAGAGGGTTTAAAGTTGAACACCTTTGCCCATTCCAAAATCCCAACAACGTATTTACATTGTGACAGAAACATTTCGTTTTTGTCGCAAGATATAGCAATGCCGAGAAAGTAATTGAGCTCACCAAGATCGATCATAGCGAACTTTTTCCCGAGAGGCGGCAATCTACTATAGCCACATGTTTCATAGCAAATTAGCAATCCAAATTATTCAAAACAAAAGGCTTATAACAAAATTTGGGTAACCAACTGCATAATTTGTCCCAAATTAGTCAATGAAGGGTTTTTCCAACACTTAGGTCCGTAACAACTAAAGCCACATTTCTATATCAATTTGTCTTGTTATAGCCGATTCAGTCGATTTTGACGCATATGTAGAAAATTGTTTGCGCATCCATGTGGCTTATACATGACGGACCATGTCAATATATAATGTTTTTATTTTCTACTTTATTGTATTCACTTATGAATAATACAAATAAATCATTTTGTATCTTTTTTTTTATTAAAGAACACTTATTCCTCCAAGGCACAGTCTCCTTAAACATCATTGCATGCACTATACTACACTAGTCGAATGCCCGCACGTTGCGCAGGAAGAAAATTATGTATTTATAGTATAGACAAATACATATTATTCTTATACTATTTTTAAAAAGATTATAAACATATCATCATTATTTTCAATTATTTGATGATAGATATATGTATCAAATTACTGAAAGATAAAAAATTCGTAACATGTATGATGAATAAACACAATCAAATAAAATTAAAAATAATATGATTTAAGAAAAAATAATTGTCTCGAACCATATTATTTTAATAGCATCTACCTACAGATTATGCATGGATATAATTTCTATTTAATTTCAGTTTATTTTTTACTTTTAGGGTTTAGGGTTTAGGGTTTATAAAAACTAATTATTCGGTCAAGTTTCAATTTAAAATATTTAATTTAAACTAAGAGTATTTTTTTCCTCTCACCACGTGCATTTGAAACATCCATTACCTTTCAAATTCCCACTTAATATAATCAATCTATTAATTTAAATTTTTTTACCACATTAATTTGAGATTTTTTTTATCCCATATTGTTTCACATACATATATGATCTTTTCTCTTTCTTTTATATAATACAATTTATTTGCTTTCATTATCCTTAAGCGGCCTTTTTATTTTGTATCAACTAAACCATCATTTATAATGCAATATATGACTCGTTTTCCATGAACATACTGATATGCGATGAAAACACAAAGCTTATTGGCTTTTTGTTTCCTGCCTGTCTGCTACCAATCTCATTCAACCACCATCATGTGTATTATTTCTTTTAAATTCAATTTAATATATATAATCACATAATATATGTAAGTGTTTCCCGCTTATTTTCAATCACTTTTAATTTAATACACAAATATCAAAGTTATTAGCGTAAGGGATAAAACATCATCATCCGTAATATATGTAAAGCTCAACTTCATTAAAATAAAATAATAGAACTTTAATTTATATATTCCATTGAAGTTTAATATTTGGAAACGTTTTTGACAATACAAAATGACTAATGGTTTATGTAACTGTTTCAACTCTGAGGGAGACTTTTATTCATATAATAAAAAGTTTTTTAAGTTGATTTATCATGACGATATGGGTTCAAACTATCCTTCACATTGTGTTATTTTATATCATTTTCTCATCCCATATCGCTTAAGAAACACAATTGAATGGAAATCAAACATCTATAAGTAAATAGATTAATACACATCTCATCCCACATTGCTTAAGAAACAAATTTTAAGGGAAAGCAAGCTCTATAAGTAAAGAGTTTAAAACCATTTCTCTCATATCTTTGTTCTTCTATGTATTTGATTGTAACCACCTTAAGCATCGGGTGCAACATTTCATAGACTATTGGTTCCATTTTAGGTTCGATTTCATAAAATTTGGATGGGTGCGTACCAGCGCCCTTTTATTTTATTTTTTTAAAAATATTCAAACGAATGTGGTACATGATAACAATGCATATTAAATCATGTTTAATAAAAGAATTCTATTATAAGATTTAGATAAATATTCATAGATATATATGTTTGAACTTTAAAAATGTTCGAACATTTACGATTCAATTTTTTTATATATACCTTATTAAATCGAAAAATTGCTTGCAACGTTGTCATCATCAAATTGAAATATGATACACAATATACGATGAACTTACACCCCAATCGGGTTTTAATAGTTTTTAACTCATTTTAATATTCATAATTTTAGTTTCAATACTTTTGAAAGCTAAAACAAAATAGTAGAGTTCTTTGAAACTTTGAGCCAAAAATAGGTTTTTACGATAAATTGACCCGTAATCAACAATATACTTTGAAAATCATGTTATGATCAAGATATAATGATAAGAGAACCGATGTGTGAAGCAATGCGACACAATTAAAAAAACATCAAATTAATATGGCAAAAGGTAAATAGTTTATCTTGAAACATTGTTTTCATTACTTTTTTTTTTTGTAATAGACACACACATGTAATGGTTCAATTTAAGTTGTTTGATAAATACTGGAATGTTCGCTACTGAAATTTTTTTATGTATATACATCGCGGTGAATCTAAAAAAGTAAGCACATTTATCACATATTTACTACAACATACTTTAAACGTGTAACACAATAAATTTTTAAAAGTTTTTAGTAATATCCGTCTTTATTTTTGAGATCTAATAGTTTTGAAATCCAAAACCAAATAGTAGAATCATTTAAAACTTTGACAAATTTTGATAAAATGACCACTAACAAATAATAGTTGAAAGTGATAACTCATACTATGATCAAGATTGATGGATCATGGATGCAAATAAATGATATTATATAAGCAAAAGTGGAAATGAGATATATATGTGTTGAGAAATGTGGGACAAAGAAAAACTATTCAAATTAGTAAGCATTATAAAAAGATATTTGAAAAGTCATTGGAAATATGAAAGGACATGAGAGTTTCAAATGAATGTGGTGCTTTGAAATATGCCTCTATTATAAGATATATAGATATGAAGCGTTTGGTATCACTTTTACAACATTTGTATGGGCGATGTTATTTCCCCCGAGTTGGTTTCTGGTTGTCCATGATTTGATTGTGTCGTTATGCTGTCTATGATGGTAATGGAAGTAATATACTACTAATATAAAACACTTGATTAAGACCGATAGTAAAACAAGTTGGGGTTAGCCCATTTGGCTAACAAGGTGATTACTAACAAGGAGGTCATGAGTTCAAACCCTGACACTAACATAACAAGGAGTAGTTTAGGAGTAGGAGTAGGATAGATTTGCCGTTCAAAAAAAAAAAAAAAAAAAAAAAGACCGATAGTAAAGTCTAGTGGCCAAAGTGATAAATTTGGAACTTTGAGTCTACTACACGAAATATAAGAAAGACACACGTGATTGACAAACGTCGTTTTACGTCATCACCTGCGCAATGGAAACCCAACTTAGCAGATTGCGTCTGCCGTTATTCCACATTAATTCAAAACACCCTTAAATATGAATATATGATCACACTATGCAACCCTTTTAAATTTTACAATCAATAACAAGTCTATAGATTTTATTTAAAACTAAACTTTAAATGATTTTCCTCTAAAAACCAATTATTTGCTCGGGTGCAGTACTGAATTCTATAGATTATTACTAGTGTACATTGCTTTTGTATAGATTCGGATAACCTAAATTATTTTAAAATTGTATTCATTTAAAGTTTGAATTATAAGAACACTGCATAAATTCAAGTAAACTTTTTTCAAATCGTTTTTAAGAACATAATAAGATTTTGACATTTAAAATCAACAGTGATTTTATTATTTATATAAAAAATTACAAACAATGTACAATTATTTATCATATATAAACATATGATTTCACACTTTTAATTTGATAAACTGTATTGCTTATTCACCTGATCCAAAACTATATAATTTAACATGTCATGTTATATTATTTTTTGAATACTGATCAAATGTTTAAAATGTAATATATTTGTGAAATTAAAAGGCGTTACACAACATACTTGGACGGCTTCGTCAACCAAGCCCGTGACAAAAAAAAAAGAGATATAAATCACAATATTTACAAGGTAAATATAATGTACGATCTAAAAACTCAATTATCAATTTTTACCTCTTGACAAGTATGTTAGGATGTGATTTTTCGTTTATTTAAAATAACATGTGAATATAGTATATAGGGAAAATGTCATAAAAGGGTAACGAATAAGACCAGTTTTGCTCTTTAGGTCATTAAACTTCTAATTTGACGTAAATGACCAACAAATTTTTTGGTTTTGGTTACGTAAACCACTGGTCGAGTTTTTAACCGGGTATCACCGGTTTGTTGCCTACGTGGATTCCACATCATGTGCACATGATTAAAGATTTGAAATATAAAAACCCTTACTCGTCAAATTAAAGATTTGAAATATAAAAACCCTTACTGGTCAACATACACTTGAATTCTACCATTTTCATGTCCTTTATCAACAAAATCTGCATAGTCTTCCTCATTCTTTAACATACGTAAACCCTTGGTTAATGAGCTTTTGGGATAACAGAAGTAAACATTTTTGCATCTATCTCCAGTCAACTTTTTAAGAACACTTTGAAACTCATCTAACTCCATAGCTGCAATGTCAAGATCACTCAAAGAGATAGTCACTCCATCACGGTATGTTAACGGTTTGGGAACAAACACACCTGCATAGTGCACATCCACAATTGGGAACCCATCTTGATTTGAATACATTCTGAAATAAAAAATGAGGAACTGATTAAGGTTGAATCGATGCAAATCCAACAGTCCGAAAATCCACATAATCAATCGATTTCTGAAACCACATTATATACATAATCAATTGGTTAAAGATCAATTTCTGATACCAACAGTCCGAATTTCTGATACCAACAGTCAATGCGTAAATGAAAAAACGAACCCTAAAACTGAAAACGCAGGTATACTCTAAATGAAATACCGAACCCTAACCCCAAAATCGACATAATCAAGGGGTTAAAGATCGATTTCTGATATATATAATAGAATTCGAAAATGTAGGTATACTCTAATTCGAAAACGAATACGTAAACCACTAACCTTTTCAAAAATGCAGGTATAGTCTATTTCGATCGGGTATTACTCCACGAATCGAGTTCGTTTCAGTTTAGTTCACAACGATCTCCGGCGAATCGAGTACAGTCGTGAGCTTCGTTCGTTTCAGTTCACTAAGTTTTTGGTTTTCAAAATGACGAGGTTTAATTTCAGTTCACTAAGTTTTGGGTACTTATTTGGTACCCATGGCTTTAATCGGGTACTTAATGAGCTGGAGTCCACGTACGCTTTTAACCGGTGATATCCGGTTAAATACGCTTCTAATGGTGTAAATGAAGGCAAAGTAAAACGTTAATGGGTAATTAATACCAAATAAAACTTTGATAACCTAAAGAGCAAAATTGGTGTTATTAGTTACCTTTTTATGACATTTTCCCTAATATATACTAGCACTAAAAATTTACAAATAATGTGTACCAAAATAGTTCACTATTGTGATAATTAGTGATTTTAACCAGCACAAAATATACCAATTCTGAATTATTTTAGTGACTTTGTTTACTAATCAAAACACTGATAGATTTTGTGAAAAATACGAAAGTTAAGGGGTCAAAGTTGTCATATTTCAAAATAACGTTAAATAGTCTATGGTTGACCATGAGATTGTTTACGTTTGTTCGGCGATGGGCCATGAGAATATGAGATACAGCGAGTATGCTGTCTCCGCGTCCGCCATTCGTTTACCAATGTTGGCATCTATAAGAAGAACCCATCTAGTACAAGCTTTTGATATACCAATTGTTCAAATCAACATTTGAATCAACTCCCAAAAGCTTCAAAAATGACCAAAAAAGGAGAAAAACAAGTGGAAGAAGGAAAAACCCCTCTTATTACCCCCTACAGAATGGGTAAATTTGAGCTTTCTCACAGGTTTTATACATGTTTCCTCTTCTCTCGTTTGCCTTTCTTTTGTAATTCATCTACTTTTTAGAAGTGTATGGCGTGGTAATCATTTATATTGAATTGCCAATCAACTGTTTGATAAAACGCCAAAGAGAGCATTTATTTGTTTTAGTTTACCAAATTCTGATACTTCACTTGTAGTTTTTAAATCCCCTTTCTATGTTATACAGAGTTGTATTGGCACCTCTAACAAGGCAAAGATCCTACGGTAATGTCCCTCAGCCACACGCTATTTTATATTATTCACAAAGAACAACAAAAGGAGGTCTTCTTATTTCAGAAGCCACTGGAGTTTCCGACACTGCCCAAGGGTATAATGGTCTTTATCTTCAATGTCTACAACAATACCACGTCATCATTGTTTTTTAAATAATGCATTTCTTGTTGTTTAAGGTATCCAGAAACGCCGGGTATATGGACAAAGGAACAAGTAGAAGCATGGAAACCAATTGTGGATGCTGTTCATGCAAAAGGCGGTATCTTTTTCTGTCAAATTTGGCATGTCGGAAGGGTTTCGAATACCGGTTTGTATACCTGTCCTTTAATTTAATTTTAGGTTAAATGCAAGAAATAACAACGCACTTTAATTGATTTGCTTATTATAGCATGCTACTTTCATGCTTTCTATCACCACATTGAAAAATCTACTCAATTATAACAATGTCATCCGAATACAAAGCAATCTCTATTGCTGTTATTATGTAGAATTTTTCAAAGTATTAGTCTTAATAAGGAAAAAAATTGAAATTGTAATGCTATAATTGGGTAATTCTTTTTTAATTAGAAAACATTTGAAAGTACAATATATGAAAGTACATTACTATTACGAGTAAGGAATCACACTTCAATTTATCCTTAATGTATAGATTTGCAAAGGTTACTCTGTCGTCTATTAGTTCCATGTGCTTTTAGTTAAACTTTTAGATAATTCATCATCTACTGAACAGGTTTTCAACCAAATGGGCAAGCCCCGATATCTTCTTCAGAAAAAGAACTAGGCATTGATGTTGCACAATTTTCACCTCCACGAAAGCTAAGTACAGAGGAGATTCCGCTTGTTGTTAATGATTTCAGAGTTGCTGCAAGGAATGCAATTGAAGCTGGTAAGAATTACCTCAAGCGTTATGATCCTATGAAAACCGAGGTGATAACCCTAACTTCTTTTAATATAACATATATAGGTTTTGACGGAGTTGAGATCCACGGCGCTCATGGTTACCTAATCGAACAATTCCTGAAAGACCAAGTAAACGACCGGACAGACCATTACGGAGGCTCTTTACAAAACCGTTGCCGATTCGCCCTAGAAATAGTCGAAGCGGTCGTGAACGAGATCGGACCAGACCGAGTCGGGATCCGACTATCGCCGTTCGCGGAGTACATGGAAGCCACCGACTCGAATCCGGAAGCTTTAGGTCTTTACATGGCGGAATCTTTGAATCAATACAAGATTGTTTATTGCCATATGGTGGAACCGAGGATGCAGAAATCGTTGGGGGAAAAAATTGAAACTCCACATAGTCTTGTACCAATGAGAAAAGCGTTCGACGGAGCTTTTATTTCGGCGGGCGGGTATGATATGGACGACGGGAATAGTGCGGTGGCGGAGAATCGGACGGATCTTGTTGCTTATGGTCGGTTGTTTTTGGCGAATCCGGATTTGCCGAAACGGTTTGCGCTTAAGGCTCCGCTTAATAAATATAACAGGGAGACGTTTTATATGCTGGATCCGGTTATTGGGTACACGGATTATCCGTTTCTGGAAACCTCATTGTAACTCGTTATAGTCGGTAGACATGTGTGTGAAAGAATATCAACTTTTGTATAAGATGTTTGATTCAGGTTGTTAAACTTCTATTTCGTACTATAAATACTTGATTATTAGATGATTGATCCCTTGGTTGTAGGAATGATTTATGCCGAAAAATTTGAAGTTGATATTTTGAAATCTGTTGAGAGTTACATATTGGTATTGATAACAGATATTGAAATATGTTGTAAGGCCGTGAGAATGTGACACAAAAATTTGGGTCCTGTGATAAAGGATGCCACGAATAATCGAATATATCTCAAAATGCATTTGAGAGCAGTGAGGTGCGATTCCCGAGGATCATACATGAAAAGATAAATATGTTGCATATAATATGAAATGTTAGGTCTAGTGAATATTAGATATTGCAATATACCAGGCATGGTAGAAGGTAGGATCGACAATGGGAGGACCTAAGTTATCAAGCCTGGCAAAAGTCTCGTCGGTGTGAGAAAGGGTTTGCAATTAAACATCTTTTCCCATTCCAAAATCTCAATGAGATATTTCTGCTATGATAAAACATTCCATTTTGGTTACGAGATGCAACAACGCCAAAGAAGTAATTGAGCTCACCAAGATCCGTCATAACAAACTTTTCCTCGATTCAAACAATGAAGCAAGGAAGAGTAATACCGACTATGAAAGAACCCAAATCAAACAATGAAGTAAGCAAAGTGATGAAACCAAGCTCGAGGAGCACATTTTAGGTCTTAGAGGGACCGTTATAAGAGGAAAACATAGTTGGAAAACTCCCGAAAACCTAGTGGTTGATGCATGTAAGCTATCTCTTGAAGATGACCGTACAAGAAGACATTTTTTTACATTAAGTTGGTGGACGACTAATGATGTGAAACTACAAGACTAAGAACCGTACGAATAGTTATTGTTTGAAAACTGGGCTGAAAGTCTCGTCACAGTCGATGCCTAGTCTTTGACGTTTTCCATTAACAATTAACTAAGCTTTGTAACAAGCTAAAGAGCTATCAGAATTATGTTTCGTTTTGAAAAGATAAATACAATTAACAATATTGGCCTCTATAGAATGAGGAACATATACCCAATTATTAGTAATAACTAATAAGTACATTAAACTCATCTTTCATTGCATTAAACCAATGAGGATAATTAAATGTTTAAGAATAAAAATGAGGAACCGGGAAGGTTCTATTGTAACGACCGTTTTCCAAAGAAAAAAAAAATGATGAATAGTAACTCCGGCGTGAATAGTGCTCCGGCGTGAATAGTAACTACGGTGTGAATAGTAACCGAGAGATGACGTAAGCGCTTACCTCGTGATGACATCGACGATGATGTCGTGATGACGTCATGATGACGTCGTGAATAGTGTCGCTGATGTCGTGATGACGTCGTGAATAGTGTTTTTGAGCCCTATAAATAGAGGCCCAACCTCTTCATTTCAAACCACAACAAACACCAAACAACCTTACGATATCAAGGAGTGTTCTGGTGAGGAAAATAGGTCGGGAGGAGTTAGGAGCGAGCGGTAGCTGGTAACGAGGTGCTCGGGAAGTGTTGGAAGAGCGGAACGGGAAACGTGCCAAGGCTTTGCGAAAACGCCAACCTTAAGTGAGTAATCACTATCGTATTTCTTTAGTAGTTTATAAGTGTTAAACTATAATATGTAGAGGTTATACCATTCGTAATTCCAAAAATAATACCGAGTGATTTACTTACGAGGATGGTGTCTAGGCCGATTACTTGGGATCTGGTTGTTGGATTTTCCGAAAGGCTAAAATGCTGAAAGGATCCTGCCACCCCAACTAATCTTCTACCTGGCTATCCTTTACTTGATAAATCACGAGGTATCATGTTGGAATTATGGAAGGGTCTAGTGAAGCAACTATGGTATAGTTAAGGAGTAAAGAGTGATAAATGTCTTACGGTGTTAACAGTTAAAGAGGGAATACGAAGCAGAGATAAACGCTGTAGCCGACTATAATCAGGTGAGTTTCTCACTACATTGTGTAGACGTTATATGTGCTTTACTTTAGTTTTGTGTGCTTATAAGATGTTCGTGGATAGTACCAAGCTGTGTGTATTTTATTGATATTATATCTTCTTGTTATAGTTGTAAGGGTTGGTGTATGGTGTGTGGTTAGTACTAGACGTGTCTAGGTCTAGTATGTAGATAATACGGGGTCGACGAACCGTACTGAGTAATATAGAGATACGAGCAAAATACACTAAGCAGATACGTATGACTCGACGTACATGGTATGCGCGGCTCTAAGTGTTGAGCAGGGGAAATAGATTTACTGAGCGGATACGTATAGGAGGATATAATCCAATATACTGAGTAGAGCAGATTATGTGACGTGTGGTGGTATTTTTCCTGTTAAGGGTAAAGTATGTATAGCTGATATGCTGTGTAGTTGTTGGAACTCACTAAGCCGTGTGCTTATCCTTTCCCTTTTAAATTACCATTTCAGGTTGTACAGGTGGAAATGACGGCCAGGCATGACGAGTACACACTGATGCTGCTTAATTGGGGATTCATACGGTGAATTGATGTTTAAAATGATTTCTAAATATCTTCAAAATGTTAATTATTGAATAAATTGATATTTATTTAAATGAAGATGTTTTATTAAAAACCGGGTGTTACAAGTTGGTATCAGAGCCAAGGCTTGAGTGAATCAGACTCACTTGATGAGTTTTGATCTCAAGCGTGAGACTTAAAAGTTTTCTTTGGAAATATTTTTACAAGAAATTATAAGTTGTTTTTCAAGTAAGGGGTTAAATGAATGTTGTTGCAAAGACGCAGTGTGTACCGTCAGCCGACGTCAGTGGGGAAAAGGTTAAGTGCTTAGTCTTTGTTGCTATTTCTGTAATATATGTGTGCTTAAATGCCATTAAAGTGTAGGCAGTAGGAACTAAATAGTCCTAGAATTTTTGAGTTGGCCAAGTTGCATGTTCCTTGATAAGTGATAGACATAAGGTAAATCCTTTTATGTGAAAAAAATTTCTACGACTATGTTCGTAAAACAACCTGGGGTATAGGTGGTAAAATTATCGTGAGAAGTGAATTGGGGACTTTTGGACAAGTTCTGAAACGAACGAGGGTAGGTGTGGAAGATAGTAGTAGAGCTCCTACTATTGAAAGCACAGGATCCGCGTTCGAATCGGGAGTTGGCCGTAAGGAATCCACTACACTGAGGGTATAACTAATTGGTGTATATGCTGATAAACTGTATTTGTCCATTCTATTTGTTGGCAATCATAGAGTTTATTGGGATCAATTAGGACGCTGGAGATTGAGAATCTAGTGACGTTTCATTTCTTAATAATTAAGTAATGAACAGTTGATGTGACTATAGTAGATGAGTTGTGCAAAAGTGACACGTTAAGTCTCTTCGTTATTAAGAAAAGCACAGATAGTGGATGATAAAAAGAAGATGTTGATTGCTAGAATAGTCGATTTTGATTGACTATAAATAAACGTAATGTTATTTAGAGAAGAGCATAAGTCGCAAATTTTATTTCCAGATATGGAGATATATGTGAGGCTTCCAGGTCATCTACAGTTGCTGGTTAACAAGTTCTATATACGAAGTGTGTCAGATGACTGTAGTACGATAATGATGAAGGCTGAGGAGGTATGTGAGCGTATCAGCAGAAATTGGGATCCAGTAACTGGATGGCATAATTTGGAAGAAGACATACGTGAACTAAAGCAGTATATAGATGTGAAAAATATACGTACAGATATACGTGTATATGCTAGAAACATAAGGTTTTATACGTGGTGTCGTATGTTTGCAGAATTAGAGTTTTATCCATTCCCGTACAAGAAAAGTACATGTATACGGGATGGACATATAATAACAACACGTGAGAGTGCAGATGACATAGTGGTGTGGCGTAAGGGTATTCATGTATGTAGTGCATACTATGAACGGATGTATCATAATAGGCTAGATGTGGCCTATCAGTGTATCATGTACTTAAAATCTGTTAGTATATGAAAATAATGAGTTGAGAAAATATTGCTAACTGACCAAGATAACTATCTTGTTAGCATATGTGTGTTGGGTAATAGACTAAGTGAATACCTCTTAAGTAGGTAACTCGTAGGCAAGTAACCGTGGATAAACTGTGTCGGTAGCTGGTTGAATATCTACTTGATATTAGCTGTACGGACGAATACGCGAGTATTAAGTTGTGATAACCATGGATATGGTATCCTATGGTAGGTGGAGATGTTGTAGTTGTATGTGGAGGCTGAGCTGATATGAGGATTCTTGGTGTCATGTGGTTGGTTGCAGAGCTGTGCAGTCGTATGTGTGTTAACCGTTAAGCCTTTAGAGCGAAAAGCTGTTTATTCTGTGGGGCCACTTATACTTGTAGTTGGGACCACTAATTAGGTGGGGCTACTAGTATTGTGGTTGGGACCACTTATGCTATGGGGCTACTTGTACTTGTGGTTGTGACCACTTATTTAGTGGGGCCACATTTGGTAAGACCACATATGTGTTGTGGATCTTATGAGCAGTAATTGTGGTGGGACCACATACAAGTGTTGTGATGGCTTTATTGGCTGGCAGTTCTAACACACATACAGTTGGGTGTTTGGTAAATAGCTGAGCTGTTGAGGTTGTGAAGAGCAGGGGTTGTGATATGATGTGGTGAACATGTAATTATGATTATACGATGCATAACAAGTACCTTGCATCCATGATGTCAGTATTGAGATTACATAACGAGTACTTATTAGTCTCAATAGATTGGCCTAGTTGATTAGAGGTGGTTAATGTGCCAGTATTGTAATACCCTTTGGGTTTACTAATACAACCGTATTGTGTTGAAATAGAGAATGATTGAGTGGAAGAATAAGTGTATGTCAACGTTGGAGATTCCGAGGACGGAATCTTATAAAGGGGGGGAGAACTTGTAACGACCGTTTTCCAAAAAAAAAAAAAAAAAAAAAAATAGTAACTCCGGCGTGAATAGTAACTCCGGCGTGAATAGTAACTCCGGCGTGAATAGTGCTCCGGCGTGAATAGTAACTACGGTGTGAATAGTAACCGAGAGATGACGTAAGCGCTTACCTCGTGATGACATCGACGATGATGTCGTGATGACGTCATGATGACGTCGTGAATAGTGTCGCTGATGTCGTGATGACGTCGTGATGACGTCGTGAATAGTGTTTTTGAGCCCTATAAATAGAGGCCCAACCTCTTCATTTCAAACCACAACAAACACCAAACAACCTTACGATATCAAGGAGTGTTCTGGTGAGGAAAATAGGTCGGGAGGAGTTAGGAGCGAGCGGTAGCTGGTAACGAGGTGCTCGGGAAGTGTTGGAAGAGCGGAACGGGAAACGTGCCAAGGCTTTGCGAAAACGCCAACCTTAAGTGAGTAATCACTATCGTATTTCTTTAGTAGTTTATAAGTGTTAAACTATAATATGTAGAGGTTATACCATTCGTAATTCCAAAAATAATACCGAGTGATTTACTTACGAGGATGGTGTCTAGGCCGATTACTTGGGATCTGGTTGTTGGATTTTCCGAAAGGCTAAAATGCTGAAAGGATCCTGCCACCCCAACTAATCTTCTACCTGGCTATCCTTTACTTGATAAATCACGAGGTATCATGTTGGAATTATGGAAGGGTCTAGTGAAGCAACTATGATATAGTTAAGGAGTAAAGAGTGATAAATGTCTTACGGTGTTAACAGTTAAAGAGGGAATACGAAGCAGAGATAAACGCTGTAGCCGACTATAATCAGGTGAGTTTCTCACTACATTGTGTAGACGTTATATGTGCTTTACTTTAGTTTTGTGTGCTTATAAGATGTTCGTGGATAGTACCAAGCTGTGTGTATTTTATTGATATTATATCTTCCTGTTATAGTTGTAAGGGTTGGTGTATGGTGTGTGGTTAGTACTAGACGTGTCTAGGTCTAGTATGTAGATAATACGGGGTCGACGAACCGTACTGAGTAATATAGAGATACGAGCAAAATACACTAAGCAGATACGTATGACTCGACGTACATGGTATGCGCGGCTCTAAGTGTTGAGCAGGGGAAATAGATTTACTGAGCGGATACGTATAGGAGGATATAATCCAATATACTGAGTAGAGCAGATTATGTGACGTGTGGTGGTATTTTTCCTGTTAAGGGTAAAGTATGTATAGCTGATATGCTGTGTAGTTGTTGGAACTCACTAAGCCGTGTGCTTATCCTTTCCCTTTTAAATTACCATTTCAGGTTGTACAGGTGGAAATGACGGCCAGGCATGACGAGTACACACTGATGCTGCTTAATTGGGGATTCATACGGTGAATTGATGTTTAAAATGATTTCTAAATATCTTCAAAATGTTAATTATTGAATAAATTGATATTTATTTAAATGAAGATGTTTTATTAAAAACCGGGTGTTACATCTATCAACATGTATATTGAGTTTTTGAGTTGGTCTTGAGATCCTGTATCTAGAACGAGTAATCATGGGATAAAGATAGGATGTGTTTTGAGTAAGTGTAGGGGTATGGTGTATATAATGAGTGGTTGGTGCGATTGTTATAGGGTTAGAGTGAGGAGTTGCAGCAGCCACAGAGGAGGTTGTCGATGAAGCAACATGTGTTGTAGAGGCTGACAATGCATCACGTTTGGCAGAAACATGAGCAGATGAGAAGAATGGGTTATTGGGGGTGGTTGTGGGTGTGTTTGTAGTTGGTGGGATAGCGAAATTAGGTGTTGGCGGGTGTGGTTTGGTGAGAAAATGACGAAATAAATAAGAGAGATCAAATATGTCATCTGCAAAAGAGTAAGACGGTGGTGTGTTGGGAGTCATTGAGGTAAAAGGAAAAACATTTCCATCAAATAAGGCATGACGTGAGATGAGGATCTTTTTAGATGTGAGATCTAAGCATCCACACTCGTGATGCTAATATAGATACATGCCCCTCTCCCCTTTCCCTTTCACTCATGTCAAACCATATGCGAGATCATCAAGACACAACCCTTCTCCCTTATGATTTCGTCTCTGCTGCTACTGCCACCCACCACCCCCTCTGCTGCCACTGACGTCCGTCACCTCCTCTGTCGCCCTCTTTCGATACTATCACATCTGGCCTTCTGTTCCAAAATTTCGATCATGCCCTCTCTCTCCCTCGCGTGCGGGGCATTCGATTTCTCTTACCGAAACCTTCTCCTCCATCTGCCCTGGAAAGACCACCCTCCTCCACTTTTGATTTTTTTGTCCTTAATCATGCTTTGTGTGTAGCCCAAAAGAACTATACTACTTATATAAATACTTCATACTTGTTGAAACACTAAGCATTTTTCTAATTCTTTCCCACTTGCACATGACTCAACAACTGAATGAACATAATATACAAACTAGAGTAAATTACAGTTTTGGTCCCTGTGGTTTGCATGATATTTCACTTTTAGTCCAAGTTTTGAATTTTCACAGTTTTGGTCCCCGTGGTTGGAATTGTTGCATTGTTGGTCCCTCGGGCCATTACCATCATTTTTCTCTGTTAAGTGAGATGTAAAAAGACCATTCTACCCTTAGGGACCAAAACCGTAATTTCTCAAAAATATTCAAAACAAGTCTCTCTCCCTGTCTCTCAGCAACACACCCTCATCACTAAGAAATCCAATGTTAACTCATCATTCTCTCACCCGCCAAATGCTTCTTGACACCGGTACTATGAATACTCTTTGGCAGGATCCTAGACATAAGGATACGACACAAACGATGATGACAATTTCTTCGAGTAATACGTTGGTTGATATGTGGCATAGTTCTCATAAGCACCCCGACAACAGTACTCATCAGTGTTAAACACATCATAAGCATTTCTAGTAGCCACAACCTTACTACTAACCTTAACAGGAAGCTCTGACGGGCAATTTTGTCACAGGTCTCCAACGCATCCAACAACGCTGCAGTTTCCCTTACCATTAATGGGTCTAACATACATATTTCATGTAAGCTATGTGTCCCTTTCTCAGTGCAAGATCCCAAAGATACATCTAGTCAACTTCTATTTTATGGTTATCAATAAGAAGAACACGTTCTTTTTCAGGAACCTTTTCTAAAAAAAAAACAACTTTAGTTTTGTTTATCTTTGCAAATATGAATTTCCATAAAGATAGCCGAATTCCAAAAAAGAAAGATAATGCCTTTCTACAATAATGTATGCTGAAAAATCGGGGCAAACAACAGTAGGTGTGCCCAAAAAAATAAGAATATGAAGGCGGTTAAAAGATAAACCACCAAGCATACCAGACCATTTATGGCCCTTGGAAAATTCAAAGAGCGGTTCTTTGATCCACCATTGGTGTTTGAGTTTGAGGTCTGGCAAGCATCCATCTTTCTGCAACTGTTGGTGATGTAACAAGGTGATAAAGAAGATCGAATCAAGAAAAAACACCCACACAATGTTCCGACCTTTTATTTGTAGATAAATTTATTGCATTTAAAGTGGTAAAAGGTAGAAAAAGTAATTGGCTAGATGAAAGCAGACTCACAATATGTATGCCTGGGTTAAAATTAGCAGAAGAATTTATTGTTAGTTATTGTAAAGTAACAAGAAGCAAAAGACTTATCACACAAATAAAGCCATAACTTAACATTACCCTGAAAATATTGTTAGTTATTGTAGTCTATCGTCCGTGCATAACCTCTTGAGTTACTACAGATAGGAGCCATCGATGTCACTGAAATCTCATCAAAATCTCCCTTAGAACCCAAGATTACCGTGTCATTTGTTATCCTTTCCTTCCTATTCTCTCTCTCTACACACAGTATCGGAAAAATCTTTCCTTCCTATTCTCTTAGCATCGACAAAATCTTTCTTATTTGCTGGGTTTTCACCATTGCTTTTCAGCAACTTTAAAGTCAAGCCAAGTGTTGGGTGAAGAGAACTCCTGTTCTTGAATTACATATGGAGAAGAGACAATCATTTGCTTGTGCTTTGCTGGTAACATCGGGAGCTCGTGTCAGCCTTTGCTTGGAGAGAGAGAGAGAGAGAGAGGTGTTTTATTTTTTGAGTAAATTAAAGTTTTGGTCCTTAAGGGTATTTTGTCATTTACAAGTATTTAACGAAGCTAAACAAACGGTAACGCTCCGATAGACCAAAAGTGTAACACCCGACTTATTAACCAAAAACACCCAAAAATTTTTCGTTTTTCAAACCAAACATTTTACAAATAAAACATACGTATGGGGTTTCAGTTAATACAATACGAGTACAAGAGTATCACAAAGTATAATACATGATATTATACATTATTCAAGCCGGGTATTACTTCGACCTTAAGTCCTCAGTCACGGACTTTGTCTTTTCCTTTAGCAGGGTCACGCTCACCTGCAGGGACATATCAAATAAACTGTGAGCTATAAAGCCCAATGAGTAATCAAGTAAACAATTAAGCATATACAAGAGAATAATAACAATTAAACTCTTAAACTAATTTTGTCCCAAAAATCATGGTCTTTACTGACCGCACCATAATCATAGCCATTAAGGCCGCACCAAACATCGGAGACATAGCCCGAAGGCCGCACCGGAATCATATCTCAAAACCAAACATCGGAGACATAGCCCGA
Organism: Cichorium intybus; assembly: GCA_023525715.1. Taxonomy (NCBI): domain Eukaryota; kingdom Viridiplantae; phylum Streptophyta; class Magnoliopsida; order Asterales; family Asteraceae; genus Cichorium; species Cichorium intybus. The sequence continues at coordinate 40,667,737 of CM042011.1, read as the reverse complement.
AGGCCGCACCGTAATCATAGCCCGAAGGCCGCACCAAACATCGGAGACATAGCCCGAAGGCCGCACCGGAATCATATCTCAAAATCATGGTCCTAAGACCGCACCATTTAATATCAACGATAGTAATCTTAGCCAACAAGGCTGCACCAATATATCACACTAGATATAATCAAGATTACTCACCTTGTTGCTTGCTACCACTAGCTTTCGTCGTTTCTTGACTTGTAATGAAACCCGTAGAATTTTGTCCCGTACCTATAATTCCATTTATTTCAAAATGATTATAGGTTAATAACCATTACAATTAACTCTAATACAATAGAGTTCAATAATAATTAATGCCTAGTTAATAAACTTTCCGTTTACTAACTTTATATGAATTTTACTATTCACCGAGGCATTCGGGTCGGTCTACAGTGCCCCCGAGGGGTCGAAAACTCAATATGAAAATTTTCCCAAACTTTTTAGACCATAACGAGCCTATGGTCCAAATTTGAGCTAAAACGGATAAGCCAAGCAAAAGTTAGCGTTTTTGATCCCCTGCCTGGCCTCTGCTCTGAGGGCGCACTGCGCCTGGGCGCACCCCGCCTGGCTATGGGGCGCACTGCGCCTAGCGGCAGTGCAGGTCCCCTGGCCAGTCGCGATTTATGCACTGTAGCTTGCTGTTTTGGTCTATTAAGTGCTTATTTCTGTTCTTAATCACTTGGGGTTTGTTCCTAGGCTAAAACCTTACATATTAACAAGGTTTTTAACCATCAAAACAACCTCAATCAAACATATGAAGAATTAGGGTTCTTAAATCTAACAACCCCAAATCTTCAAATTCATCCAATATAACAACCTACTTCCATTTTGTTGAGTTAAGCTCTTACTAGAACGACTTAATGGAAGAATTTCATCAATTAAAACACCCAATCTTAACTGAAATTCCAGTTTTTGGGTTTTACACAACTCACCAAGAACAACAATCAAGAACATGAAGAAACTTACCTCCAAAGTTCCAATTATACCCTTCTAAGCCAAGGATTAAAATCCAAGTTTCAAACCTTCAAGAACCCTTCACGATTTCTGGAAAAATCAGTCACGAACTCTCTCCCGTAGCTTACCAATTTTCTGCACAAACTAGGAGAAGGTTCCAACCTTTTATACCTCCTAAATTTTCATTTTTGGTCCTTGAAGTTACATTTCTTAAACTTTTGCCACCATTTACAAATTAAATGACAAAATCATAGTATTATAACATTTTAAGTCCAAGACTTAAAATATTATTACGAAACAAGTCCTTTTCTGTCAAAAAGACCAAATTACCCTTTTGAGGTAAAATGATCATTTCGCCCTTTTTTATTATAATTATATATTAAACATGTTTCGGCGTTACAAAAAGTGCAATAAAAAGCCAACCGCAGGGACAAAGAGTGTGAAAAATAAAAACTTGGACCAAAACTGAAAAAGGTGCCAACCACAGGGACCAAAACTGTAATTTACTCTACAAACTAGTATGTCATACGTCATCGAAGACTACTATTGTACTCATAACCCTAAGGTATCAAATAGTCCTATATGTAAGTGATCAGAATCCCTTTGTCCTATGATATCCTTATGAGAGTGAGAAAGGGAATCTTGTCAAACTCAAACACTTAAGTTTGTATTTCTTGATAAATTGTGGTGACTACAACAAACTGCACAATTGATATATTATCAATTCAGTCTGAGTGTAGCCATGCATTTTGTTGTCAATATCAAATCATTGAGGGGCCCACGTATGTTGCTTCTCCTGTTAAGTCAGAAAGAACAAATAGACATTGACTGCATAGGCCTTGCCTACATGTGTCATACATAAACATTCCGTTTATGGCTGCTAGTTAAGAACAAAGTTGGAGAGCACCAAAATACAACAGATAGTTGAACAAGAATTGCATGCATATTTATCTAAATGATATAAGATATTACCATATTATAATTACTTGTGACAGTTTTCACGAAGTAATCTTTAAGTGTGAGTTACTCAAATACTTCATCCCTATCAAGTACATATGATGTTGTATCCATCTCCATGGATAATCTACCAACACCTCATATTAGTCTTAAATCACTACTTACTTCATACGGTATCACCAACTATAGAGATTTTGAATATTTAATATTCTCGAAGTAAAGTAAACATGTAAAGTTGGAATACACTAAGGAACAAATGAAATAATTTCTCATAGCATATATTATCCCATTCTCAGTTTCTCGTTAATTCACATAAAATGACAAATTAACAAACTAGTCACTTTTAATTCTACTTTTTATTAATTTTTCATTAATAATGCTTTGTATGTAACCCAAAATAACCATACTATTTATAAAAATAATTCATATTTGTTGGGACACAGAGCATTTTTCCAACAACATAATTTTTTTGAATAGTCTTAATTGGATTTATGGTTTCTAAGATACAATAAAAACTATAAAACATGGTCAAGCCGTTCAACAATATATATTTGCCTCTCTTTGTCCATTTTTGTCACTTTTTCGCATCTGCACATTTAATTTAAATTTTATCGAAGTAGCGTAATTTTTAAATAAAATGTGTTGTTTTGCGATGAAAAATGTCTAGTAAATGTAACACAAAAATGACCAATCAACTTCATCCATCCTTGATAATCGATTTGGTCTTTTTCACCGACATATAATTGACACGATAGCCTATGATCATAGTTAACCTCTATGTATGGTGTATTTCTTGGTAATAATTGTGTCACTTGTCGCCCAAAAGACAATATATCATCTCTCTTTTCAGTGTCGAAACTGAACACCAGACGTTGTTAATGTCATTGTTAAGGCTACATGGCTTTGTAATTCACTGTGTTTTCTTCAAGCGCTACTATGTTCTTTTATGATAAAAGATATAGTATTTTGATAATTTTTAGTTCATTTGACATTTGGATTTTAGGTTTTATATTTTACGTTACATTTAATATTTACAATCATGTTAATAAAGAGTTCTCGATATTCCATATGGTTTATTACCATGGTTAAAAATAACAAATTAAACATATTATGTCAAAAATCGAATATTTACCATCAAAGTTAAATCAACAAAGATCTTTACTACGTTTACAAAAAGAAAATCAAATTAGCATGGTTGAGAATAACAGTCATCTAAAAAAGCATGACACAAATAACATCTTTTATAAAAAGATATATATCATATATGGATATATAAATTTTAGCCATGATATTGATAAATTTATAGCATAATCATTATTTTCATCACACGTATGACAACAACTCCACCGGACTTAAAATCCGTTTTCGAAAAACGGATAATCCGTGTACCCAACAACAGGATCCGACGTATAAAACGTCTCCCAATCATACTTGTTAAGCGGAGCCTTAAGCTCAAACCGTTTCGGCAAATCCGGATTCGCCAAAAACAACCGACCATAAGCAACAAGATCCGTTCGGTTTTCCGCCACGGCATTGTTCCCGTCATCGATCTCATACCCGCCCGCCGACATAAAAGTCCCGTTGAATGCTTTTCTCATCGGGACAAGACTACGCGGACTTTCAACTATCCCTGTAGCCGTAAACCTTGCTTCCACCATATGGCAATAAAGAATCCGATATTTATTCAAAGATTCTGCCATGTAAAGACCTAAAGCTTCCGGATTCGAGTCACCGGCTTCCACAAACTCCGCGAACGGGGATAGTCGGATCCCGACTCGGTCCGGTCCGATCTCCTTCACGATCGCCTCGACTATTTCTAGAGCGAATCGGCAGCGGTTTTGTAAAGAGCCGCCGTATTGGTCAGTCCTATCGTTTACTTGGTCTTTCATGAATTGCTCGATTAGGTAACCATGAGCGTCGTGGATCTCAATTCCGTCAAAACCTATAGGTTTAACAGAAAGTAAGTTATACATGTTCTCGGTTTTTCATTGGTCAGTTTATGCAACAAAAAATGGTAAATCTTACCCGCTTCAATTGCATTTCTTGCAGCCATTCTGAAATCATTAACAATAAGCGGAATCTCCTCTGTAGTTAGCTTCCGTGGAGTTGAAAACTTTGCACCATCGAAGCTAGGGGTGGAAATTATTTGGTCTGAAACCGAAAACCGAAAAACCAAATCGAACCGAAACCGATTTCAGACCAATTCGAATTGAGATTCGGTTTTCGGTTTGGTCCCAGACCAAACCGAATTTTAAACTTGGTTTTTGGTTTGGTTTACGGTCTCCCGAGGTTCAAACCGAACCGAACCGAATTACCGAATTCGATTATTAAAATAATTAAAAAATAAAATATATACTATATAATACTAGCCTTTTACCCTTTTGCCATTTGGGCTTTGACCTAATGACCTTTTACCCTTTTGCCATTTGGGCTTTGACCTAATGACCTCGACTTGGCACTTGGCGGATATGGCTGATTTCTACCTTTTTACCTTTTACGCAATATAGGGATTAGGGTAAATGGCATTTAGCGATTAGTTTAGTCTTCGAATTCCAGAATCCCGCTTGGCGCTTGCAAAGTTGCGAGTTGGGAGTTGGGACGTCAACGTGGGTTCCTTACTTTAGCAATCAGCAGCCTTCTACTTCGTAATAGACTCAAGGTCTCAAGCGTGAAGACTGAAGCGACTCAACACTCACAGACGTGAGGCTTGCGTGATAAGAAAGTATAAGAATAATATAGGATTTGAATACGCATTTAAGCTGCTCGATGAAATGCTTAAAAGAACTTTTCTAATAAGTGATCACATTTATAACTCAAGTCCAATTTGGGCCAATTTATCCGATGTTGATCGAGGTTTTCTTTGGACGAGTTGGCTAAACTCGCCAAGGCTAAGGAGCGAGTTCGTGTCCAAGGCCAAGTACTCGGCCGAGTTGGCCGAGTTTTGCAACACTGGTTGCAAGTCTTGTTGAACATGTATCAAACTTTAGATTTAGATGTTTTGTTTTATCTTATACTTTCATTGCTATCTTGTATGTAATGATCCAATTCATACACCATTCAAATACATAGAAAGTTCAAGATCAACGAAATATTGTCCCTTTTTACATATACATAGTTTGGTGTATAATCGAGTGTTACAACAGATATACAATAGTCACAGAAAGCATCCATTCAAGTACAATGTCCCTTGAAGGTGTTCTAGTGCAATCCTCACTTTCACTACACTTGGTCTACAGTATTCGGATACATGTCACAAATAATACACACAAAAGAGAGGCTGTACAGAATTCTGGTAGTACATAAAACATCATCATCATTATACAAATACGGAAAGCACGTTCCCTACATCAACCACACATTAATATTTACATTTATGGGAAGCATGTTTTTCCCCCATTTTATTTTCTCGTTTTAAAATCAACTTTTACGAATTGGTTGCTAATCGAGGTCATTGTCCTAGTAAAAATAAATCTTAAAACCACTAGATAGCTAGGGTAAGTAAGGGTCGAATACATGAGGAGTTTATGGTCAAACCTTGTGCTAAAGTAGTAATGATAAAAGACTAATACTTGCAATGGTGAAAAAACGATTAACTCAAATGTAAATTAGATGTTGAAATGGTTACTAGAACAAGAATAACAATAAAAACAAGTAAGGTACTCTCGATTCAATGTTGAATGATTAAGTCCCATGCTTTTATCTTCCATTAAGTTCCAATTTACTCATGAAAACATAAATAAAAGTCAATTACCTTCCAATGAATAAGTTTGGGTACACAATATGTTACTCGACTAATTGTCTTACCCCTACGTCTTCTTGGATTAGAAACAATAAGTGATTTAGCAATATTGTGTATTACACTTACTAATTACAAATTTTAGCATTCAAAATTACAAGTTTGGAGTAATGTATGTTGGTTCAACCTATCGTCTTAGTTATTGAACTATGTGAACTCGGCACGATTAGTGTATAAACAATGGACTATCTTAATTCTAAAATCAAATACATTCAATCAACCCAATTTCAAGTAACATAACTAAAATTCATACTTTAAGAACAAAATGATAGCCAAAATTGATTGGAACAAAAATAATAATCAAAACACGTTCATCAAATCAATAAACATTTTCATAAGTAACACTGATGGTTTATCCTTCCATAATGATTGAGAAACAAACTGAATTGATTAAAGTGAAATCCATAAATCAACTTAGATATCATAAATGAAATGATGTTCAATGATCGAAAAAATATAAAACAATATAAAACTGTTAGCTTAACAGATTCCAATATCAATTACCAATATCCAAAATAATAAACACAAACAGACACTTAAGATATATCATAATCATACAAATATATGTGTTCAAGTCCACATGAATAGATGTTCCAACTAAATCTTTTTCGGACAGATTTTTGATAAACACTAAAATAGAAAAAAGACATGTTTCTTATTTTTTGGATTTTTTCTGAAATCTTGTAGGAATTTTCCACACCATTTTTTTCTCTGAAATTTTAGTAAGAAAAAGTCTAATTATTTTCTAAGACAAAACACTAATTACAAAAAATTCTAACTTTTAAAATTTTAAGGACGAATGAAATATTAATCCACGCGGTCGAAATGTTATCCCGAAAACACACCGGTTAATATGGTTAATGTGAGACCGGTGGTAAAGTCAAGTGGCCAAAGTTATAATTTTAGAATTTTGGGTCTACTAAATGAAATATAAGGAAAAAGGACATTTCCCTCCATTAAGGCATTACGTAATCGCTTGCGCAATGGAATCCCTAATTGGGCCAAGTGCATCTAACCCATTATTCCAATTTTAATTAAAACACCATAAATAGTTAAATATGATCGCGTTAGCCATTTTAAATTCATTTTTTACAATTAGTAACAGGCGTATACAAATTTGAGTTATTCACAATAATATAATATTTTTATATCATTATATAATGATAATTTTTAGAAATTTAAGTATATAATCGAAAACGTCATAAATATATACCTGCGAACTTACATAAATATTAAGTCTGGCATAAATGCCATTCTATTAATTTTTCGTGCTTATGATTATCCTTCGCAAGAATATTTGTAGAAGAGTTAAAATCCTCATTTAACAACGTTAGATACTCGTTTACGCGAAACAAGTTTCCTCACAAGTTATAATGTTATGTTCATTCCCAATATAACCTTCAATCATTCATATTGTAGTCATACTTTCTATCGGTATAATGCTCGTGAGGACATATATTGCCATCTAGTTAAGGGTTTAGAGATCATATCTTTAAGTTATTGCCTGGTTATTGCAATGTAGTTGTTGAGGTCCATCAAATTGTTGGTCAATCAATATGATCTCGATTCGATTGTTCTCCATAAAACAACACATGAATATGTCATTCATATGTCGATACTTATTGCTTTTGCCACCTTTAACACTCCTCCATCTGTTTATGATGAACATCAACGTAGAAGAAGGAGAAATGCAACTTTAATGATCTCTAAATGTGGAGAAGTCCTCCTAGAAAAGCCATAATACAACAACTAATGTCCACTAAGCAGCATTAAGGTTCAATCCATTGATAAAAGAGGTCACAATAACATGTTAAAAAACAAAAAAGAATATGTTGTTTTAATGCATGACTCTACTTCAATGAGATGTATTTGTAATGTGTATAAGTTGATTATATTTTAAGAACGATTATGTTGTTCTATAGTAGGTGCATTATTGGTTTGTCATTTAGTAATTAACAACCATCTTGTTAATATAATTTTTTTGTTCCCATATAAGTCTATTGTTGATTCGCTATTTATCAATAAACAAATGTCTTATATTAACTCATAAACCTTTTACTTTAATATATGGCAAATTACTGTAGAACGAAGAGTTACATAACATTACATAAAACAACCAAATAAACAGTTTAATAATAATATAACCAGAAAGACGCACTCTTGTGGTTATTAGAACACTGCAAAATGAAAAGACAAACATCTCCACCTTTTAGTAACAATTATGAAATTGAAAAAAAATGATAAGCCACCATTATTATCAGGGCCTTCAACCTCTTACCTTAAACACTCAAAATGCCTAAAATACTTATTGACATTCTGAATAAGTGTTGCAATGATGTTATTGTAGATGATCGCATTAGAGACTATGTGTTTAGCTTATTGGGATATTTTTAAGGTGTTTATTTGCTTTTGAAAATGATATATTCATGTCGGGGAGTGTGTGTATCAAGTTACGAAACAATTCTATCCCTCAACATGTTATTCATGCTCCTTTTGAAATCTTTCAAGCTGCTTGTTTGTTTTCTCAGTATCTCTATATCTCTAGATGAAAGACAATACAAAACATATGTGGTTGAGGGCTACTTCTAGTGATATATTTGTTGTTGAAAAATCAAAGATAGGAAATGAGCATACTAAATAGGGATGATCAATATAACCAAAGAACCGAAACTAAAAACTGAATTAGAACTTAATAAGGTTAGATGGTAAAAATAATCAAATAAATAAATAAAAGACAAAATTGCAAAAATAGTCTTTGTGGTTTGTCGAAAATTGTCACTTTGGTACAAAAAGTTTTGAACTAACACCACCGGTTAACCTTGAGGAGCCGCCACCATTCTTTTCAGTCCTATCGCCATTTTTATCGAAATTCAGCTCACACGCGTCAACAAGGATTTGGACATCTGTTCTTACCTCACCCCTTCACCAACAAGAGCCATCAACGAGTTTTCAGACCCTGTGTTATGTTTTTCTGATGAGATCGATTTTGGCAACCGACGATCTTAAAGATTTTAAGATCTTGTTTGCAAATTTAACCTCCGGCACCACCCCTATCGTCGTTTGTGGATCACAACGTCATCACTGCCACCATCTGAAAACCCTAACTCGACCGTCGTCGCAGCTGCCAGAAAACCCTAAACCTAGTGTCATTTGAAAACCCTAGCCCTTGAACAATAAGAGTTTTCGATTTCATGATTCTATGGTTTTCAAGTTTACAGATCTATCTTGTTCTAGAGTGTTTTTGTTTGAGATTGAGTTTACTTTTGAGTTTGAGTCTTCAGACCTGGAAACATTATGTTTCAGTTCATCATATTTTTCTCAATGTTCACCAGAAATATCTTGTTATTAAGTTCATCAGAAATGTATTCGTGAATAATTTCATCTTGTTGGCGGCGTTCAATGGTGTTGACTAGTGTGGTGGTGTTCACGGGCGGCGACTACTCAAAGTTTTCCGGCAGATGAGGATTAGAGAGAGATGGAGAATAGGATATGAGGATTAGAGAGAAATGGAGAAGCGGAAAAGAGGGTTGAGTGGGGATGATGGTGGGGTAGTAGGTTGAGGAATTTCCTTATTACGTTTTTCTAATCATTGAAATATCAAAATAAAAAATGGAAAACACAGTAATAATGATAAATCTGTTATTTTAAAAAATTTAAAATTTTTTGAATCAAAACCACAATACAAAAACTTATTTTGAACCAGTAGTGTCAATCTAAAACTTTTTGGAACAAAGTAACAATTTTTGACAAACCACATGTACAGTTTTTGCAATTTTATTTAAATATAATAAAGAAAGTAGCCGTTGGAAGATAGGAGAAAGGAAAGAGAAGAGGGTGGAGTGCGGTGGCTTTTCACGCATGGGGGAAGGCACCATGGTTCATGCGGACCGATCCAAGCCGATTTGAGGCCCCGGACAAAAGTAAAAAATAAGGCCTTTAAAAACCTGAAGGGTGAAATAGAAAAAAAATGTCACTATCTAGACTTGAACCCGAAAAGGCTAAGCAACATCTATAGCCAAGCGAACTACATACAATTTTATGGTTTTCTTGTGTAGCTTAATATATAACATATGTTAGAGAGTGGACCCTAAAATTTGATGGGTCCTGGGCGGTCGCCAAGCTTGCCCACCCTATTGGGCCGGGCCTAGGTTCACCACACCAAGAAATGCGGTGTGCCACCTTGCTTCACTAATAGATGCAGTATGACCGACTTAAAAACTATAAAATCACGACGTTTTAGATTATGGAAGAAGATGCGCAACATGCGAACCCACGTACAGATTCTCACCTCATGACAACACATACATTGATGAGTTTTTCCATATATATCTAAATAACATGTGGAAATACTAAGCACTTAAGTTTATAAGTGTTGTGTACTAATAAATTCACTAATGTGATTGTAACATACTGACTTTAACCAACACCCCAATCCCCAGTTATCTGTGTCTTTGTTTAATAATCAAAACATCAATGTGTTTTCTGGAAAAAAGACTTAAAGTTAAGGGGTAAAAGTTATAATATTTCAAAATAATTCTGTCTGAGAGCGTGCTGTCTCCGTCTCTCCTTCACCAGATTCGGCATCTATAAAAGCCCACTTCATTCCGGCTTCTAATATAACAATCTTTCATATCGATCTTTGAAAAATGGCCGATAAGGAAGGAGAAAAACAAGTGGAAGAAGGGAAGATCCCTCTTCTCACCCCGTACAAAATGGGTAGATTTGAGCTTTCTCACAGGTTATATATATGTTTTCTCTTCTCTCATTTGTCTTTCTTTTTGAGCTACGTCTGCTTTTTTAGTTTATGAACTGGGTTTCATTTATATTGAATCGCCCTTAATGCTCGTTTAATTTATGTTCTTTTTTCTGCTGAATCCATTAAGTTTAAAGCTACCTTATTCATGTGTCTTGTGTATGTTATTCAGAGTCGTTTTGGCACCTCTAACAAGGCAAAGATCTTTCGGGAATCTCCCTCAGCCACATGCAATCTTATATTATTCACAAAGAACAACAAAAGGAGGCCTTCTTATTTCAGAATCCACCGGAGTTTCCGACACTGCCCAAGGGTATATAATAAATAAGACCATGGAAATCATTATTACTTAATTGATATGCTTCAAACTTAAAATTACGTGTTTGGACATGGTATCATAATTATTGCTTACTACGCCATTAAATTTGAGTCGCAAGTTTTCTTTTTGTCATTGTTACTTTGGAAGGTATATACGAGACTTTTACCAAAGAGTCGAAAATTTTCATAAAACTTGGTGCTCGATTGAACATTGCATAGATGGCTGATTCTTTATTTTGGATTTTCATGAAAATTTTAATATTTTCCTTTGGTAAACTTCAAACTTAAAAAATTACCAATTTGCCCAATTGTCTCATTATTATTAGATGTTATGTCATTGATTTTGATTCACACAATTTCGTTTTTTTGTAATGACTCAAGGGTATATAAGCTAGACCTTTAACCAATTGTCAAACATTTCATAAAACTTTGTACTTGATCAAACATTGCATTTATATATGGCGGATGGTTTTTATTTGGGATGTCAATGAATGTCGGACATTTTTCATTCTAGGCATGTTTCAGAGTTAGAATTATCCTTTTGACCATTGTCTCATATTTATTACTCAAGTTTAAATGCAAGAAATGAAATAGCACCCTACTTTCATCTATTGGTTTAATACAGCAACCTTACTTTATTCAATGCATTTGACTAATAGTCAAACAATATGTGCTCAGTTAAAATAAAAAATTAATTGTTCATGATCGAGGCAATTGCTTTCTTAATAACCATTTGTGTATGTTTAAGGTATCTAGATGCGCCAGGTATATGGACAAAGGAACAAGTGGAAGCATGGAAACCAATTGTGGATGCTGTTCATGCAAAAGGAGGAATTTTTTTCTGTCAAATTTGGCATTGCGGAAGGGTTTCAAACACCGGTATACTATCAAGTCCCTTAATGATTTTATATTAAGTTTTTTAAGCATGTTTATTTATCAAAAAAGTTGAAGGGACAACCATCACATCTTTATTTCATCTCGCTTACACCATATAAAAGGGACCCAAAAATGGAACGTTACATGAGTAAAATGAGAAGCACCAGTATGTTGTCTTTAATTCTACATGCTTTTAGCCAACCTTATAAATTCTTCATCTATTCATGAACAGGTCTTCAGCCAAATGGGCAAGCTCCAATTTCATCCTCAGACAAACAACTATGTCCTCAACCACGAAGCAATGGCATTGATGTTGCACAATTTTCACCTCCAAGGAAGCTAAGTATCGAGGAAATTCCTCTTATTGTTAATGATTTCAGAGTTGCTGCAAGAAATGCAATTGAAGCTGGTAAGAATCATCGATTTTATGAGATAACACACACAAAATAAAATGAAATAATAAAAATAAGGGTTAAATGCAAGAAATTTAAAACTTATAATAATTTGAACTACCCTTTGGTTTCTTTTAGATATATTTTCGATTAATGTAAAAAGCACCTTTTGAAGTTGATTGCAGTGAGATTAAGTTGGTATAATGGGAAAAGGGTTCAATCCCCACTAGGGGGAATAGGTGGATTTAAGGTGATTAGAGTAGGAGTAGGAGTAGGGTAGATTTGTCGTTCCAAAAAAAAAATGGGAAAAGGGTTAAATGCTTATTTATGCAACGGCGTTTAATATTTCCCATTTTATGCAACAAAAATGTTTTATTAGAAGAAATATGCATGCACGTTTCAATCAAGGATCAAAATATGCTGCATCTTAGCAGTAACCTGTTTTATTTATTTAAATGTGGTTGCATAATTCGTGTGTGTTACATTCATTGGTAAACAAGTGAAACATTGTTGCATAATATTGTAAAAAAGTGTAACATTGTTGCATAAAGTGTTCAAAAAGTTAAACATTGTTTCATAAATTGGTAAATATGAAACATTGTTGCATAAAATATTGGTGACAAAGTGAACCATTGTTACATAAAATTGTAAAAAGGTGGAACGTGTTACATATACTTGTTTATGGCAAAAAGTGGATAGTCTTACATAAATTTTAGACAAGTTATGGTTAAAAAAAATAAAACATTTTAATTTGTATCAATGATCATTTAAAGTTGAGATTACATATTTTGGTCTTAGAATTAAAGTAGTTGCATATTTCATCTAAAATACCACATTGTTGCATAAAATGAACAAACTGAGATCGTAACTTCTTTTTGTAAAACATATAGGTTTCGACGGAGTTGAGATCTCTGGCGCTCATGGTTACCTAATTGAGCAATTTATGAAAGACCAAGTAAACGACCGGATTGACCAATATGGCGGCTCTTTACAAAACCGTTGCCGATTCGCTCTAGAAATAGTTGAGGCAATTGTGAACGAGATTGGTCCAGACCGAGTCGGGATCCGACTATCCCCATTCGCAGACTTCATGGACGCCAGTGATTCGAATCCGCAAGCTTTAGGTCTTTACATGGCAAAATCTTTGAATAGATATCAGATTCTTTATTGTCATATGGTGGAACCAAGGTGGAAACCAAAAGGCGAAAACGTCGAAAGTCTACATAGTCTTGTCCCAATGAAAAAAGCGTTCAAAGGTACGTTTATTTCGGCCGGGGGGTACAAAATGGAAGATGGGAATAGTGCGGTGGCAGAAAACCGGGCGGATCTTGTTGCTTATGGTCGTTTGTTCTTGGCAAATCCAGATTTGCCAAAACGGTTTGAGCTTAAGGCTCCACTTAATAAGTACAATCGGGAGACTTTTTATACGCCACATCCAGTTATCGGGTATACTGATTATCCGTTTATGTAGACCAATATTTAAGTCCATTTGAGTTTATGGATAGGAAAGTCGCAAAAAAACACATGATTCTGTTTTAAATGTGCTAGATCACCGGTATAAACTAACTTTATGAACAGAGAAGAATAAGAAGACATAGAGATAATATGTTGTTACTTATGCAAGTGTATTTCATCTTTTACATTATGTACCGGCTGGAAATAAAGGTGAGATGTTTTTACCTTATGTGTGAAATTATCATTGTTATTTTGAATGGTTATTTATTTAATGAACCGGGTGTAGATGAGATGTTAGTGTAAATTGGAGGCTTCCCAAGTCGAGAATTAAGGTATGTTGGATTTTTAAGTATGTTGCTATTTTAGTACTTAAATATCAATTATTATGAAAGTTGAAAATTTGGTAAGTTATGTTGTAGCAATTCCTACAAGTTTGCCTTTACGCTTACCCCAACCAACCATGGTTACGAAAGGCCATGATTTACCTCTTCTTCCTCACACACAATTTATTCGGCTATGTGGATGAAACAATTCCATATCCATTAAAACACCTGACACCTACGGATGCCACCGTTGATCCCAAAGTCGCTCCAAGAGACAACCCTAATTATCCAATTTGGATATCCAATGAGGCACATGTTCATATGTTGATTATTTCAACCATTCTTGGATCCTCATTCTATCATGTCAAAGGTGTCAACGCTTTCAATCTTTGGCTTGCCTTAGAACGAGCCTATGCACCTCACTCATCTTTTAGAGAAGAGAATACACTCTGAAGACATCACTTCTCAAAGTTGAGACCAAAGAGGACCAAATAGTCGATGCCTATCTCAATTATGCACAACAATATGCTGATGCACTTGTTGTTATTGGTGAAGAGACAAAAATCTAGTTATGCTTATCATTTATGGTCTTTACGAAGAATACAATGGTCTCAAATACACCGACCGTCATTACACACCAATTCTCTATTGGATTTAGTAAACTACAATCTCCACTCAATGACCATGGTTACATGCTTGGAAAACTTGTGTTTTACCCCATCTACCACACCATGATGCCATTGGCTTTCGGTTAGTTCCTACCGCACTTTCTGAATTAACTAACACCCTTCACCTATTTAGCTTTATATGGATATCGACAACCCAACAACAACAACCATTACAATCGCAGCATGAAAACTCTCATTGAAACAACATTCAACGTCGAGGGTCAATGTGATGGTCACCAATTTAGTTGGGCTCCAATAAAAACATAGTTTATGGTACTTGTGATAGTTCTGGTATTGGGTGTCTTCTATTATAATGCTCAAATTCTGACCCTCTACTATTCATACCCAACCACTGCTAATGTTGTTAACAATCGTGACTCTCCACGGCTTGATTTTAGACTACTAAACAACTATGTTGCACTTGACTTGGCAAGAATGGATCACTCTTAGTCTCAGGGGCGGACCTAGTATGAAGCCCGCGGGGGCCCGTGTGCCACCTGAAATTTTACCTTGTAGAGTAAAAAAAAATTTATATATAGGTGCCCCTCGTTTTAAAAAAAAGGTGTCCCTCATCTAAAAAAAAGTGCTCCTCGAATTAGAATATTTTTAGAAAAAAAAACATCCCGTAAAATTAGTTTTTGGACGTATATTAAAATTGGGCTAACTTTGGGTAAAATTGGGCTAACAATTGAGTTGGGTAATTAAACAATTGGGTAATCTCCAATCGGACCAATCTATCGAACACGGAAAAAAAAATATCCCGCCTCCTTCTGTCGTCTCTCACGGTCTCACTATCTCGACCTCTCTATCGAACACGGAACAAGGCCAAGGGAACATGAAATCAGGAATTCTGATGGAACAAGGGAACATGTAAGAATTTCTATCGACCTCTTATTCTCACTCTCTCGTCCCGTCTGCTTCCAAGTTCCAATTTTTCTGATCGACATTCAAGTTGTGCAGAATTTTTCCCGCCTCCTTGTAAGGGTCGATCAATAATTCAACATTCAACAACAAGTAAGAATTTCCACTTCCAGCCCTAGTTTATGTTCAAGTTGTGCATAATTATGTTCAAGTTTTCAATTTCCAGCCCTATTTTCTAAAATTGTGCAGAATTTTGTTGATTTTATGCAGAATTTTGTGTCAAATGTGTTGAACTCTTGATTTTGTGCAGATTTTTGTTGATTTTGTGCAGAATTTGTAATTAAACGAGTGAAATACAATGAAAAAACAAGTAAGAATTTGTGCAGATTTTTTGTTGATTTTGTGCAGAATTACGTTACAATGAGTGAAATACAATGAAAAAACAAGTAAGTAAAAATTACGTTACTTCAAAAAACCGTAAGACGAAAACTACCAATCAATTCCATTTTGAGGTTGATATCTTCAACACGGTTTTGGATATGCAAATTGTCGAATTTGGGGAGCGATTTAGCGAAGTAACCACAAATTTGATAGAATGTATGGCGGCTTTGAGTCCTTGTAATTCTTTTTCTAAATTCGATGAAGCAAAGTTGTTAAATTTAAGTGAAATCTACAAGAACGATTTTACTGATTCGGAAAGAAAGCATCTTCTTGGTCAACTTAATGTCTATTATCACAGTGTAACAAATGAACCCAAATTTGCTAACTTGAAGGGAATTTCGGACCTCGCTCGTGTGATGGTTGAAACAGGGAAATATCGTTCTTATTATTTGGTCTACAAGTTAGTGAAGCTAGCTTTGGTTTTACCCGTCGCAACCGCAACAGTTGAAAGATGTTTTTCCTCAATGAAGCTCTTGAAGACGGATTTGCGTAATAAAATGAGCGACGAATTTATGAATGATGCTTTGATTTGTAGTGTAGAACATGAATTACTTACAGATGTAAAAACTGAAAACGTAATTAGTCGTTTTCAGAAAATGAAGGATATAAGAGGTCAAATTTAGAATGTACTTTGATTTACTTTTAATGTTATCGAACTTTTCCAGGATAAATTATTATTATATAGTTGTCGAAAAAAAATAGTGCCCCCCGTCTCCATTGTTTCTGGGTCCGCCCCTGCTTAGTCTTATGACGGAAATGAGGATCTACATGTTGGTGATGTTATCTATTCATTTTTATTATACCTGTAAGAAATTTTGACCGGTTCAATGCTCAATTATTTATCGTAATATATAAAAGAAGATTTAACTTATCATTTCTTTATTTTGTTAAAAACTTTATGTGATTTATTGAACAATGGTCGAATATACACATGTAATAAAAATTTTCAAATAAAAAATGGTAAAAAATACGTTTGGCGTTCCTGTGAACCAGTCTTACGACCAAAATAAAATACATTATAATGTTTCTAGGAAAGATAATATACCCATAGGGATTCTTGCCTCTTACAAACATACATGGATGAGTTCTTCTAAAAATCTAACAACATGTGGAGATACTAGCACTTAAATTTATAAGTCCTGTGTACAAATAAATTTACTAATGTGATTATTTGTGACTTCTAACACACACAAAAATGCCAATTCTGAATCATTAGTGTCTTTGTTTAATAATCAAAACATCGATGGGTACTCTAGAAAAGACCATAAGTTAAGGGAGCCAAAGTTATAATATTTCAACTAATATAAAATTGCCTCATTAGTTATGAGGTGCTGCTGTCTCCGCCACTCCCTTACCAGAGTCCGGCATCTATAAGAAGAACCCGCTTCATTCGGGCTTCTGATCAACACTTGGGAAGCTTCAAAAATGGCGGAGAAAATAGGAGAAAAACAATTCGAAAAGCGGAAAATCCCTCTTCTCACCCCTTACAAAATGGGTAAATTTGAGCTTTCCCACAGGTTATATATGTTTTCTTCTCTAAGTTGTCTATTCTCTTATATAGGTTGTATATTTATGTTGGTTAACTCGGTTTCATTTGTATTGAATTGCACATGATCTGTTTGATAAAATGTCGAAGAGAGCATTTATTTTATTTACTTTATTTTGGAAATTCTTGGCTCAATTTCACCAAATTTTAATAGTTTATTGATGCTTGTGTGTTGTGTATGTTATACAGAGTTGTATTGGCACCTCTAACAAGGCAAAGATCCTACGGGAATGTCCCTCAGCCACACGCAATCTTATATTATTCACAAAGAACAACAAAAGGAGGCCTTCTCATTTCAGAAGCCACTGGAATTTCCGATACTGCCCAAGGGTATAAAATATGGCCGATAATCAATCTTTATTCCGGATGTCCATGAAAATTCTAATATTTTCCTTTCTTGACAACTTTAAACTTCAAATTACATGTTTGCGGCTTCTTTAATTGTAATGCTATTGAGTTTTATTCACTACATTTCCTTTTTTTTTTTTTTTTTTTTTCAGCAATGGAGGGTATTTATTATTTAAGGCCTTGGGCTAATTAAAAAAATATACAAATACCAAAGATTAAAAAGATTATGGTAACATACAATTTTTTCGTTATTTATTTATTTGTATATTAATGTCTACTAATATTATTTTTTTTAAATATGCCGTATATTTAAAAAATGAAAATTTGTATTAAGGTACCTTATATAAACTATAACAAAGATCAAGTTAATTTAAAAAAGAAAACTTTTAAAAAGTCAAATATTTGATTTGTAAAATAGTTTTTTGATAAATAAATGTAAATTAAAAACTAAAAGTAATAAGTAACTACTTTGAGAGCTTAAAAGTGAATGATATTACATTTACCTATAAAAGTGTTTTTTAACATTAAAACCGATAGTTTGGTGTTTCGCACTTCACTCAATAATAAACTTTTATTATTTTTTGACTGATTAACTTATTTTATTAAAAATTTTATAATATTTCATATGAATTTCTGCTATCAAATATTATATTCATAACAATTATCTAATATTTTGATCGTTTTTTATTTTTTCATCTATAACATGATAAATATATATATATATTTCTATTTATAGGACTACTTTTTGATTTCTTGTACCGTAAATATCCATTAATTGAATGCTATCATCAAGCGACTTTTTTTTAAGAAAAAGTTTCAATGTTTGCATAAAAAATGATAATAGGTTTTTGTTGAATAAAATTAGTAAAATCTTGATATGACAAAATAAAGTTTTTTGACAAAATGTTAACCATATAAGCAAACAGTTTCATACAATACAACTTAGTGCTCGATTAAACATTGCATTTGTATATAATTGATGCTCAAACAGTTTTATAAAACTTGTTATGGCATTGAATGGGACTCGCAAGATCTCTCTCTCTCTCTCTCTCTCTCTCTCTCTCTCTCTCTTTTTCTTTTTTTGGTCATTGTTGGAGGGTATATAAAACTTTTGACAAATAGTCAAGCAACTTCATTTAATATTGTGTTCGACCACTGTACCATCATTTTTACTTAGAATAAAATGCAATAAATAGCAACATACCTCTATTTGTTGTTTATTATATCATCCTACTTTCATTTATTTCCATCACAACATTGTACTTTGAAAATATACCTAATAATATCAATATCATCCAAATATAAAGCAATTTTCACCGCTATATTATGAGAAGATTTTTCAAAGTACACTATTTTAACAAAAACAGTCGAAATACCATGTTATAACTAAGTAGATTTTTTTTTTAAGCACAATGTCTTGATACGAAATCAAATTCAAAGTACAATGTTCTTTTGGAGATAAATGGAAGTGGGATATTGTACTAAATAAATAAATGAAAGTATGTTTGTATTTCTTGCATTTAGCCATATTACTTACTATGCCCTTGATTTTGTTTTACAATATTTTGTTATTTTGTCTTAATTGGAGGGTATTTAAGGCATTTAACAAATAGTCAAATAATACATGCTCGGATAAACATTGATTGTTCATGATCGAGGAAATTGTTTTCTTAATAATGCATTTGCTGTTGTTTAAGATATCCAGAAACACCGGGGATATGGACAAAGGAACAAGTAGAAGAATGGAAGCCAATTGTGGATGCTGTTCATGCAAAAGGCGGTATTTTTTTCTGTCAAATTTGGCATGTCGGAAGGGTTTCAAATACTGGTATACTAAAAATACTAAACTAACAAAATAATCAAATCTATTCTTCATCTCCCTTTCCATATCGTTACCCATGCAAAAATTATTGAATCTATTATTGGGTTAAATGCAAGAAACAGCAACATACTTACATTGATTTCTTTAGGGAAAATTTCATATATATCCTTAAAAACTGGTTTAATTACGCCTATATCCTTACGAAATTGTGAATTACGTATATATCCCTAAAAACCTTAAAAACTCTCATATATATCCAAAATTTTTATTTAATAAGTAATAATCTTTTTATAAATAAAAACAAATTATCATTAAAGCAAAGAAGACCATATTTCCTAAAATGCCCCTATCCAAAATCGAATCCTTATTCACGTAACACTGATCACGACTTCCAAATCTGTGGCTCCTTCAAAATCAGAATTACTGAAAGTAATCACGTCGAAATTGGAACTAATCCATAATACGATCAGCGGCTCCTTCAAAATTGGAACTAATCATGTCGAAAGAGCAACAGGTATGTGCGAATTACTGAAAGTAGTGATGCAGATCAATTTCGTAAAGCAATAATATTACGAATCAGAATGTAGAATCCATAATACGACATACTGTTGCTGGCACTGATGAGGAAAAATCCATCTGGAGTAATCGGACTGTAGAACAAATCCACCACCGGGTGAGAATGACCATGGCATACAAGAGGACCGCTACTTTCTTGTTATCCATGGTATCTCTTAAATACTCATATTAAACAAAACAAAACCTAAAACACGATCTTTCTAGTTTCAACGCGAATCACCACCCTCGATCCTAATTCTAGAAATCAAGGACTAACAGATGTGCTTTTTTGTTAATTCCATCTCTTTAATGATTACATTAATTGTCGGCAATTGCAACTTCTCTAATTCGTTGTTATGTGTTTTTTTGTTAATTCCATCTCTTTAATGATTATCCCACTGGAAACTAGCAGAAATATTCATCCATTCAAATTCGTCAACAATTCCAAATCTAGTACATTTTCATCTCTTTAATATATAATCAGCAATTACGACAGAGAAGTACCACCGAGCAGAGTAGACCGGTGTTACATTTTCATCTCCGTTTAATATATAATCAGCAATTACGACGTGATCAGTAGTTCCAATTTTGAAGCAGCCGCTTATTTGGAAGTCCGATCAATGTTACGTGAATAAGGATTCGATTTTGGATAGGGGCATTTTAGGAAATTTGGTATTCTTTGCTTTAAAGATTTTAGGAAATTTGGTATTCTTTGCTTTAAAGATAATTTGTTTTTATTTATAAAAAGATAATTACAACCATCACCCTGATGGCCTAGTGGAAAAGGCTTTGGACTCTTTCTCTTCCCCCATAAAGAGGTTCCAAGTTCTAATCCCACTCCCTCCCTTTCCCCATAGGGAGTGTAAGGTTTCAATCAGGGGATGGCCACTGGCCACCTCTCTACCCCCGTAGGTGATTGACCCGGACCACCCTGCTGCCAGGTGTGCGTGGGCCCCGAGGTTGCTTCATCAGGGTCATCCAAAGGATGGGTCGGGTGGGGTCCTCGGTTATCAAAAAAAAAAAAAAAAAAAAAAAAAAAGATAATTACTTATTAAATAAAATTTTTGGATATATATGAGAGTTTTTAAGGTTTTTAAGGATATATACGTAATTCGCAATTTCGTAAGGATATAGGCGTAATTAGACCAGTTTTTAAGGATATATTTGAAATTTTCCCATTTCTTTATTATAGCGTGTTGCTTTCATTTCTTCATGTTACATTATTATGCTTACATTTAGTTACCAACATGGCCATTGTACTTTATTTGTTAGATATTGCTTTTATTGGTAAAGAAATGTAATTGCTATTGTGGGATACATATTGCTAGTAAATAAATGTAAGTAACTATTTTGTTATTATGGGTAAAGATTTGCAATTGCATTGCTTTTATGGGTGAAATTTATACACATGACCTATATTGATAAAAGGAGTAATGTACAATTGTACATTGTTATATAGTTTTGCAATATGAATTATGTTGTCTCTTAATTCAACACACCTTTAGTTGACCTCTATAATTCTTCATCTGTTAAACAGTTTTTCAACCAAATGGGCAAGCCCCAATATCTTCCACAGACCAAAAACTAACGTCGCAAGTACGAGGCAATGCCATTGATGTACAATTTTCACCGCCACGGAAGCTAAGTACAGAGGAGTTTCCTCTTATTGTTAATGATTTTAGAATTGCTGCAAGAAACGCAATTGAAGCTGGTAAGAATTACCAATTTTGAAAGTATTTCATCTAACGTACCATTTTGTTGATAAACAGAGATCATAACTCATTATAAAACCTAGGTTTTGATGGAGTTGAGATCCACGGCGCTCATGGTTACCTAATCGAGCAATTTCTGAAAGACCAAGTAAACGACAGGACAGACCAATACGGCGGCTCTTTACAAAACCGTTGCCGGTTCGCTCTAGAAATAGTCGACGCAATCGTGAACGAGATCGGACCGGACCGAGTCGGGATCCGACTATCCCCATTCACAGATTACATGGGAGCCGTTGACTCGAATCCGGAAGCTTTAGGTGTTTACATGGCGGAAGCATTGAATCCATATAAGATTGCTTATTGCCATATGGTGGAACCGAGGATGAAAGCCCCGGGGCAAAAAGGTGAAAGTCCGCATAGTCTTGTCTCGATGAGAAAAGCGTTCAAGGGGACTTTTATTTCGGCGGGCGGGTATGATGTGGAAGACGGGAACAGTGCGGTGGCGGAGGATCGGACCGATCTTGTTGCTTATGGTCGGTTGTTTTTGGCGAATCCAGATTTGCCGAAACGGTTTGAACTTAAGGCTCCGCTTAATAAGTATCATAGGGAGACGTTTTATACGTCGGATCCTGTTATTGGGTACACGGATTATCCGTTTTTGGAAAACGAATTTAAGTCCGTTAATTTGAAAGTTTGACTCTTGACTCTTCACATGTTGAGATATGTGTTGTATTCCAGTATCATGGACATGTTGAAGCTTGGAGATTATTACAAAGTTAGGTTGAAAGGGTGGATAAGCATTGATCAGTTTAAAGTGTGTAAATTACAAATATAATCTCCATGGTTATATTTAAATTACGGAATTTATGCAGAAGGTTTAATTTGATTATTAGAGTCTTAACACTTTCAGTTAATTTACAATCTCAGTCCAAATTAGTGTGATTAGTGATCAGTGACAATCAAGTCTGTACACCGCTGAATGTCAGTTTTTAATATATTTGTGTTTAATTCCAACGATCTCTTCTAATAGTTTTAGCCTTTTGTTATGCACATTTGTTGAAATGGTACTTTGATAGGTTTCTTCCCATTTATAACCAAAGTTTACGACTTTATACTTGGGTTACCAAAATTCATTTGGAATTGGGGTTCAAAAAAGCTCGTTCTGTCTCCAGTTGCCCAAATTAAATATTTTCATTTGCTTGCACAACGATGGAGATGCTAATAAGTACATTCGTCCCCAAAATTACATAGTCAAGGTTATTCAAAATTTTAGTATGAAATCACGAATTAAAGAACGTTTGTCGCCCAAAATAAAACTTATGGTCACTTTGTAAATCGTGCTCGTGCATGAATTTCTGGTTTCGCTACCACCCATAAATAACACCTCCCGGTTAAATGGTACACATGTTTGAAGTTTGTATACATAATCATTAGTTCATGATTCCAATGTTTCACACACATTTTAATCTACTTAATATGCAATTGCTATGCATTTATATGAAAAGAGTTGCACAGAAGAATCGCGTCTAATGGAATTTTTTGGACCGGGCTGATGTCATAAAACAGGCCGGCGGTCCGTAACCATACCAAAAAGTCAAAAACTTTAGGATGGACCGTTTCATTACTAGGTTTTATTTAAACTATTTTTTGGCCAAACATGTATAGAGCAGATCGAACAGAACCAGGTTGTGTACAAATGGTAATTATGCAAATTAACTTCGATGCAAGAATGGTGTTGATGCAAAGAGATTATGTAAACAAATTTTCATATCGCAGTTGCACATTACGTACATATGACAAACTCAACGTCAAATTAATTTAACTCAGTAATGAACCACGATAACATTATATTCAACAATCGCGTCACCCAACAAATTAAAACTATAAGTTTTTGCGGTCGCTATCCCTCGTGCCATCCTAAAAACCCCAGAACCACCAACAATCGGCATCTCACGGTACTCATGCAACACCGGATTGCGCCCCAAAAGACTAAGAGTGCTACCATTAAAATCCCCATCACTAAAAGCCAAGTTCATGGTCATAAGAAACCCAATATCTTCCATGGAGGCTGACGCATAGATCCCCTGGGCCCAACCTACGACGGTCGAGTTCTGTTCAGGCCCAGAGGTGAGCACGTCGTCAGCCATGACCACGTTGCCAAACCCGGTGAGAGTGTTGGTTAAGCCAGTGTAGCCACTAGGCTTAGCCACCCTCATGGCGGTCGGGCTATTGCCACTAACTATGTCATGGAAGTAGAAATGAAGTTTGGTCACTTTTTCTTGCATGGTGTCTAGACCTTTGAACCAGTCTTGTACGGCTATAGGGTCTTGCTCGATGCAATTTACAAGAGAGAAAGCTAAGATTACGAGTGAGCATAGCGGTACTTGGATTTGGAACTTCCCCATGTGTGTGTGTGTTTTTTTTGTGGGTGCATTTTTTGGTTCTTAAAATGGAAAAGACGATAAAAGTACGTGGGTTGGTTGGATTATATGGAAATGGTAGATATGACCTTGAAGTAGTGGGTCAACTAAAACAGTACAAATAGTCAATCAAAAGTTGACCATCCAATTTTTTAATTGCTATTTAATAAAATTAATCTATGTATAGTCTTGGTTGGGCATTTAACCGATCCGGCTTTCGGGCATAGGCCGGACTCCATAACCAGGCCTGGCGTAATTAGTTTTCGACCCTAACTGTGTATGGCCTAAAACACCATAATAATTGGGATAATCGGGGCTCGGGCCGTGGAGTTATGAGTGTAGAGTTGTGACATTTGTAACGGATCCCAGGTTGCACACTTACTCCTAAAGATAAATATTTTAATAAGTTTAAATTATATATATCTATACTATACTATGTTATAAATCCGTGTGTTACACGGATTGACAACTTAAAATTTTTTGGCCTAAGAGGGAAGTTCACTTTGATTTTTTTGGTTTTTATATCACCCGGTAGGTATTTTCTCATTTAAAAACTGAATTATCCAGACATTGCATCGTTATTGACTGCATACGTAAACATAAAAACAAATAATTACTTATTATTTTCCCTTGCTTAGATGTTGTATAATGAAGGTATTGAACGGATAAATGATCATTTTACCCTTCTAGAGTAAATGTTGCATAAAATGACTTTCTTTTTAGACCGAGTAAACAACTTGAAATGAAAAAATGACACTTTTAATTTTTTATTAAGAAGAGATGTTGAATAATGATCATTTTACCAGTAGGTATTGTATAAATCAATACTATTTCTTTTCTTTTTTATTTGGGCAAAATCAAACGGTCTAAATGTATTTTTACGGACTAAAGTTTATCCTAATTAAGTCAAAAATTCTAGTTTTGGGATTCGTTGTAATTAAGTTAAAATTTTCAGTTAATTTTCAGTTTTGGGATCAAGCTCTGGAAAAATAAATATATAACCAATAAAAATCCTACGACAATTATAACTTAGATAAATAAATAAAAGACACATCAAGAAGCCACTTTGGCAACTGCATGGATCAACGTCAACGAAGAGGTCAATATGGGAAACAACCGCCCATTCTGGGAACTTGTGAAAGAATCGTTTCACACTATATTAGGTAGAATAGAATATCGGAGTAGGGATCACCTTTGTTACAATTGGAGGAATATGTCGCCAAAATTAAGTAAATTTCACCAAATTTACTTAAACTTATCGGCAAACCGCCAACCCGGTACAACTGACACACAACACAAACTTCACGCACCTTGATGCATGAAATGTTGTGAAAAATTCACCTAGATATCTAGGAAATTAATTATCGTATTTAGGTTTTAATTTCCCGTTTGTAGGATTTTAATTATCGTGTACGTTTTTTATTTTGTAATGTTATGTTTTTAGTTAAATGTTATTTGGTTAATTTAATTTTCTTTTTTTTAAAATATTTTTTATTTAATTAAAAAAAGTGAGTGGTTACCATTTCCTAAAATTGAAGGGATGAGGGGTTAGTGAGGGAAAGGTGAGGTGGCACCTACATGGCACTCCAACCCCTTGGGGTGAGTGGTCATGGGTCCTCTTGGTCTTAGAGCTTTAACGGGCTTTTAGGCTAGGGATAGAGCTGATTCTGGGATCGAATGTCTCTCATTGTGGTCTTGATTTTAAATTTGACTCACAAATCTTGATTTAATATAATAACTCCATTAGACTTATATAATATATGTCTATTAGGCTATGTGATATGCTTCAATGGTTCCCACATGAAAATTTGACTCGTTGTTCACCACAATTATTCCTAAGTTTCCGTTAGTCATACTCTGGACCGATATAGTTGATCAGGCTCTATCTATCCAAGATATGGCTACCTAAACAATTAGGTCTATTCGTAGTATTCAGTTTGCCCTACCACTTTCTTATGTTTTGTTATAATACCGTCCTAGTATATTTATATATGTACTTATACTTTTTATAGAAAGTACACTTATACAAAAATATTTCTCAGAGTCTTAGTCTCATTGTATTTATAGTTGTATATCTTTAAATGGATTAATATACTTAGTTTACTATAAACAATGCTCTGATACCAATCTGTCACACCCCCAAACCGTAAAGGCGGAAACGTTTGGAGGTGGGTGACTTCATGAACGATATCATAACCATGTCAAGCAATAATGAATCCAAGCAATCACAACCATCATAAAATAATTTTATAAGTTACATAAGTTCAATGTTGTTGTTTCTATTACAATTACATATGATTACAAAAAGTTGTGTAGAAATGACGTCGTAGCGTCATATTGTCATCGCTTGCTGGCCTACTTACTGATTTCCTGAAAATACAAGTAGTTTGAAAAGCGTCAACAATAAAGTTTGTGAGTTCATCAGTATTTTGTAAGAAAACCCATTTCTTGAAGAACGTGGTATTTGAAAACCCAAAAAAATCCAATATTTTCTTATTTCAAAACTGTTTTCCAGCCCTTAAACCCAACGACTAATTTGTAGTGTATCTTGTAGTGTATTCTGTGATGATTTTGTGTTTCAACATAAATAGTTATGTAAAAAAAATAAATAAAGGGGTGAATCGTTATTCCCATGTGAGCCGTCCTATAACCATACTGTGACCGTGCATGCCGTCTCACAAAAATGTATGTATCATCAACCCATTTACGTTTAGTAGTTAGGAAAATCCTTCTCCGTCTTTCCGTTGTTATTTTATTTCCCAAAATAACGTTGTTCGTAGTTTGAATATATATATATATAAATATATATATATATATATATATATATATATATATATATATATATATATATATATATATATATATATATATATATACAAAAGTTTACGTAAATAACTATGTATTGTTCGATATAGGAAATCGTGTATCCATAAACTATTCCTATATATTTATTCTAGGAGTTGTTTGTTATATTGAGTGAGTTCTTGTACGTATGGCTTGATAGTTTATTTTGGCACTACTGCATTTACCAGGAAGGGCTACGGTTAGCACCTTCCATTGATCGTATTTGTGTACAAGGTCTATACGGCCTGATTTCGGAAGGTGGATTCCGAAGTCAGAAGTATTTTTGTGTAAAAGAGCGGTTTTAACTTATATAACATGTGTTTGACAAAAGGACCATATAAACATACATTTAAGCATACGCGAAGACAGCATTTATGGTACATTATCTTGTATTCTCCCCCTAAAAGATTATGAAAAGTGAAAAGGAGGGGTATGAAGCTCACCCTTGAAGCGTGATCTGTCGAGAAAGGGCGCTGGTTCGGGAGCTTGACGACAGGAGGTTGAGTCCTGGGGTTCTCGGAACCTAAGGACCTTCGGATAAAGCTATTATTTGATGGTTCTACGAAATGTTAGTGTGTGTAAATGAAACATATGCTGTGTATTATCGTGTAGAATCATAAAAGGAAACTAACTTACCAAGGATATGAGGTTTTACACCGGGAAAGGTGGCGGAGGATGGCTGCTCACGGTGGAGTTGTTGAGGCAGTGAGTAGAGAGAAAAGGTGGTGGAAGTCGAGAGTTGAGAGGAAATAGAGAGAGTTGAGAGAGAATTTTGAGAGAAGTTAAGAGAATTCGTAGTTTATGGTCTCGAATGGGTATGGGGAACTGATTAGGAGAGTGGTTAGTTAACCTTTATGTCAAATCATTAGTCATAGGTGTACTTATTAGCATTTGACTTTGTGATTGAGTTGACATATGCGTTGAAAATTGTTATTTAGCAGGTGCTGAGTGTGAGGGTTAGAGTGGTGGTCTTCTCTTGTAAAGTGAATGTTGTATGGAAGTGGTGACTTCTGGGGGCATCGAGTCCGAAAATGGGGTTTTCGGAACTCGATCAGTTAGGATTTAAAGTTCAACTGTCTGTGTTCCGAGTCTGGGGTTAGATTTTCGAATAATTCAGTATTTGAGTTTCACTTGGATACATGCATATCTTCCGAATGCAAGTTCCGAGTTGGGTGTAAGTTTTCGGAGTATGGGGTTGTTCCAAAATCAAGAGGTTCCTAATTGGGAGTTTCGAATCCAATGAGTTCCGAAGTCAACTTCAGAGACTCGGAGGTTGAAGGGTCCGAAAGCCATGTTCCGAAATCAAGGATTTCAGAGGTGGGTCGGAGATTGGGAGTATCTGAAAGGAGCTTCCGAAGGATGAATTGTTGTCCGAAAACCGTTCCACGAGCGAATGGGTTTCTTTCCTTGTGTGACATTATTGCTTATGACAACATGTTTGCGAGATGTTCATTTAGAATTGTACACATAACATCATAATATCTAACCATACTTCATTAAAGTTTTGGAATTTACTTTATATTACAGGAGTCAATGTGTTCTTGGTTTAGTCACATTTGACTTTTGTTGACTAAAATTTTATGGTTGTCACAGTATTTTTCGCGAATTTCTTGTTTGATTTGGTGGATAATTTCGAGGTCGGCAGGTTTGACGTCATATGCAATCATCCTCAAAATGTCCATGTCGGCTACGAGTTCTTGTTTGCGAGCCACCTCCTCTTTAATGCGTAGTTTTGCTTTTTGAACTTGGAGGTGTTCGTCCAACGTCGATTTAAAATAAGCTAACTCGTCCGCGTCGGATACGTTTTTACCCGAAGACGAGGCCGCTCGCTTTCCTTTATCTCTCCCTTGTGGTCGTCGAAGTGGTTGTTCCAGTCCCGGTTCGTTTTCTTCAAAGTCGTCGTTTAGGTCGAACTCGGTACGTCCGTCGGAATGTTGGGTTTGGTCATTCGACTCGGATGTTCTTGATCGTTTGTTGGATCCCGACGATTGTGTAAGAACATCCGGTTTCAGTGCCCATTTTGGGCCCATTCTTAAGACTTCTCATACCTTCATATGCGTAAACGCCCGATTGCCGTGTTGTTGGCGGTATTGTTGGAGTGTCGTGTTCAACACATCGAAATCACTCCGGCCACTTTTTTGCATTTTCGAAATGTTATTGAACCGTTGAAACTCGTACACGACGCTCGTAAATCACGCCACTTGTTAGAAACATCGTCGGTGTTTCGGTACGCACCTTTTCCCATGCTCTCATGAAAATGATCTAAAATCTGATTCCATAAAGTCTCCCCGGTTTGGTTGGTCCCGGTTAAAGCGTCTTGAGAAATCCGAGCCAAGACCCTGCTAACGCCGCTTCTTCTTCTTCCTTCCAAATCCGTTGACCCCTATGAGCCGTGGTGACTTTTTTGGTTCTTTTTTTGCCTCTCCGTTGCGGTTCCACCTCTACTTGCGGTTGCGTTTCCGGTACCGATTCCGGTAGTGGCTCGGGGGACGCTTGTTATGTTTCTTGTTGTTGTTGTTGCGAAGATTGGAATTGAGGTTGAAATTGTGGATGATACACGTTAGGTTTGAACGAGAACGATTGTTGGTACGGAAAGGGTTGTTGAAAAAAGTTTTGTTGGAACGGTTGTTGAAACAAATTTGGTTGCGGAATGTCGGATCCTTGTTATAGCAAGTTCATAAACGAACCGGTTGGTGAATCGAGAGACGGGTATTGTCGGGAAGTATTTTGGTTCGGGTTGTGAGAATATGCATTTGAATTGGTTATTGTATTGTAGAAGTTGTAAGTTTTAAAATGTGATGTGTGTGTATATATAAGTGATTTGAAAATTAATAAAATTAATATTTTTTAAACCTCAACGGTCAATTGCTTCCAACGTTTGAATTTTTGCCGTGGCCTGCCGTTCTCCCTTCCACGCCCACGCCACATAGGGGCGGTGTTCCATGCCGTGGCATCATGCCACCTCAGTCCCCACACCACCCGCGTGGGTTCATACCATTCAGTCTTAAGATATCTCAAAAGATTACAGTCAAATCGTACATACCTCATAGATATCACACAGCCAAGACGCCATCTCATTTGTTGAAATCCATCGTCAAAATAATAATAATAAATCAAATGATGTGTATTACACAAATTGATATTTGAAAAAAACAGTATACAACAAATTTGTATTACTTTTCTATTACATATGTGTAACACCACGATACTTTTGACAGGTATTAATATGTTAATCATAGTGTATTTATGATTTAAAATGGTGTTCTAAGTATTAGAAAGTTAATACTAGAAAAGGGTAAATTGGTCATTTTACCATAAAAGGGTAATTTGGTCATTTGACCATGTGAAGGACCAATTATGTACAAATATTGTTTGCTTGTGGCAAAAATATAAGAAATGAAAGTTATATGTGATAAAATGTGATAAAAGTGCCAAAAGTTCAAGAAATGGAACTTAGGGGCTAAATTTGAAAAATCTGGAGGTATAAATAGGAGAGTTGACTCTCCTATGTGGCTGATCATTTGGAGAAGCTACGGGAAGAAATTTTGATGCACGATCTCTGGAATTCCTTAAAGGTTGAAGCAAGAAATCGGATTAGTAGCTTGGAATTGGTGATTCCTAAGTTAAACAAGGTTAGTATTCCAAGTACTTGAAGTGTTCTTGGTGGGTTTTGTGGGTAAACTGAAATCTGCAATTTCAATGAAATCCGTGGAGTTTGTATATGATTTCTGGGCTTAAACATGTTCATGTAGTAAGAACATATGTTAAAAACAGCAAAGTAGGTTGTTATTGTTGAAAATTTGAAATGTTGCTGAAGAACCCTAAATCATGAATTAGTGTGATTAAGGTGGTTCTAATGGCTTAAAACTTGTTATTAGTCAAGGGTTTTGGTCCTAGAACAAACCCCATATGATTAAAAACTGGATTAAGGACTTAAAATGTCAAAACTGCATGCTACAGTGCAAAATCGCGACTGGTCTGGAACCCTGCCCAGGCGCAAGGCGCGGTGCGCCCAGCTTCCAGGCGCGGTGCACCCAACGACACGGGTCGTGCTTAATTAGCACGGGTCGTGTTTGCCTGGCAGAGAGCTCAAATGTGTGAAATTTTGCGAGGCTTGTCCGATTTACCTCAAACTTGAACCATAAGTCCATGATGGTATGAAAAGTCCTAGAAAAATATTAAATTGAGTTTTCGACTCCTCGGGGGCACTGTAGATCGATACAAATGCCTCGGGAATGTGTATAACTCATGAAAAGATGGTAAATGGAAAGTTTATCATCTAGGGATGGTTTATAGCTGCATAATATTTGACTCTTATGTATTAGAGTCAACTGAAATGGTTATTAACCTATTATCATTTGATATGTAAATGAAAATATAGGTACGGGACAAATGGTTGTGGTGCATGCGAAGGCAAGAAACAACCGGGATTTAAATGCAGCTAGTATTCAGGTGAGTAATCTCACTGATATCATATATGATATATGATGATTGAACTGTTACAGATTGAAACTGCTTTGGGGGACAAAAATTGACAGTTGACAGGTGCATTGAAAAGACAATACCAGATAAGCCGTGAGTCTGCAATAGACAAGAACGGAGCTGTGAGTCATTAATACGACAATACCAGATAAACCGTGAGTCTATGATAGACAAGAACGGAGCTGTGAGTCAATGATATGACAATACCAGATAAGCCGTGAGTCTATGAAAGACAAGAACGGAGCTGTGAGTCAATAATAAAAGTAAAACAAAAGACAATACCAGATAAGCCGTGAGTCAATGAAATGACAAGAACGGAGCTGTGAGTCAGTAAAAAGACAATACCGGGTAAGCCGTGAGTCAATGACATGATAAGAACGGAGCCGTGAGTCTAGGAAAAAGCGGGACAAACTCGTGAGCCATAAATGATTATGATATTTGACTTTAAGTCCAAATGGTGCGGTCTTTTGACTATGATATCGGGTTATTAAGCCCAACTGGTGCGGCCTTTGGGCTATGACTTGTATATTGAAAATGTTTTCGTGTAGCTTATATAGCTATGATACATGGTGCGGCTTATATAGCCATGATATACGGTGTAGTCCATTGTCACTAAGAAACATGGGACAGAAATGGTTAGACATGATTATATGTGCAAATAACTGACGTGGCTTGATAATTACAGGTTACTATGATTCAGCCTATAAGGCTACAGATTAGGATGTGAAATCCTAGGAGATATGTGGTCAGCCAGTAAGGCTAGGAGTTTGGATTCGATATCCAGACAGATATATGATTGTATTTTTATACATGTTATTTGCAGATACGATTACTCACTGAGCTTTGTAGCTCATACCGTTTGTTAAATGTCCCTGCAGGTTAGCATAACCCTGATAAGGGTGAGGATAAAGTCCGTGACTCAAGAAGTGGACTTGTAGATGCTGTCAGTAGCAGCCCGGCTTATAAGGAGGTTATTATATTTGTATACTCCTTGATACACTTGTACCCGTTTTAATAAAATATACCCCTCTTGTTATGGTTTTATGTATTGAAACCTTTGTTTTAATTGAAAAATTTTCAAGGGTGTTTTTGTTTTAAAAGCCGGGTGTTACAAGTTGGTATCAGAGCCGTGGTTTAAGTGAACTAGGTGTCTATAGAGTAGATTCCTGGACTTAAACCTTGGGAGATAGTAGACATGATGTATAGTTAGGTGTATATAGCTGTTATTAAACATATATAACCTAACCGTTGCTGACTTTTGACGTATAAGAATGTATGAGCAACGAATCTTATTTGGAGGAATTTAGGGCGTGGAGCTTTAAGGAGTAGACCAGCCCTTTCTTAAGACTCCATTGAATGGGGGCGAAGAGACAAGTAGCAGAAAATCCACATGACAAGCAATAGTAGCTGCTGTGGTCAGAGAAAGAAATTGGGTGCTCACCTTGACTGGTATTCAAGGTGAAAGAAAAGTAGCTGAGACTACAAGAAAAGCAGAAAAATGTTAGTGGACGCTTCAGGAGAAGTTACCACGATTTAGGCCCAACCTTAAAAGGGAAGGGACCAAAATGAAAAAGGCGATGCGATGTAAGAAGTGCACGAAAAGCACTAAGAAAATTTGTAGAGTTTTGACTCTACCGCTGAATTATTGAAATTGCAGGAAAAGGGAGCATATTGCTCGAGTTTGTTGGATGGTACGGAAGTGTTTCCAGCGCGGAGCTATAGATCACTTCCTTATGAAATACTCACATGCTAAATGTGGAGTAACGAGTGATGAACCTAGGAAAGAACGAGGAGGAAAGAAAGAAGAAACGAATGGTCGAAAAGGACCAGTGGTACAATGAGCATTCCATCGGATTGTGGAAGAAGCTCATGAGTAGACTAATATGGTCTCAGATATCATTGTTTTGAATATAATCCCCGTGTGTGTTATATTTGATCCATGAAGTTGTGCTTGGGATCAGTGACTTTGATGTCATGTCTGAATATTTCACCAACGATTATGGATGAAATGTTGAAAGTAGCTATAGCAGATAGCAAATATGTTCAAGATATTGAACACCTGGAATGTAGTCTGCCTAGGATTTACGGGACCATTTTCCCTATAAATCTGAAGCCGATGACTACCAATGAATCTGAAGAAATTGTACATATAAATTGGTTAGCAATGAATGATGCTAACATGAATTGTAAAAACAAGAACATTATGGTTCTAAAAATCAGAGGTGAAATGGACGAAAATCCATGGTAAATGACCGTTGTTGAGAATACCGGTTATTTTCCTTTGCTTAAACTCGGAAAAGAGTTAGTAAAGGAATGATGTTGTAGTTGGCATACGTGGTATTGGCCAAGTTAAATAAAGCAGTGATAGTAGTGTACTACTTTAAATAAATTCTCGGATGTTTCTTTTGAAAAGAACTTCCAGAATTTCTGCCAGATTGGCGAGAAGAGTTTATGATTAAACTGGTCTTGGGAGCTGTTCCTGTTATTGAGGCTCCATATTGATTAGCATCTGCAGAGATGGCAGAGTGGTAAAACAATTAGAAGAAATTGTTTTTGAATCGGGGTCTCATATGGCTGAATGTGTCATGGTGAGGAGCCTATCTTGCTTGAAAAGAAGAAAGACAAGTTGATGTGTATGTGCACTGACTACTGAGAATCTGATATTCTCGAAACCAGACTGAATATGAGGTACATTTGTACCAGATATTGGAGTTACTTCACTAAGCTAAGTGATATGTAAAATCCTCCAAGTATGAAAAATTTGGCTAAAAGAAGTTTCATATTTTTTGGGCATGTTATTAATGCCGAAAATGTTAAAGTGGATCCAGTGTAAATGATGCTGTGATAAAACGGGAACCGCCTGAGGAATCTGACTAAAATTTGTAGTTCCTTGGATTGGCGGGTTATTATATGAGAGTTGTAGAAAACTGCTCCTTGATTGCTGTCTAGTTGACCAGAGTTGACTAAGAAAAGTGAAAAGTTTGAGTGGATAAAAAGACCACAAGTATCTTTTCAAAGGTTGAGACAAACCTTGTATGAAGCTCCGGTGTTAGCATTATGCTAAGCGGAGAAAATAAATTGGATTATAGAAATGCATCCAGAGTTGCCTTTGGATACATGATATTGCAGTAGCAATAATGAATCTGGCATTGAAGCTTTGGAAACACTATTTATATGGTGTAAAGCTTACTGTTTATATGGATCATATAAGTTTGAAGTACTTAATTGATCAAAAAGCAGCTGAATATGAGATAGTAAAGATAGATGGGTTACTTAAAGATTTCGGTTATGAAATCTTGTACCATCTCGGAAAGGTGGATGTGATTATAGATGCCTTGAATTAGAAAGAGTATATTTTGAAAGATACAACCACATGCGTGAGTGTGGCGAATTGATTAACTGAGTTGATTCGAGTAGCACAAGAAGAAGTGTGCAAGTCTGAAAACGTGAAAAGTGAATGAATGAATAGCTATTGAAAGAAGCTAGATAGAAACTCACGATGATTAAAAACCCTTGGTGGTTGTGTATGTGAGTTCCAAAGCAAAGCGAGATATGAAATTTACCCCTAAAAGATGTATATTGGGGTAGATATGCAAAATGCCCGTGGCAGTACCAAACTGAGTAGGGAGATATAACCTATGTATTGGTGGCCGGGACTAAAGAAAGACATTGAAAGACATGTGAAAAGTGTTTGACTTGTGTGAAAGTAATACCAAACCATCAGAAGCATACGGAAGAATTTAGCCGTTGTCGGTCCCAACGAAGAAATGGGACGATATTATTATAGACTCTATAGTAAAGTCTTTGCAAGTACCGCATGGGTATGACACCATATGGGTAATTGCAGATTGATTGATGAAATCAGTGTAGATTTATACTGACTAAGGAAGAATTTAGATCGAAAAGTAATGAAAAACTACATAGAAAGAGTAAATAGTCGACGTGAGTTATCGGCATGGATTGTATCGGGCCGAGATAATAGAATTATTCGTTAATTTTGGTATAAATCCCAAGAATAATTAGTTCAAAAGTACCGTATATGATTTGCAGATTGATAAACGAGGCGAAATAATGACGCCGACTTTAGAAGATATGCCCGAAATTTGCATAACAAACCCTGGTGGAAGATGAGAAGATCGTCTGTCGTTGGTAGAATTTGTAAGAAATAATAGCTTACATACTAGTATTCTACTGGCACGTGTGAAGTGTTGTACAGAGTACCGTGTTACCCTTCGATTTATTGGATGGAAGATGTGAAAAAGCCGTTGGCTAGATTCTAGATTTTGAAACAAGTTAAAAAGAAGACTTGATAAATACGAAAAAAAAAATTTGAAAATGGCTAAGAAGCAGTAAAGGTAGTACATGAACCAAAGAGTAAAACCGTTGAAATTCCAGATGAGGGATGACGGGGTAATCAAAAGATCCCTTGGAAAGACTAAAAATCTGTTTGGGACAAAAAGAAGGTTAAGACCTCATTTATGAGACCTTTCCATATGTCCCACAGAGTAAGAATTTTGGTGTGCTGATCGAGGTTTCCTGATGAACTTCAAGGTAGTTCTAATGTTTTCCATGGGTTCCATTTTTGGAAACATTGAATGGTGAATTTTAACAAATACCTCATGATGAAATGAAGGTAGATAAGTAGCTATGGTACCCGGGACGACCGGAGGAATGTTCGATGAACAGTAACATAACCATGAAATAAGAAGACTAGTATGGTAAAAGTGCTTTGACAATACCATAAATGTTTTCCATGTGGTATGGGAAACCGAAATTGTAACGAGATATAAATACCCTCGCTTGTTTGTATGATTTCGGGGACGAAATCTTTTGAAGGAGGGGAGAATTTGTAACACCACGATACTTTTGACAGGTATTAATATGTTAATCATAGTGTATTTATGATTTAAAATGGTGTTCTAAGTATTAGAAAGTTAATACTAGAAAAGGGTAAATTGGTCATTTTACCAAAAAAGGGTAATTTGGTCATTTGACCATGTGAAGGACCAATTATGTAAAAATATTGTTTGCCAAAAGTTCAAGAAATGGAACTTAGGGACTAAATTTGAAAAATCTGGAGGTATAAATAGGAGAGTTGACTCTCCTATGTGGCTGATCATTTGTGTCACACCCCGATCCTTGGCGGAATCGATCAAGGCGTGATATATTGTTCAAAGTCTCATGACAACTATGTTATAATATGATTAGATTCAATTAAGTACTAAGTATGCAAACAAAATCCACAACATACAAATACAAATCCAAATACAACAACATTTATTACATGAAATTTAAATAGTATTCTGGGTTTCTAAGGTACACCCTACTTTTCATCAACTTCATTCTTCAAATCCGCATCATGGGTAAAAACAGGTCAACTACGAGAGTTGGTGAGTAATCTAGTTTTATTAAAGAAAATTGTGAGTTTGAATAATTTGAAATTTGTTTTCTTTTGAAGTTGGCAAACAAGTGTTATTGAGATAACAATTTATAAATCAAAAATTGATTAACAAATGATAACAACAACAATAAGTCCTCACCCTATATATACATATAAGTATATATATAGGATGGAGCATCTAATCATCATACACACTCAACCACGTGCAATCAATCACCTTAGCGTCCCAAGGCGGGGTGGTCAACCCAATAGCGCTATTATTGTCCATAACGTACCTCAAGAATACGGGCATAGTCATGGAGATTAGACTAAAAATGGTAATGCACTACAAGTACATGTAGCGTAAACAAACAACAATTATACAAATAATGATTCACATATAAATGTCCCAACAATGTCTCAATGGTGAAAAAATAATAAAATGAAGTTAAAACATATTAAAACCACATGATACACCCCAAAAGTATTTAAAATTATAAAATATGGGGTAGATTACTCACATTAGTCCAATAAGGAATGCGCGTGTTGTACGATAGACGGCTCGGGTCAAAACGACGTGGAACCTATTATAATTAATAGTTTTGGTTTAGGAATCGATAAATGGGAATATATTATTAATAAAAATAATTTAGACACATATTATTATATTAGATGAATTAACAATTATCCAAATTTTGTTTTGAATATTAATGTATTTATATGTTAAATGAATTTTAAATTGAATTAATTACTTTGCTTAATTAATTTATATTTTCACTTTAGGAAATATTTTAATAATTTCTTATTAAAATAATAACTAGTCAAATTATAAGTATTTACAGATTTTATATATTATAAAAAATTATTTATATGAAATAATCATTAAAATGCTTTTTTACATGCTTAGATATTTAGGAAACTGGTTTTAAATACTAAACAGTAATGAAACATTATGAAATTATCAGAAAATAATTATTTCATAAAATAGTAATTACTGTAAAATTTTCATATTTTTCTTAACTGCTTTAGTATTTATTTAGTATTTTAATGATTAAACAACAACAAAATTCGGGAAAAATAATAAATGATCCCTAGAAATTCTGGAAAATTAACCATAGTTTTCTAACATTATATTGAGCCTACTGTAAATAATTTGGTTATTTTGGACTAAGGGAAGTTTTTCTTATGTTTTTCATTATTAACTAATCAATAAAATCATAAATAATAGGAAAATATTAAGAGAAATTAATTAGACTTTTTATTTATGATTACCATGTTATATATGATATTATGATAAGGTGTTATAATTTTTGGACATGTGTAGCTATTTATTATCAATTTAAACCATTAAATAAACATTAAATCAGGAAAAATAAGAAAACATTCTTACAAAAATCTGTAAATTTAGTCATGGAGTCTTTAATATGTGAATAAGGTGCGAAAAATATAAAATCTAGTTTTTAACATACATAACTATATTTTAAAATTTATTTATCTACAACAAAATAAAATACAAAATAAGCATCAAACAGTAATATAAATGCATGAAACTTTATAAATCCACTTTACTCAATATATGGGTTGTTCCAAAATATTCCCAGAATTTATTGACTGCAAAAAGTATTTTATGTGAATTATTGCCTTATTTTAGTACAATAATTATAGTAATTCAATAAAAATAAGTTATTTTCTGAAAATTTCCAGAACTTCTTATTTTAATGATGGGATCTTTAGAAAAATCAAGTTTATGCATAAAATGAGTTTTAGATATTTTGGTGGATTTAATTTGTTTAATGTATGAATTTGGAACTTTTAACAACATACCTTGATGAATGCTTCAATAGGGATGAAGATTTGAGTATGAGAGCTTGTTCTTGGCTGGAAAATTGATATTTCTTAGATGAATTTCGAGATTGAGAGGGAGAGAAAGGATAGAGAGGGTTTGAGTGGTGATGAGAATAATGTGTGGGGAGAAAAATGAAAGGAAATATGATGAGAGGTGTGAGTGGGAGACCATGGGAATAACTTT
Source organism: Cichorium intybus (assembly GCA_023525715.1). Classification (NCBI taxonomy): domain Eukaryota; kingdom Viridiplantae; phylum Streptophyta; class Magnoliopsida; order Asterales; family Asteraceae; genus Cichorium; species Cichorium intybus. The sequence goes on along the minus strand of CM042011.1, from coordinate 40,628,781 downwards.
TGACTTTAGGTGGTCTTCATAATTTCCCACTAGTACAAGCATCTCTATGTAATACACTAATTAATATAAGAATTTTATAAAATTTAATGTAGAGTTTATAAAAATAGAGTTTTATAAAAAAATAGGTTATTATTTGATTATAACAATCTACTTTGATTTGAAGTTTAATTATAGTATTCAAGTTTGACTCTTTTAATTTAATTAGAGTATCATACTTTGATTTGATTTTAATATGGTATCATAATTTAATTTGATTATAGTTATAACGTTATACTATGCTATTTTGCTATTAACGTCAATTTATATCGTATTGTATAGGTTTTGATCCTATTAGCGTCAAGTAAATCTTGAGTAGGGTTTATTAAATTTCCCAATTGGGTTGGGTTGACCCGAATCCATTTTAGGCGGATGTCACAATTTGGAGAAGCTACGGGAAGAAATTTTGATGCACGATCTCTGGAACTCCTTGAAGGTTGAAGCAAGAAATCGGATTAGTAGCTTGGAATTGGTGATTCCTAAGTTAAACAAGGTTAGTATTCCAAGTTCTTGAAGTGTTCTTGGTGGGTTTTGTGGGTAAACTGAAATCTGCAATTTCAGTGAAATCCGTGGAGTTTGTATATGATTTCTGGGCTTAAACATGTTCATGTAGTAAGAACATATGTTAAAAACAGCAAAGTAGGTTGCTATTGTTGAAAAATTGAAATGTTGCTCAAGAACCCTAAATCATGAATTAGTGTGATTAAGGTGGTTCTAATGGCTTAAAACTTGTTATTAGTCAAGGGTTTTGGTCCTAGAACAAACCCCATATGATTAAGAACTGGATTAAGGACTTAAAATGTCAAAACTGCATGCTACAGTGCAAAATTGCGACTGGTTTGGATCCCTGCCCAGGCGCAAGGCGCGGTGCGCCCAGCTTCCAGGCGCGGTGCGCCCAACGGCACGGGTCGTGCTTAATTAGCACGGGTCGTGTTTGCCTGGCAGAGAGCTCAAATATGTGAAATTTTGCTAGGCTTGTCCGATTTACCTCAAACTTGAACCATAAGTCCATGATGGTATGAAAAGTCCTAGAAAAATATTAAATTGAGTTTTCGACTCCTCGGGAGCACTGTAGATCGATACAAATGCCTCAGGAATGTGTATAACTCATGAAAAGATGGTAAATGGAAAGTTTATCATCTAGGGATGGTTTATAGCTGCATAATATTTGACTCTTATGTATTAGAGTCAACTGAAATGGTTATTAACCTATTATCATTTGATATGTAAATGAAAATATAGGTACGGGACAAATGGTTGTGGTGCATGCGAAGGCAAGAAACAACCGGGATTTAAATGCAGCTAGTATCCAGGTGAGTAATCTCACTGATATCATATATGATATATGATGATTGAACTGTTACAGATTGAAACTGCTTTGGGGGACAAAAATTGACAGTTGACAGGTGCATTGAAAAGACAATACCAGATAAGCCGTGAGTCTGCAATAGACAAGAACGGAGCTGTGAGTCATTAATACGACAATACCAGATAAGCCATGAGTCTATGATAGACAAGAACAGAGCTGTGAGTCAATGATATGACAATACCAGATAAGCCGTGAGTCTATGAAAGACAAGAACGGAGCTGTGAGTCAATAATAAAAGTAAAAAAAAAAAAGACAATACCAGATAAGCCGTGAGTCAATGAAATGACAAGAACGGAGCTGTGAGTCAGTAAAAAGACAATACTGGGTAAGCCGTGAGTCAATGACATGACAAGAACGGAGCCGTGAGTCTAGGAAAAAGCAGGACAAACTCGTGAGCCATAAATGATTATGATATTTGACTTTAAGTCCAAATGGTGCGGTCTTTTGACTATGATATCGGGTTATTAAGCCCAACTGGTGCGGCCTTTGGGCTATGACTTGTATATTGAAAATGTTTTCGTGCAGCTTATATAGCTATGATACATGGTGCGGCTTATATAGCCATGATATATGGTGCAGTCCATTGTCACTAAGAAACATGAGACAGAAATGGTTAGACATGATTATATGTGCAAATAACTGACGTGGCTTGATAATTACAGGTTACTATGATTCAGCCTGTAAGGCTACTGATATCGCGTAAATTATACACATTTTACGGGCGATATCAGTGTCATTTTAGTTTAGTTTCATACATTTTATGAACTAAAGATACCTAATATGCTAAAAATACATTTTGTAGCTAAAAAGACACGTATGGAGCAAAAGATCGGATTATACAAGAGATTTGAGCTTTAAAAGAAAACAAGTGCAAAAGTGAGATCGACCAGGGCGCACCCCGCCCAGACCATAGGCGCACCGCGCCTCTGAAGATGCCAGTTATCGTCATTTTTGGCTACTTGGCATTAAAATAATGAAGCGTGGGTTCTTCCAATGATTCAACCGGGTTGCCTAACATGTGCATAGGCGCACCACGCCTTACTTTTGGGCGTACCGCGCCCTAGATCCGATCTTAAAAGCGAACTATCATGTGGCCTTTCCAGCGATAAAGCGAACCAGCTCCCTTCCACTAGGCGCACCGCGCCCTGAAAGAGGCGCACCGTGCCCTGAGCTTTCTCCAGCTATAAATACAAGGCATTGCACGACCATTTGAAGGACCGATGTTAAAAACCAAGAGAGAAATCAGATAATTGACATTTTAGAGTTAGTGTATTTCGTGTATTGCAACATTTCATGTTTGATAAGTGTTTTTGAGAGTTATTTACATTACAAGAAGGAGCTAAGATCTTCATTGTAGCAAGGATTCATCGATTATTACCGGTTGGTATCTTTTATCATGTATTCTTCATATTGTTGTTATATATTTGATACCATGCTAGGCTAAATCCCTGTAGCTTTTGCCTAGGTGATGTTGATTCATTAATATAAATATGTGTTGATCTAGTTATTGATTCGAGTTAAATTTCGGTTAGGAGATATAATTTGCATGCTATACATATTGAATGTGATTAAAGTTTGTATTCTTGATAGCCATCTTCACATGATTAAGTTTATTGACCATTTAAACGTATTGATCATATAAACCATTTTGATATGTAATTGACAACTATATATAATTGGACTAGTTATTGACCATTTAACTAGGGAAGTTATCTAAGTTATAAACTTGATTAGTGAAATAAAACTTATATCACATTTAGTTGCAACTCATGACCATTGATTGTATGAACATATCACTATGACCATTAGGATATGGGCTATGTTTGCATGCTATATTATGTTAATAAATTCATGATTATAAGTTATTTAGTTGCATGACCATTGTGCTATATTAACTTAGAAGTTATAGAATTGGTGACTTGACCATATGATCCTACCACTTAATGCAACCTATTTTAACTCATTGCACATAATCAAAACTAGTCAACATAGGTTTATATGAATCAACAAATCCTAGGCGAAAGCTTCCCTTGTTATCATTTGATCATATTATCTCTTTATTGTAGTGTTGTTACGATAATTGTTATTTATTATTTCGTCTATTTTACAAGCATCCAAAACTAAGTTTTATGAGTTTTTACTAAAAGTCGCCTCTAAACTGTTTGATTGATAATTGAAAACTTTAAGTTAGTTAATAACTCCCTGTGGAAATTCGATACCTTTGCTTACCCAAACTATACTATTAAATGATCGAGTAATACTTGCTCGTGAGTCTAATAGTCATATAATAAGGTAGATAATTGGATTAAGACTTTAAAGACATAACAACTACAAGTGAGTTGTTTTGAATACAACAAGTTTTTGGCGCTGTTGCCGGGGAGTTATTCAATTAATTTTATTGTTTACAATTGTTAGTCAATCGATCCTTTTTACGGTTTCTACCGTGGGAAGTTAATTTTTCTAGTTTGTTTCAAAACTTGCATGTATTTCTCTATGTTTGTTTACTAAATAATTTTAAGACCCGCTTGCAATTTATTTAGTTGTTTCAAACTAAATTGATTATCAATCCAACTATCATGCTAGTAATTCTACTTACGAGAACGGTGTCAGAATAGACAGATCCGGTTTGGTTGTTGGATTTTCGAAAGGTCATTGACCGAAAGAGTCCTGCCTCCCTACTGTCCTGCCTGGCCGTTCTTTATTTGATAGTCAACGCATTATAATGGATTTGGTAAGATATTCGGTTGTTATAACTGATTGATTACATAAAGGTTTTAAAAGTTTTAAAATTTGTTATTCCATTTATTTTTATAAAAAAAATTATATAAAAAAATATAATTTAAAAAAAATTATTTTTAAAATTTAAAAAAAATAAAAAGGACGCACCCAACTTGCAAACAGTTTCTAATGTGCAGTTTATGACCCGAAGTTCACAACCAAACATCATACCTGCACTGAACGAACCAGAGCGTGAATTTAACATAAGGAGAAAAACAAGAAGAAGCATATCCCAAAAGAAGAACCAATAGAAGAAATGGCAGCCCCAGTAAACGAAACAGAACCAACCTTGAAAGCATACTACAACCGAGCACGAGACGGAACAGGACCAAGCCTCATACGCCCAAAAATTCCTGAAAATGAAAATTTTGAGCTTAAAGGCCATTACCTTTCCGCTCTAAAAGGAATTACTTTCAAAGGGACGGAAGACGAAGATCCAGTCGAACACATCGAACAAGTCACGGAAATAACTGATTGTTTCAACATTCCAGGAATTTCCTCAGACGCAATCATGTTACGAATTTTCCCAATGACACTACGGGAAGGTGCAAAGAAATGGTTGAAAAGACTACCTCCAGGTTTCATCACTACCTGGGACGGATTAAAATATGATTTCATTGAAGAATACACACCACCTTCCAAAATCAATAAAATGAAAGCAAAAATTCAAAACTTCCTTCTAGACGAAGATGAAACTTTGTACCAAGCATGGAGTCGATTCAAATAATTGATTCAAGATTGTCTACAACACGATATGGACAAACATCAGAAAGTACAGAAGTTCTATGACTGCATCAATACACAAACCAGACAATTACTCGATGGGCGAGGACCACTCATAAACCTAACCGCCACAGATGCTTACGAAAGAATTGAGGAACTTGCAAAACATTCCCACCACTACCATTCTTCAAGAGATCCGTCATGTCGAAGGAAGCTAAAGGAAGAAGCAGTGGAAGGAATGTCAGCCATACATAACCGACTGGACCAATTTGGGAGAGACCTCAAGAAAATGAATCAAAGCATCCATGCCATCACGGTAGGATGTGACAACTGCAGCGGTCCTCACCTTCAAAAAGACTGTCCTTACGATGAAGACGGTAACAAGAAAGCAGATGCTTGTTACTCATCCGGAGACAGATTCGATTACCAAAGACCTCAAAATAACTGGCAGGGAAGAAATGATTTTTATAACCAACAAAGGCAACAACCACCATTCGAACGCCAGCAAAATACCTATAATCAACAAAAACAGCCACCACCAGGATTTAACCCACAACATACCCAAGAAATGAAGCCAAGCTTAGAAGACATATTGGGCAAATTTATGGAAGGATCAGAAAAGAGACACTCAGCAACCGAATTTCAACTGAGAAATCAAGCAGCCTCCATTCAAAACATCGAGAACCAAATTGGCCAAATATCTAAAGTTTTGCAAGAAAGACTACCAGGAACGCTTCCCACCAACACCGAGCCGAACCCAAGAGCCCAAGCAAAAGCAATAACTACCAGAAGCGGTAAAATCATACCACCAACAGTCATGGAAAATACCATCAATTCAACTCCTGAATCACAAATAGGTAAAGCGGAGAAAGATAATGAGCATACAAAAGGCGAAGGAACAAAAGAGACATCCTCAACAGAGCCACACCAACCGACCATTCCATTTCCTCAACGGTTGAAGAAAGAGAAAGAAGACAAAGAATTCAAGAAATTCCTTGAACACCTAAAGCAGCTAAGCATCAACATTCCTTTCGTTGATGCAATCACACAAATGCCAAAATATGCCAAATTCCTCAAAGACCTTCTCACTAACCGCAAGAAAATGGAAGAAGTGTCATTGGTCACATTAAGTGAAAAATGCTACGCTACGATGATGAAAAACTTACCAGAGAAAGTGGGAGATCCCGGCGGTTTATATCTTCCTTGCACATTTGGAAACCATGCTAGCAGCTATGGTTTAGCAGACTTAGGTGCCAGCATCAATTTAATGCCATATTCTTTCTACAGGAAACTAAATCTACCAGAACCGAAACCAGTTCGAATGGCAATTAATCTTGCTAATAAGGCGGTAACTTATCCTAGAGGTATTGTAGAAGATCTTCTTGTTAAAGTTGACAAATTTGTTTTTCCTGTAGATTTTGTCATATTGGATATGGAGGAAGATGATGAAGTCCCCATTCTTCTCGGAAGACCCTTTTTAGCCACAGCGAGAGCTTTAATAGACGTCCATGACACAAAACTAACCATTAGGGTTGGCACTGACGCTATCACCTTTGGCATGGACCACACGATCAAACACTCGACGATGAGTGATGACACAGTCTTCCATATTGACACTTTCGACTTGCTATTGGAAGAAGAAGCCAGAGCCATACAAGAAGAAAGCCACAGTCATGAAATGCAACTTGCTGAGAAATCTTTCGATCCAGAAAAGGATCTGAAGGAACTAGAAGAACTGTTGAAAGATGAACCTCATTTCGCTGACCAAGATGAAACTATACTTCCAAAGCAAAAATCTCCAAGGAACCAGAGCATCCCAGAATTGAAAATACTTCCAAACCATTTGGAGTATGCATTTTTGACTGATACCAAAGAGTACCTAGTTGTCATTTTAGCTGAATTGAACCAAGAAGAAAAAGAAGAGCTTATGAAAGTTCTCAAAAGAAGAAAGAATGCCATCGCATGGAGCATCTCAAACATCAAGGGAATAAGCCCAACCATCTGTTCTCACAAGATACTGATGGAAGAAGATTCAAAGCCATCAGCCCAGCACCAAAGAAGGCTTAACCCAAAAATGCAAGAGGTGGTGGATAAAGAGATCATGAAGCTACTCGATGCGGGTATCATCTACCCTATTTCTGACAGCAAATGGGTCAGCCCAATCCATGTCGTTCCAAAGAAGGGAGGAATAACTGTCATTACCAACGAGAAGAATGAAGTTATACCTACCAGAACAGTGACTGGATGGCGGGTGTGCATCGATTATCGCAAATTAAACGATGCAACACGAAAAGACCATTTTCCTCTTCCCTTCATTGATCAAATGCTGGAACGTTTATCAGGAAAAGCATATTGCTGTTTTTTGGATGGTTTTTCAGGTTATTTTCAAATTCCCATTGACCCAGAAGATCAAGAAAAGACCACGTTCACTTGCCCTCAAGAAATCTTCACATACCGAAGAATGCCTTTTGGTCTATGCAATGCTCCAGCCACTTTTCAAAGATGTGTCTCGGCAATCTTCCATGACATGATGGAAAACTCAATGGAGGTTTTCATGGATGACTTCTCACTTTTTGGTAACTCATTTACCGATTGTTTGTCTAATCTAGACAAAATGCTTAAGCGATGTGAAGAAACCAATCTAGTACTCAATTGGGAGAAGTGCCACTTCATGGTTAAAGAGGGAATAGTCTTGGGCCATAAAGTGTCGGGTCGAGGAATTGAAGTCGACATAGCAAAAGTTGAAGTCATTGCTAAACTTCCACCACCGACCAACGTAAAAGGAGTCAGAAGCTTCTTGGGACATGCCGATTTTTACCGGAGGTTTATAAAAGATTTTTCTAAAATAACAAAACCTTTAACACAACTTTTACAAAATGATGTAAAATTTGATTTCAGCGATGAATGTGTTAATGCTTTTGAATTTTTGAAGCTTCAATTAACCACTGCTCCAATTATGATCGGCCCAGACTGGAATCTACCATTTGAACTAATGACAGACGCAAGTGATATCGCGTTGGGAGCCGTCCTAGGCCAAAGAATCGACAAGAAGTTCAAGCCAATCTACTACATCAGCAAAACTCTGAATCCTGCCCAAGAAAACTACACTACCACTGAAAAAGAACTCCTGGCAGTAGTGTATGCTTTTGATAAATTCAGGCCTTATCTAATTTTATCAAAAACCATTGTCTATACAGATCACTCAGCAATCAAGTACCTGTTCAACAAGCAAGATGCCAAACCCCGCTTAATTCGTTGGGTCTTGCTGCTACAAGAATTTGATATCGAAATTCAAGACAAGAAAGGATCCGAGAATTTGGCAGCAGATCATTTGTCAAGACTGGAGAATGCGGAACAAAAGGCAAGAAAAGAAAAGGAAGTAAACGACTCCTTCCCTGAAGAACATGTAATGTCAATTCATGTTAAAATGGAGACCCCTTGGTATGCGGACATTGTGAACTACCTTGCAGCCAAAGTGCTTATCGGAGGGCTTACTCATCAACAAAATAAAAAGTTCTTTGCCGACATCAAGTACTACCTATGGGATGAGCCATACCTTTTTCGGTCATGTCCGGATAACATCATAAGGAGGTGTGTACACGGGAAAGAAATTCAAGACATACTTAAGCAATGCCATCAAGGACCTACAGGTGGACATCACGGAGCGAATTACACCGCGCGAAAAGTGTTTGAAGCAGGCTTTTATTGGCCCACAATCTTCAAGGACGCAACAAATTTCGTCAAGACATGCGATCCGTGTCAGTGAGCGGGTAATATCTCATCCAAAAATGAAATGCCATTGCATTCTATCCAGGTATGTGAAATTTTCGATGTATGGGGTATTGACTTTATGGGGCCTTTTTCTAATTCCCAAGGAAATAAATATATATTGGTTGCGGTTGACTACGTATCAAAGTCAAATGATGCTCGAGGTGTGGTTAAATTTTTGAAAACCATTTTTGCACGTTCCGGTGTCCCTAAAGCTCTTATAAGCGATAGGGGTACTCATTTTTGCAACAAACAAATGGAAAATGCTTTAAATAAGTATGGGGTGACCCATCGAATATCCACACCTTATCACCCGCAATCAAGTGGTCAAACGGAGATCACAAACAGGGCCTTAAAACGCATTTTGGAAAGATCCGTGGGAATTAGTCGAAAAGATTGGTCCGAAAAGCTTGACGATGCACTTTGGGCTTTTCGAACCGCTTTTAAAACACCTATTGGCACTACCCCATACAGATTGGTGTATGGAAAAGCTTGTCACCTCCCAGTAGAGGTTGAACACAAGGCATTCTGGGCCTTAAAATCGTGTAACATGGACTTTAATCTTGTTAGTACTAACCGTTTGTGTCAACTAAACGAGCTAAATGAATTAAGAAATGACGCATACGAAAACTCGGCGATTTACAAAGACAAAATCAAAAGGTGGCACGATTCAAGGTTAAAAGGAAACAAAGATTTCCAACCAGGGGAGAAAGTCTTACTTTACAATTCACGCTTAAGACTTTTTCCTGGAAAGCTAAGGACACGATGGTATGGTCCGTTCACAATAAAAGAAGTGTATCCACACGGGGCTGTGGATCTTTTTAAGGAAGGAGGAGAAAGTTTCAAAGTGAACGGGCACAGGCTTAAAAGGTATGAAGAAGGCGTTCAAAACGAAAACGAACGCGAAGACATCCCACTCCAAACAGTAGAACCTTAGAGTGGAATGGAGCCCAGCTAAAAAGACTCCAAATCTATGAAAAAGAAGCGCTTCCGGGAGGCAACCCGATTTTTTGATTGGTATGTGCTATTTATTATTTTTCCTTTGGTTTTATTTGATTTTATATATAAATAAAAAAAAATTATTATATATATATATATATATATATATATATATATATATATATATATATATATATATATATATATATATATATATATATATATATATATATATGTATATATAAAATTAAAAAAATTGTGTGGTGAAAATAAAATGAAAATATGGGGCAAATATTTAAAAAGAAGGAGGACAGGAGATCCAGCCGTTGGGCGCACCCCGCCCAGGAAACGGGCGCACCGCGCCGGGTAAGGGTAATATCAGACGGGTAAGCTGTAAAATTTCATTCTACTCACCTACTCTTCCCTCAAACGCGATCCGCCGGGAGAAAACGCACAAAAACACCCAAAAACTCCATTTTTTGCTTCAAATTTCTTGGTTAATCTTCACCTATGGGTATGTTTTCTTTGTTTCCTTCTATTCTTTGCATGATATACCATGATTTCTTGCTAAATTACATAGTTTTTAACATCATATTGATTGGATTTCTTCCACATTGAACGGTTGAGTTGAAATTTTCGTGTTCCTTGTTTATAGTAGAATTTGGGTATTGGTTTGATAGGGTTATTGATGCATAGGACTAGAAGATTACATTACAAACATCAATTGCACAACAAAACATCAATTTCACACAAAATTGACAAATTGGGGAAGAACAAACCCTAGAAATTAGTTTAGTGATTTTCGATGCAATTGATGTTTGTTTTATGATATTTGTGGTCTATTGCATCAGTAAACATATTTCAATTACGCATCTGACAACGCCTAGTGATATCAAGTATTTTAGGCGTTGTTGAGCCCTGTTCTTGGTAAAATTATATCAAATATGCATGGGTATTCTCACTTTTCGTGTCAGGACTTGTCTGGAGAAAAAGAACAGAAACAGGGACTAAAGATGTACAAAAGGAAAAAGTATGGAAAGAATGCAAAATCAAGAGAAGACGTACGCGCGCCGCGGATTTATCTTCTGCGCGACGCCGGCGTAAGGCGGTGGAACACATTTGAATGACGAAAAAACGGGGAACGGATAAGTACGCGCGCCGCGGATTTCACTTCTGCGCGGCGCGGTCACGGGAAATTTGCAACTATAAATAGAGGCATTTCCAGCCGAAAACCCGAGCAAAGACCGGGTGTAAACATCGACCTAGAAGCTCTTTGACTCGAGGATTCATTTCAGCAAGCTCATAATTGGTATTTCATGTTTTTGGATTTAATTTCCTTTTTAGTAGAAAGTAGTTTTGTAGCAAAAGTCTTTGGGAGTGACAACCACTGACTTTGAGCACTTAGGTTTCTGTTTTTGAAACATTTTGGTTACTGATTTGATGTTTGGATATTGGTTTTGGTGAATGAAATCATTCGGTTACATTTAATATTGGTTTTTCGATATTTTGGATGCTTGTTTGTGTTTCGATTATTTGATTGTGTTTGGATTGTATTTGTGACTCGGTTGGAACTGTTTTCCTTAGCTGAAATCAGTGGCTAACTTGGTTAGGTTGAGCATTAAATATTGGCTAGTAGCTGTTCCATAGAACTGTTAGTTATTAGCTAGTTTATGCGTTGCTTGGTTTTGCTAGTTTGGATGCCTTCAATTGCTTCTGATTCAGAGATGTACTTCTAAGTTCAGAAAGTAACTAGGTCATTTGGACATAGCTAAGCTTGGCTTGAGTGTTGGAATATTGTTTCGAGGTAGAAAGATAGAAACTAGATCCTCCGACTATAGCTGTGACACTATTAGTTGGTAATCTCTCATCTAGTCTAACCACGTAGCTCCTGTGGATCGACCCTGACTCCACTATACTAGTGAATGTTAGGTTATCTCTTATTTTTAACCGCATGACGACCTCTGCGTGCACGTCAAATTTTGGCGCCGTTGCCGGGGAGCTGTGAGCTTAGGTTAGGTGAGTTGTAGGACTTAGTTTCTGATTTTTGATGTTTGATTTTAGTTTGCTGATTTTTGGTATGTGTGCATCCTTATGATGGGTGATTACATGTACCCGAATCAGTATGATTATTATCCGGCCGACACCTATTACGAGGATGATTGTTATAATGGATCATTCGATGACAATGGATGGCGGACCGAGAAGTCATCTCAGCCTGAGAATTCTGTAACTTGGTCCCAACTTTGGGTATTCATGTATAACAACTACCATGAGCAGAAGGACCAGGCTGAAGCTCTTAAAAAAGTGCAAGCTTCTTTAGATAGGTTAGAGGAAAGTTGGAAATGTTCACCACCTTCGCCAGAACCGGAGGTGAGTGATTTTTATACCAATGATAATGTGTGTGAACTTGCATCACCTGAATATGTGATGGAAGGTCATGCACTGTGGGAAAATCAAGAGACCATTGAGATGGTCGAAACGGTTGTTGAGGAAGAGGTTATATGTGACAATGCTACCTTTGACTCAACAGCTTTTGATGTTTTTGAGGGTTTTGAGAATGTTGAGCTGGTGATGAGTGAATCTGTACCATCATCAGATAATTTGGTTGATGAGGATGTTGTGGAGGGGACTGTAAGTGACAGTACAGATCCCAGCCCAACAATTCCCGAATTTGTTGAAATTGTTGATGTTTTTGAGGAAGGGGGTGTAGATGACAATACTACCCCCGAACCTATGATTTTTGAAAATTTTGAGAAATTTGAAAGCAAGGATCTGGTGATGGGCGACTTTGTACCACCATCAGATCAAACCAGTCGCTCAATTTTGGTTCCGATCCACCTGTTGGACGATGATCAAGAAGTTGATGCTGACGAGTTCATTTTTGAAAATAATAAAAAACATGATTTTATCACCACTCACGATCCATTCATGAATGGAAAATTAGATGTGATTAATACCATCGATGAGGACATATGGAAGCATCCTGATATGTTGCCTTCCGATTCCATTCGATTGGAAAATTTTTATTGGTACTGCAAACCAAAATTACAACCTGAAGATAGCACGTGGGACACTGGCAAAATGAGATCTGCAAAACGACTACTGGGAGAAGCTTTGGGCGCGCTTCACGTCAAGCCAGTGATTTTGAAGAAATATAGAAGGAAGGACCGAGCTTAGAGATTCAAAGCTACCTCCAAGCATTCAAGGGAGTTAAACAGGAAGCAACAACTGTGCAGCAACAGGAGAACTGACAAGCCATTCGACCCAGGGAAGTAGAAGGAGCATGTGGACAACGAAGGGACAGTGGTGACTGAAAATCAGCGAAGGAAGAAGGCGTACGATCCACCATAGCTGAAGCAGGAATAGAACGTCTGGCTGAAGACGTTAAACTTAGCGCTTGTTGGGAGGCAACCCATCGTGTCATAAGTAGGTTTTATATTTCTTAGGATTAATTTAGAAAATACATCAATCTTTTGCAGGTATTAGTGGTCTGAAGCAAGTGTGGGGTTGTGTGAAAAGTTTTGAAATCTTCAAGGCCGCGCCGCGGATTTTTGACTTGCGCGACGCGGGTTCGAAACTCAACCCGATGCGCAGGGGTTGATTTGGCGACACGCGCGTCGCGGAAACGAGAAATGCGCGCCGCGGGAAACGATCAGACGGTTTTTGCCCTTATACGGTGAGCCGCGGCTCACAACTCAACCACACGACTCGGAGCTCTGGTGATCAAAAATTTCTTGCAATTTTTCTTGCTTATTGTGTTTCTACTACCAAGGTACGCTCTTTTAACTATCTATCAGTTGTTTAAACTAGTTATTAGGTAGTTAATTTTAGGGTTTTATTCCAAAAAGTTCAAAAACTTAGAATCACTAATGCTAGCCCATCGGGTGTTTGTTTTGCCAAATGGACATCCTAGATGAGCTAGTCGGCACTTAGGCTACCTTGTGGTATGATTAAAATGAGATTTAGCAGGTTAAAATGAGGATTTGATCCGGGTTTTCAAAACAGTCGTACGCCGCGCCGCGCCGTTGCTCTTGGGCCGCGCCGCGGTGCGGTGGGGAAGAAAAGGGACTGATTTTGCAAAAAAAATTTTGTTTCGTGGCTGTATTTTCTTTTGCAGAGGATGTTCAGATTGGACCACGCCTTCCTCTAGTTTCCCGCAGGACTTGACAATTCAGTGGAGTATATTTCGCGACGAGATGCATTGACCAGTCGCCGGGTTCTCGAGGCGACTGTTATAGACCGAGACATCCTGAGGGATGCAGGGCTTTGGGGCGCGATCGAGCCGTTTCTGCACCGCACCTGGACCCACGAGGAGGCATCGTTTACCTGCCATGGTTGGGACAAGATTATGGCCACGGACGAGGACGTGGTCTACACGGAGTTGCTATTGGAGTTCATCTCCACTATCTAGTTCGCACCACGGGCGGGGGACCCACGCTCCAGGCTGGTGCGTTTTCGTTTGGGAGGTGTGCACAGGGAGTGCAACCTCCGGGAGTTTGGGAGGCGCACAGGTATCTATACTGAGCATGACCTCCAGCATCGCTATTTCACCCGATTCTTCGGGTCTTGCATTCAGGGGGAGCCGGAGCGCCCTCCCAACATGGAGGTTTGGACACCACTGTCCAACGTCATGTATGAGGCGGGGACTTCGAGGGAGAGCCACCTCCGCGACCCACTTCACCGCCTCATGCACCGGATCGTCTCCACCTCCATCATGCATCGGGAGGGGGGGCGAGAAGGTGTCGGGCGACGATATGACATATTTGTGGATCCTCCTCGATCCGTCCCGATTCCTCCATCTTCCCTACGCCCTCGCGATTGCTCTATCCACCCACGCGACTGGCGCCTCCACCAGCAGTCCACTAGCCAGGGGGTACTTCATCACCCGCCTGGCCCGCTCTTATGGCATTCTTACTGCCCCCGTGGCAGCCTCCTTGACTGCTCTGCCTCCATCACGCACTACAGTGCGCACTTTGGAGAGGATGCGGCTCATTGAGCTGCAGCGCCCGGGGCAGTACATCCGAGCACCGACCGAGCCTCCTCAGGCACCCCAGCCTGCATATGCCCAGCCCGGCAGGAGACGCCGGAGACCAGAGCCAGCAGCACCAGAGCCGGCACAGCCGCAGCCACAGCATGATGACTCACCGGCCCTCAGCCGGCTAGAGGCCAGAGTCACGCGGATCGAGGATCAGCTCGAGTGGATCGGGGAGGTACTTCTTCAGATCGCATCAGCGCAGGGCCAGCGCCCCCGACCATTCCCAGCCAGGTCCCACGATCACGAGGCTGGACCCTCCAGGCCACCGGGTAGTGATTGATGTATCTTTTTCTTTTTCTTTTTCTTTCTTTTTATTTTTTTTGGGATATATGTATAAACTTATGACACATCTATCTGTATATTATTTTTTTCTGTCATGTGTGCTTTTAATTTATTTGTTAGTGATGCATGATATACCAATCTGAGAAGGAGTTGTCTCAGACAAGTGTGGGGTCACCGTGCCCCCTCCACTTGTCTTGACCACCGGCGTGTCTTACTGTAGCGCTACAACTCCAGCATATGAATCAGGGATCCGATTGTACGCATTATACCTGTGATATTGAGCACCAAGCAGTCTACCGTCCAAAAAGGGGTAACTCTTTCTCCCTTGTTTTGAATTAATTTTTGTACAACGGGGACGTTGTACGGTTTTAAGTGTGGGGTGTGGACGGTCGAAAGAGATATTTTTGAAATTTTTGCAGAAATGATCAATTTTTCAATTTTAGCAATATTTTTTCAAAACTTTTAATGAATTGCAATTTTGAAATGAATGGTTTGTGATTGTGATAGCATTAGTATTTTTCAAGAAATACTGTTTAGTTGTGATCATGCTATTAGTTAGTCAAATAAGTTGAGTTTTATGAGTTTAGAAGATTGAGCTGTTTTAGGATTGGAATTTAGGAAGGAAAAGTCAATCTGTGGCCTTTGTTGTTCGAGCCGGTAGGTCTAAAATGGGTGGACCTTATGCACCTTACCACCTAAGATCGTCTGGTCTGGGATGGTATTTCTGAAAGCTCGCTACACGGACAACATCGAAAGTCATGGACAATTCCTTAATGGCCTTTAGAATCTGAACGAGTAAGTACACTTCATTGTGGACAGAAAGTTTGTGATCACAGGTTCTTTAGAAAGCCATGAATTCCAAAGAACAACTCAATTATGTTTTCACGAACTATTCCATTCTAACTCGAAGAGCAATAAACTTTGAAACTAAACACAGTCAAAAATTGTTCGATTCTCTATTATAATTTGTTAAAAACTCTCTTGCTTGGGGACAAGCAAGGCACAAGTGTGGGGTGTTTGACAACGCCTAGTGATATCAAGTATTTTAGGCGTTGTTGAGCCTTGTTCTTGGTAAAATTATATCAAATATGCATGGGTATTCTCACTTTTCGTGTCAGGACTTGTCTGGAGAAAAAGAACAGAAACAGGGACTAAAGATGTACAAAAGGAAAAAGTATGGAAAGAATGCAAAATCAAGAGAAGACGTACGCGCGCCGCGGATTTATCTTCTGCGCGACGCCGGCGTAAGGCGGTGGAACACATTTGAATGACGAAAAAACGGGGAACAGATAAGTACGCGCGCCGCGGATTTCACTTCTGCGCGGCGCGGTCACGGGAAATTTGCAACTATAAATAGAGGCATTTCCAGCCGAAAACCCGAGCAAAGACCGGGTGTAAACATCGACCTAGAAGCTCTTTGACTCGAGGATTCATTTCAGCAAGCTCATAATTGGTATTTCATGTTTTTGGATTTAATTTCCTTTTTAGTAGAAAGTAGTTTTGTAGCAAAAGTCTTTGGGAGTGACAACCACTGACTTTGAGCACTTAGGTTTCTGTTTTTGAAACATTTTGGTTACTGATTTGATGTTTGGATATTGGTTTTGGTGAA
This sequence comes from Cichorium intybus, assembly GCA_023525715.1. NCBI lineage: Eukaryota > Viridiplantae > Streptophyta > Magnoliopsida > Asterales > Asteraceae > Cichorium > Cichorium intybus. The sequence continues at coordinate 40,612,242 of CM042011.1, read as the reverse complement.
TGAAATCATTCGGTTACATTTAATATTGGTTTTTTGATATTTTGGATGCTTGTTTGTGTTTCGATTATTTGATTGTGTTTCGATTGTATTTGTGACTCGGTTGGAACTGTTTTCCTTAGCTGAAATCAGTGGCTAACTTGGTTAGGTTGAGCATTAAATATTGACTAGTAGCTGTTCCATAGAACTGTTAGTTATTAGCTAGTTTATGCGTTGCTTGGTTTTGCTAGTTTGGATGCCTTCAATTGCTTCTGATTCAGAGATGTACTTCTGAGTTCAGAAAGTAACTAGGTCATTTGGACATAGCTAAGCTTGGCTTGAGTGTTGGAATATTGTTTCGAGGTAGAAAGATAGAAACTAGATCCTCCGACTATAGCTGTGACACTATTAGTTGGTAATCTCTCATCTAGTCTAACCACGTAGCTCCTGTGGATCGACCCTGACTCCACTATACTAGTGAATGTTAGGTTATCTCTTATTTTTGACCGCATGACGACCTCTGCGTGCACGTCAGCATCTTGGCTGGTTTTTGAGCAAAAACTTTGATTGAATAACATTGAAACAGGCAGTGGCCGAGTAGCCGCAAGGCGCATCGCGCCTGCTCCAAGGGCGCACTGCGCCTGTATCCTGCCAAGCCAATTGCCTTGTTTTACTTGCTTGTTTAGCTCATTATTTGAATTGTTATTGCAGGTACCAAATTTAAGACTACAAAAACAAGTCATCCATATTTAAGATTTGGAAATTCGGATGAAGAACGGGATGTGAAATATGTCATGGCTAATTTACTAAAGAAGGATATGATGGTTGCTCCAGCAGTGGATTGGGACAAGCTGGATGCAATTGGAATATCCGACAAATTAGCACCTTACCTCATTCGTACATTTGAAGATCCGATATTTGGGGTGGTGACGGATGAGGCTTGGAACAACATTTTTCGGATTAACGAAAATGTCCATATGGAGCTCACACTCGAGTTTCTTTCGACTTTCAAGTATGAGAAAGAAACAACCGAAGAAGACATTCGTTTCCGATTGATGGGGAATTGGCATGATGTGTCTCTTGCCCGGTTCGCATATCTCCTAGGCCTTTACCCCGAGGAGCTTGCATTTCACCCACACTTCCCAACTTATCTATCGACTTATGACAAGGGAGAATTCAGCGAAGGGCGATGTGGTTTATTCTTTCAAGAAATCGCCAATGTAAACAATACAATACTGCGAGACAATAAAGCTTCACAAATCCAAAATCCGATCCACAGAATGATCCACCGTCTTCTAGCGTTCACCGTGAACCAATCCTACGGGTTTGACAAATGCCCGTACCTAGATCTGCCAGCACTTTGGGGAGCAATTAACCCCGATGTGAAATTCCACCTCCCACACGCGATTGCAGTTTTCTTTAGGGAGCGAGCAAAAGGGCAAAACACGCTTAGCCTAATTTGCGGTGGCAATATGATCACACGGATCGCAAAGAATTTCGGGGATTTTTCCTCCATAAACATGCTCACGGTTAAAACCGAACACCCGAAAATCCTCTCCGAATCACATTTTAAATCTATGATTCGGAGGGTGGCGCCAAACACGTTCGATTTCGTCGGTATTACTTCAACCATGCCGCCACCGGGATATGGGGCAGAAGAAGCACAGCCCTCTGCTTCCAGACAGAGTCGACGCCGCCAGCATGAACACGCGCAGCAAGGACCAGAACAAGAGGTAAACTTAAATTTCCTCTATAACCAAATGGTCCAGATGGATTTAAACAGGCGGGAGGAAATGCGCCAAATGGATATGCGTCGCCAGCAAGAGGCGAATTCCATGGGACACTACCTGGATGATACACATCAGTTCCTGGGACACATGTATCAGCAGGCAGGATGGCAGCTTCCCCCGCAGTATCCATATCCGACATGGGATCAGAGGATGGGACACTCAGGACAGTCCAGCGGGGCTCATGGCGATCCATCAGGAGGAGATTATCAGCCGCACGGGCATGGATTTGATGAGGCAGATGATTTGGATTGACATTACTGGTATTGTTTGATATTTTTTATTTTGGGTGATTTCAAAAACAAAAAAAAAAAACAAAACAAAACAAAAACTATGATTTGAATTTTTATTTTGATCTTTAGTGTGTTTTTATTTGTGGTGTGTTTTATCATTTGTGTGTATATCTAACCGTGTCGTTTGAGATGTTGCTTGCTTTATTTGATGATTGTGCAGAATGAATGACATTCGGTTCATTCCTTTTAAAAAAAATAAATAAAAAAATATAAAAATAATAAGATCGCACTTAAACGATGACATTTCAAAGATCTTATTCGATCCATTCCAAGAGCTCCAAGTTCAGCATCTGCAATCACGTGTACTATACCTCAGGGGAGTCGGTTCCAATACTCCTTTTTCTTATGCTTATTTTATAAAATATTTATACAACGGGGACGTTGTATTAATCAAGTAGGGGGTAGGGATTGCAGTACTTACACTTGTATTTTATTTGTCCTTGAGCATTTATAGGTTAATTTCGGGTAAAATTGCAAAAAAAAAAAATTATAATTCAGATACCATAGTACCAAGTCATAAAAATTGAATCATAAGATTGGTCCCGAGTTTTGTTTGAAATTATTTATACTAAACAAATGAGTCACACTTTTAGCCTAACCGACCACTTTGAAACTACTTGTTTGGAAGACAGATGCAGGTGCTCAATGAATTAAGATACGTTTAGAGGAGGTTGATTGGGATGATGTGTACACACAAATATTAAACCTTGCATATTTTTTGAAAATCAGAAAATTCGCATCTTGGCTTCTGAAAGGATTAACCCTTTGTACTCCCAAGTCTCAACCAACCTTACATTGCCACTTTCTCATCACTATTTTTGATTCATCGCATTCTACAAATGGATTCCTGATGAACTTTGAAGACGATCCCCTATTCTACATCATTGGGATCAAGTCATAAAATTGATCGATAATACCAGCTTGATCACAATCTACTTCCACGCATCTAAGAAATTCTTAGAAGCCAAGTTCTTGAGAAAAGAAAAAGTCGAAGAGATCCAACGATTAATTAAAGACTTCAAGAAAATGAAGATCAAAAAGACGAAAACATCAAGAAGTCTACAAGAATTAGAGACTAAACAAACACGAGCAAAAAATTGAAGATATAGAATATATTGGCATGTCGAGAACGAAGATTGAAGTTTTATGATTGGTGATGAGAAAAAGGAAATGAAAGGTTTGAGACGGTAAAAAGTAAAGGACAGTACAAGTGTGAAACTATCGAAACCAGATGTTTGCCCAGAGGAAATTTAAAATCCCAATTTCTTTAGGATAAAAGCCTCATCAAAGGTAGATGAAAAGTACCCCCACTGGGTACATCCTCTGTTTCATTTGTCTGATACACACTCCTAATCGCCAAATCTTGACGAGTCTATTCGTCCTTCGAATAGCAAAAGAAAGTGGTTCACAATGCTAAAAGTGGGTAACGTTTGTTCAATATATAGGGTCCTTACAAAACTGATTCTGACCATGTTGACTGACATTGATCTTTTTCTATGGTGTCTGTATTTGTTTATTTGGATTGATTTTTAACCTAAAAATTATTCTAAGAATTGCTTGAGGACAAGCAAAGTTCAAGTATGGGGTATTTTGATATCGCGTAAATTATACACATTTTCCGGGCGATATCAGTGTCATTTTAGTTTAGTTTCATACATTTTATGAACTAAAGATACCTAATATGCTAAAAATACATTTTGTAGCTAAAAAGACACGTATGGAGCAAAAGATCGGATTATACAAGAGATTTGAGCTTTAAAAGAAAACAAGTGCAAATGTGAGATCGACCAGAGCGCACCCCTCCCAGACCATAGGCGCACCGCGCCTCTGAAGATGCCAGTTATCGTCATTTTTGGCTACTTGGCATTAAAATAATGAAGTGTGGGTTCTTCCAATGATTCAACCGGGTTGCCTAACATGTGCATAGGCGCACCACGCCTTACTTTTGGGCACACCGCGCCCTAGATCCGATCTTAAAAGCGAACTATCACGTGGCCTTTCCAGCGATAAAGCGAACCAGCTCCCTTCCACTAGGCGCACCGCGCCCTGAAAGAGGCGCACCGTGCCCTGAGCTTTCTCCAGCTATAAATACAAGGCATTGCACGACCATTTGAAGGACCGATGTTAAAAACCAAGAGAGAAATCAGATAATTGACATTTTAGAGTTAGTGTATTTCGTGTATTGCAACATTTCATGTTTGATAAGTGTTTTTGAGAGTTATTTACATTACAAGAAGGAGCTAAGATCTTCATTGTAGCAAGGATTCATCGATTATTACCGGTTGGTATCTTTTATCATGTATTCTTCATATTGTTGTTATATATTTGATACCATGCTAGGCTAAATCCCTGTAGCTTTTGCCTAGGTGATGTTGATTCATTAATATAAATATGTGTTGATCTAGTTATTGATTCGAGTTAAATTTCGGTTAGGAGATATAATTTGCATGCTATACATATTGAATGTGATTAAAGTTTGTATTCTTGATAGCCATCTTCACATGATTAAGTTTATTGACCATTTAAACGTATTGATCATATGAACCATTTTGATATGTAATTGACAACTATATATAATTGGACTAGTTATTGACCATTTAACTAGGGAAGTTATCTAAGTTATAAACTTGATTAGTGAAATAAAACTTATATCACATTTAGTTGCAACTCATGACCATTGATTGTATGAACATATCACTATGACCATTAGGATATGGGCTATGTTTGCATGCTAGATTATGTTAATAAATTCATGATTATAAGTTATTTAGTTGCATGACCATTGTGCTATATTAACTTAGAAGTTATAGAATTGGTGACTTGACCATATGATCCTACCACTTAATGCAACCTATTTTAACTCATTGCACATAATCAAAACTAGTCAACATAGGTTTATATGAATCAACAAATCCTAGGCGAAAGCTTCCCTTGTTATCATTTGATCATATTATCTCTTTATTGTAGTGTTGTTACGATAATTGTTATTTATTATTTCGTCTATTTTACAAGCATCCAAAACTAAGTTTTATGAGTTTTTACTAAAAGTCGCCTCTAAACTGTTTGATTGATAATTGAAAACTTTAAGTTAGTTAATAACTCCCTGTGGAAATTCGATACCTTTGCTTACCCAAACTATACTATTAAATGATCGAGTAATACTTGCTCGTGAGTCTAATAGTCATATAATAAGGTAGATAATTGGATTAAGACTTTAAAGACATAACAACTACAAGTGAGTTTTTTTGAATACAACAAGTTTTTGGCGCCGTTGCCGGGGAGTTATTCAATTAATTTTATTGTTTACAATTGTAGCCTACAGATTAAGATGTGAAATCCTAGGAGATATGTGGTCAGCCAGTAAGGCTAGGAGTTTGGATTCGATATCCAGACAGATATATGATTGTATTTTTATACATGTTATTTGCAGATACGATTACTCACTGAGCTTTGTAGCTCATACCGTTTGTTAAATGTCCATGCAGGTTAGCATAACCCTGATAAGGGTGAGGATAAAGTCCATGACTCAAGAAGTGGACTTGTAGATGCTGTCAGTAGCAGCCCGGCTTATAAGGTGGTTATTATATTTGTATACTTCTTGATACACTTGTACCCGTTTTAATAAAATATACCCCTCTTGTTATGGTTTTATGTATTAAAACCATTGTTTTAAATGAAAAATTTTCAGGGGTGTTTTTGTTTTAAAAGCCGGGTGTTACAAGTTGGTATCAGAGTCGTGGTTTAAGTGAACTAGGTGTCTATAGAGTAGATTCCTGGACTTAAACCTTGGGAGATAGTATACATGATGTATAGTTAGGTGTATATAGCTGTTATTAAACATATATAACCTAACCGTTGCTGACTTTTGACGTATAAGAATGTATGAGCAACGAATCTTATTTGGAGGAATTTAGGGCGTGGAGCTTTAAGGAGTAGACCAGCCCTTTCTCAAGACTCCATTGAATGGGGGCGAAGAGACAAGTAGCAGAAAATCCACATGACAAGCAATAGTAGCTGCTGTGGTCAGAGAAAGAAATTGGGTGCTCACCTTGACTGATATTCAAGGTGAAAGAAAAGTAGCTGAGACTACAAGAAAAGCAGAAAAATGTTAGTGGACGCTTCAGGAGAAGTTACCACGATTTAGGCCCAACCTTAAAAGGGAAGGGACCAAAATGAAAAAGGCGATGCGATGTAAGAAGTGCACGAAAAGCACTAAGAAAATTTGTAGAGTTTTGACTCTACCGCTGAATTATTGAAATTGCAGGAAAAGGGAGCATATTGCTCGAGTTTGTTGGATGGTACAGAAGTGTTTCCAGCGCGGAGCTATAAATCACTTCCTTATGAAATACTCACATGCTAAATCTGGAGTAACGGGTGATGAACCTAGGAAAGAACGAGGAGGAAAGAAAGAAGAAACGAATGGTCGAAAAGGACAAGTGGTACAATGAGCATTACATCGGATTGTGGAAGAAGCTCATGAGTAGACTAATATGGTCTCAGATATCATTGTTTTGAATATAATCCCCGTGTATGTTATATTTGATCCATGAAGTTGTGCTTGGGATCAGTGACTTTGATGTCATGTCTGAATATTTCACCAACGATTATGGATGAAATGTTGAAAGTAGCTATAGCAGATAGCAAATATGTTCAAGATATTGAACACCTGGAATGTAGTCTGCCTAGGATTTACGGGACCATTTTCCCTATAAATCTGAAGCCGATGACTACCAATGAATCTGAAGAAATTGTACATATAAATTGGTTAGCAATGAATGATGCTAACATGAATTGTAAAAACAAGAACATTATGGTTCTAAAAATCAGAGGTGAAATGCATCCAGAGTTGCCTTTGGATACATGATATTGCAGTAGCAATAATGAATCTGGCATTGAAGCTTTGGAAACACTATTTATATGGTGTAAAGCTTACTGTTTATATGGATCATATAAGTTTGAAGTACTTAATTGATCAAAAAGCAGCTGAATATGAGATAGTAAAGATAGATGGGTTACTTAAAGATTTCGGTTATGAAATCTTGTACCATCTCGGAAAGGTGGATGTGATTATAGATGCCTTGAATTAGAAAGAGTATCTTTTGAAAGATACAACCACATGCGTGAGTGTGGCAAATTGATTAACTGAGTTGATTCGAGTAGCACAAGAAGAAGTGTGCAAGTCTGAAAACGTGAAAAGTGAATGAATGAATAGCTATTGAAAGAAGCTAGATAGAAACTCACGATGATTAAAAACCCTTGGTGGTTGTGTATGTGAGTTCCAAAGCAAAGCGAGATATGAAATTTACCCCTAAAAGATGTATATTGGGGTAGATATGCAAAATGCCTGTGGCAGTACCAAACTGAGTAGGGAGATATAACCTATGTATTGGTGGCCGGGACTAAAGAAAGACATTGAAAGACATGTGAAAAGTGTTTGACTTGTGTGAAAGTAAAGCCAAACCATCAGAAGCATACGGAAGAATTTAGCCGTTGTCGGTCCCAAAGAAGAAATGGGACGATATTATTATAGACTCTATAGTAAAGTCTTTGCAAGTACCGCATGGGTATGACACCATATGGGTAATTGCAGATTGATTGATGAAATCAGTGTAGATTTATACTGACTAAGGAAGAATTTAGATCGAAAAGTAATGAAAAACTACAAAGAAAGAGTAAATAGTCGACGTGAGTTATCGGCACGGATTGTATCGGGCCGAGATAATAGAATTATTCGTTAATTTTGGTATAAATCCTAAGAATAATTAGTTCAAAAGTACCGTATATGATTTGCAGATTGATAAACGAGGCGAAATAATGACGCCGACTTTAGAAGATATGCCCGAAATTTGCATAACAAACCCTGGTGGAAGATGAGAAGATCGTCTGTCGTTGGTAGAATTTGTAAGAAATAATAGCTTACATACTAGTATTCTACTGGCACGTGTGAAGTATTGTACAGAGTACCGTGTTACCCTTCGATTTATTGGATGGAAGATGTGAAAAAACCGTTGGCTAGATTCTAGATTTTGAAACAAGTTAAAAAGAAGACTTGATAAATACGAAAAAAAAAATTGAAAATGGCTAAGAAGCAGTAAAGGTAGTACATGAACCAAAGAGTAAAACCGTTGAAATTCCAGATGAGGGATGACGGGGTAATCAAAAGATCCCTTGGAAAGACTAAAAATCTGTTTGGGACAAAAAGAAGGTTAAGACCTCATTTATGAGACCTTTCCATATGTCCCACAGAGTAAGAATTTTGGTGTGCTGATCGAGGTTTCCTGATGAACTTCAAGATAGTTCTAATGTTTTCCATGGGTTCCATTTTTGGAAACATTGAATGGTGAATTTTAACAAATACCTCATGATGAAATGAAGGTAGATAAGTAGCTATGGTACCCGGGACGACCGGAGGAATGTTCGATGAACAGTAACATAACCATGAAATAAGAAGACTAGTATGGTAAAAGTGTTTTGACAATACCATAAATGTTTTCCATGTGGTATGGGAAACCGAAATTGTAACGAGATATAAATACCCTCGCTTGTTTGTATGATTTCGGGGACGAAATCTTTTGAAGGAGGGGAGAATTTGTAACACCACGATACTTTTGACAGGTATTAATATGTTAATCATAGTGTATTTATGATTTAAAATGGTGTTCTAAGTATTAGAAAGTTAATACTAGAAAAGGGTAAATTGGTCATTTTACCATAAAAGGGTAATTTGGTCATTTGACCATGTGAAGGACCAATTATGTAAAAATATTGTTTGCTTGTGGCAAAAATATAAGAAATGAAAGTTATATGTGATAAAATGTGATAAAAGTGCCAAAAGTTCAAGAAATGGAACTTAGGGACTAAATTTGAAAAATCTGGAGGTATAAATAGGAGAGTTGACTCTCCTATGTGGCTGATCATTTGGAGAAGCTACGGGAAGAAATTTTGATGCACGATCTCTGGAATTCCTTGAAGGTTGAAGCAAGAAATCGGATTAGTAGCTTGGAATTGGTGATTCCTAAGTTAAACAAGGTTAGTATTCCAAGTTCTTGAAGTGTTCTTGGTGGGTTTTGTGGGTAAACTGAAATCTGCAATTTCAGTGAAATCCGTGGAGTTTGTATATGATTTCTGGGCTTAAACATGTTCATGTAGTAAGAACATATGTTAAAAACAGCAAAGTAGGTTGCTATTGTTGAAAAATTGAAATGTTGCTCAAGAACCCTAAATCATGAATTAGTGTGATTAAGGTGGTTCTAATGGCTTAAAACTTGTTATTAGTCAAGGGTTTTGGTCCTAGAACAAACCCCATATGATTAAGAACTGGATTAAGGACTTAAAATGTCAAAACTGCATGCTACAGTGCAAAATCGCGACTGGTCTGGATCCCTGCCCAGCTTCCAGGCGCGGTGCGCCCAATGGCACGGGTCGTGCTTAATTAGCACGGGTCGTGTTTGCCTGGCAGAGAGCTCAAATGTGTGAAATTTTGCTAGGCTTGTCCGATTTACCTCAAACTTGAACCATAAGTCCATGATGGTATGAAAAGTCCTAGAAAAATATTAAATTGAGTTTTCGACTCCTCGGGGGCACTGTGGATCGATACAAATGCCTCGGGAATGTGTATAACTCATGAAAAGATGGTAAATGGAAAGTTTATCATCTAGGGATGGTTTATAGCTGCATAATATTTGACTCTTATGTATTAGAGTCAACTGAAATGGTTATTAACCTATTATCATTTGATATGTAAATGAAAATATAGGTACGGGACAAATGGTTGTGGTGCATGCGAAGGCAAGAAACAACCGGGATTTAAATGCAGCTAGTATTCAGGTGAGTAATCTCACTGATATCATATATGATATATGATGATTGAACTGTTACAGATTGAAACTGCTTTGGGGGACAAAAATTGACAGTTGACAGGTGCATTGAAAAGACAATACCAGATAAGCCGTGAGTCTGCAATAGACAAGAACGGAGCTGTGAGTCATTAATACGACAATATCAGATAAGCCGTGAGTCTATGATAGACAAGAACGGAGCTGTGAGTCAATGATATGACAATACCAGATAAGCCGTGAGTCTATGAAAGACAAGAACGGAGCTGTGAGTCAATAATAAAAGTAAAAAAAAAAAAGACAATACCAGATAAGCCGTGAGTCAATGAAATGACAAGAACGGAGCTGTGAGTCAGTAAAAAGACAATACCGGGTAAGCCGTGAGTCAATGACATGACAAGAACGGAGCCGTGAGTCTAGGCAAAAGCGGGACAAACTCGTGAGCCATAAATGATTATGATATTTGACTTTAAGTCCAAATGGTGCGGTCTTTTGACTATGATACCGGGTTATTAAGCCCAACTGGTGCGGCCTTTGGGCTATGACTTGTATATTGAAAATGTTTTCGTGCAGCTTATATATCTATGATACATGGTGCGGCTTATATACCCATGATATACGGTGCAGTCCATTGTGATTAAGAAACATGGGACAGAAATGGTTAGACATGATTATATGTGCAAATAACTGACGTGGCTTGATAATTACAGGTTACTATGATTCAGCCTGTAAGGCTACAGATTAGGATGTGAAATCCTAGGAGATATGTGGTCAGCCAGAAAGATAGGAGTTTGGATTCGATATCCAAACAGATATATGATTGTATTTTTATACATGTTATTTGCAGATACGATTACTCACTGAGCTTTGTAGCTCATACCGTTTGTTAAATGTCCCTGCAGGTTAGCATAACCCTGATAAGGGTGAGGATAAAGTCTGTGACTCAAGAAGTGGACTTGTAGATGCTGTCAGTAGCAGCCCAGCTTATAAGGAGGTTATTATATTTGTATATTCCTTGATACACTTGTACCCGTTTTAATAAAATATACCCATCTTGTTATGGTTTTATGTATTGAAACCTTTGTTTTAAATAAAAAATTTTCAGGGGTGTTTTTGTTTTAAAAGCCGGGTGTTACAATATGTTTCAATAAGAATAAAATATTAAAAAATAAAAATTGAAAGCAAAATCGTCATTTTATATAAAAAACCATAGAATGAAGGCATTTTTTATTTTTTATCCAAACAAAAAAAATCCTTATATCATGTGTGATCAAATTTTGCAATTTACTCTAAAATTTATATAAATGCATAACATCCATAAACATATTATTACATCATAATTTTGTGATATTTATATTAGTTTTACGTTAATTTCTTTGTTAGTGTAATATGTGGGATAAGCTTTTGTTACTTACTATTTTTATATTAAAACATATTTTCATTTACCATTTCAATATAACTATGAGTTCTGTTTTTACATTAGTACATACATATCAGGAACAATGATAACATGTCAATATGAGAATTACATTTAAAGATAAATCAATAAACCTGAGGTGTGATTGATGTAAAGTGTAGTTGGCTTTTGTCTTACTTTTCTTATTCAAAAAGTAAAATAAATTTTTAATCATTTAATAAATGTTCATACCAATTGTTTCTAAAAAAACGTTAACTTAAAATCACTTTCATGCAACCAAAAAGCATGTACAATGCATTTACTGATACTGATATACTTTTGAAAGCACAAGAAAAATGTTCTTAACCATGTACAAAGGGCAATTAATCAAACTTTCCATGGATACCATTATTTTCACCAATATCCAACATATTTACAACTCAATTTTACAATGGTTCTGTGCCCACAACATAGTTTCAAACCCACAAGGGACTACAAACCTCAAAGATAGCTAAATTCTCTTTTCATAAAAAAATCCAAGGAAAAGTAAACCATATACATATGTTTAATATTAAACAAACAAACAACCAACCATACACACAATATTCTGAAACAGAAAGATTTAGAAGTAGGATGTTATAAAAGTTTTTATTAAAAAAGGGGTTATATATGAATAATAGCAATGGACTTTCATTTATTTGTATATTGTAGAATTCTTCTCTCATTTCTTTCTATTATGACATTGTAACTTAACGTGTTCTTGTTATAACGTACTTTAAACAAAATCTCAAACTATAGCATTGTACTTAGATTTTTTTTGTTATTCCGACATTATACTTTGAAAATCTGCCCAATTTATGGCACCGAGTGTTTTGTGTATTCATATATTAAAATAGTTCTTACACCTTTTTTCTTATCTCAAGACCATATAATTCGTGAAAGGAAAATGTCCTTATAAGAAAAAAGATAAAAGTACAATGTTGTAATTATGTAGAAGAAAAAAATGGAAAGCATAACACTGGGACAACCTCTTGGTGTTTTTCCTCCGCCTCAACCAAGGCAAGCTGAGGTGCAAACCTCAAAAAGCATGTCTCTTCCGCATTGGCACCAGGTTTGTCTTTTGTTTTCTCTAATAGATCGTCGTTAACCTAAAAATAAGAATTTTTTAATATTAATAAACAAATAACCAAAGGTAAGTGTCTATAATTTCATTCAGCTTTTCATCAAGAGTACTTACACTTTAACTTAGAGTACCCCATATTTCACCTTTCCAGAACTGATCCTCATCAGTAGAATTTCCCACATGACCATATCTTTAAGTTCTCATTCACATCTGTGATCCTGTTAAAAACGAAACAATAATATTAATTTGAAAGGAAGAATCAAAATATTTTTACAATTTCAAACATGTATTTATCAAGGCCTGCGTCTTCGAGTCGTGGTGGTTTGATTTTATCCAACAAGTTACCAAGTTCTGCTTCTCCGGTGGCTTCTATTTGCTAATTCATGGAAGTTAAATCCCAAGCACATAAAGCCATAGCAAGCAACAACGGAATAAAAGTGGTTCAAAAGCAAGCACTTTGGTTATTGGCTCAGGGTCAACTTTAGCTAATCAAATTTCTAACCAAGTCATTTTTCTTCATTGGATTTTCTAAAGCTAGCGAGTATTTACCATATCGGAGCATGTGACATTTCCTCGCACAGTTGATCTGCAAACTTGTAGAAGAGAAGAAGAAAAGAGGCAAAGAGAAAAAGGCATATCATCACCATTATAATAACTACAATATAGTTGCATCTGCAGCCAGGACGATTACTCTATCACATATTATAACCGGAAACCAATTCAATACATCTACTATCAAGTGAACAATTGCTTTATTGACATATGATAACCGGAGACCTATAGCTTTTCAAGGCCCTACGCTAGTTTTTACTAAGATGATCAAGTTCAAGAATAATAAAAGATCGCACAATCTATGAGTCTGACAAACAAATCACTGTACATACCTGGAAGGCTTGGATATTAAATTAAGAACAAAATAAAAAAACAAAGTAGTTACAGGAGGCATGACTCACCAAATCACAGGCATACCACATACACCATAAATACACCAAATCTAGGTAGAGTTACTCACCTAGATATAGTAGCTTCACACTGTTCTAGATGATACAATCGGTAGGTCAAAGTGTCTTCTCTACACTTTCAAACACCTACACCATACCCCATACACCACGCATATGTAAATACCTTGTATTTACTCTACAATAGTTATATTCACTTAACTATGGCTTAGAACACACTTAAGGTTTGAATCAAAACCCTTTTACACACTGAATTCTCTAATTACTTCCTGTAATCTCATTGATTACAGGTGGGTTACCAACATCAACCTGTAAGCTAGCACTTTTCAGCTAATCCACCTCTTACTTAGGAACAAGAACTTGAAATTTTACCTCCTAGATGCAAGATATCTTCATTTCCTTCAAATCTTTGAGTTACTAGCCTTCAATTTGATATTATGAAGTTCCAGAGCGTTTTCTAGGGTTATTGGCTTTTTTCTCCTGGTTTATTTCCCCCAAATGAGCTCAAAACTGACTTTATAATCATGTGGGTTTGCGACATTAGCGACGCTAAGTACTAAGATAACAATGCTATCTTGTTGCACACGACCCGTGTGCCTTTACACAACTCATGTGATTTCACAACTTGAATATGCATGCCCTATACTGTTGGATTAGGTGTCTAAGCCATGACTAATAATTAGTATTTATCTAATTAATAGTAGCATAGTCCATTTGGGTTGCCCTCATAGTTGGAGGATTGACAGAAAGTCCGGTAGAGAGAAAGATTGATTTATTATGTGATTAATAAATCAATAGAAATTAAATAAATAGTTTATTAATATATTTAAGTGATAATATATTAATTAGAAACTATAATAATTAATTAGAAATTTTTCTGGAATTAATTGGAATTAATTTGGCAGTTAAATTGATTAATTAAAGGTGCAGGGACTAAAACTGTAATTATTCGATAGTTGAGTAAGTAGCAGTGTGAGTAACCATGTGGTGAACGAAATTATATATATAGATATATATATTTTCGAGATATATATATATATATATATACTACAGATAAATGGCGTTTGAATGATTAAAATAATAGTTTATCTTAATTCGAATTCAAAAAGGCTTATCTGTAACGATTATCTGATCACCACATGGAGGCTATAAATAGGGAGGCTCTCCCTAAACCCTAGACCACGAATTTTAACTCTCTCTCCCAAGGAATTTTCGGCCAAGAGCTCAGCTAAGGGTGTGACTGCATTTGAGGCAAGAGATTTCTGTTGCTTTGCTTCCAAGATTCACTTTAAGGTTGGTTTTTCTTGATCTTTCTTTTAGTTAATCTTTTATTGGCCTTCTAGGATATGTTATATGTTTAATTAGAAGAAAACCTAGATCTATATAGGTTGCATGTGAACTTAGGAATGTTAGTTCATAGTTGCAGAAAACCTTTCAGTGGTATCAGAGCTATTTGGTGTGTTTTCTTGTTAAATTGCTATAACTGCTTTCCTGAAAATTAGGGTTTAATTATTTATAAACCCTAATGTGGCCAATTTCGAAATTTAGGGTTTGTTTTAGAAACCCTAGCCCCTCCCCTATGATTTGGCGATTTTTTGTGGATTAGGTTAGAAGGTATTCTATTTTTGGTAACTTTAAATTGTTTAAAAGATAAACCTTAAAACCCTTTATCCTAAAAATCGAAAATTAGGGGATAAGGATATGTTTTAATTAATTTGATTAATTTGATAAACCTATCTACTTTTGAATTAATTTAATTAATTGGTAATTAAAAGATAATTCAAGGATTTAATTTAATTTAAAATTTAATTGCTTTAAATTGGCGAAAATTAAATAGATAAATCCTAAAATATTTTAAAATGTTTAAAATATCAAATTTAATTAATTTAATTAATTGGTTAATTAAAAGATAATTAAAATCCATTTTAAGGTTTAATTTAATTTGAAATTTAATAGTTTAAATTGGCAATAAATTAAAAGATAAACCAGAAACAATTTTTAAATGGTTTAAAAAATTACATCTTATATATATTATAATTAGGGAGTTATTATTACATGTATAAGATTAAAATGGTTAGTCAAATCATTAGTAGGCCTCATTCACGAAGCTGGTCTATAAAGTGGGTATAAGGAGACTGCCTATAAAATGGCGGTCTAATGGGTGAACACTCTCGCCCACCGCTCGCCTGATCAGTGGAGGGTCGTTAGCCGAACATGTATGATAGGACCACCTAATAATCACTAAAAGTTAATGATTCAAAGTACTAGAACACTTAATAAAATCCCATATCTAGTTACTTTAGGAAAATGTGAATTGGTGCTAATCCATGAAATTGCACATTGCACTTTATGAAACATTGGTGGAGCGTGTGTGGTTTACCGGCACGCCAATAGGGGTTCATAAAGAGTTGCAATGGGTTTCCCGGGTATTATCATTATTGATGGAGCGTGTGTGGTTTACCGGCACATCAATTAGAGATGATAATTAACCCGAGAGTACCAAGCTAATTTGCATGGTTATTCACATCCAGTTTGTGATCCTCGGCATCCCAGTCACAAACAGTGGGGCACATCCGAGATTAAACATGCCATTTAAAAGTTTAATGAATCTCATCAGAACTAGGAATTTCATAAGATGAAATTGATAAGTGTTTATCTACCTTAATGACCATTATGTTGTGATTACGGCATCCCTCTTCACACCATAGTTGGGGTATTTTGGATCCTAGCCTTAATAAATAATATATTGGGTAATTATTTAAAAGGAACAGTTAAACTAATAAATTCTATTTCTTTTATAGATGTCAAGTGTCAATTCTCCTCCTTCACCCATTTCTGAAAGCATCAGAATGCACCTGCTTAATATGGAAAGGCTGACTGGCCTCAACTGTAAAGAATGGCTTCGCAATTGGAGACTGGGTCTCGACATTGCTGGCAAGCTACATCTCACCGAGTATCCGATCCCAGTTCCACCGGAACAAGTCATCATAAAAGGTCCCTATGATGAATCCGAAGAGATTCGTGACCTCATGCTATCAACCATTGACCCCGAGTTCCGCAAGGATTTTGAATCCTTAGGGCCATATGAGTTGATGCAACTGGTGGAGGAAAGGTTCCAAAAACCAGTTGAAGAGGAACGAGCTAGAATCCTCAGAAGACTTGCAGAGTGCAAGCTAAAGGGAGGAAGTAGCATCAAGTCGCATGTTCTTCAGATTGAAGGGTACATAGGCGAGTTATATAAACTTGGTCATCCCATAAGTCAGGAGGAGAGTGTTAACATCCTGCTCGCTTCGCTGACAAATGAGTACGATCTGTTCATTCAGACGTATAGAAAGGAAGACCAGAAAAAGACCCTCATGGAAATGCGTCCACTGTTGACTTTATACGAGTCACTCTTGGACAGGCATAGCTCCAATGGCTCAGCTACTTCTGGATTAAGTCCAGTGAAGAGACGTAACAAGAAACGGTCGAGATCGACTAGACATGTCTCAAACTGGGAATCCGCAAAATCGGATACAGTCACGGAAAGATTGGAAGACGCTCCAACTCTTTTGAAAGCTCAGGTATATCGAAAAACCTCAAAACTCCTGTTCCAAGATTTCTTGATACATAATGTGACAGTCGCATTTTGGTTTGTATGCAGGGAATCAAGAAGGCACGGGACTCTGTCGCATAGGAGCACATTTGGATTGGATCCCCAGCTCGTGCAGTTTTGAAGTTTTAGATAGATATTGAAATATTGTTATTAGTCTTTAGATGCATTTTTTGACATTGTCTATTACATTGTTCAAGGATTTTGTTTTAATAAAATTGTCATATTTTCTTTTAACACATGTTGTCTAAAATTGTCCTTGAAATGTTATATGAATGTGTTGAATATATGTTTAGTAATAACTTGAATGATGATCCGAAATGTTTTGAAATCAATAATTGTGTCATTATGATTGTTAATACAAATGTTATAAGAATCAATTCAACCAAAGGTCCAGTTGGACAGGACCTTGGAATCTTTTGACTTAGAGTCACTTGATGAATTGACTTCTTAATGTGTCAAGAAATGAATCAACCAAAGGTCCAGTTGGACAGGACTTTGGAATCATCTGACTCAGAGTCAGATGATGATTGAGTTATTGACAAAGCATATGTGGCAAGAAATGAATCACCCAAAGATCCAGAGGATAGGATTTTGGAATCAGTTGACTTAGAGTCAACTGAAGATTGCAAGTCTTGAACAAAGTTAACAAAGTCATTAGTCTACATAGATATGTAAAAGACATAGAACACAATTGTTTGTACTTCGCAATATTCATCATTCGATATGATGAATATGACATTGCTTATCGGGATAAGCAATTGAATTGAAACCTTGAAAAGTCCAAGGACTTCAAAGGAAGTACAAGTTTCACAGAACCTGAGCGATAACATAAACTGAGAAAAAGGTTTCACAGTTCATTCTCTTCCAAGAGCATTAATGGTTATAATGTGTCTTGAGGAAGATAATGGAGCATTGGTCGAAACAGTTCGATCCTCGATGTATGAGATACATTGCAAATTAGTTTTAAATAAGTTGAACTCTATACCAGTCAGTCTATATAAACCATATTCCGACCACATCCTAGACTAAGTAGGTCTTGCAGACACTGTCTGATATGTAAAGCTGGGATTATCCTACTTGTACATTGAAACTCCAGGGTCCTATAGTGTTCGTTTGAACCTTATGACTAGCCTGAACCTGATCAGCAATGTCGTTTCGTTGGCTATCCCGCTGCAACTCTAAAAGAATAGCTCTTTTAGAAAGAACTCATGTTTTAAGGAAACAGTGGGAGTTGGGACAGTCCTGAATGAGTTCAGGATTAGCCAAGTGGAAGAAACTTTAGTCATCACTAGGCTTGGAGCAGAAATCAGATTTCTGTTCTACAACTAACATAATCTTCTCTTGACCAGTAGTATTGATCACCATCATAAGTAGCTATGATTAGGGTGACACACCGACTGGTGATAAAACACTATAGTTAGTACGGATTCACAATCCGACTATTGGGAAGCATTGGTGAGCCCGGTTGCTACCAAACAAGAGAACCTCAGGGCGAGACACAGTCTATGTGAAAATTTTGATTGATTTTACACCTGGTCTAAAAACCAGTGGGAGTAACTGAATCATCAAAAGAAAGCAACATGGACAAATACATACCTTCAGAACATCTGGTTAAGTGAGACGATACTCAGAGTCAAGTAATTGATTCCGGGAGAAGTAATCTCAATAGAGGATGGAATCTGAAAGAATACTGTACGGTACATTGTGAATCGTTAGTGGAGCGCGTGTGGATCACCGGCACACTAATAGAGAATCACAAAGATAGTCCCGGTACAAAGGTGAATAGTCCCGGGTTTCGTCCCACGGGCATCTCGCAAGAAAGGATATTCAGATTCTCAAAATATGCCATAGGATTGGATTTTGAGAAAGGGCTGAAAGATTTCCATTAAAATGTCAGAAAGGTTTGGATTCTCAAAATGTGCCATAAGTTCAGGATTTTGTGAATAGCCTATAACCGTGTCAAAGCCAGTGGGAGTCGCCGTTATCCACTATCCCCACATGTGGGATAAATAAAGGTTCTAGGAAACGTCTCTTTTCATTACAAAGTGTAATGACTTGGTGTTAAGAGACGGATCGCTATGAAAGCCTTAATAGAAATACGGCATACTCAGGTGGTTGTAAACGTCTATGAGATAGATCCAGATTCTGCCAAGATGATCTTGATGAGATTCAAGATGCATAGACTTAGGAAAAGTTTTTCTTGCAAAGTGTGATGACTTGGCATGAAAGAAATAAAGAAGGTGCAACATACTCATGTAATTCACAGTCATCTATTGTAAAGATGAAATCACCAGCATAGACCTAGCCATTGTAAGCATGATCTTGATAAGATTCAAGATGCACGAGAAAAGTCTCCGAAAGGAAAATAGTTTTTCGAAAATCATGACACAAAGGATTATAAATAATCCTTGGATTCCGAAAGGGTTTGGAATAGGATTAGATCGGGTTCCACAAGTTTTGGATCGATCATAAAGTCATGAACATGTCCTGATAACTTAATGCTTAGGGCATAGTAAGTTGGATTCAGGACATTGCCTGGCTGGGAATACTGGATGGATTGGTTGAACTAAAGTGAGAATTCATTAGGAAATGATTAGGGTAAAAGTGACAGTATTAATTTGAAAGATTTTCAAAGTGGTAATTATTAACATCAGGACATGATGTTAATGGACTTCATGGTTAAAGAATCTCGTTGGTATTCTGATGGAGCGCGTGTGGGTCACCGGCACATCATAACACCTCAAAATAGTCTTAGGGTGCAGTCAAGTAGACTAAAGACCCCAGAACCATAGGAAGTCACAATACACTTTACCAGAATGGAGTTAGGAGAGAAATTGATAGGATAACATATTGAGATGTTATCGGATGAGCATCCGATTGGATCATCTGCAATAGAGTGTACAAGTATAAGATACTTTGGATACATAGAAAGAGTGTAAGGTTCATAAAGACATAGATGTAAAATTAGAATTGAAAGTTTAAAAGAAATTTTTGAAACCGATAATAGTTTATGACAAGACCAGACTTGGTGATTACCTTGTGGAGACTTGGTAATAAGCAGGAGTAGCTGCCATTCAGATCTTTATGTTTCACTTTTGCATGTTTTACTTCCCGAATAATTTAATTATTCAGATAGGTCCACAGTCGCTCATACTTTGGGAAGTAAGTATTGAATCAAGACTGTCATGAATTGGTTTGTAGACTGTCTAAGGAGTTAGACATAGCAATAGGATTGCTACAACATTCATGAGTACTTAGAAATAGAGATTTGAGTATTGGATAAACCCACGCTCAATAGATTACTTCATGGATTATATCACAAGCAATGTTGAGACGGTAATATCTTATGATCTTGAAGTGGAGAGATATGAGTTATAATTTACAAGGCAGTTGTTCATTGATAATACGAAAACGCATCGGTAACTCGATGTTATAAAACGTGTTGTTGTGAATGATTTGACTGGTAAAAGATATAAGCATATGAGTCAAAGCTTATTCGTTCCTTGACCCTGATGGGAAACAGATATCTGTAGGCCTCTCGATGATTTTGAAGTTGACTAAAGTGCTGGCCAGCCTGGACTAAATTGATGTGTTCAATTAGAAGTTCTAAAGTCATGAGCAGAATCGGAAATCGGGGAACAGAGTATCGGACAGAGATTGATCTCAATCCATGTCTCGTGTCTGAAAATATCTTGTTGGACGAAGGATCATCTGATCACTTATCTTTGGACAGAACTGACTAGGTCAGAGTTCGGCAGCGGTTTCTAGGAAGCTACAGTTGCTAAATTAATTAGAGGGTAAATTGGTAATTTTAGTCATAGACTTATCCAAGTGGGAGACTGTTGGATTAGGTGTCTAAGCCATGACTAATAATTAGTATTTATCTAATTAATAGTAGCATAGTCCATTTGGGTTGCCCTCATAGTTGGAGGATTGACAGAAAGTCCGGTAGAGAGAAAGATTGATTTATTATGTGATTAATAAATCAATAGAAATTAAATAAATAGTTTATTAATATATTTAAGTGATAATATATTAATTAGAAACTATAATAATTAATTAGAAATTTTTCTGGAATTAATTGGAATTAATTTGGCAGTTAAATTGATTAATTAAAGGTGCAGGGACTAAAACTGTAATTATTCGATAGTTGAGTAAGTAGCAGTGTGAGTAACCATGTGGTGAACGAAATTATATATATAGATATATATATTTTCGAGATATATATATATATATATATACTACAGATAAATGGCGTTTGAATGATTAAAATAATAGTTTATCTTAATTCGAATTCAAAAAGGCTTATCTGTAACGATTATCTGATCACCACATGGAGGCTATAAATAGGGAGGCTCTCCCTAAACCCTAGACCACGAATTTTAACTCTCTCTCCCAAGGAATTTTCGGCCAAGAGCTCAGCTAAGGGTGTGACTGCATTTGAGGCAAGAGATTTCTGTTGCTTTGCTTCCAAGATTCACTTTAAGGTTGGTTTTTATTGATCTTTCTTTTAGTTAATCTTTTATTGGCCTTCTAGGATATGTTATATGTTTAATTAGAAGAAAACCTAGATCTATATAGGTTGCATGTGAACTTAGGAATGTTAGTTCATAGTTGCAGAAAACCTTTCATATACAACCTGTGTGGGTTCCACACGACCCGTGCCAGTCTACAAAGTGTTTCTGCATCCCCTACGCGACTCGTGTGATGTCCACACGACCCGTGCGAGCCTCTTTTGACATTTTTCGTGCTAAAACTCTTCCCAAAAGGATTTCTAGCAACACCTCAACTCAGTTTTCAACATTTATCTCTATGTAACCACATTCTCACTAACTTACACATTTGAAAAATGACTAAAATACCCTTAAGCCATTTAAGCGTACAACTAATTTTAATCACACAAAGATTAAAACATACACACTTACCAAAAGAAAACATGGTGTTACATTTGCAACCACAAGGTACATTGATGTGAAAATAAAAAACTTGGACCAAAACTAAAAAAAGGACAAATCACAAGGACCAAAACTGTAATTTACTCTTTTTCTTATAATAGCAATATATTTATATTTCTTAGATATTCATACTTGGAACATTCAAGGAGAGGTGACCTTCATTTTGAGAGAGAGAGAGAGAGAGAGAGAGAGAGAGAGAGAGAGAGAGAGAGAGAGAGAGAGAGAGAGAGAGAGAGAGATTGTTTTTTTCTTTTTTATCACTAAATAAAGAATACAGTAAAAAAATTGAAAAAGATATTAAAAAAGATAAACTGATCTTTTTACTAGTCAATGGATGCAAGATTTTAGCTACCATAAGGACCCCAAATATGAAAGGAAAAAAAAGGAAAAAAATGAAAAAAAAAAATAAATAAAGCAAAACTGAAAAATCGTGTAAACCACATAAACCAAAAGTGTAATTTACTCTATACTTCTAACGGTCAAGGTGTTGGAGTCAGCCGCGTTGATTTTTAGCTTGGCTGTCTAATAATAATAAGCTCCAATAAATCAGTTGTGGCAATCATCATATAGATAGACAATAGTTAAATGCATTTACAAAATATTCTTTACTTTTTTAAAAAACACTTAATTTCATTTATAATAATTAATTTATAGGGAATTAATATATATTATTTTAATGATCTAATAACTTATTTTATGCTTCGATTTTATTTATAGGAACATCGAATCGCACCAGATCATAAAATATAGACTAAAAGGTAAGTTATTTTGACATCTTAATAGACCGAAATACCTAATTACAAAGAATAAAATACAACTATAGATATCAAAAATATCTAAAATTAACCCGTTTAATACAAAGTAACCCCATAACTTATTATATTTGTATAGATCATGTATTCAAAATTAAACTTTAAAAACCAAGTTAGTATGTCGTCAAAAACTTAAAAGTTTGTATACAAAACTTATACGGAGAATACCTTACAATCCATTATGCGAATAACATTATCCTCTTCTATTTATAATCCAACTTTGTGAAGTTAGTCATGACTTGTGACATGACAATCTATAGAGAGATTAAGTATGCATTTTTACACAAAATCGTTAAACTGCGACAACATGTAATATTTTGTCCGATTTACAAGCGTTGGTTCTTGCGATATCTCATTGAACCCAAAATCAGTTATAAAACTCGTCCCAATAAGCATAAATATATAGGATTCTCTTGATCTCGGCTGAAAGAAAATATATATCGCAAAAAAGTTTATTATTCTCTTCATCGTTGAGAAAAATATTTACATTGTTAGTTTGTTACACAGCTTCAAGAGATTACAGTCCGATGCCCTCATCTTTCAAGGTATTGCCAATTTTTTCACATCCATATAACCCCAAGCCACCTCACATCGTCGATTCCTGCGGAACCGTAAAAACTCTCCGATCTCCAATCCGACAGAAACTCCTGTTACGCGTTTAGCTCTGTCCCCAGCAGTTCATGTACATAACCTGTCGGAGAGACTCATCCGATTGCTTCCTCCTCTCATCTCCGGCGAAGATTCCTCCTACGTCAGATCCTAACACGCCGGAAAGCGGACGAAGTTCCGTATGATCAACGCCTACGGAAGAACCAAACGCCTTCTTACCTTGCTGGAACGACTTCATGCCTGACTTCAGTTTGTTACCTTGATCCGTGTGGCCATTAACGACGGCGACGCCGGCGGTCATCCAGACTCGGTTCAAATAACTCATCTTGATAAATTTCTCCCTAAAATTTCCGATTTGAGCTGAAGTTGTTTGTTTTTGTGCCGATGAGTTAGGTGTTGTAGATAAGATGAAGATCTGGATACGTATTTATAGGAGGAAATAGACCGCTGGTTCGTTTAAACCGGAAACAGGAAACCAGTACGGGATATAGGCGGTTGTAGAAATAACGTGAAGCGTAGAACTCGAGCTCTTTGACGTATTTGCTGCAAAATTTCATTTCGTCAATATACCATGATATATTGTGTCGTTTCATATAGAATTGTAAGATTATACTTATAATAAGTCAAGGTAACATAATCTCTAATGGAAACTAATTTGTGTTTTTGTCGGTTTATCAGTCTATTATTAGAAATAATTATGTAACGAAAATTAGGTTTGTTTGGATTGTTAATTAGTTACATATATGAAAGAATGAAAGTAATTTCTTTTAACAAAATTTGAGTTGTCAGCAGATATATAATACTGAATATTGTCTGGTATGAAAAATATTAGGTGTTGTTTGTTTTTGAAGAGGTAAAAGGTCTGCAGTCTGCAGACCATATCTGCAGACATCTGTAGCAGAAAAGGTGGACCAAATGTCTGCAGTCTGCAAAGAGAAGACTGTTTGTTTTTTAAAGTCTGCAAACTGTAAAATAAACCGAAATTTAAATATTCAGTGAGTACTCGGTGAGCACACACACACACACACACACACACACACACACACACACACACACACACACACACACACACACACACACACACACACACACACACACACACACACACACATATATATATATATATATATATATATATATATATATATATATATATATATATATATATATATATATATATATATATATAATGAAATTCTCTTTCAAGCATATTATCGAGCACGTTGGATGCATACTTAAAATTACATATGTAATGAATCGATTGACGAACTCAAAATTACATAAACCGGAATGAATCGATTGAACAAATTAATCAATTAATTCAACCAATCCGAACTGTAATGAATCGATTGACGAACTGAAATCGTAATCAAGAATCGCAAACGATAAGCATTCTTTCTTTGCATATTTGTTCAATCATATTCCTTTCTCCAATAATTGCAACATATATTAGAATAAAGAATCTCAATTTCAGATTCATATTGGACATCATATACATTACCAATTTCATTCCATTTTTAGGTTTGACCAATTCAAAAAGTAAAACATCAAGAAAAAGAGGTTATAAAATCTCACTGCTGCCAATCCAATGTTGGTGTATCAATTAAGGCCTGAATTTTAGTGTCTTCATCAGCTTTACTAGAAGCAGGGGCATCTTGAAGTTGGTTATTAGAAACAACATGGACAACTTCGGGAATTTCATACAAATCATTTCCAAATTCATCATACTCTGAACCATCAAGCTACAAAACCCCAAAAAGATAAAATTTGTAATCTTAAATTACGACCAATTTCACAAAAAGATTATATAACATATAACTACACAAAGCTTACATAGTTAGGAAAAGACATCCCAGCCCCTGATTCAACATTGTGGTCAAGTTTCAGCCATCATCACCATTGTTCCGGCTGCTTGAAGCCATGGCAGCAGGGTTGCGGTAATGAATCGATCGACGAACTGAAATCGTAATAAAGAATCGCAAACGATAAGCATCATCAAAAACCGAACCCTGAAATCGAATTGCAGGTTTCCACTTGATTACCAACGGGTTTGTTCAATGTGATACAACGAGGAGACGAATTCATCATTGCCGATTGCAGTGGAGTTCGGAAATCATTTCTAATTCAATAATTCCTTCAATTTCAGAAATACCAACCAAAATCGAGAAGACAATATCAGAAATCGGGAACAAAAACAAACAATTTCACCATACCTGCGTGCAGCGACGGGAAGCAGCGAAGGCACGTCGGAGGGTGGAAGAAGGAAGCAATGGAGGTGCGCCGGAGGGAGGAGGTGCGCCGGAGAGACTAGGGAGGCGGCAGGAGCAACTTGCGTATCGGGAAGGGAGGGGATACGTACCAGTGTTCTTTTTTTAAATAGGGTTTAAAGACGTGTTTTTGTTTGAAGAGGTTAAAAGAGGCAAGTTTGTCACTTCTAGCAAAAGAGGTTGTGCAGACTTTTTAAGGTCTGCGGACTGCAAAAAAACAAACAATCTACAGATTAAAAACGTCTGCACGCGTCTGCGCACCTACATACAAAGAGGTTAGAAGTGCTTTTTAGAAAAAACAAACAGCTCCTTAATCATGGTAACAACTTTCTTGGATGAGGAAATTGTTTCATAAATGTTATCGATTTTGTTTTGTAAATGTAAACTTATTTCATCTATAAATGTTATGTGTTAATCCAATCCAACCGAATATTTACCAAAATTATCTAGGTTTAGGCTATCACTTTTTGAGAAAAAACATCCATCGTTTGTTAAAGTCGAAAAATTAAAAGAAGTATAAACACTCGACCTCTAATGATTGTATTATTAGATATTCTCTTAGATTTTAGTTACAAAAACCTAATAAAAAATTCTCATTCACTACTATAACAGATTAACAGTCAATCAATTTAATATATTTTTTTCGGATTCACAGATTTTCTAAGTATCAAAACCTATCACACATTCACACTATATACCAGGATGTTTTAAAATCGATCGTTAATATTTCGTTGCAGTTTGCCTTGGCTTGGCTTGCCTTGCGTGCAAACTACACGACAAAACGAGATATTCGAGCGAAATTCACGAGAAAATAAATAATTTTAGTTTTTTACGATAAAATGGAATGAAGTTGGCACCCATAATTGAGGGAACTAGGAAGGAACACGCGTACGGCTTATGCTTATCATACTACGATGACTCATCAAATGTAAACAGTAAACCAATACTCTCAATTTTGTCGTTCTATGATTCTATCTCTGGGCCCCATTTTTCGACATTTAAAGTTTATCAGAATTCACGGTTTAGTTCAAAAATCTTTGAGTAAATTACAATTTTGGTCCCTGTGGTTTGCTCGGATTTTCAGTCTTGGTCATCCTTTTGGATTTCCACGGTGAGGGTCCCTAAACTACCAATTTTCTTACACTCTTGGTCCCTTGGGCAGGTAAAATGACTAATATACCTTTTTTATTTTCTTTTTCATTTTTTCTTTTGAAATATTATTATTTTGATAGTTAAAAAAAAAGAAAAATTTGTCTTTGGAACAACTTCATCGCCGACTCGTCCTTTGGAACTTCATCGCCGACTCGTCCTTTACATACGGGACCTGCCGCTGATCATCTCCATGGGCACCGTCGACTTGGCTTTCCGGCACACCGGAGCAACCAATTCTCAGTGGGTTGCTTGGGCGCTCAACCTCGGTAGGCCCGGCATGCTTGGGTCTCAAGCGCTTGTTGCTGTCACGAGTTCAAACGGATCGATTCAAGCTTACACTTCTGCAATAACCGATTACGGAACGAATCTACCACCGGGTCCATTGAGTTTTGAAGTGCCGAGGATAACGGCGGAGAGTGCGGGCGGCGAGGTGGTGATTTACGCCACCATAGTGTTGCCTAGTGGAGGAACTGGGTTTAATTTTTAACCATCAGATTCGATTGCAATTTGTAACCATCAGATTCTGGCCAACCGAACACCAAATCAGAGCACCTGCATCTCCATTTCGTTCAGGTTTTGTTCAATTCGATGGCTTCCGGTGCCAGAATGCTGAAGATCGAGAAATTGAGAGGGAAGGAGGGAGAAATTGGATCTGTATTGGGTCCCTTTGGGTTAGCGACTTGCAGCAGGAGGCAGAGGGATGAATGAGATAGTGAATCGGAGACACACATGGATGAAGCCGGTGTGAAGTTGTTATCCCCGCCGCTGCATCTAGTCCTTCGCAACTGGTTCTCGTTGCTGCAAAATTCTGAAGCGTGAGGATGAAGCCGACCATCTCTCTCAATGCTTCTCCCAATTTTCTTTTCTTTTTTTTTTCTGATGCACATCGGGAATGGGTGAAATCCCCAGATTTAGATTTACGCGACTTGTATCCAACCGAGTTAAGCTCCATCTTCAGCTATGGTGTTTTCCGGCGATGAAGTTGTTCCAAAGACAAATTTTTCTTTTTTTTTTAACTATCAAAATAATAATATTTCAAAAGAAAAAATGAAAAAGAAAATAAAAAGGGTATATTAGTCATTTTACCTGCCCAAGGGACCAAGAGTGTAAGAAAATTGGTAGTTTAAGGACCCTCACGTGGAAATCCAAAAGGATGACCAAGACTGAAAATCCGAGCAAACCACAGGGACCAAAATTGTAATTTACTCAAAATCTTTTAAAGCATACAAATACATATTTATATTAGAGTTGAATGATCATTAAATTTTGTTAGGTACTCAGAGTCTGAGATGTGGGTTACATTATTATTTTTTATAGTTTGTGCAACGAAACCATCCATAGTTAGGAAAAAATGCTTTTATTTAGTGAAAAAAATATAACTGTTTAATTACTACAAAATCATTTAATTGATAAAATAGTATGGTCAACGCGTGTATATTGCAAATATGGCTTACGCTAATCTAGATCTTGACATCTTCATTTTCTGCTTAAATTTAAAGTTGTCTAATCATTGAGATTATTATGCTGCAAATGTCATGACATTAAACCATTATATGATTGAGATACTACAAAAGAAAATTGATTTTATACGATTCTTTTGATACCCAAAGAATGATTATCACCAACCTAATTTCCCCAACTCCGATTTCTAATATTTTCGTCGTATATAAAACTGATGCAAGAGACAAAACAGCTCTTATAAGTACTCGATATTCTTGCACATGAAACAAAAAATATCTACGTAGTTGGTAGTTGGTACCGTATTTTTGCAACGGTGTCTTTTTTGGGGAACCGTATATTTGCATTTGTCGTTTTGTGGGGAATGGAAAAGGATAAACGAGGACACGTTGGCTGCCATGGTCAAATTGCCCGTAAAATTTAGCGCCGTGTACTTGTACAGTTCAATATTACATTAATGCACACTGAACCATTTGTCTTTTGTGTCACGTGGGGAAATGGACACGTCGGCACTCTCTTTCCTAGTTGTTATTGAAGTATAGTACGTTGCAGCGCAATGTACAACACCCATATAGCGTTTTATCTGGCCAGAACATCTGGGCTTCACGTGGAAATCGTATCTACTTTTCCAATTTACAAATTGCGAGGAGTATATCGGTTGGAGTTATCTTAGAAATTTGACTGTGCCAGTGTGCTGTGTATTAAATTATTAATGAATGTGCTATGAACGTAGTCGACATCAACACAAAAAATATATAAAATCATAGGATAAATATAGCACAAGTATCAAAACTATAATATACTCCCTCTTTTATATCAACTTGGGTTTGGATCGTGGAATATCTACAAACGGTTGCTACCACCAGCAAAGCAATTCATCAACTGCTCTTTTAATATTGAGATAACAACCGCTTCAACTGCTGCACTTCTTGACTCCTCTCATCAGTATTGCATTCTCCCTCAAAAGTACTTCAATTTGTTCTTTAAACACCACACTTTCCTGTAAACATACACACCACACATGCCAATTTGTTCTCAAGTACTCTCATGGCACGAAATCTTGCATCATCAATGCTGGTTGCACCTGTCATTTCAACCCATTCTGCACCACTTTTGGGGATAGTTATTCAAGTTCCGAATACGCCGAAATGCTACTGATTCTTTCTTCTCTTCTTCCTCGATCCAATCTCGCTCTTTATATACAAACTTACCTTATAAATTAAGTGTCATTATTTTCAAGACATGTCATAAAACTGTAAAAGAAATTGTTACACTTTCTTAGGATCTAATGTAACAATCCAATAACCTCCATGTCAACTTAAAAATACATCCATTATTTGTCTATTATAGCATCCTACTTTCATTTCTTTCTACTACATCATTGTACTTTTAATTATTTTTTCTTAATACGGCTTTGTACTTTTCATTTTCAAACTCTAATCTTTTTTCTTATTTGTACTTGTAAGTCTGTAACAGTAATAAATGAAAGCATGATGCTATAATAAACAAATCAATAAACTCTTCAAAAAATACCAACCTGTTCAAGTTCAAGATAGTACTTTTCACTCGACCAACTGACAGGTGGCATCTCTAATGGCTGGAATCCATATTTCCTGCTAAATCTCTTCGGTAACCTTTTAACAATTCTGACTTCATCTCTTAGTGATTCAATCAAGTGTACCACATCAAATATGTCCTCAAAATCACTGAAACAAAGACCATAACTCATAAATTCCAAAATACCAACATCCCAAAAACGTAAAAATTACTAAATTGCCCATGAACTTACCTAGGATCGGCCCACAAAGATGTCTTATCAAGCTCTGGAACAACCAAAGTGAGATTTAAAAGACGTGCAACTGTCACCATGTCACATATCTGGAAAAAAAATTAGCAGTATTATTAGGTAAATAAATGTGTAAATGATGAGTAAGAATTGAATAGACATGAATTTATAGAAAAAAATTAGCAGTATTATTAGGTAAATAAATGTGTAAATGATGAGTAAGAATTGAATAGACATGAATTTATAAGAACAAACCGCAGCTCTCATTTAATTTAAACCCCCGTTACAAGAAACTTTAAGAAACCCGTTACTTATGTAATTCCCTGCATTATAAAAAAAAGTGGAATTCGAATGATTGTCATTAAATAAAACCCTTGTAATCGTTAATAATTAAAGCAAACTCTAATAGAATAAAGTAAGTAATTAGTGCGACATAATCCATAATCAAAATCAAGAAATGGATATGCATTATAACAATTAAACAATGTTGCGAACAATAACTCTCAAATCCAAATTAATCACTTAATTGACTGAAAATGAGTTACAGTTTGCAGATGAACATAGATCGAACAGTTTTTTGATTTAAAACAATAACATAAATCGAAAAAAGATTTTAACCATAAGAGAAGTGTAGTAGCCTTACTTGGAGGTGGTAGAGGTGGCGGTGCCGGCAGTGGTGTCGGGAGGTTTTCGGACCCATATAAAAGTCTGGCGAGGAATTTGGAATGTCAAAGCTCACCAACGGCGACAAGTTGAACCAAAGAAGTCCAAATCAGAATGCTGGAACAAATCCTTATGAACCACACTTGTAATCTTGTTTGTTGAATCACTTGCCCTGGTATAGCATGTTTGACGATGCACATATAAAGGCACTGTTTCAAACAAAAATTATAACAAAAAAAAAAAAAAATTGATTTATGATTTAAAAAAATATATATAAAAAGAGATATAGTGAACCCTACCATTAAGCACTTCACCGCCCTTAACAACATAAAGTCTACATCTTACTTCTGGTTTCCTTCCATCTGGTGGCTCATAGAACAAAGTGTCACGCCTATCATTAAAAAATATTGATTAAGTCAAAAAGTAAAATAGTAGCGAAGAAACTCCAAGAACATAAAATATAAAAAATAAGAAAAAAAGAAATTAAGAAAAGACTCACCTTTGACTCAATTAGTCTCAGCAGCAAGCTTTCCAGACAACTCAAATGAAGGTTTTTGCTGCAAGCCATGTTGGAATTTCAAGTTCACAGTATAAAGAAGTTCTTTTTGCATCAAGTCAAAAGGAAACACTAATGTATAGCTTACTGGATTAAGGGTTGTTTTTTTGTCTCATTAAGTCCTCTATGGGTAAAATGGCTGAATGGATAATTATGTATGTCTAGTTATATATATATATATATATATATATATATATATATATATATATATATATATATATATATATATATATATATATATACACACACACACATAAGGTTTGTTTCTATATTAGACTGAATAAACCGTCCAAATGAGCATTTTACCCTTGGACTCCAATAACAAATTTCACAATATCCATTACCTTTTCTTTAGTTGCAAGAGCCTCTTCAGCTGCCTTCATCTGTGCTACTTAATCATCATCATTGCCATTCCTAATCACACATATTTACCATCTAATCAGATCCCTTATACATGGGACTGAGAGTCATGTCAACAGGACAAAACTTGCAATTTTTTATCCCACCCTAAAAGGTAGAACAAAGATTCATCTCTCGTATATGCAAAAGACTTAAATGCCCTCACCATCCAAAATAGCCCTAAAATGCTTGTCTAGTCAGACTGAAAGACTATACAAAGTTTAAGAGTTAAGGAAGGTGCTTACCGATGATCATCTCTTGAATTGTTTCCCTGAAAAACAAATACAAGTCAGTAAGATTGTTTATGACTTAGGCTGGGGGGAGCAATTCGCTAACCCCCCTCGCCAACTCTCGCCAATCACCTCGCCGACTGCACCCTCTCCGGTCGCCTTCGCCAAGCGCTGAACCATCTCGCCGAGCGAGCTCGCCAACTCCAACGGCTCCTCTCTTCAACAGTTAGTTTTCAAACCCAAAACATTTAAACCCCATTTTCAACCAAATTTTTTTAAAACCTCAACCAAAACCTCTATAAAATTCAAATTTTTTTATAAAAAAACTAGCCGTTTTTTAAAAAAAAAAAAAAAAAAACTAGCCGTTACATCCTCCCCTATATAAACACTACCATTCTACTCTTTTATTCACACAATCATCTCCTCTCTTCTTCCAAAAACACTCTCAAACTTCATTCATCATGTCTTCAAGCCAAAGAAAAAACTACCAAACCAACCAAACCCACCAAAGCTACCAAAAATAAATCCGCCCCTACATCGATTGCAACCACTCCGGCCGGTTGTTATGTACCTCAACCGGTTGACCCTTCGATGGCATATGGTCAATATGCACCGAATTGGGGTATGCAACAACAATATGTCACCAATTGGTTACACCAAGCATCTTCACCACAACCATCTCCAACACAACCAACTCCACCACAAATGTATTCACAACAAATGTCTCCATCACTAGAATCACTATCCAAATTCGCTCCCGACTCCCAATTTTTAAGAAATGCAGCACGCCGGCTAGAACAAGAAAACTCTGATAATGAAGAAGAAGAAACCGAACAAGCAGAAGAAGAAGAAGAAGAAGAAGAAGAAGAAGAGTCCGAGCCAACTAACAAAGGCAAAGCCCCTAGAATCGCTTGGCATGATGATGAGGTCCGAGCTTTGGGCGAAGCATGGGTCGATTGTTCGCAAGAAGCTGAGACAGGGATCAACCAAACTACAAATGTCTTCAAAGTAAAAGTGTGGAATAGTTGGTGTAGACGAATGGGTTCCACGTACCGCAATCCCAATTCACTTTATTCAAAGTGGCGCACTTGCAACAAAAGTGCCATAGAATTCCAAGGGTGTCATGCCGAAGTTGAGAGGCAAAGGCAAAGTGGGGCCAATGGTGACGATGTTATGGCTCAAGCGAGGCTCTTGTACCATGCCCAATATGGTACTCAATTTAATCAAGAGGTGTTTTGGCGTGCTGTCAAAGACTACGAGAAGTGGAGAGAGCTAGAGTCTTTTGACCAATTTGTTGTCCACTTATCAAAGAGACACAAAGTTTCTGAATCCACACAATCCCCTTCCTCGGATCCAAGTGTTGGCTTCAACCTCAATAATGATCCACCACATCCCA
This sequence comes from Cichorium intybus, assembly GCA_023525715.1. Classification (NCBI taxonomy): domain Eukaryota; kingdom Viridiplantae; phylum Streptophyta; class Magnoliopsida; order Asterales; family Asteraceae; genus Cichorium; species Cichorium intybus. The sequence goes on along the minus strand of CM042011.1, from coordinate 40,578,995 downwards.
TAGGACGTGATGAAGCAAAGCGAAAGAAGAGAGGCCAAGGCCAAGCCACTAGCAGTAGCACAAATAGTAGTGTGCATGAAGATTTACTCGCTTTGTCCAGCAATGTTGAGGCGTACAAGGAAGCTCAAAAGATCAAACAATCTAACTTGAAGATCAAAGAGAATATGCAGCTGCAAAAAATCCTACAAGAAGACATATCGACCAAGACTGGGTTTTAGTACGAAGTCGCGTTGGAAATGAAGAAGGATGCGGCAAGGCAATTGGGATATCACTTCAACGAGTAGCTTCTAGTTTACTTTAGTTTGTTTAATTTAGTTTGTTTTAAGTTTTATTTTATGTTTTTAATTTTAATGTAATGCATTTTAAGTTTAATGAAATGGTAGTTTTTAATTTTATATTTGTTTTTTAATAATATCAATAATTAAAAAATAGATTTAAAAATCACCCAAAAATTAGGCTAAAACTAAAAGTTGAAGTTTTGAACTTACTTGAACTTAACCAAGACCGAAAGAGTTGAAAAAAGAAGAAGAAGACGGCAGGTAGAAATATCTCTCCGAGATTCACTAATTATTTGACTGTTGGCCATTCCCGCTGCATCGGCTGGTCACAGTAAATATGATAAACTCGTAAAATTCACACCTTAGCATTACATCGAGCACTTGGCGGACGGAATTGCAAGGCAGTTTTATTAGACTCCAACCAGTAAGTAAACATGAAGATTTGAGAAAGTACAGGAACCCAATCTCATATCAAAGTTGATGGAAAAGGAAAAAAAATAAACCTAGGAAATAAAAAAAGAAACAGAGATGAGAAATCAAAAGTAAACAAAAGTTCTTTCATACGCAGATGCTTACCACCCGAGTCTTCTTGAGAATCATCGAATATATTTTGGGGTTAAGAGAGATGGGAGAAATGAAGAGAGGGCGAGCAAGGGGCGAGACAGAATCGACACCTAAAAATGTATTCTAAAAACCTAACTTGTCCGAAAGTCATCATAAGAATTACTTTGAAAATCTTCATAAGAACTAGCTCGAAAACTTGATAAGAACTAGTTATCAATATACTTGTTCGAAAATAAATTTCTCACGTTTTACCTTGTGATGTAAGTGTTCTTGACTGTAGTGAACCTATAATTTGATTTGTTACTTGTACTTTTGTGGATAATTGGAATAGAGTAAAAAGATGTTGACTTTTGAGTTAATATATATTTGTTATTGAATTGTGCGGACTTACCCTGTATGAATTGAAGTGTCCTTTAACTGATTGTGTGTTTGGTTGCTTGTACTCGTGTGGTCATGGGGATTTGATGAAAAATATGGTAATATACTTTTGTGCACAATTGGGTTTGATGAAAAAGATGTTGACATTTCAGTCAATACATGGTTGTTCTTGAATTGTGCCGACTTCCCGTTCATGAATTTAAAGAGCTCTTTGATTGATTGTGTGTATAGTTGCTTTTCACCTTGATCATACTCGTTTGCTTGTAAGTTTTTATAATTCTAAACCATATGACATGATGTCCATTCTGTTTTCATTGCTTATAAAACATATGCAATCCAGCCTCTCTATATATACTTGTAGCTCCATACACTTGGCAAAATCATAACTTTGGGTTTGGATTCAGTTTAAAATCGGAACCGAACCAATATAAACCGAAAACCGTAAAGACCGAACCAATGGGTTTGGGTGTGGTTCGGTTTTGAATATTTAGAAACCGATTCATATCAGTTTGGCTTCGCTTTAGGGTCAAAACCGACCCATGTTCATCCCTATGCGACGCACGTCCACGGAACTTAATACGGACTTGAGGATACGATCATATTTGACGCATGTTCGTCCAAAGTGATTTAAATGAGTTTTTTCTTTTCTTTTTTGTCTTTTTATGGTTTTTTTTCTGTTTTTTATTTTTTTATTTTTTTTCAAAAAAAATATTTTTTTATTTTCTATTATACTCAGTTTTAGCATTTTTATTTTACTTTTTAATTATTTTTTATTTTTTACTTTTAGTTTTTTTTATTTTTTTATATGGTACGGTACTCGATTTTGATTTTTTTTGTTTTTTAGTTTTCTTGCATTTATATATATATATATATATATATATATATATATATATATATATATATATATATATATATATATATATATATATATATATATATATATTATTTGTTATTATAATTTTTAGCATTTTTTCTTCTTATTTTTAATCTAATAATTTTGGATCATGTATTTTTGGATCATAGTTTTTTGCATATTATCATTTTTGATCTTATAATATTTTAATAATATTATTTTGAATCATATAATTTAAGATTGTAACATTTTTCAAAATGATCAATCTTTTGTCTCGTAACATTTATAATTTACTATTTTTTGGATCATAATATTTTGAATTATAATATTTTGATTCATAACATTTGGATCATAAAATTTAAGACACATTTTTGGATCATTTTAAATTTTGTTTCATCATAAGTTTGATTCATTATATTTTTGGATTAAAATAAGTTTTGATTCATAAAAAATTGGTTCAGAATATTTTAAATCATAAAACATATTTTGGTTCTTAATATTTTTGGATCATAGACAATTTTTTGAAAATTTGGCATGTTTTTACTTAAAAATAAAAAAATGTACATATAAAAAACTTATTTTGAAAAAAATTATTTTTACAAACTTACTAATATAATGGCTAGAATGATCCCTTAAATTTTGCATAATTTTGGAGATTTTTTTTTAATTTTTTGATTTTTTATAAAAATAAAAAGTAAAAATAAATAATTTTTTTTCAAATTTTCATGATGGTATTTGTTTTGTAAAAAATTAAATTTTAAGACTTTGGTTTTTTTAAATATTTTTTTACAAAGAATAAAGAAAGTTATGGCTCAAAAACAAAGTGGAGGAATAAAAAAACTCCACAAACATATGGTGACAAATGTCGCAATCTGGTGGGTGTCTCGTCTAGATTACCATATTACCCTTATTAATTTGTCTTATCCATCCAATAGTTTTGGTTTTTAGATAACTAGACCCCAAACATTTAACATGTGATATTTTTTTCACGTTGAATCGTATCCACTCATTTTTCAAAATTAAATATCGAGATTTATCATCACGGTTCTTACCAAATTTTGAGTCCTACACGATCAATTATATATATGGTAATATACTTTTGTGCACAATTGGGTTTGATGAAAAAGATGTTGACATTTCAGTCAATACATGGTTGTTCTTGAATTGTGCCGACTTCCCGTTCATGAATTTAAAGAGCTCTTTGATTGATTGTGTGTATAGTTGCTTTTCACCTTGATCATACTCGTTTGCTTGTAAGTTTTTATAATTCTAAACCATATGACATGATGTCCATTCTGTTTTCATTGCTTATAAAACATATGCAATCCAGCCTCTCTATATATACTTGTAGCTCCATACACTTGGCAAAATCATAACTTTGGGTTTGGATTCAGTTTAAAACCGGAACCGAACCAATATAAACCGAAAACCGTAAAGACCGAACCAATGGGTTTGGGTGTGGTTCGGTTTTGAATATTTAGAAACCGATTCATATCAGTTTGGCTTCGCTTTAGGGTCAAAACCGACCCATGTTCATCCCTATGCGACGCACGTCCACGGAACTTAATACGGACTCGAGGATACGATCATATTTGACGCATGTTCATCCAAAGTGATTTAAATGAGTTTTTTCTTTTCTTTTTTGTCTTTTTATGGTTTTTTTTTTGTGTTTTTTATTTTTTTATTTTTTTTCAAATTTTGTTTTTTATTTTCTATTATACTCAGTTTTAGCATTTTTATTTTACTTTTTAATTATTTTTTATTTTTTACTTTTAGTTTTTTTTATTTTTTTATATGGTACGGTACTCGATTTTGATTTTTTTTGTTTTTTAGTTTTCTTGCATTTATATATATATTTTTTATTTTTTATTATAATTTTTAGCATTTTTTCTTCTTATTTTTAATCTAATAATTTTGGATCATGTATTTTTGGATCATAGTTTTTTTGCATATTATCATTTTTGATCTTATAATATTTTAATAATATTATTTTGAATCATATAATTTAAGATTGTAACATTTTTCAAAATGATCAATCTTTTGTCTCGTAACATTTATAATTTACTATTTTTTGGATCATAATATTTTGAATTATAATATTTTGATTCATAACATTTGGATCATAAAATTTAAGACACATTTTTGGATCATTTTAAATTTTGTTTCATCATAAGTTTGATTCATTATATTTTTGGATTAAAATAAGTTTTGATTCATAAAAAATTGGTTTAGAATATTTTAAATCATAAAACATATTTTGGTTCTTAATATTTTTGGATCATAGACAATTTTTTGATAATTTGGCATGTTTTTACTTAAAAATAAAAAAATGTACATATAAAAAACTTTTTGAAAAAAATTATTTTTACAAACTTACTAATATAATGGCTAGAATGATCCCTTAAATTTTGCATAATTTTGGAGATTTTTTTTAATTTTTTGATTTTTTATAAAAATAAAAAGTAAAAATAAATAATTTTTTTTCAAATTTTCATGATGGTGTTTGTTTTGTAAAAAATTAAATTTTAAGACTTTGGTTTTTTTTAAATATTTTTTTACAAAGAATAAAGAAAGTTATGGCTCAAAAACAAAGTGGAGGAATAAAAAAACTCCACAAACATATGGTGACAAATGTCGCAATCTGGTGGGTGTCTCGTCTAGATTACCATATTACCCTTATTAATTTGTCTTATCCATCCAATAGTTTTGATTTTTAGATAACTAGCCCCCCCAAACATTTAACATGTGATATTTTTTTCACGTTGAATCGTATCCACTCATTTTTTAAAATTAAATATCGAGATTTATCATCACAGTTCTTACCAAATTTTGAGTCCTACACGATCAATTATATATATGGTAATATACTTTTGTGCACAATTGGGTTTGATGAAAAAGATGTTGACATTTCAGTCAATACATGGTTGTTCTTGAATTGTGCCGACTTCCCGTTCATGAATTTAAAGAGCTCTTTGATTGATTGTGTGTATAGTTGCTTTTCACCTTGATCATACTCGTTTGCTTGTAAGTTTTTATAATTCTAAACCATATGACATGATGTCCATTCTGTTTTCATTGCTTATAAAACATATGCAATCCAGCCTCTCTATATATACTTGTAGCTCCATACACTTGGCAAAATCATAACTTTGGGTTTGGATTCAGTTTAAAACCGGAACCGAACCAATATAAACCGAAAACCGTAAAGACCGAACCAATGGGTTTGGGTGTGGTTCGGTTTTGAATATTTAGAAACCGATTCATATCAGTTTGGCTTCGCTTTAGGGTCAAAACCGACCCATGTTCATCCCTATGCGACGCACGTCCACGGAACTTAATACGGACTCGATGATACGATCATATTTGACGCATGTTCGTCCAAAGTGATTTAAATGAGTTTTTTCTTTTCTTTTTTGTCTTTTTATGGTTTTTTTTTCTGTTTTTTATTTTTTTATTTTTTTTCAAAAAAAATATTTTTTTATTTTCTATTATACTCAGTTTTAGCATTTTTATTTTACTTTTTAATTATTTTTTATTTTTTACTTTTAGTTTTTTTTTTATTTTTTTATATGGTACGGTACTCGATTTTGATTTTTTTTTGTTTTTTAGTTTTCTTGCATTTATATATATATTTTTTATTTGTTATTATAATTTTTAGCATTTTTTCTTCTTATTTTTAATCTAATAATTTTGGATCATGTATTTTTGGATCATAGTTTTTTGCATATTATCATTTTTGATCTTATAATATTTTAATAATATTATTTTGAATCATATAATTTAAGATTGTAACATTTTTCAAAATGATCAATCTTTTGTCTCGTAACATTTATAATTTACTATTTTTTGGATCATAATATTTTGAATTATAATATTTTGATTCATAACATTTGGATCATAAAATTTAAGACACATTTTTGGATCATTTTAAATTTTGTTTCATCATAAGTTTGATTCATTATATTTTTGGATTAAAATAAGTTTTGATTCATAAAAAATTGGTTTAGAATATTTTAAATCATAAAACATATTTTGGTTCTTAATATTTTTGGATCATAGACAATTTTTTGATAATTTGGCATGTTTTTACTTAAAAATAAAAAAATGTACATATAAAAAACTTTTTGAAAAAAATTATTTTTACAAACTTACTAATATAATGGCTAGAATGATCCCTTAAATTTTGCATAATTTTGGAGATTTTTTTTAATTTTTTGATTTTTTATAAAAATAAAAAGTAAAAATAAATAATTTTTTTTCAAATTTTCATGATGGTGTTTGTTTTGTAAAAAATTAAATTTTAAGACTTTGGTTTTTTTTAAATATTTTTTTACAAAGAATAAAGAAAGTTATGGCTCAAAAACAAAGTGGAGGAATAAAAAAACTCCACAAACATATGGTGACAAATGTCGCAATCTGGTGGGTGTCTCGTCTAGATTACCATATTACCCTTATTAATTTGTCTTATCCATCCAATAGTTTTGATTTTTAGATAACTAGCCCCCCCAAACATTTAACATGTGATATTTTTTTCACGTTGAATCGTATCCACTCATTTTTTAAAATTAAATATCGAGATTTATCATCACAGTTCTTACCAAATTTTGAGTCCTACACGATCAATTATATATATGGTAATATACTTTTGTGCACAATTGGGTTTGATGAAAAAGATGTTGACATTTCAGTCAATACATGGTTGTTCTTGAATTGTGCCGACTTCCCGTTCATGAATTTAAAGAGCTCTTTGATTGATTGTGTGTATAGTTGCTTTTCACCTTGATCATACTCGTTTGCTTGTAAGTTTTTATAATTCTAAACCATATGACATGATGTCCATTCTGTTTTCATTGCTTATAAAACATATGCAATCCAGCCTCTCTATATATACTTGTAGCTCCATACACTTGGCAAAATCATAACTTTGGGTTTGGATTCAGTTTAAAACCGGAACCGAACCAATATAAACCGAAAACCGTAAAGACCGAACCAATGGGTTTGGGTGTGGTTCGGTTTTGAATATTTAGAAACCGATTCATATCAGTTTGGCTTCGCTTTAGGGTCAAAACCGACCCATGTTCATCCCTATGCGACGCACGTCCACGGAACTTAATACGGACTCGATGATACGATCATATTTGACGCATGTTCGTCCAAAGTGATTTAAATGAGTTTTTTCTTTTCTTTTTTGTCTTTTTATGGTTTTTTTTTCTGTTTTTTATTTTTTTATTTTTTTTCAAAAAAAATATTTTTTTATTTTCTATTATACTCAGTTTTAGCATTTTTATTTTACTTTTTAATTATTTTTTATTTTTTACTTTTAGTTTTTTTTTATTTTTTTATATGGTACGGTACTCGATTTTGATTTTTTTTTGTTTTTTAGTTTTCTTGCATTTATATATATATTTTTTATTTGTTATTATAATTTTTAGCATTTTTTCTTCTTATTTTTAATCTAATAATTTTGGATCATGTATTTTTGGATCATAGTTTTTTGCATATTATCATTTTTGATCTTATAATATTTTAATAATATTATTTTGAATCATATAATTTAAGATTGTAACATTTTTCAAAATGATCAATCTTTTGTCTCGTAACATTTATAATTTACTATTTTTTGGATCATAATATTTTGAATTATAATATTTTGATTCATAACATTTGGATCATAAAATTTAAGACACATTTTTGGATCATTTTAAATTTTGTTTCATCATAAGTTTGATTCATTATATTTTTGGATTAAAATAAGTTTTGATTCATAAAAAATTGGTTCAGAATATTTTAAATCATAAAACATATTTTGGTTCTTAATATTTTTGGATCATAGACAATTTTTTGATAATTTGGCATGTTTTTACTTAAAAATAAAAAAATGTACATATAAAAAACTTATTTTGAAAAAAATTATTTTTACAAACTTACTAATATAATGGCTAGAATGATCCCTTAAATTTTGCATAATTTTGGAGATTTTTTTTAATTTTTTGATTTTTTATAAAAATAAAAAGTAAAAATAAATAATTTTTTTCAAATTTTCATGATGGTGTTTGTTTTGTAAAAAATTAAATTTTAAGACTTTGTTTTTTTTTTAAATATTTTTTTTACAAAGAATAAAGAAAGTTATGGCTCAAAAACAAAGTGGAGGAATAAAAAAACTCCACAAACATATGGTGACAAATGTCGCAATCTGGTGGGTGTCTCGTCTAGATTACCATATTACCCTTATTAATTTGTCTTATCCATCAAATAGTTTTGATTTTTAGATAACTAGCCCCCCCAAACATTTAACATGTGATATTTTTTTCATGTTGAATCGTATCCACTCATTTTTCAAAATTAAATATCGAGATTTATCATCACGGTTCTAACCAAATTTTGAGTCCTACACGATCAATTTTATATATATATATATATATATATATATATATATATATATATATATATATATATATATATATATATATATATATATATATATTCACTGTTAGCATTTTAATGCAAGTGATGATACAACTGTAGATATTTGGGCTCATACAAGCAAGAAATGTGTTGCAACTTTTGAGAGACATCAGTCAACGGTTACTTCAATTGCAATAACAGAAGATGGATGGAGTTTGTTAAGTGGTGCATAGATAGGCATGTATTAACTTGTAATAAAGTTATGTTATTTGATATTTATTTGACTAGTACTAGTTTTATTGAAAACTTATGTAATGAAAAAACTTTAGGTTGTAAACGTGTGGGACCTTCATGACTACATGACTACAGTTGCAAGATGAGTGTGCCTACAAACGAGGCAATCGAATGTGTATGTGTTATTGGTATTGTGTCTCCTTATGTCCATCATCTAAAATAGATGATAAGATGCTTACGTCGATGGATGATTCTTCTAATTATATAGTAAATTTTTTCGTGGGTACTACTAAATATACACTTCATATACATCATTTAACAAAAGTTACACAACTTTCAACCACTCATAACTATTTTTTCCGATAAACAATGCAGTTTCAGCAAATAAAAAGAAGTTGACTTTAAATAGATGTGTATATCAAATAAATTTGGGTATTTATTTAGTCATTCCCTATTTTATTCTTTGAAGAGGAATATATAGTGTTGATATTAACAAAAAAAAAAAAAAAAATAAGTAGAACCTTTTTTTTTGTTATAGTTATCTTTTTATGAAGTTTATTTAATTGAATTTAGCTTTAACGGCAATAAACGAATAACTTTGAATGTTTTCAGTCAACTTTTATTATTTATGCTTCATATACAATTTCTTATACTATGAATCCATGGTTGAGATAATCAAAGTCGAGTGTCTCCGTACCTGCACAAGATCAACCAAAGTTGGTACCATGAATCCACAAATGGGTCAATAACATAATTGGTCTTTTTTACCTTATATTTTTAGTTATTATGGATATTGAATTTGATTTTTGCATATTCATTCTTAGACAATTTTTAAATAATATGATTTTCATACTTTTTTGTGTTTGGATATATTTGTAAATTATTGTTTTATATTAGAATTATATTTTTCAATACAAGATATGCATATCAGAAATGTTCATTGACAATTACAAAAATATTTGGTAAAAATTCAATGTTAAATTAAAAAAATATAACCATAAAATGCATAATTTGGCAAAGTGAGATATTGAAAGGTTGTATTATAAAAGAATATTGTTTCAAAAGGAATAAACATTGTAAAAAAACTCATTTCCATTTTATTACCTAATATAACCAAACAACAAAAATGATTCTCATTAACATCTTTTTAGTGAATTCTCTATTTTACCAAACAGTTGAATGAATTCTTTTTTATTAGTTTAATTATCTTTCTCTGTATTTACATTCTCTACTACAATTCTATTTCTTAGTACCCAGCATTCCCCAAGGTCAATCATTTGATCTTTCTGGAAAACAACATCATGGGAAATCTGTTACTAAAAAAACCAATAGGCAAAATCAACTTTTTGGGCAATTGTACCACCATTCAATTGAATCTCTATGCCTTTTTCTACTTCAATCCCTTTATTTTCCTAAGAGTAAATTATAGATGTGGTCATGAGGTTTATCCTTTTTTCACTTTTGATCCAACTTTTGAAACTTTACGCTAAAGGGTTGCATAAAGTTTACAGGGGTGGTCCTTTGCGCTATTACCGTTTATATCTCTCGTTAACAGGTCACATGTGCCCCTCACGTGGGGGCAATTTCGTCATTCACTTAGGGATGCTTACAGCAAGAAGATCATACGTGCCTTAAATGCCACCGTATCAAACCATCACTTCAATATCCTTCAACCCACTATAGAAATCTGCTTCGCTGCAAGTGATCCTCTCAGGTGGGTTTTCGGTTTTGATCAGCTTATCACGATGCTCAAAAGAGGTTCAAATGTGGAAAATACGAGATACGAAGGGTGACGGAGACGTATACATAGGATATGCAAGGTAAGTTGTTTTTGAATGTCAATGCAACTTAGTGGGTAGATCCTAACCCTAACCCCACGTTTTGTTGTTGCAGACGGTCAACTGACAATGTTTAGTCTAGAAATCAACCATGGCGGTTGCTTCACTGATTCCTCGGGTCGATTGTATTCTAACGGCCAAGTAAAACGTCGATAGGGAATAGTTCACTTCAACCTCTGTTTTATCACTTTAGGTTTCCTGAAATCGATCTAGATTCAGAACTTATTCATATTGGCTGTGATGGTGATGTGAACATCCTAGCTAGATATGTTAGTATAACAAAGGAAATTTTTGTATATGTTGAGCATGGGAAATTAAGGCGAAGGGGTGTAGATGAAGTTGTGTCCCAAAGTAGTCAACCTGGATCCAATAGAACAAAATTAAGTTGCAAATACATCACTATTACATGTAGCAAGTGCAATAATTCAGGACACAATGTTAGATCTTGCAAAGGACAATAAGGTGTTAGGACTGATGCAGGAAGTTCTTCACATGGAGTCAGTATGGGAAGAGGTGCAACAGGTGGCCGAGGGGGAACTAGAGGACCAAACGTTAGTGAAAGTATGCGAACAGGTGCAGCAGGGGTGGAGGAAGATTAGAAGGGATAGGAAATTAAATAAACTAAGTAAAAGATGTTGGTGGTATGGCATGGGGACAAGTGTAACTCGTTTAATCAATTTGATGTGTTTGTATCATTTGAACAAATTTGTATTTTCAAGTTATGTATGACTTTGAATATTTGTCCCATAATAGGACAAGTCTAATTTAATCGTGTATAACGTTGGTATGATCACTACATGTATAACATTTTATGTATGGTTTAACAGTGAGGTATGTTTTCATAGTCAGGTAAATTTGGGTTATCATAGTTGTACACTCACGTATTTGTAAACCTAGTTATGCACACTAATTATATGTTGTGTAGTCAATAAAGTGTAAGTGTATCTGTAGACGGACAGCCACATACCATTTGGCTGTATAAGGAATACCCAAATGGAAATATTGGTTAACAATTTTGTTCAACATTTGATTGTATAAAATGTTGTTAAACACATACACAAAGGACATAGCCGTGTAGTCAGTTGTAGCATATTCAAGAAGGTACACATGTGAATGTAATACTAAGGTTAACATTTATGGTAATTAATGTGTACAACCTAAAAGACATGATTAATGGTACACCAACATAATTTATATGCAAATTAACATTAAAGACAGGTTCATAAGTAAATAACATGGACCAAATGTATGTTGATTACGCAAAATTCATTTTCATTCCATTCTGTGTGGCAAAAGAGCAGAGACAGCCTACCAAATTACAGGAGAAAACATACATTCACACAATTTTTCCTTAACCAACCATATACCAGCCCCTTTCAAGAAACAACTAATATACTACCCAAACCTAACGAACCCACAAACTACGGCCACCCACACCAACATCTACATACCAAAAACCTACCAACCCAAACCTGTTATTACCCAAATATCGTAAAATGCTGAAGCAGATGAAGAACCTGTATGAAAAAACCAATGCGATTTTGTACTTATGCGCAACATCCACGTCAGCTTCAAGTCTGGAAATCTCCTCCAACAGTTTCCGTTTTGCCTGAAACAATCCTGGTACGATCATCATCAACCTGCGACACAAGGGGGTCGGACCAACCCAAGAAACCGCAACGAGTACACCTCCAAAACCGCCTACCTGTATTGTATTCTGGTTCGTCCACGACGTGCATATCGACGCTTGCATACCACATATACAAACCAGCATTTTCGAGACCTTGCTTCGTTCACTGCCACGTATTAGAAGAAGATTTAGTAGGATTCGGTATTGATTACATGTGAAGATCGGGTGAGAAAATCTTCCGCTATAAATAAATCGTAACTATCAACAGTAAATGACGAAATTGCCCCCACGTGAGGGGCACATGTGACCTTTTAACGGGAGATATAAACGGTAACAACACAAGGGACCACCACTATAAAGTTTATGCAACCTTAAGGACCTTCAGCGTGAAGTTTCAAAAGTTGGACCAAAAGTGAAAAAAATGGTAAACCTCAGGGACCAAATCTGTAATTTACTATTTTCCTTATCTAAACAAAAATAAAAAATTTTAAAATTTTCAAAATAAAAAAGACAGTAAACAGATAAGAAAAATAATGAATTGAATGTTTCTTACCTAGGCGTGAGCTTTACATAAAAAATCGATGTTATGGAGGAAGCAATAAATACTTATTAAGAATTAAATTAAATTCTTATACAAATTTGGCCAAATTTGAACTTTACTTGATGTAGGTTTCTCGACGTCTTTGGCATTTTGTCAAAGTTCAATACCATAATCATCACACAAGGAGCATATGGTGATAAATCGAAGGGAGCAAAAAGGTGCTCCAACAAAGCCACACAAGAATATACGATTTGTACATAGATGTACTAATGAATCACTATGTGTAAAAAGAAAAACACAATTATCAGATTATTATCACACTTCAGATATGTTTAAACACAACTTGTAGTCAACATAGTAAAGAAAGTTATATCTTGTGCAATAAAATTATACTCTAAATTTATTTATGAAGTTGTACATTTGATTTAGTTGTACAGTTATTAACTTGTTTGGGGAATATGTGTAGGATAAACAATTGGGACGTCCACAGTGGCGAATCTAGAATCAAAATTCACGTGGTTCCTTATTTAAGTAAACAAAAAAAACGAAAGTACCAAAAAAAACACCAAAAGCGGGCCGGATACCAAAAATGGGTCGAATCATGTCTTTAAAAAAGTAAACATAACCTGAATAGTTATACTAAAGTTCTTACAACTGAATTCGACGAGGTCTTATATTTTGAAATATTTTCATAATTGTATCATTATTGATACTTTCTAAAACACTTTTTTCAACATAAGACACTAAACTATCACTCAAAAATTGATCGCCCATTTTGTTGCGTATATCAGTCTTTATCAACTTCATTGCTGAAAATGCACGTTCCACACTTGCTGTTGCGACGGGTAAGATCAATGCAAGTTTTAAAAGAAGATAAACCTTTGGAAATATTATATGCTTCTTTTCTTCAACCATCTTTTTGGCAAGGTCTCCAATACTCTTCAAATGATTAAATCGTTCATCTCCTCGAACATCCTTGATGTAATTTCCAAGTTCCACTTCAAGAACTCGAAGATCATATTCTGTTGGAAATTCTTCCTGATAAAGTGTAGCCATTTCCATTATTTTATCCAAATCAAAGGCCTTGAAAGACTCACTCGGGCACAAACAAGCAATACAAAGAAGTAAATTCGTGTTGACTTCATTAAACCGATGGTTCAGCTCTTGAAGTTGCATATCAATCACCGCCTTAAATACATCAACTTGATAGTGGTGCAAGTTGTTAACCTTCAAATAAAAAGATTTTTTTAATTAATAACTAACGACAAAAAACAATAAATAAATTAATTAACTTGGTAGTTGGTGGTAGCACACATTACTAACCTGTGAACCTCTTCGACGACTGAATCCATTATAATAGGCATCTTTCATATCCACGACTTCAATTTCGTTTTTATCACAAAACAAATTAACCTTCTCTAAAAGTGGTTCCCATCCTACATCCCTAATTTCTTGAATTGCTTTTTTAGAGCTACTTACTTGATTCATGGCATTTACGATATCCTGATCTTTTTTTTGTAGTGTTTTATTCAAATGATCCGTGACTCCTAAGATATCGATAATCAAGTGTAGACAAAACACAAAATCAAATGATTTTAATGACCTTAAGATGCGAATTGCTTCGGCTTTACGATCAGAATCACTATTGTCTTCACCAAGGTCTTCAAGTACATCACAAATGGAAGCGTATATGGTTTGGATATTTAATAAAGATGCAAAATGAGAACCCCATCGAGTATCAGATGATTTGAGGTTTTGAGGTTGGAAAGGCCCTTTTTGCAAGTATGATCTTCTAATTTCATCTCTTTGATTCACATGATAACATTCCATACTTGGTCGTTCTGCCGGATCAACGGGCAACGAATTTAAATCAACCTTCGTGTACTTATGTTGCTGAACATCTTCTTTCTTTTTAAAAAAATTGTGCAAAGACATCTTTGATTCTGAAATTAAAGACAAATGCAGTACAATTAAATAAAACAATTGACTATCATTGTTTCAATTACTTTTATCAATTACACAAATCAAGAAGTAACTTAATTACACAATTAAACATTTGAACTTGATTACGCAATTAATCAACAAGTAACTTAATGACAATAATAAATCAAATCTCAATTGCACAATAGAATTCCTCAAATTCTCAAAATTCAGCAATGAACAATTGGAACAAAAGTACAAAACTGAAATCAAGAACGTAACAATTAACAAACCTTGTGGGGCCGAATCAATGTGGGCATGTGGCTGTGATTTGTGAATGAGTGAATTAGTGAATTAGTGAATCGATCACACAATTGGTCAATTCCACGAATGAGTGAATTGATCACAGAAGGCCACGAATGAGTGAATCGATCAACGTGCAGTTTGCGTCTTTGCGTGATTACGTGAGTTGCCGACTTGCCGTATTCTTTTTTTTTTTTTTTTTTGGTTTATTTAAATGGGTTGGGCTATTTAACATTTAAGGTAATGTTTTAATGGACTTATACAATGGATCAATGGTATTTTATGGGCTAAATAAATAACATATTTAGTTCTCAATAATATTAGGTAGGTCACTTATTTTTTACAAGGTGGTTCCTGATATTTCTACAATATAACTGTTACTAGAAAAAAAAAATTTAGGTGGGTCCAAGGACCTACCTTCCCAAGCTGTGAATTCGCCCCTGGACGTCCACCATCATTCTTTGAGAGGGTGTTTTGATAACCATTTAAAAAAGGGAAAATTACTTATAAGGGTAATTATATTTCAAAAATGTTCAAAAAACACCATCCAAGTTTGGTTTGTTCAAAAAAATCATCCAAGTAAAGCCTTTGTACAAAAAACACCATCCAAGTAAGACCTTTGTACAAAAAACACCAACGAACTACATGTTTTGTTTAAATTTTACCCGATGGTAACCGGCTCTTGCAGGTTAAACTGTTCATCTTTTATTATGCCATGTCACTAAATATTAGGCCAAGTCATCCTTTAACCTGCAAGAACCGGTTACCATCGGGTAAAATTTGAACAAAACATGTAGTTTGTAGGTGTTTTTTATACAAAAGCCTTACTTGGATGGTGTTTTTTGTACAAATGTCTTACTTGGATGGTGTTTTTTGAACAGACCAAACTTGGATGGTGTTTTTTGAACAGTTTTGAAACATAATTACCCTTATAAGTCATTTTCCCTTTAAAAAAATGTTTATTAGCTTATTAGCTTTTCAAAAAGCTGATAAGCTAAAAAAAGTGTTTGAGAAAAAAAACATTTTTTGTTTTAACTTTTCAATACACATGGAAAAGCTCTTTTTGAAAATTCACGGATCCTGGCTTTTTGAAGACATAAGTTCTTTTTGAATGCAAAATGACATTAATACCCTCAACAATGTCCTTTTTGGTCATTTTACATATATAAAAGCTAAACCAAACACTTTTTAAACCTATTTATCAACTTATTAACTTTTCCCACCACATAAACTTATCCAAACACTTTTTTAAAAACTCAATTTTAAAAAGTCATAAGCTAATAAGCATTTTTGCCAAAAAGTGTTTATGAGCTAAATAAGTTTATCCAAACACACCTTGAGTTGTGGAGCAAAAGGAACAATATGAGGGTGTTAAAAAAACTAGAAGACTTAAAAGAATGTTAAAACACAACTTGTAGAAGATTTGGTGCCAATAAAAATTTGGGTGATAAGGTCAAATTTATCTATCTATCTATCTATCTATACTTATAATAGATGCCATCAAAATCATGTGGTTAGAGATAAGTTGATATCTCAAACCATATTGATTTGAAACCTACAAACTTTTCATATCTCCTAAATTAATGACAATTAGTAATTTTATTTCATTCACAATAAATTCCTTCAAAAACTCATTTTATAGTTTATAAAACATATGTTTATTCAAGTTTCAAGAGCTCTCATAATCCAATGTCATTTGATCCTAAAGTCGCCGAAGATTCCTTACGGGTTCCATGTCGATACAAACGTAAGTATTTCAGTTAACCAAATATTATATTTGTTTTTAATCATTTTGGTTCAAATCCAAAGTTCACATAGTACTCCTAATATTCTTCTTATTTTAGGGTTAACTTAATCAATTTTTACTCTCGATATTCACTTGGTAACAATACACATTTTATTCTCGCTTTTTAGATTTTTATTTTCGAGATTGAAATAATGATTAATTGTATATCTTATTGGTTTGACTATCAATATGATGGAAAATATGTATTATCTCTATTTCATATCTCTTGATTCTTAATGTGATTGAGTTGGATTTTTAAGTTTTTGAAATATTGCAACGTGTTGGTTTATTTGAACTAAGAATGACATTAATACTTATTTTATTCTCGCTTTATTTTCGAGATTTAAATAACGATGGATTGTATTTCTTATTAGTTTGACAATGAATATGATGAAAAATATATTATCTCTATTTCATCTCTCTTGATTCTTAATATAATTGAGTTTAATTTTTAAGTTTTTGAAATTAACATGTTGGTTTATTTGAATGAAGAATGATGTTACTATCAATAGATTATCTATTGACTTGATTTGCCAACATGATGGTCAAATAATTATTAGCTTTTTTTATCGTTCTTTAGTTATGAATTTATTTGTTTTCATTGTGATTGTTACATTTTTAACATTAATCTTATATTTATTTTTTATGATGTTTGGTTGATGTTTTTAGATTAAATGATGTAGCATGGATAAGATTGTTGAGCAAAAAACTACTAATTTAAAACATATTAATAATATAATAGAAAAAATTACTAATCTAAAACTTAATAAAAGTATAATAGAAAAATAATAGAACTTTATAAAACATGATATAAATATAATTATAGTTATTTTATGCATCGAATTCGTTATAAAATGTTATCTAAAATAAATGACCAAAATCATCTATCATCTATCATCATTATCATTATCATTATCATTACCATCACTATCATTATATAATTATCTTATCATTATCATTGTCATTATCATTATCATTATCATCATTATATTATAAATCATATAATAGAGGTGTTTAAAGGTATATGGTTGAAGATATGAATCATACTTGCACCATATTCATTTGAAACTTCCAAAACCCTTCAACTTTCAACTAATTAATTACAATCATTCAAGAGTTTTTGGCTTGCATAATAATAATATTTAGTAGTCTATTTAAGATGCTATAATTTATGGGTATCAAATGATGGTAGTTGAATATGTTTTAAGTTTTTTAAATTAATCAATTAAGCACTTAATGAAATGTTTTTAATTGAAATATATTATATTGATTAAACTTTTTGACTTTTAAATAGTATATAGAAATAAAAGCATATGGTTTGATAAAAATAATTATCTCTTATATATTAATTTTGAAACTTTTATTTAATTAAATTAATCATAATTGATTAAATCTTTATCTTTCTTTATTTTTATATTTATCGTTATAATCTTTATAATTATTATAATAAATATCTTTACAATTCAACGTGGTTCAAGATATGTCATCTATCTTGAACCATGTTCTTTTGAAACTACCAAACTCTTCAACTTAATCTAATTAACTGGTTAGTAATTCATATTCGTTAATCATAAATAAAAACCTTTCAATTCTCACCTAATTAATTACTACAACTTAAGAGTTTTTCTAACTTATGATATTTAATAGTTGATTATGGTTAATATAGATGTATATATAGTTTATTGAGATAAATAAATTTGCTTGGTTTACAGAATAAGATGAAGGAAAATAAGACTTGAAACACATTTATATATTTTGCTAACATCCATTGAGATTTTGTAGTTTAGTTTCATTATTTACTAACTTACCTCAATATTTCTTTTTTTTTTTCTAGGTATTTATGTGTTCATCGGATGAAAAAGAGAAATATAGAGAACTATCTTTTGCATGGTGTTATATGTATATCAAATTCATAAAATTCATATTACGATATTATTCAAGAGACAAAAGTGATTCTTTTTTCTTTAATTATCAATGAGAGTTAGTTATGTTTAAAGAGAGTCTTTAAGTTTGATTTTGTGAAATTATTTACAAGTCAAAGTATATTGTTAGTTTTTATAATAGGTAAGGTAAACAACGAAATGTAATGATTCAAATGTAATTAAATAATAAAATATGCAAAAGTTGTTATTCATTACCTTTGATGAAACTCATAAAGAAAAATTGTCATAATAATACAATTCTTTCTCAATGGTAACATTTGTAATATTATTACTATGTTTAATTTCTATTTTATTTTAGATGTTAAGCTAATTCATGTTAAGACATTTTCTTTTGTTTTAATTACACTATCCATATATAATACAAAATTACTATTGGATGTTTCATTGATGTTGGTTAAATTAAAATGTTAATAACATTATAATTATATTAAATATATGATTATGATATTGTGTTTGAGTTTTGTGATAAAAATTTTATAATTGATACATGATATATATTGTGATGAGATATTTATAACTAAACCTACGTATTTATATTAGATGTAATGTTTTCAGATTCGTATATAATATGTCAATATTTTTACCAAATATTTTTATTCCTGCGCAACACGCGGGGATACGCCTAGTTTCTAATAAGTGACAACTCTTCATTTATTGAATTTTTTTTTGCTATATATGATTTTAGTTGACTTGACAATTAATGTCTACAAATTAACTTTTGGATTATGTAATATTGTTATTAAAACATATGCAGGTTTAACTTTTAGATTTACTTTATTCTTATATTGTGATGGTTTTTATAATGATAATCCTAATGAAATATAGTTACGGAATTTGCTATGCAATGGAGATATAAAATGTAAAATGGCTACAGAATGGATATGCAAAATGGCTACGAAATATGCTACAGAATGAATAATGGAAAATGGCTACATAATGAATAACGGAAATTTGCTACAGAATATTTAATGGAAAATTGCTATGGATTAGTTATGTCTCGGCGAATATGCTACGAATTTCATTTCGCCTCCGGTTTTGCTACGAATAATTTCCTACATTATAGATTTCTTAGCAAAATCTGTAGCAATTTTGATACGGAACAATAAATCATAGCAAAACACAGAATCTCATTTTTAATTTCCATAGCAGATTTCGTAGCTATTCAAGTTTAGCTACAAACTTTCAGCCTTTAACTACAGAATTTTCCTATAGCTATTCCAAAATTTTCTATAGTGATACAATAATATTCTAACAAACTATTAATCTTTCTTTCTTGATTCTTCAATGTTAAACATTAATGTAGTAACTAGGGCCGTAAACGAAAAGAATGTTTGGTGAATCGTTCGTGAACCATTCATCGGGAAGTTCGTTTATGTTCGTTTATTTTATAAACAAACAAAGATTAACAAGACATCTTGTTCATTTAGTTAAACGAATGAACACACACACACACACACACACACACACATATATATATATATATATATATATATATATATATATATATATATATATATATATATATATATATATATATAGAGAGAGAGAGAGAGAGAGAGAGTTAGGTTAGCTAAAACTGATAATTATTGTGTGACTGTGTAGACCAATCAGAGTTCAGAAAAAAATCAGTTTCTTCATTATAGGAGTCGGTTACCGGATTTATAGGATTTTATTTATTTAAAACTAATTGATTTATATGTCAATTACTATTATGCCCATGTCCTGATTTAAAATGACATATTTAGTTACAATGTTACACAATATTTATCAAGATATATTTGATCCTAGTTATATATATATATATATATATATATATATATATATATATATATATATATATATATATATATATATATATATATATATATATATATATATATAGAGAGAGAGAGAGAGAGAGAGAGTTAGGATATAATAAGATCTATAATTATTGTGTGGTCGTAAGGATCAATCAGAAACCGGTATGAGTCAAGGATAATTTAGTAATATTGCATTTACATTTCCAAATCTGGTTCCTATAATCTTGGAATTATTCCATGACTTTCTCAATTTAGTTTTATATCCATATTAATCTTCACCCTACTTCATTTTTATGTTCACGACGTAGACAACAGACCACGCCAAAGCCATTGCATCCACAATAACCGATTCATTCATCCTGATTCTTCAAATCATTTACTAGAATACGTAGTGGCGAAGTTGGCTTCATGCTCCATTTCAAGGTAATTGCGATCAAATCCATTGATTTTAAACTCATTTGTTAGGGTTTTGCAGGTTGAAAATGTAGGGTTTAATGGCGATTTGTTTATAGGTACATTTCCATATCAGAAGCACACATGTTAAAACCATAGTTCGTAAATGCTGTTTTGAGTGAATGTATCCTTTCTGTACAGAATTAAGTCCATCAAACAAAAGAGAAGAAAGAGAGCCGACATGTGGTTTTTTCCTTGGATTTCAATTTAGACTTTAGACACACACATAGAAGACAAAAGAGGATCGAGTGTTCATCTTGTTTCCCCAGTTCTACATTATTTTTTTTACAATTCTATCATTCTTATTAGATATCATATTTGAATGTCATTCTCACATTCTACCAGAATGCACATTTCAGAATGTTATTCTTTCATGGTTTTATTTTCTGGATGTATTTTAGTTCAAAGAATTGTATTCTTTTGATGTATTTTAGTTCAAATAATTCTATTAGTTTGATGTATTTTAGTTCATAGGATGTTTTTTCTATGACATTCTATTAATAAAATGTTTTTTTGAATGTTATTCTGCCAAAATGGTTATTTTAGAATGATATTCTTTCATAAATTTATTTTTTTGATGTAAATTAGCTCAAATAATGTGATTCTTTTGATGTATTTTAGTTCAGTTGATGTGTTTTCTATGATATTTTGCTAAGAATAATGTTTTTTAGAATGTCATTATGCTAAAAATGCATATTTCAAAACGTTATTCTTTTAGAATGTTATTTATTTGACCTCTTTTAGTTCATAGAATTTTTTTCCATATGACATTCTGCAAGAATGAATTTTTTGGAAGAAAAAAATGATTCTTTAAAAAAATGACAGATATTTTGAAGAATAAATCAAAAAATTATGTTAAGAATGTATGATTTATTGAAAAAAAATTTATTATTTCAACATAAGTTGTTTTATTTAATACATTTAATAATCTTTCCTAAAAATCAGTTAGTTTTCTTTTTTTGTCTCTAAATAAAATCCCTAATTTACCCTTTTATAACCGATTTAAAAAAAATCATTTAATAATATAATAGATAATTACAATAATACAATTTTGATCAAGACTGTTGATATTTCTAATCCTACGCATCAGATTTGGTCTTACGTCCACATAATAATTGTTGGTCTTAATATAACCTAGCCATATATATATATATATATATATATATATATATATATATATATATATATATATATATATATATATATATATATATATATATATATATATATATATATATATATATATACACGGGTTGATTAATAAAATGTTAAATAAGAACATCTAAACATCAAGCATTGTAGTAACTTAAAGTAAATAGCATACTATTTTAAAAATAATCAAAAACACACAAAATTGAGAATATAGAAATGTAATAGAAATATATAAAAGTAGAATGCTATAATACACAAATAAATTGAAGTACATTGCTATCTCTTGCAATTAGTGCTTAAAAAATCTCGATTTACCATTGGAAAAATACAAAAAATACCTAACATATATTCACAATTGCAATTTGATTTTTGAAATCGTAAGACGAAATTTGGGGTTAAACATTTAATTGACAGTTTCATATTAATAAAAGCGTAATTAGGGGAGATAGAATTGTAACGGCCAATTGTAACCGATCATTAAGGAGTAGTAATGAACAAAGTATTTTATTTTTTTAAGAAATTCAAAGTCATGAAAAAATGACATGTGGCCAAATGAATATGGTGGTTACATGTGGCTTTGAGTTACTTATTAGGATAGGATAAGATTAATAAACCAATATCTAAAACTATAAATATACTATTTGATTATAGATTGTTTTAAATATATACAAATTTTCTAACATGTTATATATTTATTATCCATCTAGCATAAAAATGTAAATATGATTGTTACTAATAATACAAGTAGCATTTAATAATAATCAAAATTATTAGAACATAATCCATATATGTAACGTTTAGTTTGGAATATCATCCATAATTAATTAAAAATAGTCATATATAATACCATGTGGATATTTGACAAACGACAACCACAAATTTTCAAAAAAAAAAAAGAATAGTGACTTTTATAACCACTATTAATACAAAAGAGAACTAACGTCTGCAAATCTCCTCGTTTGCAAGAGCCACATGTTCAAGATAATGAATCAAACAAAGTAGCAACATACTTTCTCTAATGAGCATGTACGTAAAAATACAAGTGAAGCAATACAAAGGATATTTATTATGAATTAATAAATATTAGTTCCAGACATGCAGAAACATTTGCAAGTAGTCAAGTACGTTGCTATTATATGTAAAAATAAAGTATATTGCTATTAGTAAAGAAATATAAATACGTTGCTATAAAAATGCAACAAACACATAAGTAAAGAAACTTTAGACATGTAAAAATGTTGACAAAAACGTGGAATTTACATCAAGCTTGTACCTTTCATTTAAAAATAAAAGATGCAAAGTTAAATCACCACAACAGTTTATGACATTGGACAACAAATTTCAAACAATATCAATGGCCATAAAATTTTTCCACTTTTAATCAAGTTAGAAAAAAGATTTCAAACAATATCCTAACTCTCTAAATCAAAATAAAAAGTGATAGCAAATTGATTAACACAAATCATTAATAAAAATTAGATAAGAGAAGGCTTGGTACATTATTTTTAGAAATATAAATCGTGAATAAAAATTAGATAAGAAAAGGCTTGGAAACTGGAAAGGATGGTTACCATCCTAACTTGCCATGATCCTTTTAGAATTAACGTTCTCTCTCTTCATGTCACCACCTTGTCTTCGTTTCCCATTTCTTCCACCATCGCACAGGTACTTGCAGGTTTCGCAGCCTCACCGTGGGAACGCCAATAGGAAAATATGTAGTCGAAGCCTCACCGTGGGTTTCATAGACAAGTGTACCAATTGTTTCTGAATCCTGTTAATAAAAAATAACCTCTTTGGCTTCATCCATGTTAAATCCCCATTGACTACTTTCACCGAACACTTGGTGCTCATCTAAATGGCTTAAAAACACATGACTTTTAGACATTAGAAGAAACGCATGGATCAAAGCTCGTATGTTCCAATATTACCTCTGAAGTGCGGAATCAATATGATCAAAGATGTTCTTGTAGGACATCTCGATTGTGCACGGGAGCGTATTTGGGGCATAAGAGTGAACCTGAACAGAGTTCCCCTATCACGACTGGGATCAAACTGTGTCCCGTTAAGCAAAGTTCTAGTATAATGAACTGTTAGGGTTTTGGTAGGATTAATGGGAGAGCGAGATGTGAGGTAAGCTTCGAGATTTAGGGAGGACTATCAGGGATTTCAAACTGAAACCGATTAAAAAGAATTGAAATGGAAAAGCGATTATTTTTTTGAGAAAATCCAAAAATCTATAAAAATGTCATGTGTCTAAGAGACCTTAGGTGATGACATGTGGTTTTGAGTTACTTATTTATTGAGATAGGATATATATATATATATATATATATATATATATATATATATATATATATATATATATATATATATATATATATATATATATATATATATATATATATATAGAATCAGGATCGGGTGAGGACTCTTCTTAAAGTGAGTACTGCTACGAAAGGCGACTTTACTTTCTCCCTCGGAGAAAATGAGTGCAAACGAAAGCAACAGAATGCAACTAACAAGCATGGCGGTTTTGTTGTATGCCATTTTGATCTTTAATTT
This sequence comes from Cichorium intybus, assembly GCA_023525715.1. Lineage (NCBI taxonomy): Eukaryota > Viridiplantae > Streptophyta > Magnoliopsida > Asterales > Asteraceae > Cichorium > Cichorium intybus. Next base: position 40,554,356 of record CM042011.1, on the reverse strand, counting down.
GTTGCTGTAGCTCTCTGGTAATTATGAAAGACTGGTATCGAGAAAAAACAAGTATAAATAGAGAAAATGAAAATAAACTCGGGGAATGGAACCGAACATAAGAAGATAAAAAATAAACAACATACATCCTCCTTGTATCCTACATGAAACAATGATGAAACATTAGATATAAAGTACAATAAAATGGCGAGATAATCGATTTACTATGTATAAGACCACAAAAGAAATATAAAATCTTATATGTGGAATTTGGGAACATGACAATAACAAATTATCATTGTTAGGTTATTTAATAGATAATTTCCAGTAAAATGATTTATTATATAATGTAACCTCTTTAAAAATGACTATTTTTTTCAAAAGACAAATGTTTTAACCTTGAACGATTTCTGATGACAAACTATATGGTTATATTTGAAATATAATCTTTTAGAATATTTATCATCATAAAATCATTAAAATATATTATAGTTTCTTCTTTGTGATTTCTTGACGTAAATATAAAATAAAATGTCCTCAATAACTTCCGGTGGAAATTTGAGAAACCATGAATAACATTTGATGTTTAAACCTTAAGATCCTCTTCTCTACTCCGAGGTTAATAAAAAACTTTCTCCTCCGTATTAAATCGTTAGATCGACTATCACCGTCGGAGGCTTGTTCATGTTAGATGCATTTTTATGCATCTTTTTTTAGCCTTTAGGCACGGTTTTGTATCACATTTCATGCATTCATATAGCTCGGTTTACATTTTTATGTTTTGTCGCATTTTATATATTTGGACGGTTTAATTGGCAGACTTGTGGATTGATTTTACATGTAGCGGAGCTTAACGGAGCTTAATGGAGCGACACGGAGCATAATGGAATGAAGATGGAAGCTTTGGATGCATATTTTGAAGTTGGGTCAAAAGCTAAGCCTGCCCGAGGCCGTCTATGAACGTTTCCGAGCCCACCCACGCAAAACAAAACCGCAAAATAAATTACCATGCACAACACGTGCCTGCCCGGGCAAAATCCATGTACAAAAATGCCCGCCCGGGCTCGATTGTGAATAGAAAGAAGCCCGTTTGGGCACCGCGAATTTTGGGATTTCGATTATTTTCGAGTGTTGGTCGGCCTATTTAAGTGGAAGGACGTCTTTAAAGAAGGGGATCTCGATTTTGAAGAAAAAAGGCAGAAGAAAACCTTAAGGAGCATCAACAACAAGATAAGATCATATTTGGATTTCATAGTTTCGGTTTGTAAGACAATTTTACTATTTTTCTTTGTATCTGATTTTTGTTTAGCCATGATGTGTGGCTAAACCCTAGATCTCTAACTTTGGGTCAAGACTACATTTGGTTCATTGATCTTTCTTGAACAATTGTTGGGATCGATTTCAGGTTAGTAATGCATGTTTGATCTTTCATTTTAAACTTGTCTATCGATTTAATTTAAACCGGCCATTTAGATTGGATCTTTTGCAAGTAATGTTAGTAAACTTTTTCTAGAACACGCAATCGTTTTGAAAATCTTTACCAAGTAACAATTGGTGTTTGTAAATTATTACTCTCATCATAATGTGCATTACACGTTTAGAACTCTCCGAACTAGCGAGAGAGGGAGAACGTTGTCGAGAAACCTGCTTTCTTAATGCAACCTTTCAGTTATATTTCAAGAACTTGTTTGGAACTAATTGGTGAAGTTACGTTTGGTTAAAGAACCTATTTTGACTAAATATTTCCACGCATTTTTAATGTCAGAACTTGTTGATATTGAGTGCCAACTTAAACTGCAAATTGCATCTTACTTTGTTCAAGTTAGGGAAACAATCAACTGTAGTAATCTCGAAGTCAAATCTTACTTCAAATTTTATTCTTTTAATGCATGTTAAATTTCATAACATTTATTTTAGTCGCATAAAAAGACAAAACCCCCTTTGTGTCATTTACAAGTTATCATTTGACATATTTATGTTATAAATTTGATCCCTGTGGAAACGACTGTATTTACAACTATCACAAGTAATTGTGAGTGCGTGAGAGAATTAACACACACCCTCCTTTTATTTGTTGGTCTCGACAACTAACAAATTTGGCGTTGTTGTCACGGATTCGACAATTCTAACATTTTTATGCCTAGACCTTCTCGTACAGGTACACTCTTAGAAATCAATCCTGAAATCGAGAAAACAGCAAGAAAGTTGCAAAAAAACTCAACATCGTCGTCATCAACAAAAGACGCACACATCAACATCCTCTAATCGATACCTATCAACATCAAGCAAACAAACCAGCAACGTAGAAGTACAATCCAACGAACTTAGCGAAGAAATCTCAAGTCTTACAATGGGAGATCAACCAAAAAGAACTCTACGACACTCTACGATAGTGGTTCGCACCCAACATTGAACAACAACCTTTATGCATCAACTTTCCTCAAGTAGCACAAAACTGCGAATTGAAGTTCGGTCTTATTACCTCATTACCCACCTTCCACGGTTTAGACAGTGAAGACTCGCACAAGCATCTCAAAGAATTTCATGTCGTAAGCACCAGCATGAAGACCCATGGAGTCATAGACGATCAGATCAAATTAAGGGCATTCCCCCTTTCATAACCAAACGTCGCAAAAGAATGGCTTTACAACTTACCACCTGGCTCAGTCAACGAATGAAACGACCTGGCTAGACTTTTCTTAGAAAAGTACTTTCTGAAACCTAAGCAAGCCATTATTCGTCAACAAATCATTGGAATTCCACAAGGTGCTCGCGAGCCACTTCATGTGTATTGGGACAGATTTAAGAAATTGTGTGCATGCTGCCCCCAACACGAGATAACCGAACCACAAATTCTTCGATACTTCATGGGAGGTATGCGAAAACATGGATAGACAAATGCTAAACGCATCTAGTGGGGGAAATATTTTAGATAAAATCCCTTGAGAAATCTGTAATCTAATTAATATCGCAGCAGAGATATCCCAATACTCCATCCAAAATGAAGAATGGTATTACGATATTCCTAGAGAAGTTGGGGCAGCAAGTTCTACAAAGGTTTAAAGTCAACTACCTGAGTTGACTAAGATTAGGGGTGTAAAAGAGGTGAGCCGAGCTCGATCTCGGTTAAGCTCGGGCTAGGCTCGTTTAAATTCATAGGGTTCGAGCTCGAGCTCAGCTCGTTTAAATTCACGGAGCTCAAGCTCGAGCTCGGCTCAATCAGGATCGTTTAGGCTCACGAGCCTAAATCGAGCTCGATAGTGAGGCTTGAGTTCGAGCTCGTTTAATAAACGAGCCCGCAAACAAGGCTCGAGCTCATTTAACTCGGGCTCGAGTTAAGCTTTTAACGAGTCTATCCCAAGTAGCTCACTAGTAGCTTGGCTTATTTACACCCTAACTAAGATTGTTATGCAACTAACGAAAGGAAAGGAAGCTGAGAAACCAATCATATGCGAGATATGTACTCAACCCGGACATTATACCGACATGTGCCCTGCTTTGCAAGATGATGCAGAGGTGAATGCTATGGGTGGAGGATGTCAAAAACCAAGGCTCTCGACAATATGATAACAATGAGGGGTGGAGATATTGTGAAAACTTTAGTTGCTAACCAAACACAATTTCAATAGGAAACCCGAGCGAACATTCAAAACTTGGAAAGACAAATGGCACAACTCGCGTCTTCCGTGGGAAAATCGAATCACACGGGAAATTGCCTCCTCAAATGGAAACAAATCTGAGACAAAATGTCAATGCCATAACCACTCGAAGCGGTAAGACTTACGATGTTCCAAAACGACCAAATGGAGAGGATATCAAAGAAGAAGGCGAATCAGAACAAATCAAGAAACCTACAAAAGGCATGGAGATTGAGAAAGAGAAAGATGTCGAAACCAATAAGGACGAGATTGCGGATAAGCTTAATAAGGTTGAAGCCAAGGAGATGCGACCACCCTTTCCTTCCCGTTTTAATCTCTCAAAATGGGACGTAAAATACCAAGAAATTCTCGACACTTTCCGCAAGGTGGAGGTAAACATTCCTCTTTTAGACGCAATCAAACAAATCCCAAGGTATGCTAAGTTTTTTAAAGAACTTTGTACCAATAGAAATAAACTAAAAGGGAATAAGGTTGTTAGTATAGGAGAGCACGTTTCTGCAGTGCTCCAACATATACTTCCCACCAAATGTGAAGACCCTGGTGTCTTTGTAGTCCCATGCAAAATAGGAATTAGAAACTTTAATCGAGCCTTGGTTGATTTGGGGGCCTCAATAAACATTATGCCATATCACTTATGGAAAACCATAGGTCAAACCGGAAACATGAAATCAACCGGTATTTTGATCAATTTAGCCAATAAATCTAGTGTATACCAAAAAGGGTTACTCGAAGATGTATTGGTCCAGGTAGACGGTTTGGTGTTTCTGGTCGATTTTTACATTTTAAAAATGGAAGAAGATGACACTAAGAGTTCCCATTCCCTCATATTAGGAAGACCATTTCTCAAAACAGCTCGGACAAAATAGATGTTTTTAGTGACACATTATTTATGGAGTTCGATGGTGAGGTAATAAATTTCAATATTTACGATGCCATGAAACATCCTAGTGATACAACATCAGTAAACTTTGTAGATTCAATTCAGCCCATTGGTGATGCAGTTTTTGAACTCACCACTTGAGATTCTCTAGATATTGTGATAAACAGGAGCATGGATGATAAGAAATTGCAGGAACTTGAAAGTGAATACGTAGTTGGTGAAGAATTAAGAGAGATTGTGGCCTCGTTGAACTATAGTAGGTCTGGAAGGTATAAAAACCCAAAACTTGAATTACCGACTAACCAAAAAAAGTTGCTTCCATCCATTGAGAAGGCACCCAAGTTAGGGCTAAAAGAGCTCCCAAAACATTTGAAGTACGCATTTTTGGATGAAAAATAGACTTTACCGGTCATCATCTCGTAAAGCTTGACCGAAATCGAAGAAAAGAAGTTGATAATCGTGTTAAAAGAACACAAGGAAGCGATGGGATGGACGATTGTAGATATAAAAGGCCTAAGTCCTTCCATTTGCATGCACAATATCATAATGGAAGAAGATGTTGTACCGAAAAGAGACGCGCAAAGAAGGTTGAATCCACCCATGATGGAGGTGGTCAAGAAAGAGATACTCAAACTCTTAGGTGTTGGAATGATCTATCATCTCTCGAATAGTGAGTGGGTAAGTCCCATACAAGTCGTCCCAAAGAAAACTTGAATCACTGTGATCGAAAATGCAAAAGGTGAACTAGTGCCCACCTGTGTGCAAAACGGGTGGCGTGTATTTATTGATTATAGAAAATTAAGCACAAGCACTAGGAAACACCATTTCCCGTTACCTTTTATTGATCAAATGCTTGAAAGGTTAGCAAGAAAGTCTCATTATTGTTGCTTAGACGGGTATTCTGGTTTCCACCACATACCCGTGGCACCGGAGGACCAGGACAAGACTACTTTCACATGTCTCTTTGGTACATTTGCATACTGTCGTATGCCATTTGGACTTTGTAACGCCTCTGCCGCCTTCCGACGAATTATGGTGAGCATTTTCTCTGAGTATGTTGAGAGTATCATTGAAATATTCATGGATAATTTCCAGTTTATGGAAATTTCTTTGATTCATGTTTGTCTAATTAGACAAAATTTTGAAAAGATGTATCGAAACAAACCTTGTGCTTAATTTTGAAAAATGTCATCTTATGGTAAACCAATGTTTGATTTTGGGACACATCGTTTCGAAAAAAGGAATTGAAGTGGACAAATCAAAAATTGATATTATTCGATCTTTTCCTTAAGCTATCATGTTTTAAAATATTTATTGGTGACCAATCAAACCAACTAAGGGTTAAAAAATGAAAAAAAATCAAAAAATATGACAAAATGGGAACAAAAAAATATTGTGATTAAACTAATATTGAGACGTTAATACTGAGGCTAAATGCAATCTAAAAAAATTACATGTCAATCAAACTAACATATCATTATAACATGTTTCTGACTGGTCGAAGACTAAAAAATGAAACAATATCACATATGCAGAACAACAAAAACTGGAACTAAAACAATAATAATAATAATAATAATAATAATAATAATAATAATAATAATAATAATAATAATAATAATAATAATAATAATAATAATAATAATAATAATAATATCACATAAATAATTATTTATATGGCATTAATAGATAAATCAAACAAAAACGTATATGTAAAGATCTTAAATGTTAGGGGTCAAAAAGGGAATAAGCTTTATAAATTGGACTAATCTTGAAAAAACGAAAAATTCCCATTTACGCAATCGTAAATATATACTAATTAACCCTTTAATCATATCGGAGCGTCTTACTGAGGAGCGCATACTCAAACGTCTAATTTTCTCAACGGTCACAAAATCAAAACCCTACAAACTTCCCCCAATTTATCCTTTCTCCTCCATCAAACCCTAATCAAATCTCACACTCTCTCAAATTTCTGTCCTAAATTCTTTCTTCCAGTGAAAATGAGTGTTCTTGGCGAACACCCAGATGCAATCATCAACGAGAAAGATCTGCAGATATGGAACAATGTGACACGCCTAGGTCGTCGTGCGGTCAAAAATAAGAGAAATACCTAACACACACTAGTATAGCGGTAGTCAGGGTCGATCCACAGGATCTTCGTGGTTAGACTAGATGAGAGATTACCAACTAATAGTGTCACAGCTATAGTTGGAGGATCTGGTTTCTATTTTCCTAATCACTAGCAAATGAGGCAAGAATCAAACACTCAAGCCAAGCTAAGCTATGTCCAAATGACCTAGTTACTTTCTGAACTCAGAAGTACATCTCTGAATCAGAAGCAATTGAAGGCATCCAAACTAGCAAAACCAAGCACAGCATAAACTAGCTAATAACTAAAGTTCTACTTGAACAATTACTAGCTAAGATTTAATGCTAAACCTAACCAAGTTAGCTACTGTTTTCAGCAAAGGAAAACAGTTCCAACCGAGTCACAAACACAATCCAATCAGAAACAAACAAACAAAACACAAACAAGCATTCAAAATACAGAAAAACCAATATTAAATGTAACCGAATGATTTCATTCACCAAAACCAATATTCAAACATCAAATCAGTAACCAAATGTTTCAAAAACAGAAACCTAAGTGCTCAAAGTCAGTGGTTGTCACTCCCAAAGACTTTAGCTACAAAACTACTTGTTACTAAAAGGAAATTAAATTCAAAAACATGAAATACCAATTGTGAGCTTGCTGAAATGAAATCCTGGAGTCAAAGAGCTTCTAGGTCGATGTTTACACCCAGTCTTTGCTAGGGTTTTCAGCTGGAAATGCCTCTATTTATAGTTGCAAGTTTCCCGTGACCGCGCCGCGCAGAAGTGAAATCCGCGGCGCACGTACTTATCCGATCCCCGTTTTTTCGTCATTTGAATATGTTCCACCGCCTTAAGCCCGCGTCGCGCATAGTTGATTCCCGCGGCGCGCGTACGAGTTCTCTTGATTTCTCATTCCTTCCCAACTTCTTCCTTTTGCACGCTTTTAGTCCCTGTTTCTATTCTTTTTCTCCAAACAAGTCCTGGCACGAAAAGTGAGAATACCCAGACATATTTGATATAATTTTATCAAGAACAGGGCTCAACAACGCCTAAAATACTTGATATCACTAGGCGTTGTCAAACACCCCACACTTGTGCTTGCTTGTCCCCAAGCAAGAGAGTTTTTAACAAATTATAATAAAGAATCAAACAATTTCTGACTGTGTTCAGTTTCAAAGTTTATTGCTCTTTTGAGTTAGAGTGGAATAGTTTGCGAAAACATAATTGAGTTGTTCTTTGGAATTCATGGCTTTCTAGAGAACCCTTGATTACAAACTTTCTGTCCACAATAAAGTGTACTTACTCATTCAGATTTTAAAGGCCATTAAGGAATTGTCCATGACTTTCGATGTTGTCCGTGTAGCGAGCTTTCAGAAATACCATCCCAGACCAGACGATCTTAGGTGGTAAGGTGCATAAGGCCCACCCATTTTAGACCTACCGGCTCGAACAACAAAGGCCACAGATTGACTTTTCCTTCCTAAATTCCAATCCTAAAACAGCTCGATCTTCTAAACTCATAAAGCTCAACTTATTTAACTAACTAATAGCATGATCACAAATAAATAATATTTCTTGAAAAATACTAATGCTATCACAATCACAAACCATTCATTTCAAAATTGCAATTTATTAAAAATTTTGAAAAATATTGCTAAAAATTGAAAAATCGATCATTTCTGCAAAAATTTTAAAAATATCTCTTTCGACCGTCCACACCCCACACTTAAAACCGTACAACGTCCCCGTTGTACAAAAAAAAATTTCAAAACAAGGGAGAAAGAGTTACCTCTTTTTGGACGATAGACTGCTTGGTGCTCAATATCGCAGGTATAAATGCGTACAATTGGATCCTTGATTTCGTATTCTGGAGTTGTAGCGCTACAGTGAACACGCCGGTGGTCGAGACAAGTGGAAGGGGCACGGTGACCCCACACTTGTCTGAGACAACTCCTTCTCAAATTGGTATAACATGCATCACTCAACAAACAAATTAAAAACACACATGACAAATAAACATGAACAAAAACTATACAAATAAAAGTGTCATAAGTTTGTACATATATCCCAAAAAAGATAAAAAAGAAAGAAATAAAAAGGTACATCAATCACTACCAGGCGGCCTGGAGGGTCCGGCCTCATGATCGTGGGCTCTGGCTGGGAATGGTCGGGGACGTCGGCCCTGCTGAGTGGCCACCTCCAAAAGTACCTCCCCGATCCACTCGAGCTGGTCCTCCATCCGCGCAACTCGGGCCTCCAACCGACAGAGGGCTGGTGAATCATCCTGCTGTAGCTGCGGCTGTGCTGGCTCTGGTGCTGCTGGCTCTGGTCTCCGGTGTCTCCTGCCGGGCTGGGCATATGCGGGCTGAGGTGCCTGAGGAGGCTCGGTAGGTGCCCGGATGTACTGCCCCGGGCGCTGCATCTCGATGAGCCGCATCCTCTCCAACGTACGTGCTGTAGTGCGCGATGGAGGCAGAGCGGTCAAGGAAGCTGCCACGGGAGCAGTGAGAATACCATATGAGCGGGCCAGGCGGGTAATGAAGTACCTCCTGGCGAGTGGGCTGCTGGAGGAGGCGCCGGTCGAGTGGGTGGAGAGGGCAATTGCGAGGGCATAGGGGAGATGGAGGAATCGGGACGGGTCGAGGAGGATCCACAAATACGTCATATCATCGCCTGACACCTTCTCGCCTCCCTCCCGATGCATGATGGAGGTGGAGACGATCCGGTGCATGAGGCGGTGAAGTGGGTCGCGGAGGTGGCTCTCCCTCGAGGTCCCCGCCTCGTACATAACATTGGACAATGGTGTCCAAATCTCCATGTTGGGAGCCCGCTCCGGCTCCCCCTGAATGCACGACCCGAAGAACCGGGTGAAGTAACGGTGCTGGAGGTCCTCCGGAGTGTAGATGCCTATGCGCCTCCCGAAATCTCGGAGGTTGCACTCCCTGTACACACCTCCCAAACAGAATCGTACCAGCCTGGAACGCGGGTCCCCCGCCCGAGGTGCAAACTGGACGGTGGATATGAACTCCAGTAGCAACTCTGTATAGACCACGTCCTCATCCGTGGCCATAATCCTATCCCAACCTCGGCAGGTGAACGATGCCTCCTCGTGGGTCCAGGTGCGATGTAGGAATGGCTCAATCACGCCCCAAAGCTCAGCGTCTCTCAGAATATCTCGATCAATGACTGTCGCCTCAAGGACCCGGCGACTGGTCAATGCATCCCGCCGCGAAATGTACTCCACTGAACTGGCAAGCTCTGCGGGGAACTGGAGGAAGGGGTGGTCCAATCTGAACATCATCTGCAAAAGAAAACGCATAGCACAAAACAAAAATTTTTGCAAAATCAGTCCTTTTCTTCTCAACCGCACCGCGGCGCGGCCCAAGAGCAAGGACGCGGCGCGGCGCGCGTATGTTTCAAAACCCCATTTCAAATTCTCGATTTAACCTGCTAAAACTCAATCCAATCATACCACAAGGTAGCCTAGGTGCCGACTAGCTCGTTTAGGGTTTCCATTTGGCAAAATAAACACCCTATGAGCTAGCATTAGCGATTCTAAGTTTTTGAACTTTTTGAATAAAACCCTAAAATTAACTACCTAATAACTAGTTTAAACAGCTAATAAGTAGTTAAAATAGCGTACATTGGCAGTAGAAACACAATAAGCAAGAAAAATCGCAAGAAATTTTTGATCACCAGAGCTCCGAGTCGTGTGATTTGAGTTGTGAGCCGCGGCTCACCGTATAAAGGAGAAAACCGTCTGATCGTTTCCCGCGGCGCGCATTTCCCTTTTCCGCGGCGCGCGTGTCGCCAAATCAACCCCTGCGCATCGGGTTGAGTTTCGACCCCGCGTCGTGCAATACAAAAATCCGCGGCGCGGTCTTCAAAAACTTTTTCAAACTTCTCAATTGACCCCACACTTATTTCAAACCACTAGTACCTGCAAAAGATTGATGTGTATATATATATATATATATATATATATATATATATATATATATATATATATATATATATATATATATATATATATATATATATATATATATATATATATATATTGAATGTAACCTAACTTATGACACGATGGGTTGCCTCCCAACAAGCGCTAAGTTTAACGTCTTCAGCCAGACATTCTGCTCCTAAGCTGACCCTTCTTCTTCTTCTTGACCTCTTGATGGCATTTGCTGATATTCTGACATGAAACTATTGGCCATCATTGTCATAATGGATGTGAGTTGGGTCATCCAATCACTCACACAGCTGATCCATTGTTGTTGAGATTTCAAGAGCTCAAAAACATTCGCCTCTCGTTTTTTGGATTCTCTTTCATATTGCTGATGCCTTGCTTCCATCATCTCTAGCATATCCAGCAATTGTTCCTTGTCGATGGCGGACAACGGGTGATCCTTGGTTTCCTTTAAGATTTCCTCTTTTCCTCCCTCTCCCGTACGTGTCCATATCTTTTCTTTGCTCCTAATTCCTGGCTCCATTAATGTTTTCCTGTCTGCTGGTTTGCCATTTTCCTCTGAAGGTAACGATATCGGGTTCCCAAACATATTCAATCTTCTTTTTCTGGTCCCGAAGAATATATCCATATCTTCAGTCTTGCAATCGATCAATGACCCGACAGTAGCTAAAAATGGACGCCCTAAGATGAGCGCAGGCGCATCGTCCGGACTCTCATATTCCATGACCAGAAAATCTACGGGATAGAAAAAGTCCCCTACTTTGACTATGACATTTGTTAGCTTTCCCCTAGATACCTTAGTTGATTGGTCAGCCAGCTGCAATATAACTTCTGCTGGCTCAATTTCTTCGTTTTTGTATTTGTCGTACAGGTATCCTGGCAAGATGTTAACACTTGCTCCCAAATCTAATAGGGTGTTTCGAATGACCACGTCCCCTACAGTTGTAGTGATCAATGGTGATCCGGGATCCTTTTCCTTTTTGGGCAGTGTTCCCAATAATGCCTCGCTGGCTCTCACAGTCAATCTCACCGTTTTTGGTGTAGGTGCTTTGCTTTTCCCATTCTGTTCACACATTTCTTGCAGAATCCTTGTGTCTTCAGGGGCATCCTTAAGCTCGTCCCATAGGGGCTGATTCATTAAGGGTCCCGTTGATCTGGGTACTTCCTGCTTCTTCTTTTCTTTCCTATTCTTCTTTTTCTGCTTGATCCCCGCTATCGTTGGTTGCTCTTCCTTCTGGACTTCTTTATCTATTTCTGGTTGAGTGCCATTCTCAACCGGAACTTCTCCTTTTTTACCTTCCTCGCTTTCTAGAGCCTTTCCTTCTTCCCCTGGTCTCACCTCACTCCCTACTTCGAACAAGTCCTCCAGAGTGACCTTTCGCCATCCTGATTCTACAGTGTTGGCTTGTTCCTTCCCTGGACGCTGATTATGCGTAGGATTGACTTCAGTAGCACTTGGCAACTTGCCATTATCTCTCTTTTGCTGGTCTGCAGCCATTTGACCTATTTGTCTCTCCATATTTGCGATGGCCTTTGCATTCGCTTGAGATTGTTGTGTCGTAGTGATCATATCATACATCTTTGCTATCATCTCTTCTTGGGTCCCTGGGGCGTTGTTGTTGGTATTAGTGGAACCCCTGTTGTTGTTGTTTCCATTGTTCGCAGGCTGCTGGTTTCTAGGCTGACTAGTCGACTGACCCTGATAATTGTTTTGCCTAAAGTTTTGCTGTGGTCCTTGGTTGTATGGCCTATAGGGTCGTCCATTATTGTGCTGGCCTTGACCTTGGCCATAAATTTGATTTGCCTCGTGAGTCTTAGGTCGTCCTTGTTCTCCTTGTGATGAACTTGGCGGTCCATTCTGTAATGTTGACATAAGTCTGTCAAACTTCTTGTTTAGTTCACTGATTTCCTTTTTCACTTCCTTTTTCCAATCAGCATCGACTCCTACCGCTGCCGCTGTACTTACAGTTTTCCTGGTGGAAAAGTTTGCTTTGGAGCCATTACTCAACTGCTCCAAAAACTGCCAGGCTTCTTCTGGGTCCTGCCACATAAATGTCCCACTGGATGAGGCATTTATCATGGCCTGGTGTGTCTCGCTGACTCCTTCGAAAAATAGCTTGACCAACTGCCACCTGGGAATCTCGTGATGTGGACAAGATCGCAACAACTCCTTCAATCTGTCAAAGGCTTCATGAAAAGCTTCTCCAGGCTTTTGCTGGAAATCCTGGATAACTCTTCTGATTTCAGTTGTTTTGCTCGCTGGATAGAATTCCTGAAGGAACTTTGCCTTGAGCTGATCCCACGTAGTGATGCTGTTTGATGGCAACGATGTGAACCAATACTTGGCTTTATCCTTAAGGGTGAACGGAAACAGCCTAAGCCTAAAAATATTTCTATTTGTGTTCCTGGGATTATTAGCATTAGCGATCGCTAAGAATTCATATAAATGGTTATAGGGATCGTCCTGCTTATATCCTCTGAATTCTGGTAATATTCCTAATAACTGAGGTCTAATCTCTACTTGCGAATCTATGTTATCAGGAATATAGATCGGCGACGAATCATCATATTCCCGCGGTTGGAAATGTGATGCAACCGATTGCCGTCTCGGTTGTGCAAAATGTAAAGGTTGGGCGGGGTTACCGTAAAGATGATCATTGTACTCCCGCTGACCTGGTGGTGGATATTGTGGCGTTCTTCTAAGAGGTCCCCGACCTCGGTTCCATTGTGGTTGTGGTGCTGTTGGCACCCATCCTTCATCTTCCTCATCATACACTTCCTCCGTCTCTGGGTAATGGTATCGTGGCTGAGGCGGTGGTTGAAAGTGTATAGGTTGTGTTGTTTGGTAAGTGGGTTGAGGTTTAAAGAGGGCTGGTTGTGGTTGGGATGTTGGTGTATGCTGTCTAGGAGCTGGGGTGCCATCTCGGGTCGGCTCTCCCCAAGTCATAGCAGAAGTAAATGGATTGGTGGATTGGGGTTGTGAAGCGGGTGTAAATGGTGGGACAGATGGTGGAGTGCATGATGGTATGGGTGCAGGGGCTGAAACTGCACCACCAGAAGCACTCGTGCTCCCAAACTGAAACTCTGATAATGGGGGAATAGAGAACATTCTCGTTGCCTCACCTGACGGGTCCTGGGCAACACTGACTGGACTACTGCTAACTTGACTATAATTCATGATGCATAAACGCCTACGGGCACGGAGTTTGCGTGCAGTACGCTCAATCTCAGAATCAAACTGCAATGGGGAAATTGCTTCCCCCTGCGGGTACGCATGCACTAGTGCAACACGCCCACAAAAATCAAAATCAAACCAAAATGAAATTTCAAAAATCAAGAAACAAGTTCCTACTACTCACCTAATCTAAGCACACAGCTCCCCGGCAACGGCGCCAAAATTTGACACGCCTAGGTCGTCGTGCGGTCAAAAATAAGAGAAATACCTAACACACACTAGTATAGCGGTAGTCAGGGTCGATCCACAGGAGCTTCATGGTTAGACTAGATGAGAGATTACCAACTAATAGTGTCACAGCTATAGTCAGAGGATCTGGTTTCTATTTTCCTAATCACTAGCAAATGAGGCAAGAATCAAACACTCAAGCCAAGCTAAGCTATGTCCAAATGACCTAGTTACTTTCTGAACTCAGAAGTACATCTCTGAATCAGAAGCAATTGAAGGCATCCAAACTAGCAAAACCAAGCACAGCATAAACTAGCTAATAACTAAAGTTCTACTTGAACAATTACTAGCTAAGATTTAATGCTAAACCTAACCAAGTTAGCTACTGTTTTCAGCAAAGGAAAACAGTTCCAACCGAGTCACAAACACAATCCAATCACAAACAAACAAACAGAACACAAACAAGCATTCAAAATACCGAAAAACCAATATTAAATGTAACCGAATGATTTCATTCACCAAAACCAATATCCAAACATCAAATCAGTAACCAAATGTTTCAAAAACAGAAACCTAAGTGCTCAAAGTCAGTGGTTGTCACTCCCAAAGACTTTAGCTACAAAACTACTTGCTACTAAAAGGAAATTAAATTCAAAAACATGAAATACCAATTGTGAGCTTGCTGAAATGAAATCCTGGAGTCAAAGAGCTTCTAGGTCGATGTTTACACCCAGTCTTTGCTAGGGTTTTCGGCTGGAAATGCCTCTATTTATAGTTGCAAATTTCCCGTGACCGCGCCGCGCAGAAGTGAAATCCGCGGCGCGTGTACTTATCCGATCCCCATTTTTTCGTCATTTGAATATGTTCCACCGCCTTAAGCCCGCGTCACGCATAGTTGATTCCCGCGGCGCGCGTACGAGTTCTCTTGATTTCTCATTCCTTCCCAACTTCTTCCTTTTGCACGCTTTTAGTCCCTGTTTCTATTCTTTTTCTCCAAACAAGTCCTGGCACGAAAAGTGAGAATACCCAGACATATTTGATATAATTTTATCAA
Organism: Cichorium intybus; assembly: GCA_023525715.1. Taxonomy (NCBI): domain Eukaryota; kingdom Viridiplantae; phylum Streptophyta; class Magnoliopsida; order Asterales; family Asteraceae; genus Cichorium; species Cichorium intybus. The sequence goes on along the minus strand of CM042011.1, from coordinate 40,539,314 downwards.
GAACAGGGCTCAACAACGCCTAAAATACTTGATATCACTAGGCGTTGTCACAATGCAGCTTTCGACAATGGCGCTGACTCCGAGAGCTTGAATTCGAATAATCTCATCAAACCGCCCTCGTGGTTTGTGAAGAAACCGCTATCCATAAATCGTTCTTTCGACTCTTTTGATTATATCAATTCTTCGTTTTCAAGTAAAGAAAACCAAATCCCACCCGGGTTATCGAAAACCTCTGGTGTCGCCCTTCACCCACTTCACCAATCGAAACCCTTGAAGAATCTTCCAATTGGGCTATCGAAATCAGGTCTTCCTGAGAATTCGGAGGAGAAAACTAATTAGGAGATTGAAATCGAAAATGAAATCAATAGGTTGTTTGCATGGATCAAAGCATGGATCAAAGCTCGTATGTTCCAATATTACCTCTGAAGTGTGGAATCAATATGATCAAAGATGTTCTTGTAGTGTAACACCCCTTTCTCAAACCGTATTCAAATACAGTTTATATTACAAAAATATTTTACAACTCGTGACTATGAAGTAGTCACTAAATTTTTTTTTTTACAAACTTTATTCTAAAAGGGTATTACAGACTCAATACAGAAAACCATAATTTAAACTTACTGTATTTACACTGGTCCCAACGTTAACTTCCGCTCCTTTCACCTAAGTACACAGCATTTCAAAAATAGTATACGTGAGACAAAAAGCCTCGTGAGTAATATGGGTTTGGACCTAAAAACTTTTCTGTTCAAAACTTGAAATATTACAAGTAAACTTGCTGAAAACTGGTTTATGTCATAAAGTCTCATATGACACAATTCCAGGTTATAACAAATGTATAACCATTAATAAACTCATTTTATAATTTTTCTCCGAAATACACGTATTTTGCTACAGTACCCCCCGAGGGGTCGTATTTCAGTTCCGACACTTTTCCATGAAGTTTTATGCTATATTAGACTTGTGTTTCAAGTTTGAAGTCAATTGGACAAGTCTAGCTCAAGTTCCAAAAATCAAGTTTTAACATAAACTTCATATTTGGTCACTGCCGCTACAGTGGTTTTTTCTGCAAGGTCGGATTACGAATTTGAAAATTTCCTATATGTTTTCATACCATTTTAAGGCTATGGTAAAAATTTCAGACCAATCGGACATGCCTAGCTATGGTTTCTAACTTTTGAAATCCCCTGTCTGGAGGGCGCACTGTGCCAGGAACTGGGCGCACTGTGCCTGGGCGCACCGCGCCTGGACCTGGGCGCACTGCGCCTAGCGCCTGGGCAGGGTTCCAGATCAGTCGCGATTTGGCAATGTAGCATGCAGTTTTGACATTTTAAGTCCTTAATCCAGGTCTTAATCATATGGGGTTTGTTCCCTGACTAAAACCCTCCATTAAAACAAGGTTTTAATCCATTAAAATCGATTAAATCAATCAAATGCAGGAATTAAAGTTCTTGATCAAAATTGCAAATTCTCAAGAATAGCAATCTACTTCCATGTTCTTGAGTTATGTTCTTAACTAATGACTTATTGGAAGCATTAGCCAATAACCAATTCAAGAATACACCCAAAACTTAGGTTAGAACAAAGGAAATATTACCTTTCAAGGCTTGGAATCACTAATTCCAAGGTTGGTTCTTGATTCTTGGCAATTCCTTGATCTCCCCGTGTTCTTCCTCTCGTTCTCTCTAGCTCTCTCTCGTATCTTCTGAAATGTTCTACTGGGTTCTCAAATGATGGAGGATAACTATCATATAATATATATATTTAATATTTATAAACATTTACATTTTAGTCCCCAAGCTTTCAAACTTTTCTTCAAAAATGGTCCTAAGACCCATAACTTTGCAACCAAGTTTCCATTAACTTCTAACTTGACATTTTCTTGACAATTTGGTCATTTTCATGTCAAATGACCATTTTGCCCTTTTTGGTCAAATTTCACTATTCACGCGGTAAAACTCCAAATTTCACATAATCTCTTATTTCTTATATTATAATTTCACAAATACATATTATTTTACATATTAGTCTTATAACGTGTCAAAAGACCGTTTTACCCTTTTACAACTTTTCCGCGGGTTCTTACAGTCACCCCTCCTTATGCGGATTCCGTCCTCGGAATCTTATCGTAATCTGTGAAATCCGGATATTTTCTTTTCATCTCTTCTAACGTCTCCCAAGTTAGGTTTGACCCTAATGGGTGTTTCCACTTGACTAGTACCAAGTCAATCTCCTTGTTTCTCAGCTTTTTAGTCTGCATCTCTAGAATCGCTTCGGGTTCTTCAATTAGTTTGCTAGGAGTCTCTACCCTTAAGTCTGTATACGGTATCACTAATTCTTCTTTTGCAAAGTACTTTTTCAAGTAGCATACATGAAAGGTATTATGTATTCCACTGAGTTCTGGTGGTAACTCCAGCTTGAACGCCTGTAACCCAACTCTCTTTAGGATTCTAAAAGGTCCAATGTATCTTGGACTCAGCTTTCCTCTCTTGCCAAATCTGACCACTCCTTTCCATGGCGACACTTTTATCATCACCAAATCTCCCTCTTGCAAGTCATATGGTCTCTTCTTTAGATTCAAGTAACTCTTTTGCCGATCTTGTGCTGCTTTCATGTTGGCTTGAATTACTCCAATCTTCTCATTAGTTACTCTAACAATCTCTGGCCCTGTAAGCTTAGTCTCACCCGCCTCCAACCAGCATAAGGGAGTTCTACACTTTCTACCATACAATGCCTCAAAGGATGGCATTTTAATGCTAGAATGGTAGCTGTTATTGTATGCAAAATCCACTAATGGTAGGTGTTCATCCCAACTGCCTCCAAAATCCATCACGCATGACCGTAGCATGTCTTCTAATGTCTGGATCGTTCGTTCACTCTGACCATCCGTTTGTGGATGATACGCTGTACTTAGCTGAATTCTCGTCCCCATTTTATCTTGTAAAGCTGTTGAAGCGTCAATTCAACAAATAAATTGAGATAATATATATAAAGTTCGAGTCTTAGTTCTCTGCTCAATTTACTAATAAAGTAGTAAGAGATAAGCAGGGTCGATCCTCAGGGACGCGTGTCTACCATTATGCCAGATTTATCACATAAGATACACTAGATGTAAAGGGGGGTTTTGATACACGAAAGTTATAAAACTAATTAAATCAAACATACAACTAAACTGAAAGATAGGAAAACACAATGAAGTAAAATTCCGATTCCATTTTCACATGTTTGACAAAGATTCTCAATCAAAGATTAGAAGTTCTATTCATTTCATCTAAGATGGTTTTAAAAGCATTAAAAAGCTCTAACACTTTTGGTTCACAAAATTATTTAATCAAAACAAGCTCTTTGAATTAAACCTATTTCCCTTAACATAATCCAAACAAGCTCTTGGATTATATTAGAGAAATGCATTAGGATTTAAATGAACAACTAATCAACGTTTAATACTTCTCACAAGCTCGGAAGCGTGAAAACGTGCTATTCGAATTACATCCAAATAATCCTCAACAAAAAGATTAATTTGGGTGTTGTTACAACATCTATTCATAAAACAATTACGGATTTCACAAATAGATTAACAATCTTGATACAAACATCAATTCAGTTGGCCAAAATGAATCAACATAATAATCAATTGAACACTAAACACATAATTCGAACAACTAGATGAAAAACATAAATAGACTTCTAACCAAATGATTAAAAACACCAAATCACATGTTTGATGGAATCGAAAAAGGTAGAGATCTAGCCACACATGAGTGGACTAAGATCTCTACAATGCAAACGATAAAAGTATTCTAAATGTACTTACAAACGAAGATTAAAACAGTAAATCAAGTGTTTCCAAGTGTTTTGGATCAATACCCTTCTTCAAAATCGTCTTCTCTTACTCTCTAGAAGTCTGACCCCCCAAAAATGACCCCAAAAATGCCTTAAAACCGTGCAGAAAACTGACGTGTAACCAACTCTTTCAGCGCCACACGACCCCGTGTGGATTTCACACGGGTCGTGTGATTTGGTTTAGGCTACTGCATGATTTTACACGGCCCGTGTAGATTTCACACGACCCCGTGTAGAACTGGGACTTCAAATGTGTTTAAAAGGGGGCTGTCAGGATCCACACGACCCCGTGTGGATTTCACACGACCCGTGTGGATTTGGGCAGTGGGTTACTTCATTCTTCTTGCTTCCAATTGTTGCCCAATGCTTCCATAGTTACTCCAAGCTCCATGCTAAGCTTCCATAACTCCTTTTCATGTGCTCCAAGCTATTCAAACTCCGCTCCAATCTCCACGTTCCACCTTCCAAAGTTCCAATCCACTCCAATTGCTCCTTTCCACCTGAAATTCAACACAAATTTATGAAGTACCACAAGTCCCCGAAAATTAACTATAATGCATGTAAATTACTAAAAAAAGAAATAAAGAAAGGGAAAATGGGCTTAGAAAAGATGCACAAAATGCATCTAACAAATCTCCCCAAGCTTAAGACCTTACTTGTCCCCAAGTAAGAGAATCAATAAGAACGAGTCAGGAAAAGATTTGATGACTAAGATCCTAAGCCGAAACGCAGAAAGAAATCTAAATGAAATGCAAATGCAAATGCCATGATGAAAGAAATGCAAAATTACTAAACTAAAGGGAAAAATAAAGTGCAAATGTAAATCTTTTTGGTTGTTTAATTGACCAAACCTTAAGTTTATTATCCAATGTCCCACATCCCAATTAACTTTACCATATATATTCATTTTCCATTAAAATCACATGGTTATTTCTTACTCCAAGTTAGCTTCAACGGAATCACGGACAAAAGACGTTCTCCTACAAAACCCCTAGCGTAAAATCAGCCCTTACGGTCGGGAAATTATAAAATTTTTGGCCAGGCCTTCCCAATCCAACTTTTGAAATTTTAAACACCTTCCTAAGGCAAGCTAACTCATAACAAGGAAACATCATATCCTAAAGGGCTCATCTCAACCTAAACCCCCCCAAATAACGCCTCAGTCTAAATCTCGCTTTTTTGTTATTACCCCCTACCTATCACCTCACTCAGTCTTGGCTTGCACACTTCACTTGGATTTGACTTTAACTTGACTTGATTTCTTGAAATGTACTTGCTTTTAGGTGTGGTTTTTGTGTCACACCTTCTTCAATCTTTGAACTTTGATTTTTGATTTCTTCATTTGGAATTGCTTGATTTGATTGAATTTTTCTTCATATGATTTGGACTCTCCATCTTGATTATTCGTGAAGGACTTCTTGATTTGAATTTCTTTGATTTTGGTTTCTTGAAATCCTCCTTAACTTTGATTACGGTTTAGAGAGCCCACCATTTGAATACTTCGGGAAGACTGAGTGACTGGACAAGTAGGGTCCAACGAGACTTAAACTAAGATGTACAATGGGGAGTAAAAGGAAATAAACCTTGTTTACAACTGTGTTGCCCCTTCCTAGTTGTTACTTTGCTTCAAGAATTTGTTTACCCTTTCTTGTTTTGCATCAACAAGGCTTGTTCAAAAGTTTATAATTTTCACATTGTAAAAACTACTTTTACGCCTAGAGAGATGAGGTTAACGTTTCCATCCCTATCATTTTCCGTTTTAACGAAGCATATTGGAGTAAGCTCAATTTTCATTTATTTTTGATATAATGAAAATACAAGCAAACCGGGACACAAAACACTAAACAACAAACTCTATGAAAGGTCAACTAAACAAATTTTTTTTTTTTTTTTTTTTTTAATGTATGAAATGCATGAAAATATGAAAAATGAAAATTAATTTGAAAATAAAATCTAATTATTTACAAAAATTTAAAAATTTGTACAAAGAATGCATGAATGAATGAAAATGAATTCCCCCTCCCCAAGCTTAAGATTGAGCATCGTCCTCGATGCTTAGAAAGGGGGAAACGCGCCTAGCTTTCCGGGGGTGGCGGTGGCGGAAATTGGGTAGGAAAAGGGGACCAACTTTGGAACAGGGAAGACATTTCTTGATATTGTGTCTGCTGAGCCTCCCAATGTTGGGCTTGTTGTGTCCAATATTCCTGTTGGGTACCCCAATTCGTGGTGTACTCGTTATGGAAGGTGGTGAGGCGGGTATCAATGGATTGATAATTTGTGTTCAAGGTTTGGACATCGGTATGGAGGTTGTGGTAGTTGGTGTTTAGAGCGTGGTAATCTGTGCGTAGACTGGAAAGAGTATCCTCTATACGTGACAGCTGGTCATCAACGGGAGATGGAACATCCTCAGCATGAGGAGAAGATGGGATGGCGGAAGATGAGGCACCTCCTCGAGGAGAACGGGAGATATGAGGTGAATGTGGAGCGTCTCTATCGGCTGAATGGCGCAAATGATGTTTCAAATACCAATCAGTATTTACCGTTAATTCGTCAAGATGGAGAACATAAGCATTGTCAGGCGTGACACGGATTTCTTTTTCATACGCTTGCTTTGGAAGGGTCCATATGAAACCGCGGTTAGAACGGCGGCACATTTTCATAGACTCAAAGAATGAGGTGGTGAGAAAAATGCCGCCTGACATGATAGGTTCATTGGGGTGGAAAGCGAGACCGAGCGCGGGGTGCTGAACGATGAGAGTTAATAAACCCGCACAATGAACTTGCCCGTTAGGTGCACGAGCAACATTCAAAAGCCTATGACCAACGCATTTACCAAAATGCGGTTTGACTACACTCCTCTCATCAATCATGTACGAGAGGAGACGGAGCTCAAGAGAGTTAATTGTACTCCGCTCCTCACGAGGGAAAGCAACGGAGGCGAGGATGCGATGAGCGACGCGTAAAACAGGATGAATGATAGAAGAGGCCTTAACTGTGCCGGCGTTATAACTTTTGAGGCCAGTGATGTCTTTCCAAACTGAGGCGGGGGTATAGCGTTTGTCGGGTCTGACCTTATAAACATCCTCCGCAATAGTGGGATCTTGTCCCACTATAGAACAGAGTTGGTCCGCATGAATCCGGTATAAATGGTTATTTAACCGGAAAGAAAGAATGTCGTCCACAAAGTTGAAAGACGACAACATCTCAAGAGACGGACGAAGGTAGGACGACGCATGAAGATCAAGAAGGCCGGGCCACCCAAGATTAGAAAACAAAGTTTGGACTCCCTCAAAAATAAAAAGTTCTTGCAAAGATTCGGGGTGAGCAAACTTTTGAGAAACAAACAACCGGTCCAGCAAGGTATTGTAGCGGTCAACCTGACTTTGGTCAACAAATTCCACTTCCCAATGTTCGGGAAGGTTTCGGTCGGGTGAGGGACTAGGTTCGGGACGAGATTGGCGTTTACCGCGGGTCGTACGTTTTTTAGCTAAAACCTTTTGACGCTTAGTAGATGACGGACCTTCTTCCATTGGAACAAGAAAGTCAATGAAAGTCAACGAATTTTGTTCAACGGAACGGGTCAACGGGACCACAAGAAAATTAAAGTTCAAAAATTCGTTATAAACGCGGGAAAACTCGTTGGAATGACAATTTGGAACACAAAATGTGGTTGCTAAACCCACAATTATACAAAACCCACAAATGATTTGACAAAAACAAAGATATAAACAAGGAATGAATTTACCGGGCAATGTCGCGTGTTCTCGAGTGGGAAATCGTTCCTTGCTTCAATCTCTACCTTCCCCAAGCTTATCCTACAAATAAAAGTAAGAAATTTCAAGATTTATTTCAAAATTTTCGAACCTAGGGTTTTGGAGAAAACCCTAACCGCCATTGTTGAGATCTTGAGCTTGAAAGGGGGAAGAAGATGAAGTAGAGTTGAGAAAATCATACCTTTGTAGAAGATTAAGCACAAAAAATCGAGTTATATGGGTGTTTGTGGCTGAAAATCGCGAAGAGTATTGAAGAGGAAGAGAGAGTTTGCGTGAGAGAGAAAAGGGGTAAGTGAACAGTGCAGCCAAAAGCAAAAAAAATCGGACTAAAAGGAATTTTTTTCACGTCACACGACCCCGTGTGGAATCCACACGGCCCGTGTGATTTTCAGCAGTTTCGAAAAAGTTTGAACCATACCCACACGACCCCGTGCCAGTTTCACACGACCCGTGTGAAACCCGGCAGTCGCGAACCATTTTTTTTCACGCACAAACCACACGACCCCGTGTGGATTTCACACGGCCCCGTGTGAAAATCGACAGTGGGCTTTCAATTTTTGAGTTTAAAATCACACGACCCGTGTGACTTTTCACACGCCCCGTGTGGATTTCAACAGTGGACTTTTCTCAAAAATTGTTCGTTTTTTTTTTTTTTTTGCACATTTACGCCCAAAGGTCGCGCCTTTTTTTCCAAATTAAATTTTTTTTTGCACACTCTCTCCTAAGTTATTTTTCACCAAAAATCCTTGGAAAACTTAAAACAAAAACAAATTGCGCAAAATAAAGTACGGAAAAGTCTTTGAAAGAAAACAAATAAACGGTAAACAATCGGGTTGCCTCCCGAAAAGCGCCTCCATTTAAAGTCATTGGCTTGACTTTTCCCGAGTCTATTACGGTGCATTGTGCTTCGGATTTTTCTCGGTTTGAGCTGGGAGTTTACCTTGAGCCTCTAGCTTACTCATTGAGTTTGCAAGTTGTGAAATTTGTTGTTCTAAGCTTTTGATACTTGCCTTTGTCTCGTGTTGAAATGCTTGAGTACTTGTAGCTATACTTTTCACTATGTCCTCCAAAGACATACCCGAGCTACTACTCCCTTGGTTTTGATTTTGAGGTTGAAAATTTGATGGAGGGTTATTTTGTTGGTATAGGTGTCTTTGTTGTGGTTGAGATCTCGGTTGAAAGTTTGAGTTTTGTTGAAATCCCCAATTGTGATTATTCCTCGGTTGATCGAAATTTCCTTGGTTTTGGCCGGGATACCCACCAACTGCTTGTACTTTTTCCGTGTCTTCTTGAAGCATAGGGCACATATCGGTTGGGTGCCCATATTGCAAACATATCCCACAAGCTCGGATGGTTGGTGATTCCACACCTTTATCCTTTGTTAGCTGCATCACCGCCTTCGTTAGTTCCGAAATTTGTTTTTCCATGTGCGGGGTTGACACTTCCTTAACCCCTCTTGGCGGGTCGGCATACCATTCGTCTTCCATTTTCGTGTGCTTTGAATCTTCGGACATGTTCTCTATAAGAGCTCGAATTTGAGTTGGTGTTTTGTCAATTAAAGAACCTCCACTTGATGCATTGATCAACCTTCGCTCCATTGGTGTCAAACCTTCACAAAAGTATCGAAATAGTTGATACTCGTTGATTCCATGTTGTGGGCATCGGGCACACAACTTCTTGAAACGTTCCCAATATGTGTGAAGGGCTTCTCGCTTCCCTTGTTTAATACCAATGATCTCCCTTCTTAGACTTGAAGCTCGCGTTTCTGGAAAGTACTTATCAAGGAAGAGTCGCGCAAGGTCATTCCATGTAGTGACCGACCCCGGTGGTAGGTCATATAGCCACTCCTTGGCTGCGTCTTGAAGAGAAAAGGGGAATGCCCTTAACTTGATTTGGTCTTCGGTTACATCGTGCGGCTTCATACCAACGCAAACTACATGAAATTCTTTAAGGAACTTGTGGGGGTCTTCGTTCTCCAAACCACGAAAACTTGGTAACAAGTGGATTAATCCCGACTTCAGCTCAAAGTTCATCATCGCGGGATAAGTAATGCAGAGTGGTTGTTGGGTGACATCGTGAGTCGCCCAATCACGTAAGGTTCTTTCCTCGGCCATGTGGTGGTCTCGGGTAGGGGATTCGGTGATCTCAACCTCGGGTATAATAGGGATTGTGAAATGTGGTTGTGGGGTATTTTGGATTGGTGAAAGTGGTGGTGAGGATTCTTTTGATGAAGGTTGTGTAGGTGAGGATAGTGTATCAGTCTCGGTTTCACTTGAAAGGGGGATGTCCTTCCAAATGTTAATGATTGGAGGGTTCGATGATGTAGAAGTTCTGGAACCCGGCTGTTGCCTCTTCCGAAGCTTAGCTTGTTTCCGTAGCTTCTTTGCTGTCTTCTCAATCTCCGAATCAACTGGTAGCGGTGTACCTGTACGTAAAGATCTTGGCATAAAAAATTAGTACTGCCGTGTCCCCGGCAACGGCGCCAATTTGTTGAAGCGTCAATTCAACAAATAAATTGAGATAATATATATAAAGTTCGAGTCTTAGTTCTCTGCTCAATTTACTAATAAAGTAGTAAGAGATAAGCAGGGTCGATCCTCAGGGACGCGTGTCTACCATTATGCCAGATTTATCACATAAGATACACTAGATGTAAAGGGGGGTTTTGATACACGAAAGTTATAAAACTAATTAAATTAAACATACAACTAAACTGAAAGATAGGAAAACACAATGAAGTAAAATTCCGATTCCATTTTCACATGTTTGACAAAGATTCTCAATCAAAGATTAGAAGTTCTATTCATTTCATCTAAGATGGTTTTAAAAGCATTAAAAAGCTCTAACACTTTTGGTTCACAAAATTATTTAATCAAAACAAGCTCTTTGAATTAAACCTATTTCCCTTAACATAATCCAAACAAGCTCTTGGATTATATTAGAGAAATGCATTAGGATTTAAATGAACAACTAATCAACGTTTAATACTTCTCACAAGCTCGGAAGCGTGAAAACGTGCTATTCGAATTACATCCAAATAATCCTCAACAAAAAGATTAATTTGGGTGTTGTTACAACATCTATTCATAAAACAATTACGGATTTCACAAATAGATTAACAATCTTGATACAAACATCAATTCAGTTGGCCAAAATGAATCAACATAATAATCAATTGAACACTAAACACATAATTCGAACAACTAGATGAAAAACATAAATAGACTTCTAACCAAATGATTAAAAACACCAAATCACATGTTTGATGGAATCGAAAAAGGTAGAGATCTAGCCACACATGAGTGGACTAAGATCTCTACAATGCAAACGATAAAAGTATTCTAAATGTACTTACAAACGAAGATTAAAACAGTAAATCAAGTGTTTCCAAGTGTTTTGGATCAATACCCTTCTTCAAAATCGTCTTCTCTTACTCTCTAGAAGTCTGACCCCCCAAAAATGACCCCAAAAATGCCTTAAAACCGTGCAGAAAACTGACGTGTAACCAACTCTTTCAGCGCCACACGACCCCGTGTGGATTTCACACGGGTCGTGTGATTTGGTTTAGGCTACTGCATGATTTTACACGGCCCGTGTAGATTTCACACGACCCCGTGTAGAACTGGGACTTCAAATGTGTTTAAAAGGGGGCTGTCAGGATCCACACGACCCCGTGTGGATTTCACACGACCCGTGTGGATTTGGGCAGTGGGTTACTTCATTCTTCTTGCTTCCAATTGTTGCCCAATGCTTCCATAGTTACTCCAAGCTCCATGCTAAGCTTCCATAACTCCTTTTCATGTGCTCCAAGCTATTCAAACTCCGCTCCAATCTCCACGTTCCACCTTCCAAAGTTCCAATCCACTCCAATTGCTCCTTTCCACCTGTAATTCAACACAAATTTATGAAGTACCACAAGTCCCCGAAAATTAACTATAATGCATGTAAATTACTAAAAAAAGAAATAAAGAAAGGGAAAATGGGCTTAGAAAAGATGCACAAAATGCATCTAACAAAAGCTCTCCAAAAGTTAGAGGTAAATCTGGGGTCTCTGTCTGACACGATAGACAACGGCGCACCATATCTTCTTAACACTTCATCTGTATACAACTGGGCTAACTGCTCCAATGGAGTAGTTTCTTTTATGGCTAGAAATAGTGCACTCTTGGTCAACCGGTCCACTATGACCCATATACTATCATAACCTCTTCTTGTTCTCGGTAACCCGACAATTAAGTCCATGGTTACATCTTCCCACTTTCCGGCTGGAATATGTAATGACTGAGCATCTCCATGCAGGACCTGATGTTCCGCCTTGACTTGTGCACAAATGACACACTTGGAGATGTACTTAGCTATCCTCTTCTTCATTCCAGGCCACCAATATTGTCTTTTCAGATCTTGATAAGTCTTGGTACTCCCTGGATGTATGGAATACTTTGACTTATGCGACTCTTCTAGAATCAGTTTTCTCAATCCTCCTGCCTTCGGTACCCAAATGCGGTTTCTGAAAGTTTTCAACCCTTGACTGTTGATTTCAAACTGCATATCTTTTCCTAGTTTTTCATCTTTCAAGTCTCCACTTTCTTCAACTTTCTGCTGAGCTGCTTTAATCTGTTCTATAATGCTGGACACCAATTCTATGCGCATCGACCTTGCCTTGATTCTTTTCTCAGGAGCTTTTCTACTTAATGCATCTGCTACTACATTTGCTTTACCCGGATGGTATATAATGTCGCAATCATAGTCACTGATCAGCTCTAGCCATCTGCTCTGTCTCATGTTCAACTCTTTTTGAGTGAACACATACTGCAAACTCTTGTGATCGGTGAATAACTTGCACTTTGTACCATACAAGTAATGTCTCCAAATCTTCAAGGCAAACACGATCGCTGCAAGCTCTAAATCATGGGTTGTGTACTTTTTCTCTGGATATTTCAATTGTCTGGAAGCGTATGCGATAACCTTCCCTCTTTGCATCAACACACAGCCAAGCCCCCGATGCGAGGCATCGCTGTACACTTCAAAGTCTTCTGTCCCATCTGGTAACGTGAGGACAGGCGCGTTACACAACTTTTCTTTCAATGTAGCAAAAGCTCTTTCTTGTTCTTCTTGCCATCTAAATTTTTCTTCTTTCCGGGTTAGTCGTGTAAGTGGCACTGCTATACGGGAGAAATCTTGAATAAATCTCCGGTAGTACCCGGCAAGACCGAGAAAACTTCTAACTTCTGTTGGCGTCTTGGGAGGCTCCCATTTCATCACTGCTTCAACTTTTGATGGGTCAACTTTTATACCTTGGATAGAAACAACATGTCCAAGGAACTGCACTTCTCGCATCCAAAACTCGCACTTGGAGAACTTTGCATATAGTTGTTCTCGCTTCAAAGTCTCAAGTACTGCTCGCAAGTGACTGGCATGCTCTTCTTTATTCTTTGAGTATATCAGTATGTCATCTACGAACACTATAACAAACCGGTCTAGAAATGGTTTACAGACTCGATTCATTAAGTCCATAAAAACCGCTGGTGCATTCGTAAGACCGAATGGCATTACTAGGAACTCGTAATGCCCGTATCGTGTACGGAACGCTGTCTTCTCTACATCACTTTCTTTTACCCTGACTTGGTGATACCCTGATCTCAAATCAATCTTTGAAAAATAATCTGCTCCTTGTAACTGATCAAACAAATCATCTATTCTGGGCAACGGGTAACGGTTCTTGATGGTAATCTTGTTCAATTCTCTGTAATCAATGCACATCCGCATTGATCCATCCTTCTTCTTTACAAACAGAACTGGAGCACCCCACGGAGAAGAACTAGGCCTGATGAAGCCTTTATCTAGTAACTCCTGCAACTGGGACATTAATTTCCGCATCTCTGTTGGTGCTAACCGGTACGGTGCTCGTGCTATTGGGGAAGCTCCTGGAACAAGATCTATCCGGAACTCAACTTGCCTTTCTGGTGGCAAGCCAGGTAACTCATCTGGGAAAACTTCTGGGAATTCTTTTACTACTTCTATGTCTTTATACGTCTGTTTTACTTTGTCTTCGATCATCACATAGGCCAGGAAAGATACACACCCTTTTCTGATACATCTTCGGGCCTTAGCTACACTGATGAGACTTGGTACATGCTTTCTTCTTTCTCCATACACGTACACCTTAGCTCCTAGGGTTTTAACAGACACCCTCTTCTGTCCACAAGCTATCTTCGCATCATTTGCACCAAGTCAATCCATCCCAATTATTACATCAAAGGACTTAATCCCAATGGGAAGAAGATTAAGTCGGAACTTCTTGTCGTTGATGTCGAGTTCACAATCTCGGTACATATGTTGAACTTCAACGAATTTCCCGTCCGCCACTTCTACCTCAAAAACTAGATCTAACAATTCTAATGGAACTCTCAATCTGGCTCCGAATCCATGGGACACGAATGAATATGTAGACCCGGAATCAAACAACACATATGCAGGTGTCGAGTTGATCAGTAGTATACCTGAGACCACATCGTGCGTCTCCCTTGCCTCTTCCCTGGGGATCTGAAAAGCTCTAGTCTTCACCTTCTGGGGTTCTGTCTTCTTCTGAGCTGTTGACACCATAGTTTCTCCTCCCTTGTTTGGGCAGTTGAAACTATAGTGCCCCATCTGGTGGCATGAAAAGCACTCCTCTTCACTAGCTTTCTTTGCTTTGCAGTCTTTCATTTTGTGACCGAGTCCGCCACAATTAAAACAGGCGTTTGATCCCGCACGACATTCGCCACTATGTTCTTTTCCACACTTTTCACACTTTCTTACACTTCCCGGTCGAGTCTGACTCAGGCTTGTTTTCCCCTTTTTCTTTGAATTTCCGCTGCTGCTCACTGTCTTTCTCTTGTCACTAAAACTTGGTTTTTCGCCATTTCGTCGTTTCTCAATATCCTCCACGGTTCGGGCAGCATTGATCGCCCCATCTAATGTTTCAGCTTTCTTTACTTCTAGCTCATAATTCCATGGCAAACCCCGGACATAGCGGTTAATTCGGGACCGCTCACTGGGGTAGGATTCCCCCACAAAAGGCAGCATGTTACAAAACTTCTTTGTATATTCGTCCACTGTCAAGTCTCCTTTCTTTATCGTCAAGAAATCTTCGTTCATTTTCTCTAAATCTCTTATGGGACAGAATTTATCTTTGAGACACGAAACAAACTCCGCCCATGACTAGCCATACACAACGTCTTTCCCCAAACTCTCGTATTTAGTATTCCACCACACTAACGCATCATCTTTCAACTGCCGGGAGGCATAGTTGACTTGGTCTTTTTCGTCACATTTGCTTGCTTGCATCACTTGTTCGATTTCTCGGACCCATCTCATTGTCACCTTTGGCTCAAAACTGCCATGGTACTCGGGCGGTTTACAAGCCATGAAGGACTTAAAGGAACAGCCCTTCTCCTTCCTTCTGTTTTCTCCGCTAGCTTCTTCCTCGGTCGTCTTTTTAGAGACTTCTTGTGAAGAATGGGCACTAGGTTCACCCATTCGGCTATCGATTATGTTATTCACATCCTGCTTCAGCTCATTTCGTAAGTTATTGATTAGGTACTGAATTGCTTCCATAGTGACAGGTTGTGGTGGTGGGTTTGGCACGGCCTCATCATTTCGAATAACATGTGGTCCACTTCCTCTTGAAGAAGTGTGACTGCCCGCACCCCTGTTAGCTTGTCTTTCGCCTTCCATTACTATATAGATAAATGAAATGTTTGTTTAATACGCAATTCTATATAGTATTTTGAAAGCGGTAGCATGTTATCTCCTTATCTTGACTGCACTTTTATAACAGTCATACTAACTCTATAACTTCTATGAGTCTAAGTGTAACTCTACATTACTAAGGCACCTTACTACTACTCTTGCTAGTTTAAGCCTAGGATGGTATTCCAACCTAATTCGCTTAAACTATGGCTCTGATACCAAAACTGTAACACCCCTTTCTCAAACCGTATTCAAATACAGTTTATATTACAAAAATATTTTACAACTCGTGACTATGAAGTAGTCACTAAATTTTTTTTTACAAACATTATTCTAAAAGGGTATTACAGACTCAATACAGAAAACCATAATTTAAACTTACTGTATTTACACTGGTCCCAACATTAACTTCCGCTCCTTTCACCTAAGTACATAGCATTTCAAAAATAGTATACGTGAGACAAAAAGCCTCGTGAGTAATATGGGTTTGGACCCAAAAACTTTTCTGTTCAAAACTTAAAATATTACAAGTAAACTTGCTGAAAACTGGTTTATGTCATAAATCTCAAAATTTCTTTTCTTCTTTACTTTCAAACTCTAAAAATACTTTCTTTCTCAAAACTGCTTTCTTTCTCATTTTCTGGTGACCAACTGAAACTCATGAATTAAGTTATTTTAATTCATTCTACTAGCTCCCCTTGCGGGACAGAACAGATCCGCCCACTCGGTTATGCTCATTCTGTCTCCCCTTTGTGACTTGGAACGGATTCAAGCACAAGGGTATACTAAGCTAGACAACTACTTCGCGACGGGAGGTACCATCCCAGTAGTGTCTTCTGATCCCCCGATTATGTGGGTGATCCTAGTCCGGACAACTGGCTCTTATTTCTTTCTTTCTTTAAAACTTATCTCATTACATCTCAAAATGGTCAAAATGGGACACAATTTATAAATAACTCATATACTTTATAACTCTTAACTGAAAATACTTTCAAAACTGATTTTGACATCTTAGTTCACATAAGGAAATTTTTTCAAAATATTTTGCAAACTATACTTCTTAAAAATCTGCTTGAAACACTTAGCCCTTGTATAGAGCTACTTTAAAAACTATTTTCCAAACTTTAGTATTTGCAAACATTTGGAAATCTTATTTTTCTGAAAATATCATTTTGCTATGTACTAGAAAATCCTCATAAAACTCACCTTGATTCTGCTACGGTTCACTAAGCTTCACGTACGCCTTTTCCTTTCCCGTGCTCAATGGTATTTGAAGCACCTCCTACATATATCATGTATAACTACTCAATAAATACAAACCACAACTGACTCTACAGTGCTAAAGTCTCATATGACACAATTCCAGGTTATAACAAATGTATAACCATTAATAAACTTATTTTATAATTTTTCTCCGAAATACGCGTATTTTGCTACAATACCCCCCGAGGGGTCGTATTTCAGTTCCGACACTTTTCCATGAAGTCTTATGCTATATTAGACTTGTGTTTCAAGTTTGAAGTCAATTGGACAAGTCTAGCTCAAGTTCCAAAAATCAAGTTTTAACATAAACTTCATATTTGGCCACTGCCGCTACAGTGGTTTTTTCCGCAAGGTCGGATTACGAATTTGAAAATTTCCTATATGTTTTCATACCATTTTAAGGCTATGGTAAAAATTTCAGACCAATCGGACATGCCTAGCTATGGTTTCTAACTTTTGAAATCCCGTGTCTGGAGGGTTCCAGATCAGTCGCGATTTGGCACTGTAGCATGCAGTTTTGACATTTTAAGTCCTTAATCCAGGTCTTAATCATATGGGGTTTGTTCCCTGACTAAAACCCTCCATTAAAACAAGGTTTTAATCCATTAAAATCGATTCAATCAATCAAATGCAGGAATTAAAGTTCTTGATCAAAATTGCAAATTCTCAAGAATAGCAATCTACTTCCATATTCTTGAGTTATGTTCTTAACTAATGACTTATTGGAAGCATTAGCCACTTAAACCACATGATTGATAACTGAAATTTCAGTTTCAATTCAACCCAAGAACCAATTCAAGAATACACCCAAAACTTAGGTTAGAACAAAGGAAATCTTACCTTTCAAGGCTTGGAATCACTAATTCCAAGGTTGGTTCTTGATTCTTGGCAATTCCTTGATCTCCCCGTGTTCTTCCTCTCGTTCTCTCTAGCTCTCTCTCGTATCTTCTGAAATGTTCTACTGGGTTCTCAAATGAAGGAGGATAACTATCATATAATATATATATTTAATATTTATAAACATTTACATTTTAGTCCCCAAGCTTTCAAACTTTTCTTCAAAAATGGTCCTAAGACCCATAACTTTGCAACCTAGTTTCCATTAACTTCTAACTTGACATTTTCTTGACAATTTGGTTATTTTCATGTCAAATGACCATTTTGCCCTTTTTGGTCAAATTTCACTATTCACGCGGTAAAACTCCAAATTTCACATAATCTCTTATTTCTTATATTATAATTTCACAAATACATATTATTTTACATAATAGTCTTATAACGTGTCAAAAGACCGTTTTACCCTTTTACAACTTTTTCGCGGGTTCTTACATGTAGGACATCTCGATTGTGCACAGGAGCATATTTGGGGCATAAGAGTGAACTTGAACAGAGTTCCCCTATCACGACTGGGATCAAACTATGTCCCGTTAAGGAAAGTTCTAGTATAATGAACTTTTAGGGTTTTGGTAGGATTAATGGGAGCCACATGTTCAAGATAATGAATCAAAAAAATAGTGACTTTTATAACCACTATTAATGCAAAAGAGAACTAACGTCTGCAAATCTCCTCGTTTGCAAGAGCCACATGTTCAAGATAATGAATCAAACAAAGTAGCAACATACTTTCTCTAATGAGCATGTACGTAAAAATACAAGTGAAGCAATACAAAGGATATTTATTATGAATTAATAAATATTAGTTCCAGACATGCAGAAACATTTGCAAGTAGTCAAGTACGTTGCTATTATATGTAAAAATAAAGTACATTGCTATTAGTAAAGAAATATAAATACGTTGCTATAAAAATGCAACAAACACATAAGTAAAGAAACTTTAGACATGTAAAAATGTTGACAAAAACGTGGAATTTACATCAAGCTTGTACCTTTCATTTAAAAATAAAAGATGCAAAGTTAAATCACCACAACAGTTTATGACATTGGACAACAAATTTCAAACAATATCAATGGCCATAAAATTTTTCCACTTTTAATCAAGTTAGAAAAAAGATTTCAAACAATATCCTAACTCTCTAAATCAAAATAAAAAGTGATAGCAAATTGATTAACACAAATCGTTAATAAAAATTAGATAAGAGAAGGCTTGGTACATTATTTTTAGAAATATAAATCGTGAATAAAAATTAGATAAGAAAAGGCTTGGAAACTGGAAAGGATGGTTACCATCCTAACTTGCCATGATCCTTTTAGAATTAACGTTCTCTCTCTTCATGTCACCACCTTGTCTTCGTTTCCCATTTCTTCCACCATCGCACAGGTACTTGCAGGTTTCGCAGCCTCACCGTGGGAACGCCAATAGGAAAATATGTAGTCGAAGCCTCACCGTGGGTTTCATAGACAAGTGTACCAATTGTTTCTGAATCCTGTTAATAAAAAATAACCTCTTTGGCTTCATCCATGTTAAATCCCCATTGACTACTTTCACCGAACACTTGGTGCTCATCTAAATGGCTTAAAAACACATGACTTTTAGACATTAGAAGAAACGCATGGATCAAAGCTCGTATGTTCCAATATTACCTCTGAAGTGCGGAATCAATATGATCAAAGATGTTCTTGTAGGACATCTCGATTGTGCACGGGAGCGTATTTGGGGCATAAGAGTGAACCTGAACAGAGTTCCCCTATCACGACTAGGATCAAACTGTGTCCCGTTAAGCAAAGTTCTAGTATAATGAACTGTTAGGGTTTTGGTAGGATTAATGGGAGAGCGAGATGTGAGGTAAGCTTCGAGATTTAGGGAGGACTATCAGGGATTTCAAACTGAAACCGATTAAAAAGAATTGAAATGGAAAAGCGATTATTTTTTTGAGAAAATCCAAAAATCTATAAAAATGTCATGTGTCTAAGAGACCTTATATATATATATATATATATATATATATATATATATATATATATATATATATATATATATATATATATATATATATATATATATATATATATAGAATCAGGATCGGGTGAGGACTCTTCTTAAAGTGAGTACTTGCGAAGACACCTTAAAAAAATTGAAAAAAAAATATAAAAAAATATAAATAATAAAATGGATCATAGTACTATATCGGAGAAAAAAAAGATTAAAAAAAACTTTTCGATCATTATTTTTTTTATAATGAAATAATTATCCAAAATAAAAACAGAAAAATTGCATCATTACGTTTTGCAATGATGCAAATTTTTTTTTCAAATTTTTTTTGATAATGATATAGTAGTATTCTTGATTTTATTATTTGTATTTTTTTTATATTTTTTTCAATTTTTTAAGGTGTTCTCGCGAGTCCTCACCGAAAAAAGAGTTATCACCGGAACCGGACCCTATATATATATATATATATATATATATATATATATACACACACACACACACATCTTGATTTTGATCTTTGTTATATTTACAAATGACTGAATGAGTATCAGTCCACCCTTTGTCGTTTATAACTTATATTTACTTTATCACGTATAACATTTTATAATTATTATTGGAGTACATTTACTTTGTGATTTGTAACTTCTATCGTAATGAATCAGTTTTAGTAGTTAGTTTTTGTTTCTATGGATAGTATTTCTTTTTGTAACGATGAAACTAAAAAAATGTCGTAACCGGATTACCTAGTCCTGGAATCGGTACCAGTTCCTAAAATTTAAGAACTGCTTAGACCTGTTCCAACTTTACAGGAACCGCTGGTTCTAGTTTCGGTTTCGGTTCCGGTTCCGTTTCCGTCAAATTAGACTTGTGCCCGCCTATGCTAGCCTCTATAAGTACTAAATAAATATCTCGTATGACAATTAAATATTTCAAATATAGATTAGGATGTTTGTGAACACAAAGATCAAAAGGAGAATCCATATTTTGCCAAACGAAATGCAACGTTAATTATTATAGAGAAACGTATGTTTAACACGATAGAGTTAAACCCTCAACAAGAACCATCTTCAAATTACAAGACCATTAACACACAACCATTCTCCAACAAAGACCTTATCACAGTTCAAATTCGGATTGAATGTATTGAAGGCGGAAGTTGTGAGGTGGAAGGCCGCCATGACACTGAAGCATGTGTCCCCGACTTGCGTCCCGTAGATCTCGTTACACACCAATACTGGTTTCGCCGTGGACCCTAGTAAACATCCAAAACAAAACATGCATCAATAGATGCATTTGAAATTCATTTTAATTAATAACAGACAAAACTTACTGCTACGAAAGGCGACTTTACTTTCTCCCTCGGAGAAAATGAGTGCAAACGAAAGCAACAGAATGCAACTAACAAGCATGGCGGTTTTGTTGTATGCCATTTTGATCTTTAATTTGTTGCTGTAGCTCTCTGGTAATTATGAAAGACTGGTATCGAGAAAAAACAAGTATAAATAGAGAAAATGAAAATAAACTCGGGGAATGGAACCGAACATAAGAAGATAAAAAATAAACAACATACATCCTCCTTGTATCCTACATGAAACAATGATGAAACATTAGATATAAAGTACAATAAAATGGCGAGATAATCGATTTACTATGTATAAGACCACAAAAGAAATATAAAATCTTATATGTGGAATTTGGGAACATGACAATAACAAATTATCATTGTTAGGTTATTTAATAGATAATTTCCAGTAAAATGATTTATTATATAATGTAACCTCTTTAAAAATGACTATTTTTTTCAAAAGACAAATGTTTTAACCTTGAACGATTTCTGATGACAAACTATATGGTTATATTTGAAATATAATCTTTTAGAATATTTATCATCATAAAATCATTAAAATATATTATAGTTTCTTCTTTGTAATTTCTTGACGTAAATATAAAATAAAATGTCCTCAATAACTTCCGGTGGAAATTTGAGAAACCATGAATAACATTTGATGTTTAAACCTTAAGATCCTCTTCTCTACTCCGAGGTTAATAAAAAACTTTCTCCTCCGTATTAAATCGTTAGATCGACTATCACCGTCGGAGGCTTGTTCATGTTAGATGCATTTTTATGCATCTTTTTTTAGCCTTTAGGCACGGTTTTGTATCACATTTCATGCATTCATATAGCTCGGTTTACATTTTTATGTTTTGTCGCATTTTATATATTTGGACGATTTAATTGGCAGACTTGTGGATTGATTTTACATGTAGCGGAGCTTAACGGAGCTTAATGGAGCGACACGGAGCATAATGGAATGAAGATGGAAGCTTTGGATGCATATTTTGAAGTTGGGTCAAAAGCTAAGCCTGCCCGAGGCCGTCTATGAACGTTTCCGAGCCCACCCACGCAAAACAAAACCGCAAAATAAATTACCATGCACAACACGTGCCTGCCCGGGCAAAATCCATGTACAAAAATGCCCGCCCGGGCTCGATTGTGAATAGAAAGAAGCCCGTTTGGGCACCGCGAATTTTGGGATTTCGATTATTTTCGAGTGTTGGTCGGCCTATTTAAGTGGAAGGACGTCTTTAAAGAAGGGGATCTCGATTTTGAAGAAAAAAGGCAGAAGAAAACCTTAAGGAGCATCAACAACAAGATAAGATCATATTTGGATTTCATAGTTTCGGTTTGTAAGACAATTTTACTATTTTTCTTTGTATCTGATTTTTGTTTAGCCATGATGTGTGGCTAAACCCTAGATCTCTAACTTTGGGTCAAGACTACATTTGGTTCATTGATCTTTCTTGAACAATTGTTGGGATCGATTTCAGGTTAGTAATGCATGTTTGATCTTTCATTTTAAACTTGTCTATCGATTTAATTTAAACCGGCCATTTAGATTGGATCTTTTGCAAGTAATGTTAGTAAACTTTTTCTAGAACACGCAATCGTTTTGAAAATCTTTACCAAGTAACAATTGGTGTTTGTAAATTATTACTCTCATCATAATGTGCATTACACGTTTAGAACTCTCCGAACTAGCGAGAGAGGGAGAACGTTGTCGAGAAACCTGCTTTCTTAATGCAACCTTTCAGTTATATTTCAAGACTTGTTTGGAACTAATTGGTGAAGTTACGTTTGGTTAAAGAACCTATTTTGACTAAATATTTCCACGCATTTTTAATGTCAGAACTTGTTGATATTGAGTGCCAACTTAAACTGCAAATTGCATCTTACTTTGTTCAAGTTAGGGAAACAATCAACTGTAGTAATCTCGAAGTCAAATCTTACTTCAAATTTTATTCTTTTAATGCATGTTAAATTTCATAACATTTATTTTAGTCGCATAAAAAGACAAAACCCCCTTTGTGTCATTTACAAGTTATCATTTGACATATTTATGTTATAAATTTGATCCCTGTGGAAACGACTGTATTTACAACTATCACAAGTAATTGTGAGTGCATGAGAGAATTAACACACACCCTCCTTTTATTTGTTGGTCTCGACAACTAACAAATTTGGCGTTGTTGTCACGGATTCGACAATTCTAACATTTTTATGCCTAGACCTTCTCGTACAGGTACACTCTTAGAAATCAATCCTGAAATCGAGAAAACAGCAAGAAAGTTGCAAAAAAAACTCAACATCGTCGTCATCAACAAAAGACGCACACATCAACATCCTCTAATCGATACCTATCAACATCAAGCAAACAAACCAGCAACGTAGAAGTACAATCCAACGAACTTAGCGAAGAAATCTCAAGTCTTACAATGGGAGATCAACCAAAAAGAACTCTACGACACTCTACGATAGTGGTTCGCACCCAACATTGAACAACAACCTTTATGCATCAACTTTCCTCAAGTAGCACAAAACTGCGAATTGAAGTTCGGTCTTATTACCTCATTACCCACCTTCCACGGTTTAGACAGTGAAGACTCGCACAAGCATCTCAAAGAATTTCATGTCGTAAGCACCAGCATGAAGACCCATGGAGTCATAGACGATCAGATCAAATTAAGGGCATTCCCCCTTTCATAACCAAACGTCGCAAAAGAATGGCTTTACAACTTACCACCTGGCTCAGTCAACGAATGAAACGACCTGGCTAGACTTTTCTTAGAAAAGTACTTTCTGAAACCTAAGCAAGCCATTATTCGTCAACAAATCATTGGAATTCCACAAGGTGCTCGCGAGCCACTTCATGTGTATTGGGACAGATTTAAGAAATTGTGTGCATGCTGCCCCCAACACGAGATAACCGAACCACAAATTCTTCGATACTTCATGGGAGGTATGCGAAAACATGGATAGACAAATGCTAAACGCATCTAGTGGGGGAAATATTTTAGATAAAATCCCTCGAGAAATCTGTAATCTAATTAATATCGCAGCAGAGATATCCCAATACTCCACTCAAAATGAAGAATGGTATTACGATATTCCTAGAGAAGTTGGGGCAGCAAGTTCTACAAAGGTTTAAAGTCAACTACCTGAGTTGACTAAGATTAGGGGTGTAAAAGAGGTGAGCCGAGCTCGATCTCGGTTAAGCTCGGGCTAGGCTCGTTTAAATTGATAGGGTTCGAGCTCGAGCTCAGCTCGTTTAAATTCACGGAGCTCAAGCTCGAGCTCGGCTCAATCAGGATCGTTTAGGCTCACGAGCCTAAATCGAGCTCGATAGTGAGGCTTGAGTTCGAGCTCGTTTAATAAACGAGCCCGCAAACAAGGCTCGAGCTCATTTAACTCGGGCTCGAGTTAAGCTTTTAACGAGTCTATCCCAAGTAGCTCACTAGTAGCTTGGCTTATTTACACCCTAACTAAGATGGTTATGCAACTAACGAAAGGAAAGGAAGCTGAGAAACCAATCATATGCGAGATATGTACTCAACCCGGACATTATACCGACATGTGCCCTGCTTTGCAAGATGATGCAGAGGTGAATGCTATGGGTGGAGGATGTCAAAAACCAAGGCTCTCGACAATATGATAACAATGAGGGGTGGAGAAACCAAGGCAACAATCAAAGGTTCCACCAAAGACCGGCTCAACAACAATACCACTAGAGGCAAAATACCCAAATACCCCCATCTCGGCCAAATACATCTTCCGTACCATAAAACAATTCAGGTACATTAGAAGATATTGTGAAAACTTTAGTTGCTAACCAAACACAATTTCAATAGGAAACCCGAGCGAACATTCAAAACTTGGAAAGACAAATGGCACAACTCGCGTCTTCCGTGGGAAAATCGAATCACACGGGAAATTGCCTCCTCAAATGGAAACAAATCTGAGACAAAATGTCAATGCCATAACCACTCGAAGCGGTAAGACTTACGATGTTCCAAAACAACCAAATGGAGAGGATATCAAAGAAGAAGGCGAATCAGAACAAATCAAGAAACCTACAAAAGGCATGGAGATTGAGAAAGAGAAAGATGTCGAAACCAATAAGGACGAGATTGCGGATAAGCTTAATAAGGTTGAAGCCAAGGAGATGCGACCACCCTTTCCTTCCCGTTTTAATCTCTCAAAATGGGACGTAAAATACCAAGAAATTCTCGACACTTTCCGCAAGGTGGAGGTAAACATTCCTCTTTTAGACGCAATCAAACAAATCCCAAGGTATGCTAAGTTTTTTAAAGAACTTTGTACCAATAGAAATAAACTAAAAGGGAATAAGGTTGTTAGTGTAGGAGAGCACGTTTCTGCAGTGCTCCAACATATACTTCCCACCAAATGTGAAGACCCTGGTGTCTTTGTAGTCCCATGCAAAATAGGAATTAGAAACTTTAATCGAGCCTTGGTTGATTTGGGGGCCTCAATAAACATTATGTCATATCACTTATGGAAAACCATAGGTCAAACCGGAAACATGAAATCAACCGGTATTTTGATCAATTTAGCCAATAAATCTAGTGTATACCCAAAAGGGTTACTCGAAGATGTATTGGTCCAGGTAGATGGTTTGGTGTTTCCGGTCGATTTTTACATTTTAAAAATGGAAGAAGATGACACTAAGAGTTCCCATTCCCTCATATTAGGAAGACCATTTCTCAAAACAGCTCGGATAAAATAGATGTTTTTAGTGACACATTATTTATGGAGTTCGATGGTGAGGTAATAAATTTCAATATTTACGATGCCATGAAACATCCTAGTGATACAACATCAGTAAACTTTGTAGATTCAATTCAGCCCATTGGTGATGCAGTTTTTGAACTCACCACTCGAGATTCTCTAGATATTGTGATAAACAGGAGCATGGATGATAAGAAATTGCAGGAACTTGAAAGTGAATACGTAGTTGGTGAAGAATTAAGAGAGATTGTGGCCTCGTTTAACTATAGTAGGTCTGGAAGGTATAAAAACCCAAAACTTGAATTACCGACTAACCAAAAAAAGTTGCTTCCATCCATTGAGAAGGCACCCAAGTTAGGGCTAAAAGAGCTCCCAAAACATTTGAAGTACGCATTTTTGGATGAAAAATAGACTTTACCGGTCATCATCTCGTAAAGCTTGACCGAAATCGAAGAAAAGAAGTTGATAATCGTGTTAAAAGAACACAAGGAAGCGATGGGATGGACGATTGTAGATATAAAAGGCCTAAGTCCTTCCATTTGCATGCACAATATCCTAATGGAAGAAGATGTCGTACCGAAAAGAGACGCGCAAAGAAGGTTGAATCCACCCATGATGGAGGTGGTCAAGAAAGAGATACTCAAACTCTTAGGTGTTGGAATGATCTATCATCTCTCGAATAGTGAGTGGGTAAGTCCCATACAAGTCGTCCCAAAGAAAACTGGAATCACTGTGATCGAAAATGCAAAAGGTGAACTAGTGCCCACCTATGTGCAAAACGGGTGGCGTGTATTTATTGATTATAGAAAATTAAGCACAAGCACTAGGAAACACCATTTCCCGTTACCTTTTATTGATCAAATGCTTGAAAGGTTAGCAAGAAAGTCTCATTATTGTTGTTTAGACGGGTATTCTGGTTTCCACCACATACCCGTGGCACCGGAGGACCAGGACAAGACTACTTTCACATGTCTCTTTGGTACATTTGCATACTGTCGTATGCCATTTGGACTTTGTAACGCCTCTGCCGCCTTCCGACGAACTATGGTGAGCATTTTCTATGAGTATGTTGAGAGTATCATTGAAATATTCATGGATAATTTCTCAGTTTATGGAAATTTCTTTGATTCATGTTTGTCTAATTAGACAAAATTTTGAAAAGATGTATCGAAACAAACCTTGTGCTTAATTTTGAAAAATGTCATCTTATGGTAAACCAAGGTTTGATTTTGGGACACATCGTTTCGAAAAAAGGAATTGAAGTGGACAAATCAAAAATTGATATTATTCGATCTTTACCTTAAGCTATCATGTTTTAAAATATTTATTGGTGACCAATCAGACCAACTAAGGGTTAAAAAATGAAAAAAAATCGAAAAATATGACAAAATGGGAACAAAAAAATATTGTGATTAAACTAATATTGAGACGTTAATACTGAGGCTAAATGCAATCTAAAAAAATTACATGTCAATCAAACTAACATATCATTATAACATGTTTCTGACTGGTCGAAGACTAAAAAATGAAACAATATCACATATGCAGAACAACAAAAACTGGAACTAAAACAATAATAATAATAATAATAATAATAATAATAATAATAATAATAATATCACATAAATAATTATTTATATGGCATTAATAGATAAATCAAACAAAAACGTATATGTAAAGATCTTAAATGTTAGGGGTCAAAAAGGGAATAAGCTTTATAAATTGGACTAATCTTGAAATAACGAAAAATTCCCATTTACGCAATCGTAAATATATACTAATTAACCCTTTAATCATATCGGAGCGTCTTACTGAGGAGCGCATACTCAAACGTCTAATTTTCTCAACGGTCACAAAATCAAAACCCTACAAACTTCCCCCAATTTATCCTTTCTCCTCCATCAAACCCTAATCAAATCTCACTCTCTCTCAAATTTCTGTCCTAAATTCTTTCTTCCAGTGAAAATGAGTGTTCTTGGCGAACACCCAGATGCAATCATCAACGAGAAAGATCTGCAGATATGGAACAATGCAGCTTTCGACAATGGCGCTGACTCCGAGAGCTTGAATTCGAATAATCTCATCAAACCGCCCTCGTGGTTTGTGAAGAAACCGCTATCCATAAATCGTTCTTCCGACTCTTTTGATTCTATCAATTCTTCGTTTTCAAGTAAAGAAAACCAAATCCCACCCGGGTTATCGAAAACCTCTGGTGTCGCCCTTCACCCACTTCACCAATCGAAACCCTTGAAGAATCTTCCAATTGGGCTATCGAAATCAGGTCTTCCTGAGAATTCGGAGGAGAAAACTGATGAGGAGATTGAAATCGAAAATGAAATCAATAGGTTGTTTGCAAGATTGGAAGCGATTAGACTCGAAAAACAGGGGAAAACAGTCGCTGCTAAGTTCAAGGAGCCTCTCAAGAACAAAGACTCCGGAGTTAAAAAGATGGAACAATCAGGTTTTTCTACAACAAAGATTAAACGAAGAGGTTTTAGTTTGGGACCCGGCGAGATCATGTCTGCAACAAATCCAAGATCGAAACAATCAGGTACGACTCCAATTCAATCCACACAGAACAGAAGGAAATCTTGTTTCTGGAAGCTAGAAGAGATCGAAGAAGAAGGAATTGGGTTCTCTAGAGGCAAAGCCCGACAAGCCATCACGTCCATCGGATCGAAAAAACCGACCAAAAAAGACGATTTGATTCTCGGAAGTATCCACCCAAAGAAACTATTCGGAGAACAATCGGTTCCTGCTAAGAAGCCATTGAAGCCCGGAAGGGTGATCCCGAGCCGCTACAACCAGGCCACCGTCACTTCATCATTGAGGAAGAAATCGGCGATGGATAGCATCATCGGAAAACCTCGTGGGACTGATGGTCGGGTGAAGAAGAAATGGGAGATTCCGGGTGAGATTGTGGTCCCGAAAAAGCTCGATCTTGATGATGATTATAGCGAGAATGGCTATGGGGATTTGGCGGGTTCGATTGATGTGGTTGTGCAAGAGTTGGTGCCGGAGATGTTGCCAAGGATTAGGGCAGTTCGGTGTGGTGATGAACCGGGTCGGGATTCGGGTCCGGCGAAGAGGGTGGCTGAATTGGTAGGGAAGAAGTCGTACTTTGGAGGGTGTGTTGATGAGGAAAGAGTTTGTCAAATATTGAGTTTTGAAGAAGATTGAGTGTAAAAAGACGAAAGTGCCCTAAAAATTTGTGGTTGTGTGATTTGTGGAAAGCTTGACTTTTGCTTTCTATAAAATGGAATATTCATATAATAACATGATTTCATTTTAATTCTATATATCTTTTTTTGTTTGATATAAATAGTTTGTAAACATATTAAGATGGAAATATTGGAAGTTAGATTATATCTATGTGAAAACAGAAAGTTACCCTCAAACCAACAAACTCAATCCGAGCTACTTTGTCAAAAATTGAGTTATGAAGAAGATTGAGTGCGAATATGTATGAAAATATTTGGTTGATTTTGTGTCGGGGAAAGGGTAACTTTGACTTTTGATTTCTATAAATGGAATATTCATAATGACATGATTAAATTGAAGTACCGAAAGTTATATGATATTTTAAAGAACAAAATTACCCTCAAAAGGTTTCTTTGCAGGATAGGAAACCAGATTTGGTTAAACGAAATAGACTCTATCCAGACCCACTTTGGTGAGGGTAGTCCGGCGTGCACACGGACCGGACCCGACACGTCCGTCCTGTCAAAATAGTTGATTCCAAAATGCTGCCTAATTTAGAGTAAATTGAATTACCGTTCTTATGGTTTGGTCTGATCTGCAAGTTTGGTCTTTAAAAAAGATTTTTCATTGGGACACTTCCTATAGTTTGATTTTTTTTTTTTTTTTTTTTTTTTTTGCCTTTGGACCTAATATCTTCATTCATCTTCAACGTCATCTCAAGGATTGGTCTGGAGAGATGACTCATCGGTTGCATCAGAATATGCATGTCGATTGTATTATGTATACTGCTTCTCCTTGCGGGCTTTCTCCTTCTAGAGTGTCTGTTCTTTTTGGAATTGCACATGAAATGTAATAGTCTAATAAATTTTATCGAATTTTTCGTTCATTTCATCCATTTGCTCATCATGAAACGAACTTGAAGACGTCGCTTTCCTTTCGCTTTTGTTCGATTGTGTCTCATCAACCTTTCAAACTCGTCATTTTTTTTTTTTTTGTTGAGGTCGATACCGACATGTTTATTGGAAGACGTCGTGTAATGGGTCTTCGACGTTTTCGATGGTTTCGATCAACGTTCCGCTCTCGGGACCCCCTTCCATCTTGGATACGTCCGTAGAAGTGTTCGGATTAACTTTTATATATATATATATATATATATATATATATATATATATATATATATATATATATATATATATATATATATATATATATATATATATATATATATATGTGTGTGTGTGTGTGTATGTATGTATGTATGTATGTATGTATGTATATGTGTGTGTGTGTGTGTGAAAAAGACCAAAAGAGAGTTTTGATGAGTAATGGATGTAAAAAGACTTCTAGCCTAGCGGTATCGGTTGTTGCCCTCCCTCTTTTCTTGAGGTTGAGGGTTCAAGTCATGTCATGGATATAGGAGGGGAATATAAATGTAGTTTAGGAGTAGATTATATGTGCCGTTATAAATAATGATAGTTTAATTTTTTAGTCTAACATGTTTATTGAATCTTTTATTTTTAAATTGAAAAACAATCTCAAACACCTAATTAAATGTTTTTATAAAATTGTTTGAACTAACTTATTTATCAACTCGACTAGTTATTGACTCTGACTAAAATAGAAGCCGTTCAAAAAAAACATAAAATGATTAGAACAGTGGCTTACTCCCACATTTAACATTCTTCTTAAACCCTAGATAAACCCTAAAAATCGAAAAAAAAAACAGTATCGGATTAGATGCTCTCTGCTTCGAATCGCTTGAAAAGAGTGGTTGTTCCCCGATGGAAGACCCCCAATTTGTTGTGTATTTCCCCCTTGTTATGCAATCGTTGCAGCTATCGAAGTTCTAATCGTGGACAACCAGATTTCTCTCCAAAGATACTACATGTAAGTCCTTTCTTTCTCTTTGCAGAATTTAACATTTTGCGTTGAATGTAGGATTTGTGTGTGTTAACATCCATTTCTGCTTGACGGTAATTGATATTCTCGCATTTTTCGTTAGGATTTCTCTAATTCTCATTTTTCATGTGTATATCTAACTGTTTTAGGGCTCTGCTTTTGTAAGCATTTTGCATTCGGTTAACGGGCCTCGAATGCTGAGTGCATTCATTTGAATATAAACATTTTGGAGACAGAAATTTTTGAAGGGAGTGATTGAATTAAGCTTTTGTTGAAAACAAACCACAGTTGTTGCAAAAATGCCCACAATAGAAATCGACAATACTCTGCAAGATCGAGTGATGTTAGATAATAGAAATATGAACCCAAAAGCATCCATTTCATGATACAGTGTGAAATTTAGCTGGCTTGCAATTTTCATAGCTATGGTTTTGTAGATTTTTCAAAGTACAATATTATAATAGAAAGAAACAAAAGTAGAATGCTATAACAAACAAAATTATTTTGCTATTATGCAGAAACATATCACATCAAACCTCGTTAAACTTCCATGGATACATCCACTACATTCCACCTCAAGAACTCAATCATTGGTAACACAAGCATCCATAGAAGACGAAGAATTAGCACATCAAATTTCAGACAAAATCATTTTCGAGTCACAAAAAAACCCAAATTCCATCAACGAACTATGCACCAATCACATCAATAAACTCTGTAAAATAAAAAACCTCCAAGCATCCCTTATGGTCCTTCAATTATTACGCGATAAAAACGCCATCAATGACATCGATACCCTCCCATCATATAATCTCCTCCTCAATGCCGCCAGTGAAAACAACAATTCCAAAATCGCCGCCCATATTTTCAAAGACATGTACATCAACCACCTCCAAATGGACTCCACCACCTATTTCAACACCACCAAAGCCATTTCTAAAAGCAATGATTTAACCTTCATTTTATCTTTCCTTAAAGAAATATCCGAAATAAATCTCACGGGAAACGTGACGGTTTTTAACCGGATTATTTACGGGTTTGCAGAATGTGGACATGTTTATAATGCAATTCTTGTATTCAATAATATGAAGAGTTTGAAATGTGAACCGGATTTGATTACGTACAATATTATGTTGGGAATATTTGGTAAAGCGGGACGAGTGGATGAAATGCTTGATGTGTTTGCGGATATGAAAAAAGACGAAATTGCCCCTGATATTGTTTCGTATAATACGGTGTTAAATAGTTTACGGAAGGTCGGGAGATTTGATTTGTGTGTTGTGGTTGTGAAAGAAGTTGGGAAATTGGGATTAAAATTTGATTTGAGGACTTATACTGCTTTGATCGAGTGTTTTTTTCGGTCGGGACATATTGAAGAATCTTTGAGACTTTTTGAAGAGATGAAGCGGGGGCAAATTCGTCCTTCTATTTATGTTTATAGATCGGTGATTAGTAATTTGAAAAGATTGGGGAAGTTGGAATTGGCGGGAAAGTTCTTAGAGGAGATGAATGAGTGTAAAGAGGATCTTGTTGGTCCAAAAGATTTTAAAAGAAAAAACAGATAATTTGTTTTGGAAGAATTTTGAATTTAGGTCAACCGTGAGCGATTGACCGTTTGTGTAATTGCACAAGAGGCGGAATTTTAAGCTTCATTGCATTCAAGGTGCACCTTTTTACCCTTAGTTTCTTAGGCATGCTTCTTTTTTTTTCTCATTTTTATAACTAAATGTATTAAATGGAGATATATGGTAAGCTATATATGAGTGTTTCTTGTTTCTTTTTGAATTAATGCAGAAAAAATTACTTAATAGAGATAGCCATGGACATTGGCTTTATATGTTTTAAACTTTGATAAATTTTCCTCATTTGTTTTTTCCTTCCATTTCACCAAGTGTGCCGTCATTTTTATCAAACGTTTTCAACATCATTTATTTAGACAACACTTTATTTAGAGGGGAAAAAAAAGCTGAAATAAGTACTCTGTGGATAAATGATGTTTAAAAATATTTGAGAAAATGAAGGCACGGTTGGGAAATGCCGAAATGGAAGGAAAAAATATATGAGGGTAAATTTGTGAAAGTCAGGAGTTTAATTGGGAAAGCATCATTTCATGACTTTCTTTATTAAGTCGTTCTTTCTGCCTTAAATCAAAAGAAAAAGTTAAAAATAGAGAACGTTATGCCAAATGCTTTTGAATTTTGTTCATTGAAGGTATCATATCTTTTGGTTTTGTTTGATCTTAATTTTCTAGTTTAATTACATCATGAACTCTTTTTTGATGAAACTTATGTATACCATTTTGAAAAAAAAAAAAGAATGTGCAAATTGGGGGAAATGCAATGTGTTTTACTCTTGTTATCAATCTGGGCAATGTACTTTATTTATAACTCATAATAGAAACATACTCATACTTTTTAGCAATTACTTGCATATGTTTACTGATAATAGAAATATACAGACTGAAACTTGTGAAATGCACAAATTTTATGTTACATATTGCTATTATTGCTAAATAAAAAGAGATTAAAGTAGAATGCTATATTACACAAGTAAATGGAAGTATGTTGCTAATCTTGCATTTAAACGACATACTTTCATTTGCAGGGCTTTTCCCATTCTTTCTTTTACTGTGACGAATTTTACTAGGATGAAGAGATGCCACTTTATTTTACTGCAGTCCCGCTATTCAACATTTAAATGGAGGTTATTGTTGCAAAATGGACGTATTGAAGACTTGGTATCTTCTTTTTGTGAAGAAAAATTACGAATTTGTTCGGATGGAGCCTTGCTAAAGTTGCTGCTGTTCATAAAAGATCATGGTTGAGTATGAATGTGTTATGTAGATCGCAATGTATTTTACAAAAAAAAAATGTATTATAATAGGAATATTCACCAAAGTGACCGCATTTCTTAATTAAATTTAACATGTTGACCACCTTTCGAGAAATAGCTAAAATGACCACAAAGTTCAGTATTTGGTCTGTTGTAAAATAGCTTTTATAACAAGAAGTAGTTTTGAAACTGCAAAATATCCCATGAATTTGAACAAGTTTTGCAAGTTCCGAAACACCCCTAATTTTGAAAAAATTTACTTGCGAAAAAGTTGTTTATTTAGAAGTCTTGTATGCATCTTTAAATCGCCATTTTCAATATCTTGAAATATGCTTTCCATAAATCTCCTAACACATTTTTGTACAAGCAAAATGAGTTTATGATGCGAGATAATTCGAGTACTATATACCCTCAATGAATGTGGGAGAGGATAGACGGTGTTATGTAGTGAATAAATGTGGTTGAAGTATATTGCTATTGTAGCCATGAACTTAATTGTTTATGTTTAATATATGGAAATTGGTTGATTGCCATTTGGTTGGATGTTAAATCGACATAAGAAAATTTAGGTGTGTTGGTAATTAGTACATTGTCATTTCAATACTGAACTTAATTTCATTATTTTATCTAAATGACAGTTTAATCATTAAGTAGAAAAAAAGATTTCAAATTGTTGTGGTATTACTTGGATAATCTCAAGTTTGGTGGCTAACTTTCAAGGATTAGATGTTTTAAGATGAAAAATCCTTCTAACGTTTTGCTTAGTCATTTCAGGGGAATATGTGTGTATTCTTGAGGGGGAAAGAGTGAAATCAAGTATGATTTCAAAAGGGAATTCGAATGTATGCAAAATAAAATATATCATCTATATTGATAGAAGAGCAAAATACATTACTTTCCTTCCAATTAACAAACATGACAATAACAAAAACACCATAAAAACTAGTAAGAAACTGATACTGAAATTCAAAAGGATCCAGAAAAAAGCAATAACTTATGCTAATCAATATTCTTTTCATTGATAAAAGTTTGAGACTAACACTCCTCAAAAGTTTTAAAAAGAACACGCCTTTTATCTAGATACATATTGTTGAGATCAGTTGAGGAACAAACTCATATTTCAGCATTTTTAATCAATCATCAACGCCTCTTTTAACATTAATAACGTGTTTACAGTTTGCAGCCTTAACTACAATATCATACTTATATTTTGCAAAAAAGAACCGGAAAAACTGCATTAACCGAAACCAAAACAATAACCGAACATACAGTTTTTATTTTGCAAAAACCAAAAATTTTCGGTGCGGTGCGGTTTTTAATTTTATAGAAACCTCAAAAAACCGAATCGCACCACTTGTAGGAACCGAACCGCAAACCACAGTATAAACCAAACCGCACCGTGTATTTTATATTAAAATAATATTTAATTATATATAAATAACTATTATCTAATTATTATTATATTAAAAGATAAAAAAATTGTGAAACTATAATACGATTATACAATTACGAGTAAGGTTCCAAAAAAATCATATTTCAGTGGTTCACAACTTCACGCTTCAATCATCAATCTCGTCTCTCTATGGTGTTTAGAAATATATTGAACTCTTTAAAGTAGATTATTGTAATTTGATATTTAAGATCGTATTTTTTAAGGGAAAATTGTATTTGTTCCTACTAAATCTTCCTACTTCATCTTCCTACCCACTAAATAATGCTACGTGGAATCAACTAATCCTCTCTCTTAATCTCATCTATTGTTTTTGACACTTGTATTGATCTAGTGAGTAGGAAGATGGGTAAAAAGATTTAGTAGGAAGATATACAACCTCTCTTTTTTAAGTAGTTGTTTTAATGGTTTGATAGTCTTTACCACTTCTCTTAAAACAGTAAAAAAAATGCTCAATTGTCCAAAAAAGTTATACGTAATCTAAATATTTAACTGCAGTTTAAAATCGCATAAAAACCCACAAAACCACACCACATTAAAAACCCCAACGTTCGGTTTTTTTGTAGAAACAACCGCATTTAAAGTTTAATATAAATACGTAATATAAACAATTTACAACTCCTTTCTTATAATATAAATACGCAATAAACCAGCATTGCACATCCTCGTAGGAAAATATAAAACACATTCTTAATGGTTACAAACATATTTTACTAATATAAGCAAAAAGATTATAAAGAAATAAATAAAAAAAGAAAACCGGCAAACACCGGTTCAGAAATGTGGATAGCTGCTATGAAAAGTATAAAAATATAGGAAAAGTATATTGCCTATACTGAAAGCAAGAATAAAATTCGTATTTCCTGCAACTTATAGTCTTAACAAGATCAAAACCACCATAAACTTGTACTAAGGTTCAAAACGGTCCAAAACACAACAAAACAAACATTCCTCATAATCCTTGATAGTAAAACCTTAAAAGCAAACTCCAAAATTTTACAAAAAAAAAGACATAAGATTTTATCTAGCCTCCAATTTGTTGAGATTTGTTAAGAATCACACCCTCATACTTCACTTGAAACCACTTCATCGCATCATCCTTAGTCACACGGTGTTGAATCCCAACACGCGCCTTGCACCTACGGCGACGCCCAACACGGTATCCGGGACGTTCTAGAACCACAAAGAAATCCATACCATAGATACCAGTAGACGGATCATACCTAACATCATATAAAAACAATAACATATTGATTCTTTTTCACTTTAACAACTTAATCCATTAAGCCATATATAGCTTAAAACATAAAGTCAAAAAATACTTACTTGATACCAAGATCGATGTGCTCTTGAATACCAAACCCAAAGCATCCGGTGTCACTAAAGTTGCGCCTTAACAATTCGTATTCCTTCACCTTCAAACCACTCTCCAATAGTTGCATGGCTTTGTCTCCTCTAACGGTCACATAACATGCAATTTTTTCATTACGCCTGATTCCAAATGACCTCACGGTGTACCTTGCTATTTAAATGAAAATATAACAATTAGATAATTGCTATTTGAAGGTGCTTGAGATGTATTAAACCATATGTTCATCAAACTAATTTAGACAGAGCACACATAAAACCAAAAGCTCCAAAACTACGTCGTTTTATTGTTTAAGACTCGAGGAACTAGTAATTGTACCATTGAATTCAATTTGTCCACTTAGATTCAGCTTAAACGAGTCCAACGAACGCAATAGGAATAACATAATAGAAAACTGAAAGAGGAGTAATGTAATGTGGATGAAAATAAGTCTTACCCTTTGAGAAGACAGGGGATTGGCCGCTCAGTTGCTCCAAAACCTAAATCGTATACGTTAAATATATAAGGTCAGAATCGTGAGTTACATAGAGTGTAAATCTAAAACTCAGTTTGAAAACTTTATCGGGAGTAAATACCTTGGCAGCACGAGTGAGACGATCGCCGCTTTCTCCGACTGAAATGTTGAGGACGAGTTTCTGAACCTTAATTTCCCTCATGGGGTTCGCCTGTTTCCTCTCTGAAGCCTACACTTACACACAACACCATCGTTAAAGAATCAAATCGAGAAATCACAAAGCAATATCGAATCTTGTTTGCTGTTGATTGTGTGTGTTTGAAATAGAGAGAAGAGAGGGAGAGAGATTACCATTGTTGGATGAGCAGATTGCAGAAACGGTGGCAAGGAGCGAAATGGCGTAAAGCTTTATTTGTATATATTGCTAGGGTTTTGTTCGGGATTGCGTAGAAAAGGTCCATAAATAACCCATCGAGCCTACCAGGCCTGCTGGTCCATGACTTTTATGGCCCACGAACTTTATCTATAAAGGTATTGATGGATTTAAGATTTTAAGATTTCTAAGTGGAATAATACTATCTCTATCAATCCAATATCTATTATTCATAATGTCCAACTAGAGCATAAGATATGTTAAAAAGCCCAAAGTTATTCATGTAGCTGTTATTTGTTTTCTAAAAGATAAAAAGCATTGATGGATTTAAGATTTTCAGATTTCAAGTGGAATAATACCATCTCTACCAATCCAATATCTATTATCCATAATGTCCAACTAGAGCATCAGATATGTTAAAAGCCCAAAGTTATTCATGTATCTGATATTTGTTTTTTAAAAGATAAAATGTATTTATTGTGCGGACCACATCTGTAGAAAGAGAAGTAACTAAACGTCTGTAGTTTGTAAGAATAAGACTGTTTATTTTATTAAAATATGTAGCATGTTAAAATAAACTGAAATAAGCTTAAATTAAATTAAACTGATTTTTTAATTTTAGTAAAGTAGAACTCAAATTCTTATGCAAGTATTTTAAATGCAAATATTTTGTATCCCGTTTTGTTTCGAATACTTAAAAATTAAGTCGATCTTTTGATTAAAAATTAAGATATCTATATAATATGTTATGTTCATATCAAATTCAAATGAAAATAATCGGATAACTTTTTATTTGATTTTCAAATAAATTACCTACTAATGGTTATATACTTTATAATATTTTATTTATTTAGAACAACAATAGAAATAAAATATCATATATAAAACTTATAAAAGGGTAAACATAAACTTAATAATTGTTCAAAATTTTACTTAGCAGAAGTTAGAATTATAGACAAGTTGCACATGAAAAGTTTCTCAACTCATTATTTTCTTTTGTATTGATTCTTCTAATTCAAATTTTTCTTCAAACTCATATCTAATTGCATTTGACTATGGCACTTTTCGGTCAATCTTAGTCAAAGAATAGAACATGTAATGGAGGAAAACGTATGAAATACTATCTATAAGGTATATAATATGGAGCACTTTGGAATTTTTGTTGTTAACACACCACATGATGTTACTGTTCAAGTGGAACAATGTAACAATCATACTTTGGGGCTAGAAGTTTTAATCCTTAAGTGAAAATTCCTTATAAACTATATTAATTTTCAAAACTAAACAAAAATTATGTTTCAAAATTGTAAATTTAGTTAACTTAAAATAATCAAATTAAAATATAATTAGTTATAGGTGAAAGTTAAAGTGCAAAGCTTTGAGGTTGAGAATTAAGGAATGATACTTAAACAAATTCCTAGAATACGAATTTAATTTGTAAAATTTTAAAAATGTAGGGTTAAAGAATATGTTGATAGACTTGGAATGTTAAATAGATTCTCAACTTAGGTTAAATGGAATTTTTAAATATTTAGGAGTCTATCTTGCCAGTTATAGAAATTAAGGTATGTTTTAATTTAACTATCGTTAACTATAATTTGGACCAAATATATTAAAATACTAACAATACAATAATTAGCTTGAAACTATAAGACTAGGTTGTTAGTTGGAAGTCATTTGGGGATAAACTTAAAACTAGAAAGTTTAGGGATTGATTTTGTGAAGTGAATAAACTTATGAGCTTAACCCTCACCCTTTCCACCCCTCCCCCAATATATTCATTTCAATATGGAGAGCCAGTAAAAGAAAGCAGGGAAACCGGTATTTTGAGTGGATTGTAAGATACAAAGCAAATTTGAAGTTTTATCAGAGTTCTAACATTAAAGCGTTAAAGAAAAACTCATAAGGAAGTTGAATAAACCATTAATTTGTCATTTTTTTTTTGGGTAAAGAGGGCGGCACCTCTGGCAAATTTTATTAATAAAAAGAATAAATACAATATAAGGCTGGGGACTCCCCACCTAAAAACCAGAAAATCCATCGGGACAGGCCCCAACGGACAACAAGGCTAAACTAGGAACCAAACCAAGAAATGGAACCAGAAGCAAACAAGAACATAAAGGAAAGCAACCTGCAAAACAAACAAACCATACAAGCAGAGAAAAATAACGAAGCGTAGAGGAAGAAAGTCAAGGGAGGGTCCATATCGTTTTAGCCAAATCAACATTAGTGCAAGGTTTCATAGATAGACTCAGCAGTCTACAGCTGATATCATCCTTAACACTATTCACGACAGCATGATGAGATCTTTTAGTTTTTTTAAAAATACGAAAATTTCTTTCCTGACAAATGTGGTAAACAGCTCCAGCAAGAACAAGTCTTCTGATGATGGACCAAATGGTCTTGCTCTTAGAAATCGGGTTGATTTGATTAATGATATCAGACCAGTTATCAGTGGAGAAGGAAAGATTCATGACATGATGGAGGTCATGCCAAACCAAAGAAGTGAAAGAACATTCAAAGAAGAGATGGGAAAGGGAATCCGGACAATTCCCGCAGAACGCACAATTGAGATTGGAGTTAGTGTCCCATATTTTTATTTTGTCATGAGTCTTAAGACGATTTTTAAGAGCAACCCAGAGAATGAAAGCATGTCTGGGAATATTCTGGGAGAACCAAACGAGATGAAACCAAAAGACCGGTTGATGATAGGGGCGAATAGACTGCCAAACAGAACTAACAGAGAAAGCAGATAGTTTACCGTCTCTAGATCTCCAAAGGAGATTATCAGGAACCGACGTGGAAAGAGAAGGAGGGTTATGAGAAAGAAGAGCAGCATGGGAGTCCCTCCAATAATGTGGGCGAACCCAAGATCCGTTGAGGACCAGGTCAGCAACCTTAGTATCAGGAGCGAATCCCGTAGTATGGATGTCACGGGCAGACAAGAATTTAGAAAGGGGGCCCGCAGGGTGCCAGTTATCGAACCAAGCAGAGGTAGAGCATCCATCACCTATCTGGGAAACTATATACTCCCTTATCTTATCCCTCATATCAAGGATGTTTCGCCAGGCAAATCCAGAACCGTACTTTTTGGGAGCATCCCAAAAGTTACGGCCACATAGACGGTAAGAGTGGATCCACTTAACCCATAGGGACTCTTTCTTGGTAAGGAGTCTCCAAACATGGGAAGCCATAAGGACAACATTCCAAATAGCAAGGTTACGGATGCCAAGACCACCATGTTCCTTAGGAAGGCACACAGTTTTCCAGGAGACTTTAGCTTTACCTCGTTGCAACTCACCATTGCACCAGAGGAAACCTCTTATGAGCTTCTCAATATCGTTAGATATAGATTTAGGAAGAATAAAAACAGAAGCCCAATAGATTTGAGTAGAAGAAAGAACAGAGAGGATGAGCTGGAGACGACCAGCAAAGGAGAGAGACTTGTTTTTCCAGTCATTAATCCTGCATTTGACTTTATCAACAAGGCCTTTACAGTCTTTGTGGGCAAGACGGGTGGTGATAAGAGGAACGCCAAGGTATCAGACAGGGAAAGAGCCCTCAGGAAACTTAACAATACGGTCAATGGCATCCCTGGTCCTCTCACCAACATTACAGTAGAAGGATTCACTCTTCGGAATATTAGGATGGAGGCCAGAAACCCCAGAGAATTCTTCAAGAGAATCACAGATGATTCTAACCGAAGAGCTATCTCCGTGACAGAAGAGAAGGAGATCGTCGGCAAAACAGAGATGGGTGATACTTTGATCATCACATTGTCTATGGAATTTAAAAGAGTCCGAATCATGGATGTTTCTCTTGATCAAAAGGTTTAGCACCTCCATGACAAGATTGAAGAGATAGGGAGAGAGGGGGTCACCCTGCCGCAGGCCCCTTTTACCGTTGAAAAAACCATGTGTATTACCATTGATACTCACAGAGTAAGCAACCGTGGAAACACATGTCATGATCCAGTCAATCATGCGATCGGGGAAACCAAACCCATACAAGATGGACCGAAGAAACGACCAGTCAACTGTGTCGTACGCTTTTTGAATATCGACCTTAAAAGCACACCTCGGAGGACCACGATGACGATGATAATCACGCATAAGCTAGTGGACAAGAAGGACGTTGTCGGTGATCAAACGGCCAGGGATGAAAGCAGACTGGTTTTCATCAACCAAAGAAGAAAGATGGTTTTTGATACGATCCGCAATAATCTTGCTGATACATTTGTAAACAACATTACAACAAGCGATAGGGCGAAAATCAGTGACTTTGGAAGGGGAATCAACTTTAGGGATGAGAGCAAGGATGGTGCTGTTGAAAGATTTAAGAAGTTTTCCA
The DNA here is from genome assembly GCA_023525715.1 of Cichorium intybus. Lineage (NCBI taxonomy): Eukaryota > Viridiplantae > Streptophyta > Magnoliopsida > Asterales > Asteraceae > Cichorium > Cichorium intybus. The sequence goes on along the minus strand of CM042011.1, from coordinate 40,497,801 downwards.
GAATAGAAGAATTCCTTAACCGCCATACAGAAATCAGGACCCACAATATCCCAAGCAGATTTGAAGAACTTAGCAGAGAAACCATCAGATCCAGGGGCTTTATCATCACCCATCTGGAACAAGACACACTTAACCTCCTCATCAGTAACAGGAGTAAGCATGACGGCAGACTGAATAGGGGAAAGCTTATTAGAGAAAAGGAAACAAGGATCACGAATAGGAATGGAGGGGTGGGCAGATCCCAAGAAAGATTGAAAGTGGGAGACAAAAAGCTTGGGAAGGTCATTCCCCGAGATCCAGTTTCCGTTAGCATCCTGGATAGAATCGATACGGTTACGAGATAAACGGCTTCTAACAAACTTGTGGAAAAATCCAGAATTTTTATCTCTCTCACGAAGCCAGTCAACCTTAGCCTTTTGTTTCAGGAACCTCTCTTCATCAAGGCTAGCCTCATTATAAGCGAGGAGATACCTGCAATGTTCTTCACGGAGATCCTTATTGAAAGGGTCCCGATCCAGAGCAATCTGAATTCTATCAAGCTCAGTACGAAGGGAGATAACCTTCGAGAAAATGTTGCCCTGGTTCCGAAGAAGCTGACGCAAGGGTTTTTTCAGATTTTTGAGGTTTTGGAAAACCTTATACATCCTATATCTAGGGATATTGGTGTTCCAAGAAGCTGCCACAACCTGCTTGAAATCGTTCTTATAAGTCAGGAAGTTAGGGAACTTGAACGGTTTAGGCCTGAAAGTAGCACGATGAGGAAGAGAAAGCACAGCAGGGGTATGGTCAGAAGTACGGTAGGGGAGAAAACTGACAGTAGCAGAGGGGAAAGAAGCAACGAAATTAGGATTTCCCATGACACGGTCAATTTTCTTGAGAATCCCACCAGTACCACCAAATCATAATTTAACCTTATTAACATCAGCAGGGGTATGGTCATTTTAGCTTATAGCATTTGTGGATTTTCATCTAATCTAAATTTTATGGTTAACTCTTCGAATAAATTGAATATGGTGTTGAATTATATGCCTATAACACTAGTATGCATGGTAATTGCATTCCATGGTTGAAAACGAGTTCATGAAGCTTTTATAGTTGGTTTTTAAACTATGGTTTCATGAAATCATCATTGGATCAATTAGAATTCGAAAATAGATGTTGAGTTAATTAGCTTAATGTTATGATTTGGATATAGCATTAAGGAATCAAAGTCCAAATCATTATCTTAAAGCATGTAATTAAGTCAAATATGGATTTATCAAACTTTACTAAAGTTTTGAGATAAACTTTGATTATATATTCATTAAATTCATTATTTGTGGTTTAAAGGATGTTAATAAGGTTAAATTATGATTTGGTGGTATATTTATATATCCTAATTGCAAAGCATATGTGAAAACCAATTCTAGTGGCCGTTTTTATAACTTCGAAGCTCTAATAGATTATGATGATGTTGATCTTTGTAATTGAGAAAATTGATTATGTTAATAATTAAGTGTTTGAATAAAGTTTTGATTTCTAAAACAATCCTAAGTCATTAAAATCCAAATTAGAAGTGTTGGAATCAAATTGGAAAAAATTAAGGAATAATATAGAGTTTTTACTCGATTTTGTACAAGTATGATAAACTAAACGACCGAGTTAAAGTTACGTGATCGTGTAATTTGTTGACATACATACATACATTTTGTAACATTTCCATTTTTTATTTGTTTAAGCTCTATTTGCTTACATTGCTAATCTATACATTTAAAACTACTACTTGATGGATAAAAGGAGTTAATTAAGTTTAAGAACTTTGGTTTAGATAACAAGTGGTTAATTAGTGATCATTTACTTAGTTAACTTTGTTCCTTAAGTAGCAATTAAGAATCCACTTATCATTAGAAGTAGAATACGGGAACCTCTATATTGTGCTAAGAAATAAAACGAAAAACATAGAAAATTAAGCACAAATTATGGGTAAAACTTTCATTATTGTATTTTTTTGTCAAATAATTGGATTTTGAAAATATATTAAACGTGTGGTTTGTCTGCATTTTGCGACGAGTTTTATAATATCATATATTCGAATAGACTAATATAAAAGTTTAGTATATAAGATTAATTATATCTTTTGTTATTTTAGATATATACATACATATAAATAATGACAGGTAGAAAAGAAAGAGAGGTGGTTGTATCGGATAAAATGAGGGATGCATGTTTTTTGTAGATATAATTTTCTATTAAATGACCATTTTCGTTATCTTTTTGTCGAGATAAAGACATACTATATAAATTTGTAGATGTTATTTTTTATCACAAGGACTATTTTTACAAACTTTTTACCTAAGAAGGGACTGTTAATGTAAATTTCCCAAATTCATTAAAATCGAACCAAACTTAACTGGAACCGATTGCTGAACGATCATGCATAACAGTTCGGTTCTTAGTCTTCAAATTCCCCTTTTACAGTTTCGGTTACTCCTAAACTCATAACTTTTTCATAGGAGGTCTGAATGAGTTAATTGGTTAATAATTAAGTTACAAAGTTCAAAACATAGACTGATAGACTGTTTATAGTTTGAACGACATTTTTAGTCAACTTTGAACATTCATTACTTATCATACTTCCGAATGAGATGATTTTATTCCAACATATAGTTATTTGTTTTGGCTATATTTTAAGTTAAAACCCAACTTAACTGGTTAAGAAGTGACGGAGTTACGATGCCCTAAACAATGGTTGTTGGAGCTGATTGTTTTTTAGTTAAAAATAGGTTTTTTCAATTGTGAAACTGCAAAACCAGATTAAACTACTACTGTATTTGGTTTTTTGATTCTGAAATACCCATGAAATCAGTTTTCATTCCGCTTTCAGTTAGACCATTCGTCCCTTCATTGAATTATATGGAAAAGCCATTTCGGTTTTTGCATTTTATCTGTCAATTTTTATCAAAGAATGTGGTTATTTTTAGAGAAAAAGAATTAGACTAATTACCCAATTACTTTCAAGAAAAAGGCAAAAATTAAGTGATAGACTCGTATGGTCATCAAAATCGTAGTTGGGCCTACATGGGCTACAATTTCAAGCAATGGGCTACGATTTCAACCCAATGAGATACATTTTGGCTATCTAAAGTCTAAACTCTTAAATATTCATAACGAAAGTTTTTCATTGATATATTACAATCAATATTTGAAGATCGGGAAGCCTCCATTCAAAAATCCAAAGTAGGTCTCTCAAGCTATTAGGACATTTTTTCAAAACTTAAAAACTTTTATTATTTTTTCTCAATTCATGGAAATTTTGTTACTAACTTCAAATGTTAATAATTTTCCTAACTTCAAATGTTCCCAACTTCTTTATATGAATTTAGATTTAATCTATTATTTTATCTATGAATTCATTCCACAACAGGTGCTTCGTGATTTTTAACCTTTCCAAAATTCAACATTTTTCATATAAGGAAACTTTCTTATTACAAATCACTCAAACATTATTCATAACTATGAAACTTAATCAACTTCTTTCTAAATTTAAGCTCTGAAACTTATTTCTTCTTTTCAAGATTTACAAATCAAATGAGTTTAAGATGTTAAAGTAATAAGAAATTCATTAACTATGTTCCATAACCTACTATTCATAGTATATTTGGTTTGTAATGAATGAAAGAGTTTCCTCAATGCTTTTAAAATGATGATTTTTGAACAAATTTAAAAGTCATTAATAGCCTATTTTGGAGTTTTATAACTTGATATCCGAAGCCTATATGTAATAACTTTGAATATTGTAGCGACTTGATAAATAAGACCAAATCAATTAAACCCGAATTCATACAAAAAAGTTATAGTAATTTGAAATTAGGAAATAGATTTCGATAAACTAAAAAAATAAGAAAATTTTCTAACCTTGAAAAAAATATCTCAACAACCCAAAAGACTAATTTTGGAAATTTAAATTGAAAAGTTCTTTTAAATTTCAATTATGATATATAAATTTTTCATAAAAGATTTTCAAAAATCGCAAAAAAAAAAAAAAGAACATTGAACAAGGCTACACTTGCTTGTTGAACAAGATATCCCTTAAAACACACAATAAATAATTTCAAAATTTGCAAAAAAAAATATATATATTAAATAAGGCTAAAATAGCATCACATGAAAACCCAATTAATTTTGATTTTATATGGTTTATTTCTTAAAAAAAAGTGATTATATCCGCACCGATCCCCCCAAAAGCTACACATAAAATTACTATTTATACCCCATGAATGTGTGTTAAGGGATACATATAACACAACTAAAAATAATAATATGACATCTAAGCTACAATTGTTTTTTCTTCTTAACTTAATAAATATACTTGTTTTTTCTTCTTAACTCAATAGCCAAAAGCACGTAATGTGATTTTTATGCCACTTGGTACAAAATGGGATTCTTTTGCAATTTGTCACTTGATGTTCAATGAATTCATTTAAGTTATATTTTTCTTTTTTTTTTCTTTTAACTCAACCAAGCCAGTGTAGATTGGTGTTAAATGAAGAGTAAATTACAGTTTTGGTCCCTATGGTTTGCCATTTTTTTTCATATTAGTCCAATATTGGGAAATCCAACATATTTGGCCCTATGGTTTACAATTGCTAACAACTTTGGTCTTTTCATCCGTTAAGTGTTAACTTTTTCTTTTAAATGAGGGTAAAATGACTATTTTGCAATTCATTTATTATTTAATTTATTTATTAAAAAATAAAAGAAATCTATCTCTCTCTAAACAATATGTTTTTAAAAAATCAAAATATAATTACCTTTCCGGTTCTTGTTCGAAAAGGAATTATCGATTGTCTCCTAGAAGGAAAAGGAATTGACGTATATCACATCAAGAAACTCACTTGAATCACCCCTTATAAAAGAGGTCAAACAATTGATTTTGAATTACGATCGTTACATCACAAGCCTGCTAGATGTTGAATTGTTCCTTTATCATATCTTATGAGCCTTCCTTATGCTTTTACTAGATTTAATGCGTTACAGACACTTGAAAGCACGTGTAATTTGAATACCGGTTGATTCGTAGGATAGATATATCTTTCAAGCAGCCATTGTCCAACGTGATTGGATTGAGACGCATGGTTCTTGTGAGCGTCACCAATCGGGATTCAACCATGACATAGCAACCAGAATTTGTTTAATGTTTTGGTTCCTTTTAGTTATCGATTTTGTTGTTTGTTCTATTGGGGGTCCGTAAATATTAGTTTGCCCCTTTCTGTGTTTTTGAGATCTTAACTTCTCTGCAATACTTGACCGGAGAACTAACCTCGTCGGAACCCTAGTATCTCAGGTGTTACGGGAGACATTTAGGCTGCCTAAATCTGCCTTATTGTTGCATTACGTGTTCTATTTGCGTTGTTTCTGAGACTCGTAACTGCTCGGTGGCGTGCTGCTGTATGAACCGTTGACCTGCCAAAGGAGGCGTCGTCCACAATACCACCAGTCGGCAATGGCCTCAGGTCATTTGACCTTAATCCGAATGCTAAATCCATGTAAAATTACGCTTTTGAGTGTAATCAGATAATGGGATTTTGAGAAAGAGAATATCTCGTCTGTAATTCTTTTAGTGTTTGTTGATGTTCGTTTTGATTGGTTTTGTGGAGAGGGATTGTAATGATAGGACGTAAATAGAAAAGAATTACCAGCATGATGGAACATATACGATCGCTTTGCTAAATTTCTTGTACCGATTGATGGGTTCGTTTAAGATTTCCAAAACATTAAAGATCTTAATAGGACTGGTGTACAACAAAAGAGGAGTTCATGGCAAGATGGTGTTCTCGATACAGCAACACGTAAAACATGAATGTTGAAAATTAATCACAACATCGATGATGATACGAGTTCTTAAAAATCTTTTTACTTTTTTTCAAAGAAAAACTTATCCAATTCATGTGAGTAATGTTGGAGAATAGACAAGTCTCAACTTCAGAATTGAGAGATAGAGAAAGAGATTTCTTTTCTTTTTACCCGATTTAACAGAAAAAGTTAATACTTAACACATGAAGGGACCAAAGTTGTTAACAAATGCAAACCACAAGGACAGATATAATGGATTTGCCAAGATTGGACTAATATGAAGAACCAAAACTGTAATTTACTCTTAAATGAATAATATATTTGCTTAAATTGGTAGAGAAACCAGAAACTATGTTATCTGATTCACCAAAAATAGATCCAAAAACATATTGAGCCTCAGTTAAATCCAGTTATATCATGTGAAATACAGCTTCAACCGAGTGGTTCTCCCTGAAAACAGGGTCTCAGATCCACTGCATCTCATACCTATGGATTTTATCATCAACGGCATCGTTACTGTGATCCACAGCTAAAACTTTAAAATTTTAAATGAATATATAGCCAAATATAAAAAAGAGATTAAGTACGTAAGATACGAAGAAATGTTATGGTCGTTGCTGATAAGTTAAAGCTCAGATTAAATGACAGCTCTATCAATCATGGAGTTTCTGAAGCAGAACTGGCTTAAAGCTGTGTATTCAATCATCAACGCAAAATCATTATATAAATATTCGTCTAAATAAAAATTCAGGTTTAAGAAAACGTAATCAATCGGCTCATATTAAGAAATTCAACCATTTTGTATCCTTTACTTCATTGATCGTTCTCAGAAGCGCGGATAAATCAATCAAATCATCGCCGAAAAACATTAATTATTAAACAATTCGCAGAAGATTTATAGAGGAAAGGGATTATTTAAAAAATTAACATCAACGCCATAAGATGTGTTAGAACACGATAATTGGGGAAATTTTCTTTCATTCAATGGGCGTGAGGATTAAAGACTAAAAACAAAATCAATTATCGGAAAAAGCAGTAGAGGATTATGAAAAAGAAGGAGGACGAACGACGGAACGAGGCGGTGGTGGGTTACATAGAAGAGCATATGTTTAAATAGGCGAAATACGCGAACTTTGAAACCCTAGACATAATTCTGATATTTTATCTTGGGCCCAACCGAACACCGTCGCTAGGATGAAACTTTTACGGTTTTACTTTTACCCCATTGCTTCCGAAATATTTTTGATCTCTTAACTTTTTTTTCTCAAAGAAACGAAATATTTGCCATGCAATGAATTTCGATCCAAGAAATGATGAATTGAACTCGTAGTTTCAATGTTATTTATTTGTGAGTGTAATTTAGTGATACTGCCTTTGATGTAGGGGTGGCAAAAAACCCTGTGGGACCCCGGTTCCGTACGGGAGGATTTTTTAAAAATTTTCGGGTTTGGGATCTGGATCGGGATCGGGAGCGGGACTAGCCCCGTTTGATTTTCGGGGTCGGGATCGGGAGTGGGTCGTTCCGTCCCGAAATACCCACAGGCCCCGTTTCGATATAATATATATTTTATTTATATTAAAAATATAATATACTATACTAGGCTTTTTGACTTTTGCTTTGAACGTGTTATGTGTCTGATCTCATTCTCCCGTCTCCGCCGTTTCACGAATCACTCTCTCTCAACTTTCTTCTTCTCGTTGTCATTCGTCAACACTTCGATTCTTCGAAGACTTCGAGAGTCGATATCATCCAACTTTGTTTTTTTATCTCATCCGGTCATCCACATTCAAGAGTCGACTGCCGAAGCCATCATCGACATTCGACTGCCGAAGCCACCATCGACATTTGCCGGAGACGTCGTGTGAGAACCATCGCCGGAGACATCTAAGCATCAGTAAGTTCTACAATCTGCATATAACTTCTTCTGATTTTTTCTGATGTGTGAATCTCCCATTAAAGATTTGAAATGTGAATCTCCCCATCCGATTATTTTTTTCTGATATGTGAATCTCCGATTTTTTTTTCTGATGTGTGAATCTCCTATTAATAAGAACTCAGTTAATGAAAGCACACATGAATCTTTATTGCAAATTGCACATGAATATTTATAGCAAATTGTAGTCGATAATTCTAGAAATAGGATATGTAATTGTTTGAATTGTACCAGAATTTTTCTGATGTGTGAAATCTGTAATTGTCTGAAATCTGAATTGTACCAGAATTTTTGTTTTAGCTACTGTACTTTGTACATTTATACATTTTCTGTTTGCGATCAGATTCCATGTCATCGGCGGAGCAAAATCAGCCAATGGATTCAAACACGGTTAATGATACCGCCAATTATGCAACTCAAGTGGATGATTCAAAAAGAAAACTACGATCTCCAATTTGGGCTCACTTCACATTAGAAACCGTTAAAGGAAACGAAAACTGCTATCTCCAACCGTTAATGTTTTTTAGTTTCAAATTTCTGCAAAAACATACATATTTTAGCAGCCCAAACTGCAGCGTTTATAAGTCCAAAATGTAGCAATTTTCGCAGCTTAAAACTGCAGTTTACGTCTAAAAATATCAATTTGGAGTCCAAAAAATGGGGAAACGGGGGAACGGGGCGGGATCGGGGGCGACGGACGACATCGGGGGCAGGATCGGGGGTTGACAAACGGGGGATTTTGAGGGCGGGGGATATGGGGGAGTTCGGGGGCCGGGGCGGGGGGCAGCTATTCCCATACCGTTTGGTCCCATTGCCACCCCTACTTTGATGAATGCATAAAGTTGAAAGTTGTATTAGTGGGTGTTTGAGATTGATTATTTAATATGTTTATTTGCTTATTGTAGTTTAAGTCGTTAATAAATAGGTTGTAATGTTTGAATAGATTAAAACTAAAAGTGTTTATTGATTTAAATAATGTATTTTTGATAAGTTAGTGAGTTCTAACTTATTTAAAGTAGGTTATGACTTATGTAAACCAGTATTAGTCATTTTACATCTATAAACATTAATTGACAAGTAGTAAAAAAAACTTATAAGTTTATTATGTTTTGCTATCAAATAAGTTAATTCAAACACTTTTTTAAACTACATTTTAACACCAGATAAACTAATAAACACTTTCATAAACAAACATAAGTTGTTTAAATAAGCAAATCACAAACATAAGTTGTTTAAATAAGCAAATCACAAACACCCCTAAGGTGCATTTTATATGTGTTAGGCCCATGTATTGTATGTTGATCAAGTGTGGAGCCTAATCTGAACCGGAGAAATCCAGATAACCTAAGAGGTCAGTTGTCTGAAACAACCAGAAACAGGTGAAGACATGGCCGTGCTGCTAAGGTCTGTGCCTCAGACGGTCATCAGTCTCCAGACAATGAAGTTCTTTGCTACGGTCAGACTAACCGAAACGGATCGACAGTTGGAAGAAGTATCACGAGTCGGGAGCATCTCAAGCGGGATGACAACAATAGTTCTTCATAAGATCAACGGATGGGTTAGAACCGAAGACATCTGGATTAACATGACCGATAAAATTTAAACCTCATTTGGATAAGATGATATGTCCTCGGTTGGGCATGCGAAGCAAGGCATCCTAAATAGGCAGCAAAAGATGCTGGCAACCAAGGAGGTCCTCAAACCGAGGAATTATGATGAGTATAAAACTCCATCTGGTTCGAAGACCTATGTTAGAGGAAGCCAATTATTAGTACGTTCTACAGACCGCAGTTCACCGTGACAACAATCGATTGGGCTACGATCACAGGAGTGAATGCATCAGCAGCAGAAAAATATGAGATCGAAGTGTCTTCTGATCGAAGCTCAGTTCAGACCATAGAAGGAGTCGTCAAAGGAGTCATCCAACTGAAAAAGGAGTATTCAATTGGACCCAATATTGATGTTGTCACATCAACCTTCAAAGTTATATTGAGAATATGCGTAGGCATAGGTCTCAATGTGTCAGGAGAACATGAGGAGCAAGGTATGGTTGCTTTATAGATTGTAAAACTGACTATGTGCTCAGGCCTTAAAATGGCATTCCCGCCCAATACCATACGTAGATATCCATATTGTGTTATAAATACATCATATTCCCTTTCGTAATGTTGTATGTTCAATGTTCAGATTGTGAACATTGTGTATGTGGTAGCCATAAGACCTCTATTGTAAAATATTGAAGTTTATCGATGTAAAATATTTCGGTTTCTTACAGTGGACGTAACTCGACTAGTTGTCGAGTAATCCATTTTATGTCCCTTTGTTTCTTAACTTAATTTTTGTATTCCTCATTAGTCTAGATAGTTTCATGTGTGGATCGTTTATGGAAGTGCTTAGTCGTGTTTATTGGTGTCTACCCGTTGCGACCCAACATTGTATTTATACAGCCTTGTATAGGTCTGACCCTTCATATTTTGTACTCGATGTGTATACATATTGTTTAATTAATGAGATGGGATTCATTGGAAATACGCTTTGTAACATGATATTAGAGCTATAACAAGGCTTCTCTCAAATCTCTTTGTCTCTTCGATCAATGATAATATACTCCTACTATTTATTATGGTCGATCACAATCTAAACCTTAGTCGTCGATCCCTTAAGAATCCGATAACACCTCAAACAACTTTGACAAGCCTTTCGATATTACCAACATTCAAGCATAGTCTCACTCATGCTTGATACAAATGAACTAAACTACGATGCTTGGCATGACCGACTGCTATCATAAAACTAAGTCTCTGTTGAATATACTTGCTAACATCGACCAACAAGTCTTAGAGAATGATCTTGCAGGCTACGTGATCAATGGTCGTGGGTACAACTTTGAACAAGTTATTGGAATAATTATTCACCAGGAGCCACTATCGTCCTTTCTACGAGGTCAATGTTATTACTAGAAGAAACTTACATCAACAAGCATAAGTTAGTCACTAGTATGCATCGCAATACACCCCTTTATCTCGAGCGTGGTTCTAATGTTTTGCAACATTGGCAAATCCTTTAGTTTTACATAGATTAAAGTTGACTCCTATTTGGCATGCGTATCAACCGACTGAGAATTTTTTTTTACCAAAGTCATGGAGTTGGGTGTTTCCGGTTCTTACGAGACAAGTTGGGTGTTCGTGACTTCCACATCCCAAACTTGAGAGAGATGTTGTGATGGAAGCTTACCTTCGTCATGCATATATCTATTCCATGCACATATTAATAATGATTATCTTTTAAGTTTTTATTTTTAAATAAGAAACTTAGTCTTTTATATATATATATATATATATATATATATATATATATATATATATATATATATATATATATATTAGGAAACTCTCAACTATATAAACTGATGTAAGCTTTATTATTTAAATAAAATATCAATAAGAATATTTGAGTTAGGTTTAATAGAGAACAAAAATAAAAAATATAACAAAGTTTCAATCGTGAGCGACGGATGCAAAATATCAATAGCCTAAAAAAATAATGTATGTTTATTAGTTAGACTCACATGTACCAAATCATAACAAAAATCCGATTTGTTTTTCTTTTAGGTTTATACTTTTCAGAAAAAACTAAATACATCAAAAATCATAATTCTTCATCATCTGTAAATATACATCCGCATCGATATATAACTTTTTATAAATTTCAACTCGTTTAAATTTACAGTGTGAGTTTGAACTGCATTTAGCTTTTAGACATATAAATTCACATATAAATGATTATTCCGCCTGATTTTTCAACAACTTTTGATTATTCACAACACATGTGAATTTTAAGTAAATTCACTTGTGAATATCAATTAGTACAATTGTGTATGGCGAGGATGTTGAAATTGTAAAAAATAGAAATAAATTTACTTAAATTCACATGTGAGTCGAGTCAGTTTTATAGTGAATGTGAAATTTTATTTGAATTTGCATGGTTGTTATTGGATGATCAATAATTATTAAAAAAATAAGTTCAATGACCATTCATATGTAAATTATATTCTATAAAAATTTGATACAATTCATTTCATATTGCGAATATGAATCGATTTACGTTGTGAATCTCAACTGGAATTTTGAAGATTGTTTTTTGTATATTGGTATTAATGTATATGAAAAAGGACAAAAAATATAAATTTTGATATATCTAGTTGCTTTTTCGATAAAATAATAAGTTCAAATAGTTAAAAATTAAAAAACAAACGAAGTTTTTTATAGTCCGATAGATGCATGTCTAAGCGAGATAAATATACGAATTTCTTATTTCATTATTCTTTTATTCATTATCAAACTTTAGTCAAGAATATTTATGGTTTCTCAAAATTGTGATTATTATTATTTTTTTATAAATTTAGAGTTAAACTTTAGAAATTTAGACATGAAATTATTATTCTGATTATTAATTTCAGTAGATATTAACAAGCTTATAGAATTTATATTAGATAATTGTAGTCATCAAATAATACTAATTTGAACAATCGAGATCTATTTTATGCTTCCATCGATGGTATATATAATATTTACTAGGTTAGAAACCCGTGTAATACACGGGATGATTAAAAAATATATAAAAGAATATGAAAAATATTAATATTGCAGATGATAAAATTGTCATTTGTGAATTTTGTTTATTTTGATATTTTATATTATATGATGAATATTGCTGGTTTTAGTTAGGAATTACGAACACTATGTTCAAAAATATGAGTTAGTTGTCTACAATATGATTTGTTTAGACCTTCAAAGTAGACCAAAGAAAGAAAAACAACTAATATATTTGAATGATAAATGTTGCTTTCTCAGCTGGTAGCCTCTTCAAGTCTATCACTGCCATCTTTCTTCTTAATAACACATATAAATTCAATTGAATATCAAGGTCAATAATGTAACTATTCCAATCCCCAACAATATGATATGTGTGATTGTGACTTTTCAAATTCCTAAATTCATGAATATGATATGTGTGATTATTATTTTTCCATGAATTTGGTAATTTTCTGTCAAAGGATAGTGGGAGTCAATTAGAGGGTACTGGGCTAGCTTGTCCGAGAACACATGAGCACCATATAATACTTTAAGTAGGACGTGTGTTTCTTGGAGTGGAGCAGGTCTTCAAATTATCATACACCTGCGAATTAAAAAAAATAATAATTTAGTTTAATTATTATTCCATAAAATAAGCTTCATTTAAAACTAATACTTTTTAAAAATGTCGAAAGGTAACATTCAAAGAGCTATATTCACATTTGTTTCTGGATAAACAAAAAAGATGATAAGAAAAAAGCATTTGAAAGAAACAAATAACCAAAAAAACAACAATAAAAAAACCATTTACAAATAAAAACTGCACAATCTTAGCCTTAACCTATGTTTATATGTGATTTTTATTGCTAGTTTTTTTAATAATATTCTACCCTTCCAAAAACAAAAAAATAATAATATTACTAAAGAAGTAGCCAAATTTCATAGTTTTTCACGTATGTCATTTGAACTTGTTTAATAAGTTCAAACATCTAAGTTAGGTTTATCACATCTAGATGACAATCGCCATAAACTATGTTTATATGTTTTTAAGAACGCAATTCATTCGTCAATTTTTTTAAAAATATATTACATATACTAATCATAAAGCTCTTTGGTTGAGATTTTACATACGTATCCACGATAATCTAACAGAGACCAATATAGCTAGAAGAAATGGTAAGAATAACTCATTGCATATTAAATTGCCAACACCACTTCATCTATTAGGTAGAAATGGTAAGAATAACTCATTGCATATTAAATTGCCAACACCACTTCATCTATTAGGAAACAATCAAACTAAAAATAGGTAAAATAAATTAAATTGATTAAAAACTCACAAATTAAATATCCTAGATAATATATGATTGAGACATAAGAAAACACTTAGACCAGACACACAACCTTGTGACTTGCTCCCTTACGTGTAATAACGGGTTTGTAAGGATTTCGTTTGCAGCTGTATTAAATAAAAAAATTAATCAATACTTTACCTAAAAAGATTCAAGTATCCAATCAAATATAAGATATGAATGAATTACCTTGTTTTAGAAAAAAATTAAAATTATGTATCCATGTCAGCTGACCGGAAAAGATTGCTCAACATGATTGTACATGGCAATGACAATGCAGAGACAAGTATCGTTCTTTGCCCGTATACCGTAGTGCACACTGACCAACATAATAAACAAAATATAATTAGATCACTAAGTAATAGAAAAAAAAAATGCACAAATGCATACCTGAAAAGAACATTCTGTTCCATCTTGCAATTTGTCATCATGTTTCAGAGTCACCATGATGGTTTTGTCACAATCGATCTGAAAAAAATAAGGTCATGTCATATGTAAAACTGTTGAAAGTTTCCGGAAGGGTACACAGACAAACCGCGGGTAGGTCGACATCTGTGGGGATGCGTTTACAGAAGTTTCCGGAATATTCTCGGACTTGAAGACCCTGAATACATCTAACACGCATGACGGCTTCAAAGCCTTGTGGTCTTGTGAGATTCCACCGAAGATCATTGTATAATTTTGCAGGATCTGAAAGAGCAAAAACAGGTGATAATAATACACCTGTCCTCCAGTTGTCATTGGGATCACTGAAATAGAGGCAATGTCCATGTAACTTTGGGTGGTTATAAATACATCAACAGAAACCTGAAAATATTTTTAATAAAAGGTTAAAAGAAATCCCACATATGTAGTTCTTTATTTTAATATTAAGGAAGCTTCACCTGGTACGTACTGCAAATTAAATCTCCATTGTCTTTAGAGTCTTGTCTACTGGTTGGAGTAGTTTATGAGGTTCCTGAATTTTGATAATAAAAAACAAAATAAAAAATTAGAGACTTTATTAAACTTGGTTTTCTTAGTGTTAAATTTAACATATTTATACCTTCTCGCCTGCAGATATATTAGTTCTTCCTTCAGCTTCTTTGGCAGAAAGTGCAGCAATACCAACAGAAGGCAGGACTGATTGAAACAGTGGCCATTTGCTATGCAAGTGGTGGAGCAGTTTCTGTTTCTGTGACAAGGAAAAATTACATAATAATCTTTTTAGAAAGCAGGGAGAAAATTTGCAATCTTTTTGGAAAGCAGTTTCTCCATTCTAATATGGATCAATAAAATAAATCGACATAAACATGAGGCGAGAAAAAGATGGAACCAGAGATTGCTTAAAGTAATTTAAACACGAGGCGAAAAAAGATGGAAACAGAGGCATCATAAAAACCACATTGAAGACACTCATCAACATGTATTCTACTAAGGGGCCGCTAATTTCCCAAAATATACAAATAAAACCACCCAAAATCGCAAGATCAAGCATTATGTGAGTCTGGTCCAATAATGATGAACATAAAAAAACCAAAACTCCACCCAAAAAAATTCCAGCTTTGGTTCAAGCATTATGTCAAACAGTTAAAATGCAAGCCAAACTATCATATACCGAAGGTCATTACCTTGAGCCACAAAAAACCCGGAATAAGCTTTCTGGAAACCTACTTTAGAAAAAATACATCACTTCCTGTGTGTATTTGGTTCTTTCAAACTCCCCATTCGACCAGCCCTGTAACCATTTTGGTTCAACATTGCAAACAGCAAGCGAAAACATAAAATTATTAAATCAAAATCTAAAGTTGCAAGAAGACTTAAGTTGATGAAAGAATCTGGAAAGAAACTTCAAATTAGATTGATAGAACAATGAATTGAAGAATGTGAATGAGAAGTAACCTGGTGCGACTTGCAGAAATCGACACCCATCCATGAATATTCATATAGAGATTTTAGGTTTTCTAGGCCGAGATTAGTGGAAAGCGTGAGTTATGAACTTACGGGGAGAGATTAGGGGCGAGATTGGTGGGTGAGATTAAGGAAATCGTCTAATGAATCAAATTTCAGCGAACTCTTCTCCGATTCCAGCGAATGAATGAGATAAGGGATGCAGAAAACGTTACGGTGTATGCGAACTCTTCTCCGTCTTTAGGATTACACGTGTCAGTTGTAGAATAGGCTTTAAAAATTAGATACGTGACAAAGTTATTTTTATTTATTAGGTATAGTAGATTTTAGATAGTTTTAATGTATTTTTCATGAACGAATTCTATTAAGCCCTATAAATTGGAATCCATCAAACTTAGATACAGGGAGAATATTTTTTTAAATTAACCAATGAATATGTGATTTATTTTTAAAAGAGCTAGTAAATAAAACTTTGAGTTTTATAAAATTAGTTATAGTTTCGAATGTGTTCGATTTAATCATCCATTTTATTAATAATTTAACCATTTATAGTTTGGAACTTAAAAAAACAACAGCAACAGAAAAAAAGTTTCTTTAATGATTCTTGCAATTCATTAATGGAAAGTCGGAAACCTCAAATGGATATTTTGAAGAAAAAACAAATTCTCAATACATTCTTGAGTAAATTACAATTTTGGTCCATGTGGTTGTCCCAAATTTACACATTTGGTCATTATTTTGGTTTTTCATGCTCATGGTCCCTGAACTGCATTTTTGCTTACACTATTGGTCCCTTAGGCAGTTAAAAAGACCAATATACCATTTTTAATTTATTTTTCATTTTCTTAAAAAAATTGTTTAATTAATTTATAACAAATAATTAAAAAAAAAACCCTCCACCGCCATCCCCTACCACCGGATCGGGAGAAGATTTTGATTCCTCATAATTTTTCACAATCACCTGCTTCTTTCGCTCTGTAACTTTCTCCAACGATTTTGATTCCTCATTGTGTGTGTATGTGTTGTTTTGAAATTTTGTATCCGTATGTGTTAAGAAACCCTTTTGCGTGGGAGTTGATTCTCCTCCAACGACCCTGTGGTTCTTTTGGATTGGAATCAATCGAAGCAATATGTGTTCAAACATTGAAATTACGAGCTTCAGTTCCAATAACAAACATTGCCCTAGTTCCCAAAGCAGAAATTGCAATACGTATGTAGAAGAAATCTGAAAGGAACTACCACCAAGAATGCCCAAATGAAGAACTCTTCATTGCTTTACTGGATATGTGAAAACTGGAGCTCGACCCTTTGACCTTATTTCCGCTGAGCACTCGTCCATCGAAACTGATCTCCTCATTGCCCCACTGCAGATGTGGAGAATGAGAACGTTGATCGGACGCATACGCCGCTACCTCCTCCACCGGGATATGGCGTCACCGGAATTCTGAGACGATGGAAGCATGAAGATATGCTAAAAAGAGTATCTCTAGGATTGAGAGTTTTAGGTTTTGTTTTCTCGTTGCTTGCCTTCATAATCATGGCGAGTAACAAGCACGGCCGTGGGAGAAATTTCGATGAATATGAAGAATACAGGTTTGATTAGCAATCAGACTATCTGCATCCACTGTTCGATTTGGGATTTGTAAAGCGAAATCGCCACCATTTTTTCTGCGATCATCTCTCCCTAAGCCCGTTTCTATTTTCCAAGTTGCATAACAAATTCATCGTAGAAGATGCGGTGGTGCTGTTATCTTGAGCCATGGAACTGTGCTCTCCGGGTGTTCAATTCTTTCATAAGATGGTAGTGGTAAGAGAACGGTCGTCGGAAAAGGTTGGAAAACTTCTTGGAGTCTACAGGGACAATTCCAAAACCAAAAGATGGTTGTCGGCGGTTAGAGAGAGAGACAGACGGAGAGTTCGGAGGGAAGTCGGAGAGTTCACCGTCGGGGTAGGGGTGAAGGGTTTAGCTGAATTTTTTTTAATCACCAAAATAATAATATTTCAAAAGAAAAAAGAAAAAGAAATTAAAAAGGGTATATTGGTCATTTTACCTGGCCAAGGGACCAATAGTGTAAGCAAAAGTGTAGTTCAGGGACCATCAGCGTGGAAAAACGAAACAATGACCAAAAATGAAATTTCATGCAAACCACAAGGACCAAAATTGTAATTTACTCTAGATTCTTTATATTATAGTCTAAAAGCTAAGTCAAATAATTTTAGGATATTTTAGTTTCTAAAGCTTTTAATTTTTCATATAACTTTATATTTTAAAAAATTAACAGTTATTCTTGTTAAACACTATTACATTTATAGTTTTCAGATTTCAGGTAATCGTTATCAGGCTAATTTTACCAAACATCTTTTTAAACCAGAAATTAACAAAAAACCTAAACTATACTTTTATATAATTTGACTTTTTATTATTATCGTAAACATATAATAATAATATAATATATAAACTAATAAACATGTCATTTCAAAAATAAAATATCTTGTATTAAACCGAAAATATTAAATCTGCAGGATACAAATTTGACAAGCAACCACGGTCTTCCCGGAATTGAAATCCGTCTCTCAAAATCCTCCGTATCCCCGCCCAATTTACGAACCTCCACTGCAAATCCAACTAGTTGACTAGGGTTTTGGGGTTAAGCTTTCGACTTTGGGGGAGAACAATCATTATAATCGCTCAATCAATCTTGTTCCTTTTCCAGGAGTGCTCATTGAAGCAAACCCTTTCATATTATCTCTGCTGATGAACAAGTTGGGAGCAGATAATTTTGTTGATTTGGTGGTTGCTCTCAAGGTTTCTCCACCTCCATGGCCAACCGTAGTTGCTGGCGTCTTTGTTTTCATCAGTCTAACCCTTTCAATTTACTTGTTGTTCGAGCACCTCTCTGCTTACAAGAATCCCGAGGTCTGTCTACCCAAGCTTGCTTCAAATTTCCTAGGGTTAATTTGTTTATGACTTTGCGATTTGTTGAACTTTTAATTTTTCGTTCCTTTTGATCATCTGGACTTTTTTGCACTAAAGAGTTCGTATGGTCGTCTGCTCTACAATAAGTAAAATTAGAAAATCAAATTGAAAATCAATAGATCTTGATCAGCTTGTATTTGTAATTGATTTTAGATTGATGATTGATTGTTGTTTTTTGGTTAACAGGAACAGAAGTTTTTGTTTGGCATTATACTCATGGCACCTTGTTATGCAGTTGAATCAGTAAGCACCGACTGAGTTATATTTAAGAAAAACTTTGTTTCAAGTATCTTTAGCTTTTGCATACATGACGTCTGTTGAGATTTATGTCTATAGAAATATTGGTTTGCCGATTTCTATCATTATGACATTTATTAATCTTATATACCAATTTTCTGTTGTCTTGAAAATTATTAATCTTACATAATCCTAGCTAGAACCCAGGATTGGACCTATGACCTCACTTATGGATTATAACCTCACTCTAGGTCAAGTATGCAGTGACACTTATGCAACTTTCTAACTGAAAAACTGTAAATGAATAATTGATATATAGCACTATAATTGCAACTCTTAGGTGTCATATAATATTTGTTTCATTCAAAAAGTATTGATTATCGTATTTTATATCGAGAATTCGAGATCATATATAATAATAATTTATTTGTGCAGTTTTTGTCGCTGTTGAATCCATCAATTAGTGTTGATATTGAGATTCTTCGAGATTGCTATGAAGCTTTTGCAATGTATTGTTTTGGAAGATATCTTGTTGCATGTTTGGGTATGTTTCTTCTTACTCGTATCCTTTCACTTTTCTGTATGCATTTATTTTTTGAATTATATTTTTATCAGCAATCTACATTTTTTCCGTCTTTTGTAAGGAGGTGAGCAGAGGACAATTGAGTTTTTAGAAAGGGAAGGGCGTGTGGGGACGAAAACGCCCCTACTAGAACCAAGTTCTGAACATGGAATGGTTAAGCATATATTTCCAATGAATCTTTTTTTAAAACCATGGCGATTGGGTCAGAGGGTTTACCTAATCATCAAAATTGGAATTGTACAGTATGTAAGTTTTCTCGTGAAGAAAAAAATTTACTTTTTTTTTGAAAGTACATTGCTATTTCTTGTTTGTTGATTAGGTGCATATTGATTCCTTCTTTAACAGATGATAATAAAGGCTGTTACAGCTGTTTTAGCTGTGATTCTTGAAGCTTTTGATGTATATTGTGAAGGTGACTTCAAATGGGGTTGTGGGTAAGATTTTAAAGAGTAATTTTTCCTAAGTTTTCTTAATTTTTTTTTTTTTTTTGGTATTTTCGTTCTTATAACTTTGAGTATTTTTGCACGTATTTATAATATACTTGATTACTTTCAAATATGTATCTATAAAACAAACACAAATTCACAAAACATAGTAAAGGGTAATTCTAATTCTGTTATTTGTCATTATTTACATTCCAAATTTCAAAATAAAAAAAAATATTCAAAAGAATGGAGTTGAAAGTACAACGCTGTAATAAGAAGAAATGGAAGTACAATGCTATAATAAGAAAACTTGGAACTTTCACTAACATGAACTTTTTTTTTTTTAAATTTGTAGGTACCCTTATATGGCTGTTGTATTAAATTTCAGCCAATCATGGGCTCTCTATTGCTTGGTTATGTTTTACGAAATTACAGCAGATGAGCTGTCACATATTCATCCACTAGCAAAATTTCTAACATTTAAATCAATTGTATTTCTGACATGGTGGCAAGGTGTCGCTATTGCCATTCTCTATTCCTTTGGGTTAGTTAGAAGTCCAATAGCTCAAGAATTACAGTTCAAATCAAGTATCCAAGATTTCATTATTTGCATTGAGGTAAAAGACGCAAATGCCCTCATCCTTATCATACAAATAGAACCATTATTATTACAATTGAAGCTTAACATGTGTTTGTATTAATCCAGGACAGATGGGCATTGCTTCCGTGGTTCACCTATACGTGTTCCCTTCAAAGCCATACGAGCTAATGGGAGACCTTTTTAAAGGAAACGTTTCCGTTCTTGGAGACTACGCATCTACCGATTCCCCAATCGATCCCGATGAGATTCGCGACAGTGAACGCCCTACAAAACTCCGCCTCCCTCAACCAGACGATGACATCAAAACCAAAACCGCCATTCGAGAAAGCGTTCGCGATGTCTTTCTTGGCGGTGGCGAATACGTAAATTTTCTCTCATCTTTTCTTCATCGCTTTAAACGCAAGAAATAGCAACCTACTTCTATTCACTTGTTTATTTAATTTCTTGGTTGTGGATACAGATTGTTAATGATTTAAGGTTCACTATGACCCAAGCAGTAACACCTGTTGAGCAGGGGTTCACAAGATTCAATCAAAAACTGCATAAAATTTCCCAAAATATAAAAAAGGGAAACAAGGATAAGAGAACTAAAGACGATAGTTGTATTAATACATCGCCTACAAAGAGAATAATACGTGGAATTGATGATCCGCTTTTAAACGGGAGTTTTAGTGACAGCGGAGCCACCAAGAAAAAGAGGCGGCACCACCGCAAAGTTTCTGGATATACGAGCGGCGAAAGTGGCGGTGAGAGCAGTAGCGACCAAGTCTTAGGCGGGTACCAGATTCATGGACGGAGGTGGGTTACAAAAGAATAGGATAATTGCGTGAAATAGCAATGTACTTTGATTTATTTGTATCATAGCATTTTATATTTGAATGTTTTCTTATGGAAAACTTGTGCTTTAGAAAAGTTTATGTAATTATGAAATGTATTTTTATATATTTGAATGTTATAGCATCTTACTTTCAAATCTTTCTATTAGAGCATTGCATTTTCAAACCTCTTCTGGTTTATACATTGTTTTGTATTTGGAAGACATTAACCGTGTAGTTTTTTCAATGTACAAAATGCTATAATAGGAAGAAATGAATATATAATGCTATTATTAATAAGGGTTAATAACATAAAAACCACCGTAATTTGAGCAAAATTCTGGTTTAACCACTATATATTTTTTTGTTCCATAAAAACCACTCATACTTTCAAAAAAATTCATATTGACCACTGTTCATTTTATTTTATAACTTTTAACGATTTTTTTTATCGAAAGATTATGTGAAAAGTTTCATATCGACATTTTAAGTAAATATTGGAACTTCATTGCAGTGAAAATGATACATAATGTTGTCTACATATAATTTTAGTTTTCATAACTACAACTCTTCGGCCACGTTGTGAATGCATAGAGTGTCCAATTGAATCCAGTAAATTTTGAATGCGACGGGGATAAAAAGTGTTCCGATTTGGCAACATACAATCATGACTTTAATTTGTTATAGTGGTCGTAATGTATCTTTTTGAAAATATGAGTGGTTTTTACGAATTTTTTTGAAAGTATGAATGGTTTTTTTAGAACAAAAAAAAAATATAGTGCTTAAACCAGATTTTGACCAAACAATAGTGCTTTTTATGTTATTAGCCCTATTAATAAATAAAAGTATGTTGTTTTTTGTTGCTTTTAACCCTAACAGATGGCAGGTACCAGATTAGGTTACAAAGGACTAGTCGTATTACGAAAAGAACTAAATGCAAGAAATAGCAACATTTCTTTATTAATATTTACATTATAACATTTTTCAAAAGTTTCTATTACGACATTTTATTCTTAAATTTTTTCTTATTAATAATACATTATCGAGTATCCTTCAAACACCATTTACTTGCTTCGGTTCATATGATGGTTATAAGAACACCGTTTGAGATTATCACATTGTGCAATTGTTGGAGTGTTTTGTGTCCGTCTTCGGTTTCTCCTCTAACATTAGAAATTGGGAGTCGAATTTACAAGACTTGCACACATGATTTTGAATCTACTTTTAAAGATTTGTGTTTTAGTGGATCAACCATAGGTGAGTAAAACCGGTGGAGATGGAGAAAAGTGAATTAACATCAAGACTTGCACACATGAATGTTAGTTTCTTTCTTGATTTTTTTTTTGAATTGTGACTCTTCGAAACACCATGTTTCAATCCTACATAAATCACAGGCATAGAAGTAAAAACAACCATGAAAGCATATGTATACTCATCTCTTACATAAAAACTTAACATGTACATTGGGTACCACCTCAATACTTGTTACATGTAGCTTACATATATCGAAAAACATTATTAATATAGTGTACCGGTAACCACCAACAATAACTTTGCAAATTTTTCTCAAAAGCTAGAGTACACGAAATTTTAGCTCCTTTCAAAATGAGCTTACAACTAGGCTCTACACACACAATCAAAAAACCATTATTTCTATTTCATAAACTTACAATGTTTGATATGTTTAATTCTCTCTCTCTCTCTATATATATATATATATATATATATATATATATATATATATATATATATATATATATATATATATATATATATATATATATATATATATATATATATATATATATATATATATAAATGATTAGTCTTTTTTAATAAAGTGATTAATCCAAACATGTTTGTGTAAGTGGTCAGTGTTGGTGATTTTATTGTCACCAACTCATTTTATTGTAATGGAATTTACAAGATTGTCATTGAAGTTCAAACTTTGATTTTATACAAGTTGGGAGTTGCAGAGTGTTCTTGTTTTCAGTTCCTCCAAGATGACAGGGTCAAGCCGACAATGCCCATTGTGGGGTCCTAGCAGCGCCCCTAGCAGGGTCGAAGGGAAAATGCCCTTGACGAGGGTTTCACTGCTTAATCAACACGCGAGGTCGAGAGGCCGCCCTCGTTGGGTGCAGGGCAACACCCTAACCCATTTTACATTAGGGGTGCTCTAGTTTTGACAGCATTAATGATTTAGTTTTGGACATATAACTTCCATAACTTCCCAAAACCACCATCCTTATCCAATTCTAACTGTAAGCATGTAATGAATATATATACATATTAACTAACACATTTTGGTGACACCTAAGAATATAAATTCTCTATAGTCATCTAGTTTTCATGACTTTCTTTTTGTGCCTACATTTAAAGTTGTTCATTGTAGGATTAACCCATAGTTTGAATGTCATGGAGACTGAGGCAAAAGAGACAAAATATCAAATTCAAACAGTGATTTACACGACAAAAGTTGACTCGGGAATACGGGGGTCCGAGGGCAGCGCCCTTAGTGGGGTCCAAGGGGCCGAGCACTGACCCGAAACTGATTTCTTATAGAGAAAATTTGGACCCGCTATTATTTTTCCAAATATATACCCAAGGGTTACGTTTTTGGTTGTATGACAATTTTCCCTTGAAAGACCGTCATCTTCCTCATATATAAGGAATATAGACGTTGCAGAAACTAGAGAGAACATACAAAAAACTACTTTCTTCTATGCAATTCTACTGTCTCTAAAAAAAAACACAAATCATCAAGGTATTTTGTGTTTCCGAATTTTGATTAGGCATGTAATCAGAATTGTTTTCTTGAATTATCCCAAGATCTGAATTCGTGAAACCCCAGACTAGGGTCGAATTACAGATTTCGAAAAATGTATATGCACGATCCAAGAAATTATCCAAGTTATTATTGTTATTGTGAATTCCTAATACTAACAAGATTTTGGTTGTCAAGTTTTTATAGAGAATTTTTATTAAATTTGATGAACCAACATTGAGCTAATTTTAGAAGCTCGAGTCTTTTTTTTTGGGTAAAGAGGACGGTACCTCTGGCAAATTTTATTAATAAAAAGAATAAATACAATTGAAGGCTGGGGACTCCCCACCTAAGAAACAACAAAAACCCATTGGGACATGCCCCAATGGACAACATGGCTATACTAGGAACCAAAACAGATTTTGGAACCAGAGAACATAACAGGAAACATAAAAAGCAAACATCCTGCAAAAAACAAACAATACAAGCAGAGAAAAATATAGTAGAAAAGATGGGATAGGAGAGAATAATGGTCCACAGTGGAAAATAGGATGTACACCTCTCAACGTTAGGGGAGGGACCAGACCCTTTTTGTAAGAACCCATGAAAAAGGGTAAAACGGTCTTTTGACACGTTATAAAATTATTGTGTAAAATACCATGTATTATGTAAAATAATAATATAAGAAATAAAAGATTATATGAAATTTGGAGTTTTACCGCATGAATAGTGAAATATGGCCGAAAAGGGCAAAATGGTCATTCATCATGGAAATGACCAAAATATCAAGAAAATGTTGAGTTGGAAGTTAATGAAGCTTAAATGGTTAAGTTATGACTTTTGGACCATCTTTGTAAAGGAATTGGAAGGCTAGGGACCAAAATGCAAAGTTTTTATAAAATTAAATATATATATATATATATATATATATATATATATATATATATATATATATATATATATATATATATATTATAAGATAGATATTTCCTCCATTATGTGAGAATTCAGTAGAAGTTTTCAGAAGGCACGAGAGAGAGTTAGAGAGAGCAAGAGAGAAGAAGAAATTCTTGAAGTTTTGCCAAGAAATCAAAGGAAACAAGGTTGGAATTGGTGATTCCAAAGTAATTAAGGTAAGATTTCCTTTGTTTTAACCTAGGTTTTGGGTGTATGCTTGAATTGGTGCTTGGGTGGAATTGAAACTGCAATTTCAGTTATAAATCATGTGGGTTAAGTAGCTAATGCTTCCAATAAGTCATTAGTTAAGATTTTAACTCAAAAACATGGAAGTAGATTGCTATTCTTGAGAATTTTCAAGTTTGGTCAAGAACTCTAATTCTTGCATTTGATTGATTGAAACGATTTTAATGGACTAAAACCTTGTATTAATGGAAGGTTTTAGTCAAGGAACAAACCCCATACGATTAAGAACATAAATAAGTGCTTAATGGGTGAAAACTGCGTGCTACAGTGCACAAATCGCGACTGATCAGGACACTGCCCAGGCGCTAGGCGCAGTGCGCCCAAGATCTGGGCGGGGTGCGCCCAGGCGCAGTGCGCCTTGAGCCTGGCGCGGTGCGCCC
Source organism: Cichorium intybus (assembly GCA_023525715.1). Lineage (NCBI taxonomy): Eukaryota > Viridiplantae > Streptophyta > Magnoliopsida > Asterales > Asteraceae > Cichorium > Cichorium intybus. The sequence continues at coordinate 40,472,234 of CM042011.1, read as the reverse complement.
TCAGACAGGGACCAAAAATGTTAGAAATTTCAAATGCTAGAAACCATAGCTAGACATGTCCGTTTGGTCTGAAATTTTAGCCATAACCCTAAAATGATATGAGAACATGTCGGGAATTGTCAAATCTGTAATCCGACCTTGCGAAAAAGTCACTGTAGCGGCAGTGGCTAAACTTCAAGTTTATGCCAAAACTTGATTTTTGGAATTTGAGCTAGACTTGTCCAATGAACTCCAAATTTGAAATACAAGTCTAATATGGCCTAAGATTTCATGGAAAAGAGTCGGAACTAAAATACGACCCCTCGGGGGTACTGTAGCAGAATACGCGTATTTCGGAGAAAACTATAAAACGAATTTATTAATGGTTATACATTTATTATAACCTAGATTTGAGACGTATGAGACTTTAGAACTATAGAATTAATTATATTGAGTATTTATATACTACTTGTATAGGTGGTGCTTCGAACGTTATTGAGCACGGGAAAGGAAAAGGAATACGAGAAGCTTAGAGACTTATAGCAACGTCAAGGTGAGTTTTATGAGGATTTCTATAGTACATAGCAAAATGTTATTTTCAGAAAAGTAAGATTTCCAAATATTTGTAAATTCTAAAGTTTGGAAAATAGTTTTGAAAGAAGCTCTATACAAGGGCTTAGTGTTTTAAACAGATTTTTAAGGAGTATGATTTGCAAAGTATTTCGAAAGAAGTTCCTTATGTGAACTAAAATGTCAAAACCAGTTTTTGAAAGTATTTTCAGTAAAGAGTTATAAAATGTTTGAGTATGAGTTGTTTACAAATTGTGTCCCATTTTGACCAATTTGAGATGTAATGAGATAAGTATTAAAGAAAGAAAGAAGTAAGAGCCAGTTGTCCGGACTAGGATCATCCACATAATCGGGGGATTAGAAGACACTACTGGGATGGTACCTCCCGTCGCGAAGTAGTTGTCTAGCTTAGTATACCCTTGTGCTTGAATTTGTTCCAAGTCACAAAGGGGAGACCGAATGAGCATAACCGAGTGGGCGGATCTGTTCTGTCCCGCGAGGGGAGCTAGTAGAATGAATTAAAATAACTTAATTCATGAGTTTCAGTTGGTCACAAGAAAATGAGAAAGAAAGCAGTTTTGAGAAAGAAAGTATTTTTTTTTAAGTTTGAAAGTAAAGAAGAAAAGACATTTTGAGATTTATGATAAAAATCAGTTTTGAGCAGTTTACTTGTAATATTTCAAGTTTTGAACAGAAAGGTTTTGGGTCTAAACCCATATTACTCATGAGGCTTTATGTCTCACGTATACTATTTTTTTTGAAATGCTATGTACTTAGGTGAACGGAGCGAAGCTTGCAGTTGGGACCGGTTTGTACACTGTAAGTTTAAATTATGGTTATCTGTATTGAGTCTGTAATACCCCTCGAGTTTAAGTTTGTAAAATAAATCAAAAATTTAAGTGGCTATTTTATAGTCACGAGTTGTAAAATATGTTTGAAAACTGTATTTGTATTTTAAATATGGTTTGAGAAAAGGGGTGTTACAGTTTTAGCCAAAATAACATTTGGGGAAGGTTTCATAGACAGACTCACCAGTCTACAACGGACATCATCAATAATAGACTTGACAACAGCATGATACGAGCTTCTCTTATTTTTAAAAATCCGGTTATTTCTTTCCTGCCAAATGTGGTAGATAGCTCCCGCAAGCACAAGTCTTCGGATAACGGACCAGATGTTTTTACCCTTAGAGATGGGCTTGAGAAGATTGATGATATCCGACCAGCAATTTGTGGGGAAGGTGAGGTTCATAACATGCTGAAGATCATGCCAAACCATAGAAGGGAAAGAACATTCAAAGAAAAGATGAGGAAGGGAATCGGAACAATCGCCGCAGAAGGCACAAATGAGGTTGGGAGAACCAAACAACTCCCAGCTTCTGATTTTATCATGGGTCTTGAGTCGATCTTTGAGAGCAACCCAGAGAATGAAGGCATGTCTAGGGATATTCTGGGAGAACCAAACAAGATGATACCAGTCGACTGGCTGATCCGAAGGGCGGATAGAGTGCCAGACAGAACGGACCGAAAAAGGATAGACCTTACCGTCGCAAGATCTCCAGAGGAGTTTATCAGGAACGGCCGTAGAAAGAGAATGGGGGTTGTGAGAAAGGAGAACGGGGTGGGAGTCCTGCCAGCAATGGGGGCGGACCCAACACCCGTTGAGGACAATCTCAGCAACCTTAGAATCAGGAGTGAAGCCCGCATTATGGATGTTACGGGCAGATAAGAACTGACAGAGGGGACCAGCAGGATGCCAGTTATCGAACCAAGCAGACGTAGAGCAGCCATCACCAACCTTGGAGACAATAAAGTTCCTGATCTTACCCCGCATGTCGAGGATATTGCGCCAGGCATAGCCCGTACCGCGCTTCTTGGGGGCATCCCAGAAGTTACGCCCACAGAGGCGGTACGAGTGGATCCACCTGACCCAGAGAGAATCCTTATTAGAAAGGAGTCTCCAGGCATGGGAAGCCATAAGGGCAATATTCCAAACAGCAAGGTTACGAATACCCAAACCACCATGGGTCTTAGGGAGACACACCGTCTTCCATGAGACTTTGGATTTACCACGCTTCATCTCACCGTTGCACCAGAGGAAACCCCTAATGAGTTTCTCAATCTCGTTAGAGATAGATTTAGGGAGAATAAAAACGGAAGCCCAATATATTTGCATGGAAGAAAGGACAGAGAGGATGAGTTGGAGACGACCGGCAAAAGAGAGAGACTTGTTCTTCCAGTCGTTAATCCTGCATTTGACTTTATCAACAAGGCCTTTACATTTCTTGTGGACAAGACGAGTGGTGATGAGAGGGACGCCAAGGTATCGGACAGGGAAAGATCCCTCCGGAAACCAAACAATACAATCAATAGAAGCTCTGCGCCTCTCACCAATATTACAGTAGAAGGCTTCACTCTTCGCTTCGTTAGGGTGGAGCCCAGAGACCCTAGAGAATTCAGCAAAAGAGTCAAATAAGACACGAACCGAAGATGTATCGCCTTGACAGAAGAGAAGAAGATCATCGGCAAAGCATACATGGGTGATACTTTGGTCCTCACATTGCCGATGGAATTTAAAACAATCGGAGTCAGAGATGTTTCTTTTGATCATAAGGTTAAGCACCTCCATGACAAGAGTGAAGAGATAGGGAGAGAGGGGGTCACCCTGATGGATGCCCCTTTGACCGTCGAAGAATCCGTGCATATTACCATTGATGCTCACAGAGTAAGCAGCAGTGGAGACACACGTCATGATCCAGTCAATCATACGAATGGGGAAACCAAACCCAAACAAGATGGTGCGAAGAAAAAACCAGTCAACCGTATCGTAAGCTTTTTGGATATCGACTTTAAACGCACACCTGGGGGGACCACGATGACAATGATAATCACGCATGAGCTCCTGGACAAGAAGAACATTGTCAGTGATAAGGCGCCCTGGAATGAAAGCCGATTGGTTTTCATCAACGAGAGAAGAGAGGTGGTTCTTGATACGATCCGCAATGATCTTGCTGATACATTTGTAAACAACGTTACAACAGGCGATGGGGTGGAAATCAGTGACTTTAGACGGTGAGTCAACCTTAGGGATGAGAGCAAGCACGGTGTTGTTGAGGGATTTAAGGAGTTTACCAGAAGAGAAGAACTCCTTAACCGCCGAACAGACATCTGGCCCCACGATATCCCAAGCAGACTTGAAGAACTTAACCGTGAAACCATCTGGGCCGGGCGCTTTATCATCGCCCATCTGGAACAAGACGGACTTAACCTCCTCATCCGTAATAGGAGTAAGCATGGCGGCAGACTGAAGAGGGGAGAGCTTATTAGAGAAGAGAGAACACGGGTCACAAATAGCAAGGGAGGGGTGGGCTGCGCCCAAGAAACTTTGAAAGTGGGAGACGAACAGATTGGGGAGGGCATCCCCAGAGATCCAGTTGCCCTGGGCATCCTGTATGGAGTCAATACGATTGCGAGAATTACGGCTTTTAACAGACTTGTGGAAGAAAGCAGAATTTTTATCACCCTCACGAAGCCAGTCAACCTTAGCCTTCTGTTTCAGGAACCTCTCTTCATCCAGGCAAGCCTCATTATAAGCGAAAAGGTACCTGCATTGTTCGTCACGGAGAGCCCTATTGAAAGGGTCCCGATCCAGAGCAATTTGAACTCTATCAAGCTTAGTACGAAGAGAGATAACCTTAGAGAAGAGGTTTCCCTGACTACGGAGCAGCTTACGCAAAGGCGCTTTCAGAATTTTCAGGTTTTGGAAAATCTTATACATATGATGGCCGGGGATATCAGGATCCCAAGAAGAAGCAACGACATGATTAAACTCGTTCTTATAGGTCAGAAAATTAGGGAACTTGAATGGTTTAGGCTTGAACGGGGATCTGAGGGGGGGAGAGAAAGCACAACAGGGGAATGGTCAGACGAACGGTAAGGGAGAAAAGTGACCGAAGCAGAGGGGAAAGAAGCAACGAAGCGCGGATTACCCATGACACGGTCAAGCTTCTTAAGAATGCCATCGTAACCGTTAGGGGACTTGGTCCAGGTGTAGAAGAGACCTTTGAAATTAAGGTCCTCCATCTCAATCCGATTCACACAGTTCCTGAAATCATCCATGCCACGAGAGATACCAGACGCCCCAGCGGTGCTATCTTTCATGTCAAGAGCAACCTTGAAATCACCCAACACGATCCAGGGGGCAACGTTAACAACATGTTTATGAGCCGCAAGAGAATCCCAAAGAATGCGGCGTTGCATGTGATTATTATGAGCATAGATGAACGAGCAGAAGAAGGATTTATTAGAATCACGAATTTTAACGCTGAAATGCATAACCTGATCATTGGAGTCGAGAAGCATCATATCAACAGCCAGCGGGTCCCAGGCAATCACAATTCTAGTTCCCCGAGTGCAAAAAAGCCCGTTGGAAGACCAAGACCATGATCCAAAGACACGACTACAGATACCAGGGAGATTAGAGAGGGAGGCACGAGTCTCGATGGCAGCACAAATTTGGAGATTTTGATCGCGGATAAGCTCTCTCAAAGCTTTCTGATGAGAAAGCTTACAGAGACCGCGAGTGTTCCACGCAGCGACGTGCGTCATATGGGAACCGAGAGGGTGGTGGAGTCCATCTGCTCGTACTCCGGAGCTATCATAAGGTGATCATGAGGGGATCCAATATCTCCGGCAATGAACTGGGCAGTTTCCCCATCATCATAGTCGACCTCAATGCAGTTATCCTCGTTGGGGGGAGCACGTTTAGGGGGGAGGGAGGAAGTAGAAGCGGGATGATCTGTCATGTCGGTGGAACAACTCTCAATAACGGAGAAGGCATTGAAGATAGGAGTTGAGCGCTCAGACTGTTTCTATGGCGTGGTGGAAGAAAGTCGGACAAAGGGGGAAGGGAAACCGGGTGGGGCATTATGAGAAAGGTGGGGAATGGGGGGGCGGTTCTTAATAGGAACTGGGCGGAACTCAAATCGCGATTTGTTAATAGTGTTATTAATTTTATTATAAGTATTCTTTTTTGAAACATCTTTAGCCGATACAACACTTTGGGTATTTCTGTTAGAATTACTTTGTGAATTATCATTAGTTTTCTTTTCATTTTTTGAACCTTGTTTATAAGAAGATTTGATATTTCTAATTGTATTACTTTGAAAAATATCATTAGATTTATTTTCATTTTTTGAGTTTTGTTTAGAAACATTTTTCTCTTTAGAGACTACTGTAAAACCATCATTTTGTTCCATAGGAGTAGAAGCTTGCATTGAATCAGTAGAACTTTTATCTTTTAGGTTATCTTCATTAGTCTTAGAAATGACATGCAAACAAGTGTTAGTTTCATGACCGTAAACCATGCAATGAGTGCACATAGGAGGTTTCCACTCATACTCGATACGAAGAGTGTGAGTAGATAACTCAAAAGTATCGGGATCAGGGATACGAACCATCACTTTATCCACCCATGAAGATCTAGTGGGGACCTCAAGAAGGACACGGGCATAAACGGCTTTGCCAGCCGCATAAGTGCACATATTAGCCGTATAAGAGTCCATGGCAAGGGGCTTTCCAATTTTGGAAGCTCTGTGGCTAAGACCGTCATCACTCCAAGCCTCATAGGGAATATCATGGATTTTGATCCAAAGCGGTAGTTTGTCATGTTTGTTCTTATGGATACTAAGTCCAGGTCTCCATTTTTGAATTACAATCGGGGCACCTTTAAACGTCCATGGTCCATGAGTGATGACATGTTGAAGGCCTTGGTCATCACTAAATTTGAAAAGGTAAACACCGTTACCGTTTAACAAAACGTCCAGAAGGCCATGTTGGGACCACATCTTGGAAGCAAGATAACGCACGTCCGAATACCACATATTTTTTCCAACAAAATAACCACAAATAGTCCTAGCATGGGTTTGACAGACTTTATTAACTGCCGCCATTGGAATATCTACCGGAACGTTAATATCATTGCTAAGGTTCGGGATAAGACGAAAATTAGCGCTAGTGTGTTTTTGAGAACCGGTAATAATGTTTGCTTGAGAATTAACAAGTAAAGGTAATTTTTTTGACCAAGCATTAGCAATTTTATTTTTAAAACCATCAATTTTCACTTTATCCGAAAGTTTAGCAATGATCTCATTAACAGGAGGTATACATTTTGAGGAGTCAAGAGAGTGTTTAGGTGGAGGGCCCAAAAGGGATTGAGAAATAGGTGTTTCACGTCCGATCTTAGAGGGGGACATCACCACACTGGAGCAAATAGGAGTGGCAAGTGGGTGATTATTTCCTACAGTAGAGACATTATCTTGACCTTCACGTGTGGAGACATTAGATAATCTAGGATTCAATTTGTTAAAAGCAAAAGTAGTCAAACCTTTCTTTTTAGAAGCATTTAAGTGGACCGTTGTGCAAGCATGGCCATCTTCCTCGTGAACAGATTTTTCGTGTGCGACCTCAAAAGGCATGACTGTAAGAACCCGCGAAAAAGTCAAAAAGGGTAAAACTGTCATTTGTCACGTTGTATGACTATTACGTGTAATAATATATATTAATATAATGAGAAATAAAAGTTTATGAGAAATTTGAAGTTTTGCCGCGTGAATAGTAAAATTTGATCAAAAAGGGCAAATTGGTCATTTGACATGGAAATGACCAAAATGTCAAAGAAATGTCAAGTTAGAAGTTAATGGAACATGGTTTGCAAATATATGAACTTTTGGACTATATTTGTAGAAGAATTGGAAGTTAGGGACTAGAATGTAAAGTTTTTATAAATATTATATATATATATATATATATATATATATATATATATATATATATATATATATATATATATTATATGTTAGTTATTACCATTATTTGAAGGATTAAGAAAAGAACTCCAGAGGATTCTAGAGAGAGCAAGAGAGTTACGGGAGAAGCAGAAGAGATCAAGAATTTGGCCAAGGGAACCAAGAAATCAACTTTGGAATTAGAGATTCCAAGCTTTGAAAGGTAAGAATTCCCTTTGTTTTAACCTAGGTTTTGTGGGTGTTCTTGAATTGATTCTTGAGATGAATTGAAACTGCAATTGCAGTTATAAATCATGTGGGTTAAGTAGCTAATGCTTCCAACAAGTCATTAGTTAAGAACTTAACTCAAAAACATGGAAGTAGATTGCTATAATTGAGAATTTTCAAGTTTGTTCAAGAACTTCAATTCTTGTATATGATTGATTCAATCGATTTTAATAGCTTAAAACCTGTGATTAGTCAAGGTTTTAGTCCTAGAACAAACCCCACACGATAAAGAACTGAAATAAGTGCTTAATGGGTGAAAACTGCGTGCTACAGTGCACAAATCGCGACTAATCAGGAGCCTGCCCAGGCGCCAGGCGCAGTGCGCCCAGAACCAGGGCGGGGTGCGCCCAGGCGCAGTGCGCCCAGCGAAGGCGCAGTGCGCCTTCAGTCAGGGACCAAAAATGTTAGAAATTTCAAATTTTCCAAACGCTAGAAACCATAGCTAGACATGTCCGATTGACCTGAAATTTTAGCCATAACCCTAAAATGGTATAAGAACATGTCGGGACCAAAAAAGTCACTGTAGCGGCAGTGGCTAAAATCACTATTCACGTTAAAACTTGATTTTGGAATTTGAGCTAGACTTGTCCAATGAACTCCAAATTTGAAACACAAGTCTAATATGGGATAAGATTTCATGGAAAAGAGTCGGAACTGAAATACGACCCCTCGGGATTACTGTAGTAGTATACGCGTACCTCGGGGAAAACGATAAAACGAGTGTATTAATGGTTATACATTTATTATAACCTGGAGTTATGTTATATGAGACTTTAGCATTATAGAGTTAATTATATTGAGTATTTATATATACTATTTGTATAGGTGGTGCTTCAAACGTTGTTGAGCACGGGAAGGGAAAAGCCGTACGTGAAGCTTAGTAAACCGTAGCAAAACCAAGGTGAGTTTTATGAGGATTTCTATAGTACATAGCAACATGTTATTTTCAGAAAAGTAAGATTTCCAAATGTTTATAAATACTAAAGTTTGGAAAATAGTTTTGAATGAAGCTCTATACAAGGGCTTAGTGTTTTGAACAAATGTTTAAAAGTATGATTTGTGAGTATTTTGAAAGAAGTTCCTTATGGGAACTAAGATGTCAAAAGCAGTTTTGAAAGTATTTTTAGTAAAGAGTTATAAAATGTTTGAGTAAGAGTTGTTTACAAATTGTGTCCCATTTTGACCAATTTGAGATGAAATGAAGTAAGAATTAAAGAAAGAAAGAAGTATGAGCCAGTTGTCCGGACTAGGATCACCCATATAATCGGGAGATCAGAAGACACTACTGGGATGGTACCTCCCGTCGCGAAGTAGTTGTCTAGCTTAGTATACCCTTGTGCTTGAATTCGTTCCAAGTCACAAAGGGGAGACAGAATGAGCATAACCGAGTGGGCAGATCTGTTCTGTCCCACGAGGGGAGCTAGTTGAATGAATTAAGATACTTAATTCATAAGTTTCAGTTGGTCACGAGAAAAATGAGAAAGAAAGCAGTTTTAAGAAAGAAAATCTTTTTAAGGTTTGAAAGTAAAGAAGAAAAGATATTTTGAGATTTATGAAATAAATCAGTTTGAGCGGTGTACTTTTGATATTTTAATTTGTGAATAGAAAAATTTTGGGTCTAAACCCATATTACTCACGAGACTTTATGTCTCACGTATACTATGTTTTTGAAATGCTATGTACTTAGGTGAAGAGAGCGAAGGTTGCCGTTGGGACCGGTTGTACACTGTAAGTTTAAATTATGGTTATCTGTATTGAGTCTGTAATACCCCTCGAGTTTAAGTTTGTAAAATAAAACAAAAATTTAAGTGGCTATTTTATAGTCACCAGTTGTAAATTATGTTTGAAAACTGTATTTGTATTTTAAATATGGTTTGAGAAAAGGGGTGTTACAGTTTTGGTATCAGAGCCATAGTTTAAGCGAACTAGGTGTGGGTATTTGATCCTAGACTTAAACTGTGTAGAAGATTAGAGATTAGAGCACCTATTTGGGTATAATGTAGGGGATAAGTAGAAATGGGAGTACATTCACAACAGTGGAACATGAGTCTTAGTGGTAAAACTGGAAGCAAATGTGTATATGTGGTTATAATAATATGGGCCCGTACTATCATAATCACAGGATATATATTTGAGTCTGGTAGAACCACACAGGAATCATGTGAAGCTGTGAGAGATAAGTGTAAGAGGTTTGAGGGGTATAGATTCAGTATACCTATGGAAGAAAATCCAGTATGACTGGAAACAATACAGTATAAAAGAAAAAGTGTTAAAGACAAAATAGCAACTATGAGATATATAGGGAAAAATCCCATACTCTATATGAGTCAGTATAAAGTATATGTAATAAGACATAAGAAAATACGAGTAAAGAGCATTGAAAATAAGATGGCAAGAATAAAAAGGTAATTATGAAAAAAAAATGCAAATTTGTGGTTCTGATAACCACCGTATAATATGAGAAATAATGTAAAGTATGACAAGAATCAGTAAAAGAGACGTGGCCAGAAAGTGTAAATGTATTGAAAATGTTAATAGAAGTAATGAAGTATATAGTACAGTTATAAAATAAAGAGTATAACTGAACATTTCAGTTGTCTAACAGAAATGAATTATGATTATGAAATAAAAATAATAAGAGTAATGTCACTACGGTGACCAAAGAAAGATTGGAATAAGAATGTGAGTACAGATATATGAATGAAATTCATATAAGAAAGAAGAATGAAAACATATCAGTAGAAAGAAAAAAAAAAGTGAGTTGGCTGTAATTGTAGACCAACCCAATTCAAAGTATAAATATTAAGAAGTAGGATGATGGGTTGTTCATGGACAACCAAGAGATTAAAGTATGTATATAAAAGTTGTGAGTAAATAAGATAGTATAAGCAAAATACTTAACCAAGTATTAGAAGAGGAATTCAAGACAGAAATGAAAATATAAGAAATGGGAAGTTGAGACTTCCAAACTTGAAAGTAATGTGACTAATAAATATATCTAATAACTGAAGCAAATAACTAAGTCTGAAATATATTATAGTGAGTAATAAAAGCAAGGTAAGGTGTCTAAATGAGAAAGTAATAAAATTTGTTAAAAAGAAAACTATGAGTATGTTGCATTTTTTATAATGCAAGAGAATGAGTTGAGATTGAGTGCCTAATCAAGTGTTGGGCGAAAAGTTAAAGATTAGACAGACAACAATGATAAAGAGAAGAATATAAAGATAGATATCAAAGAAATGGTCACTTGAAATCAGATCTAGTGACTATATAAAGTATGAATAAGAAGAATTGAGAATGATAAAAGTATAACTGAAAGAATGTGAGAAAATGACTGAGAGTCATATATATATATATATATATATATATATATATATATATATATATATATATATATATATATATATATATATATATATATATATATATATATATATATATATATATATGAAACAAAGAGTAAAAGTGAATATTCAGATAGGTCTTAGACAAAGAGTCAAATATGAAATAAGAGTTAAAATTAAGAGACAACTCCTAAGAGGAAGAGACGCGTAAAAGTAGCCAAAGAATAGAGAAATGGTCAATATACGACTAATAACTATAAAAAATGTATAGTGTGTATCGCTTTAAGATACATAAAAGTAAAGAGAGTAAAGAAATAAAACTTAAATAAAAGAAATTCTGAGAATTAAACCTAGCAAGTTATAAGTAAAAATATATGAGATATAGAGACTAATTGTAAAATTTTTTTTTGAGGTAATCTATATGATTATGAAAGTAGTGTATGTTTAATACATATAGTGAGAGAAAACAAGAAAGTGTTGAGACGGAAATGTTAATTTTTATTGAAATATGATTACAGTACAGTCAAGATAAAAAGAGAAGTAAAAGTTATGTTGGCATTAGCCATAGCAAGTAAAGAGTAAACAAGAGATAGAGTGCTAAACTGGGCATCAGTGTGAGAAATAAGAACTACAAGAAAATACTAAAACATGAGTAATAAGATGAGAGTGGTACATGGGGTACCTAAGAAGATAAAAAAAAAAGAGTACTCATAAGAGTACAGTAAGAAAGCTGAGCAATGAAAAGGTATGATTATAGTAGAAAGTATAATGAGTAAAAGAGATTGAAATCTCCTAAATGATAAAAATGGAAGAGGTATTTAGATCGTTAATATGTCGAACGATAAAAAGTAATATAAGTGAAGAGTGATACTATACGTGTATTTATAAAAGTAATACATGCAAGTAACAAGATGATAAGGTAATAACCTTATGAGAATATAAGAAAACTAATAGTAAAGACAGAGAAAAAGAGAGAAAAAATAGAAAATTCTTTGAAAGTGAAAGATGAAAGAAACAAGAATAACGATTGACTTTTGAAAAGTCAATTCCTCTGGTATATGTAGATATACGAAGTTGTAAAACTTCTAAAGAAATGTATAAAGATGAAGTGGGCAGATATCGTGTAAATATACATACATATAAATATATATATGAGATCTGAGTCTAATGACAAGAAAGAAGTAATTAGAAATGTAAATTGACTGTTGGAGAGTCAATTTTCTATACTAAAGTATGAAGTGAGAGAGCTTCTAAAATAAAAGAGAGAAAGTAAATTTAAAATATGAAATTTACTTAAGTAAGAAAAATAAGTAAAAGCTTTTATTATATTAAAAGAGAAGTCGAGTAATGCGTCTGTCCTTATATTACCAGATGGGACAGAAGATTTTGAAGTATACAGCAATGCCTCACATAGAGGGTTTAGCTGTGTATAGATGCAGAAGAGTAAGAGTATAGCATATGCTTCCGGATAGTTGAAAGCCTAGAAACGAAGTATATTACCTATGATAAAGAGCTAATAGCGATAGTATTTGCCTTGAAACTTTGGAGGCATTACCTGTATGGAACAAAGCACAAGCTATTCACTGATCACAAGAGTTTGCAGTGTGTATTCACTCAAATAGAGTTGAACATAAGACAGAAAAGATAGTTAGAGTTGATCAGTGATTATGTTTGCGAGATTGTATACCATTCAGGCAAGCAAGTGTAGCAGCAGATGCATTGGGTAGTAAGATTTCAGAGAAAAGAATCAATGCAAGATTGATATGTATAGAACTAGTGTCCAGTATTATGGAACAGGTTAAAGCAGTCCAACAAAAAGTTGGAAAAAGCATAAACTTGAAAGATGAAAAACGAGGAAGACATGCAGTTTGAGATAAGTAGACAAGAGTTAAAGACTTCTAGAACTCGCATTTGGGTGCTTACAGCAGGAGATTTGAGAAAGTTGATTTTAGAAGATTCATATAAGTTTAAGTTTAAAGTTGAGAAAGGTTCATCTCCAAGTGTGTCAATTGTGCACAAGTTAAGGCGGAACATCAAGTCCCGCATGGAGATGCCCAGTCTTTGCTCATTCCAGCCGGAAAGTGGGAAGATGTAATTATGGACCTAAATGTCAGGCTACTGAGAACGAGAAAGAGGTATGATAGTATGTGGGTCATAGTGGACCGGTTGACCAAGAGTGCACTGTTTCTAGTCATAAAAGAAACTACTCCATTGGAACAGTTAGCCCAGTTGTATATAGATGAAATGTTAAGAAGATATGGTGCACCGTTTTCAATCGTGTCAGACAAAGACCCTAGATTTACCTCTAATTTCTGGAAAGCTTTACAAGATAAAATGGAGACAAGAATTCAGCTAAGTACAGCGTATCACCCACAAACGGATGGTCAAAGTGAACGAATGATCCAGACGTTGGAAGACATGCTACGGTCATGTGTGATGGATTTTGGGGGGGAGTTGGGACGAACACCTGCCATTAGTGGAGTTTGCATACAACAACAGCTACCATTCTAGTATTAAGATGCCACCTTTTGAGGCATTGTATGGTAGAAAGTGTAGAACTCCTTTATGTTGGTCAGAGGCGGGTGAGACGAAGCTTACGAGGCTAGAGATTGTTAGAGTGACTAATGAGAAGATTGGAGTAATTCAAGTCAACATGAAAGCAGCACAAGATAGGCAAAGGAGTTACTCGAATTTTAAGAAAAGACCATACGACTTGCAAGAAGGAGATTTGGTAATGATAAAGGTGTCGCCATGGAAAGGAGTGGTTAGATTTGGTAAGAGAGGAAAGCTGAGTCCAAGGTACATTGGACCTTTTAGAATCCTAAAGAGAGTTGGGTTACAAACATTCAAGCTGGAGTTACCACCCGAACTTAATGGAATACATGATACCTTTCATGTATGCTACTTGAAGAAGTACTTTGGTAAAGAAGAGCTAGCAATACCGTATACGGATTTGAGAGTGGAGACTCCTAGCAAAATGATTGAAGAACCCGAAGCGATTTTAGAGATGCAGACCAAGAAGCTAAGGAACAAAGAGATTGATCTTGTACTAGTCAAGTGGAGGCATCCCTTAGGGTCAAACTTGACTTGGGAGACGTTAGAAGAAATGAAGAGAAGATATCCGAATTTCACGGATTACGAAAAGATTCCGAGGACGGAATCCGCTTAAGGAGGGGTGACTGTAAGAACCCGCGAAAAAGTCAAAAAGGGTAAAACTGTCATTTGTCACGTTGTATGACTATTACGTGTAATAATATGTATTAATATAATGAGAAATAAAAGTTTATGAGAAATTTGAAGTTTTGCCGTGTGAATAGTAAAATTTGATCAAAAAGGGCAAATTGGTCATTTGACATGGAAATGACCAAAATGTCAAAGAAATGTCAAGTTAGAAGTTAATGGAACATGGTTTGCAAATATATGAACTTTTGGACTATATTTGTAGAAGAATTGGAAGTTAGGGACTAGAATGTAAAGTTTTTATAAATATTATATATATATATATATATATATATATATATATATATATATATATATATATATATATATATATATATATATATATATATATATATATATATATATATTATGTTAGTTATTACCATTATTTGAAGGATTAAGAAAAGAACTCCAGAGGATTCTAGAGAGAGCAAAAGAGTTACGGGAGAAGCAGAAGAGATCAAGAATTTGGCCAAGGGAACCAAGAAATCAACTTTGGAATTAGAGATTCCAAGCTTTGAAAGGTAAGAATTCCCTTTGTTTTAACCTAGGTTTTGTGGGTGTTCTTGAATTGATTCTTGAGATGAATTGAAACTGCAATTGCAGTTATAAATCATGTGGGTTAAGTAGCTAATGCTTCCAACAAGTCATTAGTTAAGAACTTAACTCAAAAACATGGAAGTAGATTGCTATAATTGAGAATTTTCAAGTTTGGTCAAGAACTTCAATTCTTGTATATGATTGATTCAATCGATTTTAATAGCTTAAAACCTGTGATTAGTCAAGGGTTTTAGTCCTAGAACAAACCCCACACGATAAAGAACTGAAATAAGTGCTTAATGGGTGAAAACTGCGTGCTACAGTGCACAAATCGCGACTGATCAGGAGCCTGCCCAGGCGCCAGGCGCAGTGCGCCCAGAACCAGGGCGGGGTGCGCCCAGGCGCAGTGCGCCCAGCCCTGGCGCAGTGTGCCTTCAGTCAGGGACCAAAAATGTTAGAAATTTCAAATTTTCCAAACGCTAGAAACCATAGCTAGACATGTCCGATTGACCTGAAATTTTAGCCATAACCCTAAAATGGTATAAGAACATGTCGGGAATGGTCAAATCCGCAATCCGACCTTGCGGAAAAGTCACTGTAGCGGCAGTGGCTAAAATCACTATTCACGTTAAAACTTGATTTTGGAATTTGAGCTAGACTTGTCCAATGAACTCCAAATTTGAAACACAAGTCTAATATGAGATAAGATTTCATGGAAAAGAGTCGGAACTGAAATACGACCCCTCGGGATTACTGTAGTAGTATACGCGTACCTCGGGGAAAACGATAAAACGAGTGTATTAATGGTTATACATTTATTATAACCTGGAGTTATGTTATATGAGACTTTAGCATTATAGAGTTAATTATATTGAGTATTTATATATACTATTTGTATAGGTGGTGCTTCAAACGTTGTTGAGCACGGGAAGGGAAAAGCCGTACGTGAAGCTTAGTAAACCGTAGCAAAACCAAGGTGAGTTTTATGAGGATTTCTATAGTACATAGCAACATGTTATTTTCAGAAAAGTAAGATTTCCAAATGTTTATAAATACTAAAGTTTGGAAAATAGTTTTGAATGAAGCTCTATACAAGGGCTTAGTGTTTTGAATAAATGTTTAAAAGTATGATTTGTGAGTATTTTGAAAGAAGTTCTTTATGGGAACTAAGATGTCAAAAGCAGTTTTGAAAGTATTTTTAGTAAAGAGTTATAAAATGTTTGAGTAAGAGTTGTTTACAAATTGTGTCCCATTTTGACCAATTTGAGATGAAATGAAGTAAGAATTAAAGAAAGAAAGAAGTATGAGCCAGTTGTCCGGACTAGGATCACCCACATAATCGGGAGATCAGAAGACACTACTGGGATGGTACCTCCCGTCGCGAAGTAGTTGTCTAGCTTAGTATACCCTTGTGCTTGAATTCGTTCCAAGTCACAAAGGGGAGACAGAATGAGCATAACCGAGTGGGCAGATCTGTTCTGTCCCACGAGGGGAGCTAGTTGAATGAATTAAGATACTTAATTCATAAGTTTCAGTTGGTCACGAGAAAAATGAGAAAGAAAGCAGTTTTAAGAAAGAAAATCTTTTTAAGGTTTGAAAGTAAAGAAGAAAAGATATTTTGAGATTTATGAAATAAATCAGTTTGAGCGGTGTACTTTTGATATTTTAATTTGTGAATAGAAAAATTTTGGGTCTAAACCCATATTACTCACGAGACTTTATGTCTCATGTATACTATGTTTTTGAAATGCTATGTACTTAGGTGAAGAGAGCGAAGGTTGCCGTTGGGACCGGTTGTACACTGTAAGTTTAAATTATGGTTATCTGTATTGAGTCTGTAATACCCCTCGAGTTTAAGTTTGTAAAATAAAACAAAAATTTAAGTGGCTATTTTATAGTCACCAGTTGTAAATTATGTTTGAAAACTGTATTTGAATTTTAAATATGGTTTGAGAAAAGGGGTGTTATAATGACCGTTGGAGAAGCATTCCCACGGTAGGATGTGACAGCAACGAAAATAGATTTATCTGCAACGGCAACGGCAACATCCCTCCCCTGACCGGCGGTATCTTCGATTGCTTCTTCGCTTCCTTCCGTAGCTTCATCCTCCGACGAATCAGCATCCTCAACCATGCCGTCCACCATTCTACCACCGGAATATTCGTGAGAAATACTTGGCCTCGAGATCATATCAGCGGGGATACGTTTTCTATGAAGAGTTTTTCTTTTATCTTTGTTTCTTCGTTTCTTGAACTCCTTAGCGTACATTTTTAAGCCCAAATTCTAATTTTTGTTCAACTAGGGTTTTTAGGAGTTTCAGATCACCGGTCCTACTGGGTTTTTGAGAAATCCAACCAATTTAATTCGAGTCAGAAATTGACAAAAGTTAGGTAATAATTGACGCGTTCTCTTCATCAGATGACTGTTCCACCGGTTCAACAGACCAAATCAACCCGAGTTTTAAAAAATTATCTAAAAAGCATCTCACACTCCAGATTGGTCACTTCTCCCATATTGTCCGTTCTTAGCCTAGCTTTGCCTTGTATCATTTTATTGAGATTCAACTATCTTTTATGGTGAACAAATTAATATATTTTTCTCTTGGAAAAATGATTCCTATCTAATTAAAAAAGAGTGTAATAAGGCTAAAAAAGCTTTTTATAAAAATGTAACGAGTTAATCACCTCAACATATACCTAGTGATTAGCTCGATTAAACAATAAAACTTTGTTTTACCATATACGTAAATAAAAAAGTGTAATGACATTCTAGATTTTGTCTATTAGTAGAAGGCCCACTTTTGTGTTCTACGCTTGAGAAGTATTTCATGATTATGTCTACATGGCGTGAAATATTCACTCATCATAATGTGACCTTATCTATTTTACACATTCGCCCCTTCATGTTTCTCATTTGAGAATTTACCGACTTCACTTTTGTGGGCTACCCCCTTCCAACATCAATGCCTGTCAAACAATAGCATATAGATCTACACATGTACTGAGCTACCAATTTTGTTATTTATTGAACACTTATTATGTTGAGTATTTAAAAATCTTTTAATTAAATGTCTCTACGTTAATATTGGAAGAACCAACAAAGAAAGGCAGTAAAATTCGACTAATAAGGAGAGCAAATATATGTGGGGTTACGACAGCTTCAGTTCATTCTTAGAAAGTGAAAAAAGTATGTATTTGAAATGTTTTTCTGTCGAGAAGTATAGTCATCTATCAATTTTTATTTTTTCTCTTTGACTTTAACTTTTAGTCATTTCTTCACACGTTTTTTTTTTTCATACAACAACGTCACCTTTCACTTCCATTCATTTTTAAAAATAAAAACAATTCATTAAAAAATTAATTTAAAATAAAATTTTCCTTGCAAAACTAATAACTATAAAACTATGGGGTATGGTCATTCTACCCACACGGCAGTGTTTGCTATTTCACTGTCACCCAATCTTCATTTCTCTATCACATCACCTAAAAAAATACCAACTATTCTACACCTAGATGGCGCGACTCCATACCGGACAACCATATAAGGGTTTTGTGATTTGCGGTGCATCGATTCCGCATGGGTGGGTGGGGGGGGGGGGGGGGGGCACCTCTTGCCACACCATCTAGATGCCGCACTCCATACCGGAGTTTGTGATGACATATATAAAAGTAATGTTTAGATTATGACAATGTTTAATTGAATTTAACAGAGTAGATGTGACTATAGCTGTGCAATCTACAAAATGTGAGTACGCCAATATACTAAGGGTTTCTATGACCGCTTGCTTTCGAGCTTTTAGAGGCTGTGCATCCCAACGATTGCAATTTACACCCCAATCCTTTGTGCACCTCATAGGTTTTTAGAGTTCAATCAAAGGCTGGGGTTCAACTTGAAAAAACATGTTGATATTTTACATGATTGCCTTGAGCATGCACAATAATTCACGTGTAATAACTAGAGTAGCGACATGTAATTCGAAAAAGAACATATTTATGAAGTTATCATGCTTGCTGACTTTTCTGCTATAGCATGTTGAAGTATCAACATTAGAGAAAAGTATAAACAAGTTTTTATGTATACTACAGAAAGAAAAATATAACCCAAATAGGAGTTTAATTTGATGGTATACTTATTATTACTATATGTAACATGGACACGATATCTCGTAACAGAGTAAATGATGATTATGTTTATAAATTCCTTTGTTTGAGGATCTTACCAACACTTCACCCAAACTTGTATATACCATATGATACAAACCGTCATGAAAATAATAAGGTATACAAAATATTTTTAATAAATATGATCGTTCAACGGCCATTGGCATCTGGTCCAATTTGAGAGGGGCACCCTAGGCGGATCAGTGTGTGCACGCTGGTCATATCGGACCCTGCCGGCCAGAATGAAAGGTATAACATATAGCCTTAGACCAAACCCTAAATAACAATACACTACAGGGACGGTGAAGTTGTAACGTTTAGTATATATACCATGAGAGACCAATTCTGTAATTACTCTAGAGTTTATTCCTAATAGTTAAGTTTCAACATATATGTAGTTAAAAGAAATATAATAATACAACGTTTGTATCTATAATACATTTATATAGGGTTATGGGCGCATGCACAAAGGCAATTAGGCATTGTTCTTTGGTATTTAATGAGTTTATGGCCCTAAACAACAAACAAGAGGAATGAATCATGGTCCTATGATACTTGCTGTATCTTAAGTACACTCGTAGTGTCCCTCCACAGAAGGAACAAATTAAAGAAGTTGTAGGGCGACTACTAATAGAGAGGAGCAAATAGGGTAGTCACCATAACGCTAATTCCCGTAGGGTTCGCAAACCTCTTATGTTTTTTTATCAAGTATCAAAAGGTTTCATCAAGGTTCTATAGATATCCCGTTAAAAAGAAAAGGTCCCATAGATATAACTAATACGAAGGACTGAAAATAGGGCCTACAAACTACAATAGAAGTGTAACATTATTCTTCAATTCCTTCAGATATCACCTACTGGAATACGGTTTTCCACTTTTATAATATTCGTAATGTTTATTTTGTTTAAAGCTTAATTAATCAATGTTAATAAAGATAAAATCAGAAAAACTACTCAAGACTACCAATAACGGACAATTTATTTGAACCTGTCAATCTTGGCTAAAATCTCACAGTTTAATTAGAAGCCTCAAGTATGGGGAACTAGCTAGATCTCGTCCATATCTATATGCTAACCTGAAAATTCTACAATGTTGTATGAAATAATTTGCTGGTTAGATGAAAAACAAAACAACGTATGTTCACTGATTTGATATTGTAACATCTTATTTTTATTTATCCTATTACAATTTAGTGCTTGGAAAAAATTTCCACAATATAACGATGTTGTAAAATTACAAAATAATTCTCGCTGCAATAATTAACATTTTAGTTTCCAGAATATATTTTTTAAAAGAAATACAAAATCAATCGTCTATTATAATTCATAACGCATCGATTTTGTCTTCATTTAATGGCCTTAATTAGCCGCAATGAAATGCTCCCGACTTAACATATGTTATACGACGAAATAAAATTATAAAAGAATTAAATGTCTAATGTAACACAATAAGCAAAATAATTGAATGATTCATTACATTTTATTCTTATGTTTTATTGTTCTAAATAAATTAAATGAGTTAATCAAACATATTATTTTTTATTTATATACATGTACATATAACTAAATAAATTAAATTGGATAAATAAAGAAATGGATGTTAATTTATAAAGTAATTTTTATTAAATAAATAAATATCATTAAATAAATTACATATAAATGTATTCTATTTCGTTCGAAATACATATTATATGTTTTAGAAATAGTTGAAAAAGAATTATCTATAATTTAAAAAAGTTACAAAAAATATAATGAACATTTAAAATCTTAAAGTATAAATATGATAAAAATTATTTATTTTTTAAAATAAAAAATTATTTAAATAAAGTTATGATTAATATATATTGACTATAAGAACAAACGTAATTTCGTTCTATTATATATCATTCGAGTTTTCGTGGAATAAGAAACAATTCTCCCATTGAAATGAAATTCAGCCTAAAATAAGGAATTGTATTTTATAAGAAATATTTCATTTCATTTATTCGATTGATCAAAAGTAATCTTTTTTATTTTACCGTAATAATTCATTTCATTCCCGTGCATATCAATCGTTACCTACTCATGTTATATATGCAGTAAATATCCACCCACTAATCGTGCCTACCAGAGGGACGGAGATAAATATTTGTAAATAAACCGTTTATAGTTTTTGGATAGACGAAAACTATTTACTTTACGATTTTATACTAAAATTACTAAAACATTTTATCAACCAAAAAAACTGAAAGATATATATTTTGTTTCATCTTACAATAGGGCAACTTAGGTATCTAGTTATTGATTAATATTTTTTTGTTAAATAGTATATATCAAAATAATAAAAGGGGCTAACACTTTGACATGGTAAAATACTAAAGAAGTCAAAGACATTTTCAGGAGTTGGTATACGACTTTCTTACTTCTTAGTACGAAGAGAGACATATGTCAATAGTAGTAGGTGCATTTTCATATTCATTGAGTTGATTACACATAAATTGGTAAGGTCTTTGTGGCCTCTCTCGTAAGACTTTTCATTCACATGTTCCTATTTGTTGGTCATCTTTTACCAATAATATTATATTTATATCATTATATGTTACATATTTTAAATTATTTTTCGTATATATTTTAATAATCATACAATATAATATTTTAGGGTGGAGGGAACATCTTTAAGAATCTTTCCAATTCATTTTCTAATTTGCTCTAACATTTTACGTATTAATTACTTATATAATTAAATAAATTAGTGTTTGTTATAATATTGAGTAGCTTGATTGATGTCCCAAATGTGAGGTTACATATGAATATATATAGACACCAAAACTAAACCCTAAACGACATTGGGCTGAAGCCCTAACCCATACACTAACCATAAACGACATTGGGCCGTAGCCCTAACCCATATACTAACATCCGCCCGCAGTTTCATCGGGCGGGACGATGAAACTGGAAACAAATAAAACAAAACAAAATGAGAACAAATAAGAATAAGATAGCTTGGACCGACACTTGAACTGGACTGCATAACTAACCCGCTGACTTTGACAGACTCGACCCACTGTGCCGACTTGGACCCGACTCGATTTGACTCGCCGGGTCAACTCGCTGAGTTGACCGAGTCAACGACCCGGTTGCAGATCGGAAAAATGGAAGGTAAGGGTTTGCGCCGGAAGGTCTCTGGTGCTCAGAACCGGTGTCAGTAGGCTGAGAACGGGTGGTTTTGGTCCCGAAAACGGAAGTTGCAGGTGAGAGATGGAGGTCTCGGTTGGGAAATGGAGAAAAGAGAGAGAGCAATCGTGAACAGAGGAGCAGATCTGCAGAGGGGAGTGGAGGGTTTTGCACCGGAGGCTTGCAGAAGATCAACACCGGCGGCGGAGGGTTCAGAACCAGCAGCTAAGGCGGCGTAACAGATGGTTGCAGGTGATGATCGGAAAACGCGAACGGGAGCAGGAGGGAAGAAGAAGGAAGAAGGTAACAGCAGCAGGAAGAGGACGATGGTGCTGTTCGCTGGAGAGGAGCAGGCGACCGGAGAGTGGTCGGAGAAGACGGCCGGAGAAGAAGACGCCGGAAAAAGGTCACCGGAAAAGAGTCGCCGGAGAAGAAAGCGGCGGAGGAGAGGATGTGCTGATTAGGGTTAGGGTTAGGGTTTAGGGTTATCGCCCGTTATTATAATGCGAAGCGGAAGAAACGGAAAATTGAAAAAGAAAGAAATGGAAGGCACCTTCGACGACGTCAAAGGAATGTCGCCGGAGGTGGGCGGTGGCGGCACGTCAGCACAAGGTTTGAACCCGCTCTGATACCATGTTATAATATTGAGTAGCTTGATTGATGTCCCAAATGTGAGGTTACATATGAATATATATAGACACCAATACTAAACCCTAAACGACATTGGGCTGAAGCCCTAACCCATACACTAACCATAAACGACATTGGGCCGTAGCCCTAACCCATATACTAACAGTGTTTGCCAGTCGATCGATCAATTTACCGCTTTTACGTAATATGTTTTTTTTTTTTGAAATGTAATAAACTAGATAGTTAGAACATAATTTCGCAGTATCTTTTATGAACTTTTGCTATTTGACTACAAGATATTGAAGCTTATGGTCAATGTGCAAATTAATAATACAAAAAAACACAGCCGGCAAAAAGAATATTTTGGACACATATAAATGACCATAAATTTGCTATGAAATTATACCAAAAATCTTGAAACAGGAAAATGGTAATATAAAAGAATTAGATTATTACTTACTACTATATATAGGTTGTCAACAAAAAACATGGAGAAAAGAATTGATGGATCCACCAATCTGATCTATTATATTGGATAATTTACAAAGGATAACAACATATATCATTTTTTTCCATCGACATCAGCAATGTATTTTATTTTTTTCTCATAGTAACATCATAGTTTTAGTTCTTACGCATGATAAGTTGCTAACAGAACTCGTGAGCTTATATAGTGCGTAAGAGCTAAAACTATTTCATTTTGGTGTCCTTGATAAATTAAATAGACGTAAGAACTAAAACTCGTAAGCTTATATATTTTTAGTTCTTACACATGATAATTTTATATAGTGCGTAACAACTAAAACTATTTTTTCTCATATTAACACCATAGTTTTAGTAACACCATAGTTTTAACTCAAGCTTTATATAATGCAAATATCATCTAAACATAGTCTTTAATACCACTGATAGATTTTATATACTCTAGATTCAATTATCATGACAGCGGAAACACACAAAATTAATCTAAGGCAAACAACTTTTACTAAAACCTACAAGGATCCTACCTAATGATATTAACAACTACAAGAGAGATCAAGAAAAACCAACCTTGAGATCAATTTGCTTAAAGACCTTTGATGAAGACAATTCCACAAGATCCAAGGAAGATAGTATCCAAAAGAGAATACCTTTAATGGTTCACAACCAATAAGTCTAAATTATCAGATTAATTAGGTATTTGAGAAAGCTCGCTATAAAACCTTAGAGAATGATTATAGATTTTGCTGAGAGAGAAGATAAAAATCCAATTCTAAGAGTGCTCTGGAGTGGGACAAAAATTATGAGAGACCAAGACGAGGTATTTATAGCTAAATGATGCTTTAGAGATAAAGTTGATTTGAATTCAAACTGGATAAAGATAATTGATTAAATAATCCAACTTATCTAAAATTCAAATCCTCATTTCTATCCTTAGCCTTTTGGACGAAATTAAGAAGGATTATTTGTAAGACCCTAAATCCGAGAAGTTAAGTTTCGAGTTTTGAAGAGTCAAGTTCGCGGATTAAAGGGAGAACAAAAGATGGAAAATGATAATTTTAGACATTAGCGCCGCTAACATTAAGGTTAGCGACACTAATGTGTCCTCGCGACAGTACTTTGCTTTTTCGCGTTGTTAATTGCCAGGCTGTCTTTGTGGGGTGGCACGATCGATATTAGCTGCGCTAACCTTTGGGTTAGCAGTGCTAATGTCTGAGTTTGGGCCAAAACCCTAGATTTTCATGCTTGGGCCATATTTGAGGGTTGGGAACCCTAGGGCAACCGCCATTTGCTCCCTTTCAACCTCCAAACTCGTCATTTTCTCTCTCTAGCCCTGGTGGATGGATTTTTAGTGTTTTTGGCCTCTTGTGAATGATTCTTGATGCTTGGGTGATGTTAGAAGACTGTTGGTGATGCTAGAAGTTGCTTTTCTTGGTTGGGTCTTCAAGGAGTAGCATTTTTTTGGACCGTTGTGAGTAAAGCTTCCACCTTTCTATGTTTTTGAGATTATCCTTGTGTTCTTGATGGATTTTTATGGATTTAATTAGTGTGTTAGTCCCTTTTTAGCGTTGTTTATGTTTGGAAAGGATAAAGTCAAGAACTTTATGCCTTAAAGTTCTTTTTAGAACCTTTGTGATGGTTTAGAGAGTAAGTCAAACTCTCTATGGTGATTATGATTAGTTTTGGACCACTTAGGACTTGAATCTTGTTCAAGATCTTGTTTAGTGATGTTTGGGAGAATAAAGTTAGGATCTTTATAGATTTTGGACTGTTTGGAAGGTCCCTGGAAAGATTAAGACCTTGGCGGAATGGATTAAGAACTTAATGGACTTTTGGATATGTTCATAGTTAGCGACGCTAACTTGGGGAGTTAGCGGCGGTAGCTGTGCCTGTTGACTTTGGCATTTGGCCTTTGACTTTTTGACCAGATTGACTTTTGGTCAAACTTGAGAGTTTTGGACATCGGTCATATAGAATTATCCTGTTTAGGATTTAGGAAGTTTTGACTAGAGTTTATATTGTTAGGGCGTTCGTGTTGTCGAATCCGTGGACGCGCGTGAGGAGTGTTGTTTGGCTCTGCGGACCAGGTGAGTCTTTTCACTATACTATGGGTGATGTTGCATGCGTAGGTAGCTTTATTACTTTGTGTAATAATGTGATGTATGTGCCTTGCGTGTTTACCGACAAGATCGGGGCGACCCGTGAGTCAAAGAATGAGTTGATTAGACAAGATCCGGGCGAGCTCGTGAGTCTAGACAAGATCGGGAGAAACATGTGAGTCAAAGAATGAGTTGATTCGGTGACGGACGGAACGGGGCGAGTTCATGAGTCCTTAGCCAAGGGCCAAGGCAGATCGGGGTGAGCCCGAGAGCCAGGTTGATCGGGGCAAGCTCGATGGCCTCTTGTGATTGTGTTTATGTAATGGATCGTGTGGTATTTTGGGGAACCTACTAAGCTTCGTGCTTACTCTTTCACCCTTACTGTTTTTCAGGTAATTGCTGGCTTGAGCTTGGAGCACGGCGCGACCGTACCGCATCTAAGGTTTTTATAATCAAGTCTTCCGCTGGATAATGTTTGTAAATGTTTTTGTTAAATACGATTTAAATGTTTTAAATATTAAGTTTTTAATTTGTATGGTTTGTAATGGTTAATCCATTTTATGTAATTGAACCGTTTTTAAAAGGAAATTTTATTACTGGATTTGGGACGTTACATTATCCCTATCCCTTCTTAAAATTCGTCCCCCATCTTGTGGGTTTCACCAATATCCCTTTGTCCAGCTATTGAACAATTAATATTCAGTCCATATACTTTTAATTTATGCCAAATAAATCAAATCAATTCCAAATTAATTCCAAACTAGTTTTTAATTAATTTATCATTACATGACAAATTAATAAACTATTTATCTCTCTATCTCTCTTAATTAATTCCAATATCATTTGGACTACTAAGGGCAACCCAAAAATGACCCTACTATTAGTGGAAAGTCCTTACGATTTAGTAATAACCTTAGACACTATTCCAACAGATATACCTACACCCACTTCCCATGTTGATGTTGGTAATTTATCCCCTAAGGTTGATTTGTCTTTGGGATTGTTTCGCTCACCTGATTATAGTAAGGGTAAGATGATTAAGCATGCAAGTAAAGGAAGCTCTTCTTGTAGTAAAAGGTTGTGCTTTGGTATAAATGATCAAGTGGGTAGGGGTCTCAATGAATGTGTAAAGGAACCTCCTATTGATGTTGAAGTTATGTATGTCCTTCATATAGACAATGAATGTTCTTATAATAGTTATGGTGTCAATGTATGTTACTAATACATACAACCTATTAAGTTATAATAAAACTGGTCATATAGACAATGTATCTTACACATATATGGACAATTGTAGGTCTTTCATATGGAAAATGTTTGAGTTCTAATCAATTGGTCATACAGACAATGTTTAAGTTCTAATCAATTGGTCATATGGACAATGTTCAAGTATTGATACACATATTCATTGTAATGGATTTTAAACAAACAAAGTTTTCCAAATAACTTGTCCATTACCAATAGTTGAGGTTACATAATGTTTGCAAATGACCAAGTACCAAATCTTACTCACCCCCAAACCATCATAAACACCTAATAGATTACATTGTTTAAACCCTAACACCAAAATGCAACAAAGAAACATACTTCCTAATCCCTAACTAATAATCAATACAACCACAAAAAACCCAACTAGTAAACAAGTAAAACTTCCATTTTCTTGCTTCTTCATTCAAATTATTGATCAAATCCTATTGGTTGTTGACGTTTTTAAGTAATCATGGTATTATCATGACAAAAACTTGCACATACTAGAGGAACAATTCAACCAATGATTTTGCAGGTTAGACCCTTGGCGATAAGAAAAATACAACATTACTTTCAATTTTCTTAATGATCAAACCAATTTTGAAAATAATTACCTCTTAAGGGCAACCATGAAACCTGCCACCAAGGTTGGTAGATGTCCACAAAGTACGCACAATCAGTAATCTTCCACAAAAGCAAACCACCATTTTGCCCACGATTATGAGAAAGAACGACATAGAAGATGATGCTATCGAAGATGGGAGAAACTGAAAGCGTAATAGGATGTTAAAGAACTATAAGAATGGTCATAACGTCTATTTAATTTATCAAGGAAACCAATGAAAGAGACAAGATGATTGGCAAAAATGCCCCTGGCCTTATAAGCACATGGCACATGTTAACGATGAGAATTAACTCTTGTTAGAAAGGAGGGACCAAAAACACAAGAAAGATCCACTTTTGGACCATTGGTGCAAGTCCAAATCTTTTTGGATCAAACTTGCAATTTTTTGACAACCATGTGGAACATTTTTTGCAGTTTTGTCTTGCTATCATATTTTCAGGTTACATGGTTACATATTGTCTTTATCGGTATAAATATTCAAGTAAATTGTTATTATCAATAAACAAATACAAGTACCTTACAATCAGGGATAGAAAACAAAGTATATTGTCTATATTGATAAAAGTAGTAGAATATATTATTATTTGCTAATAAATTACGCTTAATAACATCTTGGTTACTCGATTAATCAAGAGTCTCCATTTTTGTTACCTCTATTATATTTATCCTTTTACTCTAAAACCAAATAAATAATTTTTACTTTATAATTTTAAAAAGATCATCGATAAACAAATACAATACGTTACACTCATGGATAGAAAACAAAGTTTATATATTAATAAAAGTAGTAGAATATATTATTATTTGCTATAATTTACGCTTAATATCATCTTGGTTACCCACTTCATCAAGAGTCTTCATTTTTGCTATATCTATTATATTTACCCTTTTACTCTAAACCAAATAAAACAAATTTCACCTTATTATTTTAAAAAGATACAAACTCAAAATACGAGTATTTTACAAACTTCGAACTCGTGACTTCAAATCTATAACCAAATGCTAAATAGTAAATTATAATTAACATATTCACCACTAACCTAAAAGCGAATCAACTTAAACTAATGGGAAAATGTATTTCTTGTTTTGCCCAAACACATGGCACATATATACACACCTACATTGACTTCCCCCTTTTCACTAAAACCCATGAAAAGTTCATTTAATTTGCCCAATTTTGAACTCTAATGTCTTGGACCAATCTGCCTTGCATATTAGTTGTGGTTTTGTTTTTATTGATGACTTCTTTTACCTTTATGGGATGGTGGTTAGTCAACCCTTCTATAAGTGTTTGATGTATGGATTCTTCATGTTTGAGAATCACTTAATCTATATAGAAATGAATGTTGAATGATGTACTTTGAAAGATTTGCCGGATAACATTTACAGTAAATGAATTGATGCTCATCCATTATATGACATTTTTATCTGATACGTCTTAAAGAAACCATTCCTTAAAGCAACGACCTGAAATGCATGTAATTGGTAACTTCTACATGTATGCAATATACACGAGTGAAATTGATCTAGAAAGTATCTATAGTAGTACAAGATGAAGTGCATAATATAAACAATACATTAAATCTAATATGATTTCACTTAATTTGTTCAACTTTAGAGGAGGTTTATTAGCGGGAATTTAAGAAATAAAGGAACTAAACCTTTACTTCTATTTTTGAGTTTTAACAAGATTGTTACTTTTGTTTTTTCAAAGAAAATTTAAGACATATTTACGAGTTTGTTATCAAAATCCAAGGATGAGACAACCATGAATCTGTAAATCAAAAGTTATAATGTATATAAGGCGGTCATTGCGTTAACAAATTATACAATTGTCAAATACTTCAAAAGAGAATTATCAATAAAGACCGGTCCAAAGAGTATCCATCTTTCATGTTTATCAAAAATTGTATTAATATTTTTTTGTGTTGTTTAACATTTTACTCTTTCAAATCATCTCATTGTGTGCACAACAAGTAACAATTTCATTGTTATAACATCTAAGGAATTATACGCATCATGAACCTTTAAATTGATTTACGGATGAAATTTATACCATGTTCTAGCAGAATAATGAATCAAAAAAGGAACTTATCAAGAAAATTTAATAAGAATGACCAACGATTTAAAGCTTGTTTATTAGCTATGTGTATTATGATCTGATATCTCCTCGCCTCTATTTTCCATTGCATAATTCGAGTAAAAAACGCGATTACCACATACTCGCGATCTCTACGGTAAATTAGCCTAATAGGTGTTAGTTTGTTTATTTTTTTAAATATTTTTAGGCTCTTTTGTCTGCAGGTGGGTAGACATTTAGGTACTGTTTGTTTTTTAATAGGTAAAATGTCCGCAGTGTGCAGACCATATCTGCAGAAGAAGAAGTGGACCAAATGTCTGCAGTCTGCAAAAATAAAACTGTTTGTTTTTTAAAAGTTTGCAGGCTGTTAAAATAGACTGAGATTAAATTAAACTGTTTTTTAATCCTAAAAGAGTAGATCTCAAATTGTCCATATTTTTACTCTACAGAACAAATGTTGATAAAAAATTGCAACTGTTAGTTAAAAAAATTAAAGTGTTTATACAAACAAATAAATAAAATTAGAAAGTACAAATATAAAAAGAGACTTTAATTTTTTAAGATTAGAAGATGCATCCATATAATATGCTAGATTCATATCAAATTTAAATTGAAATAACCAGATGACTTTTTATTTGATTTTCAAACAAATTATCTAATAATAATTATATATATTATAAGATTTTATTTATTTAGAACAACAATACAAATAAAATACCACATATAATACTTATAAAAGGATAAGCATAAACCCAATAATTGTCTATATTTTTACTTCGCATAACTAATGTTGATAAAAAAGTCACAACCATTAGTTAAAAAACGTAAAGTATTTATAAAATCAAATAAATAAAATTAGAAAAATACAAGTATAAAAAGGGACTTTAATTTTTTACGATTAGAAGATACGTGCAAGTCGCATGTTGTTGATTTTATTTTTTATTTCTTAGAATAAAAATGTAATATTTTGGGGTTAAAAGAGGTTAGAAGACCCAAGAAGAGGTAAATCCAAGTCTTCGCGAAGAAGATGACACGCAGACCTTTTTAGGTCTACTGTCTTCCAAAAATAAAAAATTCTGCAAGGTAGAACGTCTGCGCACTGTCTGTACGACGCATACAAAAGATATCAAAAGAATCTTCTTTAAAAGAACAAACAACACATTAGTCTACAGACTGTTTGTTTTTTAGATGATCGTGGATCTAAGAATATTTGCACATCCTTTTTTTATGAAAAACATGTGATAACTACTTTTCAAGTCTGCGTACATTTTCCAGCTTAAAACAAATACATTTTTTATTATATTTATTTCTTATTATTAGACAAGTTTATATTTTCGATTACATCCAATGGGTTTATATGGACATAAACTTAACATATTTTATTTATTAAAACTTTAGTTTATATCTATTTAATATGCTAATTTAATTTTCTATCATAGATTTTAATATTTTTAGAGAGCGTAAACATGATAAATGGCTATATTACGAAACTATTTACATCTTTGAAAAACCAAAACCGGTTAGTTCACAATATTTTGTAAATTCAATTATAAATTGTATTCTCGATATGGTTTACTAAAAAAAAAGTCATATGTTTGATATAAGGTTGAACTTTTAAATATAATAAAAACGATACATTCTATTTTGGATTGTCACAAACCCAATAAAAGTCAGAATTGAATTCATTTCAAACCTTGAATGAACTATTTCATTCTAAAAGTAAAAGACACTTATTTAATACAACGAAAATGATTTATAAAGGTAATGATTTTTATCGTAAGTATATATTTAGTCATTATTTTTTTGTACACATATGACCATTAAACATTTTGTTTTGTACATATTAATCATTTATATTTTTTTGTATGCATATGACCATGCAACTTATTTTTTCCGTACACATATGTTCATTAAACTTTTATTTTAAAACATATATGACCATTAACATAAGTGACTAAATGTGTACAAGAAAAACAAGTTTAATGATCATATGTCTACAACAAAAAACATAAGTGACTAAATGTATACAAATCAAAAAGTATAATGGTCAAATGTATACAAAAAAAGATAACGGACTAAATGTGTACTTACGATAAAGTTTATTACTCTTATAAGACATTTTCCCTATAATATAACAAAATTCTAGTTTGTGGTGAATACTTGATCTAGTATCCTAAGCTTAACTAGTTGTTCACGAGTGTAATTAGTTTCATGAGTCCCTTTAAGGAAAATATAATTACGGTTTATTAATTATGAATATATACAAAAATGAATTGAATTTAATATAATGTTTAAAAAGAAAAAGAAAAATACAAGATTATTATACAAAATTATTTAAATTTTAGTTTATTTTTTTACAAATTGCGGACGTTTGATCTATCTCCTATTTTGCAAATATGGTCCGCAGACTGCATCAGTTTTACCTATTGAAAAACAAATAGCCCCTTAAGATACCTCAGATGCCTCTGAAACCTCTTGATTGCCATTGGATTATACTTACCCAGATCCACCATAAACCGAAACACATCACTAATCCATGCTCACCAATACTTTCACAAGCTACCCCGTGTATACAAATAAGAAACCCATGTCAAAAAAATCCTTCTCCTCCTCGGTCTTGCGTGTATTTTCAACAAAATTTTTGAAAACTAGCAAATGAAAGTATATTGATCAGTTTCGCTGATGACACCCCAAAAAATCATTGACCTTCTCAATATAACTCGTTCTGTGAAAGAAATAATGTTTGATGCTCTCGATCCATAATGATCTTCATGTCAGAAATTTTCCACGTGAAACTTAAATCCTTTATGCCAAATCTGTGCTAGCATATAGTAACAAGTCTACCATGGACCTACCAATAACCTTCTTGTGGTACACACACAATCATAAGAAATTTTCTTTGTCTCATGTTTGACCATGGAAGTTTCAAATCACATGTAGCACTACCTTAGAGACTACTTTAACATACACAACGACTTGTACACGCAACACATCTCCTCTTTTTTGTATTGTGAATCCTTCTTATTATGACATAAGCATATGAATACATCTCGTTTTCAAGTCGAACTACTTTAACTCGATGTCACAATGAGCGATCATGGACAATAACACCTAAATAGGAGTGTATCAAACTACAAGAGAAAATAGCATTGTAGTCAACCCCCTCATTCTATATTTATCCCATAGCCATGATTTCCGCCTTGAACCGTGTACACTTGCTTCTTGGTATCCCATATTCTTATTGTAGACTATCTTACAACCCACGACTCTATCCATTTACACAATTGAGCAAGCTCACATGTATTGTGTTATGAGAATATTTCATATCCTTCATTATCGCTCTCATCCAAATAACCGCCTCCTTTGGAATAATCGCATCTTGCTAAGTGGTTAGTTCACCCAAACTATTAATTTCCTCCACCACTTGTACTGAAACCAATGTCCTCAAATATATAATCATAAGCGAGTCTAACTTCCCTACCTAAACGATCTCGAGCCAATAAAGAGTGCTCCTTGTTGGTTCCACATTAAGGTACAACCTCGAAACCCTCCAAACTATTAATTTCCTCCCCTTTTTGTTTAAAGTATGTGTTTTAACATTATTTCAACTGTTTTTCAAATTAAAGTGCATTCTCTCATTACAACCATAACAAATTAAGTTAAAATACTTACATTCATGGAGATCATAACAACATACATATTAGTGTCTACTTTAAATTAAACATATATTTATACTTCAAATTCCATAAAGGGGTAACCGAGCACAATCTTCATGAACTTCAAACAATTCAATGTAACTGTTAATTATCTCAAACTAGTATCAATGAACTCACATCGCTCCTCAAGTGTTGTGTTAGGCCTGCATCCCTCTTCTATTATTGCCATTGAGCTCAGAAATTTTCAAATATCTTTGGACAATTCGCATATTATAAAGCCATAACTTTCTATATTCATCGTCTTCTGTAGTAGGTAATGATGCTTCAAGTATAACAAAGTGTTGTTGCAAACAATAATTGAGATTTTCGTAGCCATTCTTCAGCAGAAGTCTCATTTTCTTCCTGGGATAGTGTTACATTTTCATTTAATAACTTAACAAAATCCATAAATACCGTTCCATATATATTTTGGTTGTTTTTTGACATTTGCTTCGTAAAGAATCTATTATAATCTACGGAAATCTTGTTTAGAATACACAAATAAGAAAAAATTACCTTAATTAGGGAAGACCACTTCAACCCAATTTTTTCGGCTTATTACCAAGATTTTCACAGACCTAGTATAGGTCAATGAAACTTTTACATGTTTTAAGATTTTTGCAAGCTTTCACCTACGAAAATCCTAACTATTATCATCGTTATTCACTTATTCTAATTTCTACCTAAGTCACAGAAATTACTTTAAATAATTAGTTTTATTTTTCTTTTTCTCATTAAAAAATTAAACAAAATATGCATTCGGTAATAAAGACTTCAAACAGTAGCATCCTAATAAAACAACAAATATTTTCCGTCAAACACTTATAATTTATATTAAAATTTTCATTAATCATAAATATGATTCTTGTAATTTATATTTATATAGATATATAATATGAAGAGAAAAACAAAGACAGAGGAGTGAAGTTGAAGTCTCTCTCCCTCTCTCCACCTACTTTTAAGATGAGACAATAATCTCTTAGTTCTTTCTCCTCGTCTTGCAACTATTTTCCCTTAACTTCTTCATCTTCTCTCCTTCACAATCACACACCACCTTCATCAATGGAGTTCGACCTCCAAAACCCTCTATCTCAAGACCTGAAATCCCTTTTCGCCATGGAATCCGATCACCTTCCATTGTTGAACTCAGATCTTGACTCCGATCATCATCTCCGACGACAAATCATCAACCTTATCTCGATTTTCTCCCATAAACTCAATCACCCATTTGTCTCCTACCTTGCCATTAACTACTTCCATCGTTTCTATGCTGCCCGCTCCATTCCGGTAATGATCGACATTGGTCCTTCACGTTTAGATGAGTTGTGTAAGTTTTCTTAACGAACAAGTTCATGTGTTTTGTAGGGACAAAAGCCATGGATCTTGAAGCTTGTTGCAGTGTCTTGTGTTTCATTAGCATTTAAGATGATAACAGGAAATTCACGAGTTCAGGTGATTGGTTTTTGTTGTTTAATCTTCATAAAGATTTGATTTTTGCTGTGGGGTGTTAATATATTTTTCATAAATGTTTATTTGGATTTGCAGAATGACGGTGAATTGATGTTTGATAGTGGGATGGTGGAGAGGATGGAGTTTATGATACTTGGAGCTCTTCAATGGCGAATGCGTTCCATTACTCCTTTTGCTTTCATCAAATTCTTCGTCTCTTTCTTCAAACTCCGAAAGACATCGTTCCATGATGATGGCAATGCTAATGATGATGATCGGTATCATCACCAAGCTCTTAAAGATCGAGCCACTGAAATCATCTTCAAATCTCAGATTGGTACACAAAATTAGAATCTTTTTTCACAATCCATTTCGAAATTATCAAATTAAACTCATACTCTTCAAATCTTTGCATGAATGCAGATTTAAAGCTTTTGGGTTTCAAGCCATCGCTCATTGCAGCATCTGCTGTTCTATGTGCTTCACATAAACTCTACCCATTACAATTCCCATACTTCAAGAACTCAATTTCAAGCTGTTCATATGTAAATGAGGTAAAAACAGAAAAAAACGACAATTCATAACACTCAAATTTCCACATCAAAAGGTGGTCAAAGTCAACAAGTATTCATCATGACGAATGAATCTTTTTCTTGACCTTTTTACGT
Organism: Cichorium intybus; assembly: GCA_023525715.1. Classification (NCBI taxonomy): domain Eukaryota; kingdom Viridiplantae; phylum Streptophyta; class Magnoliopsida; order Asterales; family Asteraceae; genus Cichorium; species Cichorium intybus. The sequence continues at coordinate 40,437,224 of CM042011.1, read as the reverse complement.
TTTCAGGATGAACTGTTAAAGTGTTACAGTGTGGTTCAAGAACTTGTAATGGATGGTTATGAATCAATGCTAACCTGCAAAACCCCCATTAATGTTCTTGATTTGGACTACTCAAGCTCAGAGGATACGCACAGTAAAACTAATGACGATGAAACGAGAAGATTAAAGAGGCTGAAGATGACCACTTTTAGCAAAACCCCTTTTCAGCTTTCTTAGATTATCCAATTTGTAGAGAAAGAAAGACGAGAGAGAGAGAGAGAGAGAGAGAGAGAGAGAGAGATGATATGCTATTGGTTTCTTGGAGAGCGACACAAAGCAAAGCTTGGGCTTAGCTGTTCGCATAGAGAAAAGGAAAAAAGTTAAAAAAGAATGGGAAATGGGAGGGAAGAAAAGGAGAAAGATCTCTGTGCCATTAAAGAAAAGGAAGAAAAGAAAAAGAGAGAGAATGAGGATAATAAATAAAAACAAAAGAACATAAAATGTTTTTTTTTTTCGTTTTTGTTTATTATGTTTGATTTTGTTGGAAAAAACAAAAGAGTAATTGGTTTCTTATTATTCATCGTATTTGTTTTTTCTAGAGGTGACAAAAATTGATACGATATGACAACTCGATACGAAATAAACGGATTTAGGTAAGATTTCAATCCGTTTAATTAAATGGGTTGACACGACATGAAAATTAAACGGGTAATGTCATAGTCGAAACTTTTAATTCGAAAATAACCCGTTTATTGATATTCAAGTTTTCTAATTCTTAAGTAAACCGGATAGTAAACGAACAGTAAACATCATATTAGTGTTGATCGGAAAAAAGTTTCTATCTTCCCTCTGTGTAATTGCTTTAACCTAATTTTTTTATTCGTGTCTACAACTAAGAGGGTGAGTTTACGGATCGGAAAAACCAAACCGAATCGAAAACAGATGCAACCTGAACCGAACAACAAATCTGGTTTGGTGTTTGGTTTTCTAATTTATTGGAATTTTGTTTCGGTCCATATAGATTTGGTATTCGGTTTTCCAAGTGAAAATTCATTGCACAAAATGCAATTCAAATTTTGGTCAATAAATAGATTCGGTCCTAAATTGGTTTTGGCACCAAAACCCGAACCAAAACTAAACTGAAGTGAGATCATATTCATATATATATATATATATATATATATATATATATATATATATATATATATATATATATATATATATATATATATATATATATATATATATATATATATATATATATATATATATATATATATATATATATATATATATATATATATATATATATATATATATATATATAGGGTTGGGTTCAACAAGGGACTAAAATTATCCATGGTACCAAGGGACTAATCTCGATCGTCGGAATCAAAATCATCAACGACTAAAAATTAGGTTGTAAATTTTTTATATCGACGCACATGTAGATGATTATAACAAAAAACCCACTTCATTTTTTTAGTTTTTTTAAATTTTCGAAAATATTCTTTTTCAAAAATAAAAACCAAATATACCAAAATTCATGATTTTTTGTCCTCTACAAATAGACATCCATATTGATATACAAAAAATAATTTTTTATAAGTACAGCTCGTAGAGGATTATAACAAAAACCCACTTCATTTTTTTAGTTTTTTTAATTTTTCGACAATATTCTTTTTCAAAAATAAAAACCGAATATACCAAAATTCATAATTTTTTGTTCTCTACAAATAGACATCAATATTGATATACAAAAAATAATTTTTTTCATAAGTACAGCTAGTCTAGATTCATAATGTGAATCTGAACTGTAAAAATTTGAATATTAGTAATTATTTTACTTTTAAAATCTTTACTACTTCAATATTATAACCATTTATAAGTAATTTACTTGATTCACAAGTGGATTTACTCATATTTACACGAAAATTTACTCATATTCACATATCAATATCATATAGTATTGAGCATTTACTTAAAAGTTTTTTACTATTTCAACATTTTAACAATTTATAATGAATTTACTCTGATTCACAATTGAATTTACTTACAATCACACAAAAAAGTTACTCAGATTCATATATGAATATCATATGGTGTTTTAAATATACTCTGAAATATGAATTTGATTAATTTACTTAGAAAATTTTTAATACTTCAACATTTTAATCATTTATAATAAATTTACTATGATTCATAAGGTAATTCCATTTACATTCACACAAAAAACTATTCATATTCACATGACAATATTATATGTCATTGTGAATGCCAACATTGACTAACAGAATAACAGTTCAGATTCACATGTGAATCTCAACTAGCGGAAAATTTGAATATCAAGTGTAAAAATTTGAATATGAGTAATTATTTTACTTTTAAAACTTTTACTACTTTAATATTATAACCATTTATAAGTAATATACTTTATTCACAAGTAGATTTACTCATATTTACATGAAAACTTATTCAGATTCATATATCAAAATCATATAATATTGAGAATTTACTTAGAAGTTTTTTACTACTTCAACATTTTAACAATTTATAATGATTTTACTCTGACTCACACTATAAATAATTTACATTCACACAACAATTTATTCAGATTCACATATCAATATCATATGGTATTTTAAATATACTTCGAAATATGAATATGATTAATTTAGTTAGAAAAATTTTAACAATTCAATATTTTAATCATTTATAATTAATATACTATGATTCATAAAGTTAATTCCATTCACATTCACATAAAAATTTATTCAGATTCAGATGACAATATCATATGCTATTGTGAATGTCAAAAGTGAACATAATAACAGTTCAGATTCACATGTGAATCTCAACTAGCGGAAATTTTGAAAAAAAAAATCATTTTTTGTATATCAATATGGATCTCTATTTGTAGAGGATAAAAAGTTATAAATTTCTATATATTCAGATTTTTTTTCGATAAAAAATAAGCCCTAAAAACTAAAAAAACGAAAAAAAACGAAGTGAGTTTTTTTATAATCCGGTAGATGCACGTCCACCGTAAAGTGTACAATCGTGTGGATGAGATTAGTCCCTTGGTACCATGGTTTATATTAGTCCATTGTTGAACTTTTGCATATATATATATATATATATATATATATATATATATATATATATATATATATATATATATATATATATATATATATATATATATATATATATATATATATATATATATATATATATATATATATTCGGTTTGTACAAACCCTTAATTCTTTTTAGGTTTGGTTTGACCCAGTTTATATATCACACTCACCTCATTACCAACTATGACATTACCTGGTTGTCCAAAATGCTTAAAAACAAAAAGATTTCTACAACTTGTCTTTTTCTAATTTTTTTTCTTTTAATTTAATTTTTTAATAAGCTTATTTTATCAATAGTTAAATGTTATGTTTATAAAATAAAGAAATAAAATACATTAAAATACGTGAAAAAAAACTTTTGATACCAATGTTGATATTTTTTTTTTGATACATTTTGATATTCTTCTTATATAAAAAACTTAGGTTTGGTTCAAGTGCAAAAAAATTCGTTTCTTAGAATTGTATGGAAGATAGAGAAAACAGCTTTTTCATATAGATAGTTGAATGAAGGTGGAGTCACGATAAAAATATTGCAAAATATATTATAATCCAGAAAAAACACAAAAACAATGGCCATGTTTACTAGGGCTTGTTAATCGTATAGCTTGTACGTTTTATGCCAGTTTTTATATGAATTAATTTGATAATTAGAATTAAAAACAAACAGGCATTTGGTGTTTCATGCATCAACATGATACATGCTACTTCAATCACGGATATTTAATGTATGAAAATAGAATTTACCGCTAAGATCCTTAACATAATTCACTTACCAAGTTACTTTACCTAATCTGTGTTATCGCACCTATTAGTTATACCATAATCACTTGGCTCCTTACTTCAACCTTCTTGCGTTATCACACACCTATCAGTTGTGTCGTATATAAAAATAAATAAATAAGCAAATTGGCCAGATGTATCTAATCATATTCTGAAAAATCTTTCAAATTATAATAATAAAAAGTATTATATATGAATGGTCGAGTATATTTTTAAAAATCAATTAATCTGAATTAAAATATAGACTGTTAAGTTAAATAAATTAATAAAGATGTATTGTTATTTCTTAACGTTAACCCAGATTTGTTATCCAATATTAAAAAGAGTTGTATAATACATAATTTCAATATGCTCGACGTCCCAAGTCAAAGTTTCAAATTTAAAGATTAGGGTATTAATTTGAACACTAGGCCTGTATTGTAATTATAAATTATTTTCTACCATGTGACATTATTGTCTTATAATACCATAAGACCCATCATAACTACTTGCTGTGTTGATTAATGATAATAATAATACATTTAAGAATTTAAAAAGCAATGACTGCATGGTCAGCAATCATTATATAAATATTGAGTATTAGTTATACAAATTAGGTGAAAAATGGAGTTACGTCAAAAGCCTCTTAGACCAACCGGAGCAGAGCGGTGAAAACCCCTCACAACAACTTATTTTTTAGCGGCTACATAACCGTCACCTCAATAAACTCTTGCTAACTCTTCACCCCTTAAATATTGGAAATTGTCAGTACTCATCATATCTCACTTATATACATACAACTATGTGTATATATGTGTGTGGAGAGTGTGTAAGAAAAAGAAAGCAACACATGTATGTATGTATGTATGTATGTATGTATGTATGTATGTATGTATGTATGTATGTATGTATGTATATATATATATATATATATATATATATATATATATATATATATATATATATATATATGATTAGATTCAAATAAAAACTAAATATATTGTAAAAACTATAGAACCATATCTAGCTATTGGATTGAAATAATCAAGGAACCTAATTAATTGAGTTATAAATGGTTAATTGAAAAATTAGAAATTGATTAAATAATAATAAAACCCGGCTAAGGGTATAAGGGTAAATTAGTAAACCGATCGAAAAGGAAACCGCATAAAAAACGGTTTATCGTCCCGAGATTGTCTCATTCGTGATTGGTGATTCAAAAAATTGAAAAAAGATTTATTGATTCTCAGTGATATTTCGTTACCGCTAAAATCAATTAGCATTTGTAAACAAATTTCAAGATTCATAGAGTTAAAAGGCTTCAAACAATCATAATAGTAAATGACGCCTCGAAGAAGAAGTCTAAGGTTCAAAATTCAAGCATAAAAACAATTGTTTTCAAACAATGCTTCTTCATCGATTGTTTTTTATAATGACAATTTTGTGAATCCCCCAAAAACATACGGTATATTTGTTTTTTTTTGAATGTATTATTTGTATTCTATGGTATTGTATTCGTATATGTTCATGAAAAACGATTACAAGACTTATATGCAGTCAAGAACATTTATTGATATTGTTTATAATAATGTGATCCGTGGTTAGTGGAAAAACATCAATCATCGAAAATGTTGATAACATTTGGTTTTATGTCGTTGATTTACCATTGAGTATCGTTTCAGTTTTCTCATATTTTCCGATAAGTGGTTTGCTTATTGTAGTAATCCTGTTTTTGTAAAATATGTGGCTTTTTATTTGTTGTTGATGATATATAGCTCTTTATTTAACGAATAATCATTTAATGGCCAAAACATGATCATCAGTGAAGATAATTGAAAGATTTGAAGGTTTAAGTTTTGCAGAGGATGAAGACAAGAAAAGAAAGCTTAGTCAACATATGGGTAACACCAGTAGAGCTTCGGAAATAGATTTTATTGAACTAGTTGGAAGAGAAAAAAAAACAAACATCATAAATGTTCAACTGTAAAGAATGACTTCAATGAAGAACTTCTGAAACTTAGCGATAGTATATCACCAAATTCAATGTACCAAGCCATTAAGTCATTGTCATCTGATCAAATGATTATGATCATGGATTGTGGTTTTGGAAGCTTATTAGAATTGAAAATGACTACATTACCATCACATCTTGCATGCATATTATCTAGTGTCTAGGTTTGATGAAGAAGCATACAAACTGAAATCGGAAAATAGTGATAGGACCTTCAACTATCGTATAGGAAAAAGTTGTTCTAATGTAATTATTTGAGTATTTTGTTAATTATGAACATCTACTAATATCTTACTGGAAGATCCAGTGCTTGTGGAAAAAACAAATAGGACCTTCAACTACCCAGACTTTATTGAAAACACGGACTCATTCCTTAACGGTCTTACTGAAGGAAATGATTGGTCAAAAATTGATTTGGTATGCAATTGTTTTATCTAAATTAAATTATTTGTAATACAACATATTTCTATATATTAAGATTGGTAAACCAATTTTAACTGAATTAGGTATATTATCCGATCTATGACGGAGTTAGAAGGTATGTTACATGTTTCAATCTACGCAGATGCTGGTTCTTGATTATGGACACTAAATCACCAATAGGAAGTCTTGAAGCTGCTTATAGAGCAATACCCTTTGTGCTGGTAATACGATCTCAGGTATTAACCCGAAACCTTGCCTGATATTCGAGCCACAGGGAAACTCCTAAACTGCCTCACGGCTTATTATTCATAAGTCTCCCAAACAAGATCCTACGAAACACTATTTATAGTGCCAAGCTAGAATAACAAACAATCCTAATTTATCTCAATACTAATCCTAAATAATAGCTGTCGTAATAATCCTAGAAAAGACAAATACTCATAATAATTATCTAAACTGAAATCATAATTATCCTATTTTAAATTGCGCCTTTGATAAACTCGACCAAACCGACTTGGACTTGTTTGAGTCGTATCATTACTCCCCTCCCAAACATTCACCTTGTCCTCAAGGTGAAAATCCGGGAACTGCTTCACCATATCTTCAAACAGCTCCCATGTAGCCTCATAAGTTGGCAAATCCTTCCACCTGATCAAAACTTCCCGCCCAGATGCTCCTTCACGCACTCCCTCCACCTGGTCTGGTTGAAGCAAAACCTCCATATCAGCAGTCAATGTTGCTGGTAAGCTAGGAAGAGCCAACTGATTCCCGATCGCCTTCTTCAATTGAGAAATATGGAACACATCATGTATCTTTGCGGAATCCGGTAGCTTCAAACGGTACGCCACACGACCAATTCGTTCCAACACCTCAAAAGGCCCATAATAACGAGAAGACAACTTCTCATTGACCCGTCGCGCCACCGAATGTTGCCTGTATGGCTGTAGCTTAAGAAAGACTCGATCCCCAACGGCAAACTCCTCAACCTTGCGATGCTTGTCGGCCTTAGCTTTCATCAACTGCTGAGCACGCAGTAAATAACCCTTCAATTCCCTCAACACCACATCCCGCTCTTCCAAATATTCTTCTACAGTACCCACTGAAGTACGTTGGCTGCCATAATAAACCAAGTGGGGCGGATCCCGACCATAGAGAACCCGGAATGGGGTGGTGTTGGTTGAAGTATGAAATGACGAATTATACCAGAATTCCGCCCACGATAACCACTTAGCCCATTTCTTTGGAGAATCCGACACAAAACAACGAAGGTAGGTTTCTAAACACCGGTTGACTACCTCCGTTTGCCCGTCCGTTTGCGGGTGGTAGGCCGTGCTCCTCTTTAGCTTGGTCCCCTGCAAACGAAAAAGTTCCCGCCAAAACAGACTTAAAAAAACTCTATCTCGATCCGAAATGATGGATTCTGGAATGCCATGTAAACGAACCACCTCCCTTAAAAAAACCGAAGCCACGGTGAGAGCCGTATACGGGTGTTTTAGCGGAACAAAATGGGCATATTTACTTAACCGGTCTACGATCACAAAAATAACCGAATACCCCTCCGACTTTGGCAGGCCACTAATGAAATCCATCGTAATTTCTGACCACACTTTATTTGGTAATTCAAGAGGCTGCAGCAATCCACTAGGAGCCATGGTGGAATATTTCTGACGTTGACAAACATCACATTGCGCGACCATTCTTGATATGTCCCCTTTCATCCCTGTCCAAAACAGCTCCCGAGCCATCCGACGGTACGTTTTTTGTACCCCCGAGTGTCCTCCCAACGTGCTGCCATGAAACTCGTGAAATAACTTTGGAACCCACGTTGAGTTACGGTTCACGACTAACCGACCTTTAAACAAAAGTCGATTGTTTTCGATTGAAAAACCAGCGGGTACCTGCTGACCGGAACTCACGCGATGCTTCAGCTCGACTAAGTCGGTGTCATTTTCAATCTCTTGCCACAACCTTTCCCAATCTATGGTACAGCCTGTTTCGAGTGCCTCAATTTCTGCCATCCGCTTTCTAGACAATGCATCAGCTGCATTGTTCTCTCGTCCCGGTCGGTACTCGATATTGAAATTATATCCTAGGAGTTTGGATAGCCACTTCTGATGGTCTTCCGCCACGACCCGCTGTTCAAGCAAATATTTTAAACTACGCTGGTCCGTACGAACCACGAACCTTTGTCCTAACAAGTACGGTCTCCATTTCTGGACAGCGAAAACGATTGCCATCAATTCGCGCTCATATACGGATTTCATACGAGCCCTGGTGCCCAGAACTTGACTGTAATATGCAATTGGACGATCATCTTGCATAAGCACCGCCCCCAAGCCAAAACCCGACGCATCCGTTTCAACCACAAATGTCTTTTCAAAATCCGGTAACGCGAGTACAGGAACTCGAGTCATTACGGTTTTTAATTTCTGGAAAGCTTGTGAAGCCTCTTCGTTCCAACGAAAGTTATCTTTCTTCAGTTGCTCCGTGAGTGGTCCCGCGATTTTCCCATAATCTTTGACAAATTTGCGGTAGTACCCTGTCAGGCCTAAGAACCCGCGTAGCTCTCGCAGCGTTCTTGGTTCAGGCCATTTTAGCATAGCGTCAATTTTCGTTGGATCCGCCGATACACCCTCCGCGGACACCAAGTGCCCTAAATACTCTATTTGGTTTTGAGCAAACGAGCATTTTTTTTGGTTTGCATAGAGTTTATGTTTTTGCATGACTTGTAGCACCGTCGATAAATGTTCCACATGCTCGTCCTTGGTTTTGCTGTAAACGAGAATATCGTCGAAGAAGACAAGCACAAACCGTCGTAAGAAGGGTCGGAATACTTGATTCATTAGTGATTGAAATGTAGCGGGCGCATTTGTCAACCCGAACGGCATAACGCGAAACTCATAATGACCCTCATGGGTCCTAAAAGCCGTTTTCGGGATATCGTCCTCCTTCATCCGTATCTGATGGTAACCGGATTTTAAATCCAGCCTTGAAAAGATAGCAGCCCCATGCAACTCATCCAAAAGCTCCTCAATGATGGGAATTGGGAATTTGTCAAGGATCGTCGCCTTATTAAGCGCTCTATAGTCTACGCAGAACCGCCAGCTCCCGTCTTTTTTCTTTACTAACAACACGGGACTAGAGAAAGGACTCGTGCTTGGCTGTATAATCCCGGCGTCCAACATCTCCCGGACCAAACGCTCGATTTCATCCTTTTGTACGTGCGGGTAACGGTACGGTCTGACGCTAACGGGCGGGGTACCTTCTTTCAATGTAATCGCGTGATTTTGACTACGAATAGGTGGTAACCCACCCGGCATTCTGAAAACCTCACCAAAAGCCTCCAGCACCGCCTTGATCTGCCCCGGGACCTCGGCTGGAGTAAGCACCTCGCAATCCGCTTGGAGGTGGACCAAATACCCCTCTCCCTCATGTTGTATCAGCTTGTGAAGTGTCTTACAGGAGGCCACCGTTTTTGATAAGCTCGGGTCACCCTTGATCGTGACCAGCCTATTACCCTCCCAATATTGCATCCGGAGGTCCAACCAATTGACAGTCATGTACCCCAGTGTTTGCAACCATTTAATACCCAAGATCACGTCCGAACCCCCAAGTTCAAATGGTAAGAATTCTTCTACAATCCGAACCTCCGGTAGGTCGAGAATAACTTCCTTGCAACACCCGTAGCTCCGTGTTATCAACCCGTTCCCAAGTTTTACCCCTACTGACCCCGTACCGGTTACCACTATGGTGAGCTCGTCGACTACCCTTGTGGAGACGAAGTTGTGGGTCACCCCACTATCGATCAAGACCACGACCTCCCGATCCCCGATCTTCCCTCTAACCTTCATCGTCCGCGGTGGCGTGAGACCGCTGACCGAATTGAGAGACACCTCCGCCATGTCCAAATGTGCATGCCCCGTGTCTTTGACTTCCTCATCATCCCCTCCTTCCTCATCTTCGTCGACAATAAGAACCTGCAACGTTTTGCTAGGGCATTTGTGTCCCGGTGCAAATTTACCATCGCACCTAAAGCACAAACCTCTGGCACGCTTATCCGCCAATTCAGTAGCGGTGAGCCGCTTAAATCCTCCCGGTGAATTATCCTCCTTAACCCCAATGGAAACAGCCGTTGTGTTGGTCTTCCCCTGGTACCCGTATCCCGCTCTAGAAGAACTGCCCGTACCTCTTATTAGTCCCCCGATCTTATTCTCATCGATTTTAATTGCCATTCGAATAGCCTGAGCCAAGGAATCTGGTTCCGCTATCCTTACGGCTGCACGTACTTCTTCCTTCAATCCTTTAACAAAAGTACTTTCCTGGATTGATTCTGGAACCTCGCTTAGTTGCCCCGCAAAACTCTCAAATCTATCCACGTACTCGCGTACTGTTCCCGTTTGGTGGATGTCCAGGAATTGTTCCTGAATGCTGCCTTCACGAGACGCTTGGAACCGCTCTAGAAGCTTCCGTTTGAACCTTTCCCACGAACGGAATGGCTTCTTGGCATCATTCCATCGGAACCAGGTCAACGGAGCTCCTTCTAAGCAAATCGCCACTGCCCGCAACTGATCCTTCTTACGGAATTTATGGACTTCAAAGTACCTTTCAACCTTATAAACCCAACCGTGCACATCCGTACCACTAAAGATGGGAATTGTTAGTTTCCGGCAGTCAAGTAAGGGGTCCCGTCTCTTTTTCTTTTTCTTAGCTCGCTTCGAACTATTGGTCATTGCACTGCCATCCGAGTCGTCGGATTCATCTTCCTCGTCAACCTCGCTTTCCTCCGAATCCGAAGAGGAACTGTAGCGGAGTTTCCGCTGTTTCTTTCTTGGTTCCCTGACTGCCAGAGTTAAGTCAGCAACTGCTTTGGTAAGTACTTGCATCTGTGTCGCCACCTCTGTTCGATGAGTACCTGATGCATCGAGCATCTGGTTGACAGCACCCTCAAGTGCCGCGAGTCGCTCAGCATTGGTGCCCTTACCCTCCAGCTTTTCGGCCATCAGAACCGTAAAGCTCTGATACCAATTAATACGATCTCAGGTATTAACCCGAAACCTTGCCTGATATTCGAGCCACAGGGAAACTCCTAAACAGCCTCACGGCTTATTATTCATAAGTCTCCCAAACAAGATCCTACGAAACACTATTTATAGTGCCAAGCTAGAATAACAAACAATCCTAATTTATCTCAATACTAATCCTAAATAATAGCTGTCGTAATAATCCTAGAAAAGACAAATACTCATAATAATTATCTAAACTGAAATCATAATTATCCTATTTTAAATTGCGCCTTTGATAAACTCGACCAAACCGACTTGGACTTGTTTGAGTCGTATCAGCTGGTATGACTTAAGTATTTACTTTTAAATATTATAATATTGTAAAATGTATTAACCGTGTAAGTATCCAACTTTATGCAGTATGCTTTTTTCTGTGATTACCTGGCAGAAACAAAACATAAAAAAGAGAATCTGATGAGGAAAAGGAAACCAAAATTGTGTCTCTAAAATGTCAGACAACATATTATATGACGCATTCATGTGTTATGATGATGAGATATATTGAAGCTTATATGGGAGAACCAAGAAAAAATTGGACTTGTATGCTAGACGAAGACGGAAAACAGAAAACTACACTTCTAAATAGATTAAGACATAAATATATTACAAAACTATTTGTTTCTGTCTTTAATGAAAAAGATGTGATGTTTTTGGAGAGATTGACAGGTTTGGGAAGTTGCTTAAGGAGGAACAGAAGAAAAGAGTTGAAGAAACCATCTAAAAGCTTCATGGAAAAGGTCAAAACTAATCAAGTACATGAGAATTATGAAAACTATATTGTTTTCTATTAGATGAACATTACGTTGAACTGATTTTGGATTATTTTTGAACTTTTAATATTTTGTTACTTTTAGAAATTTAAATCTTTATGAATATCTTCTAATAATATTGCAAATGAGTGCAAGCCATTTTGTGTTAACAATATTGTCAACTATACTAGATGCATATAATTACATTAATGAAAATAAACAATAAACATGAACTTCTTCATCTAAGAAATTAACATTAGAACAATATTATATTATATAATACGAAGTTAATATATAAAACCGTAGACTATTTAAAAAGAAAACTTCATGAAATAAAAACCTAAGACTAACTCTTATGATATTCTAGCAGATTCTTCCTTTCATTTTCATAACAACTAATGACATCTTCAAAAAGTTTGACTAACACTCTGTCAGTCTCATTATCTTTCTCTAGATAAGCTATGGAAAATCCTTTGTAGTTGCATGAATGGTTTGCATTGCTCCAAACTTCCTTTTCCTTGCAGATATATCCATTTTCATAAGTTAAATACCAACTTTAATATTTGTTATTGCATTGTTACACTTGGTAAATTGGTCCCTTGCATGCATAGAAAGCTGCTTAGGAAATGAGTTGATATGCAAAACCGGTATTTCCTTTTTGATATCTTGAGATGAAGACGAAGCCATAAGTTCCTTCTTTTCTGAGATGACTGATGAGAGATTAATATAAAAGAATAATGGAATAACATACGAATAAGTGGTACCATTTATAATAACAAACGTGTTTTGGACAGAAATTAATATATGTAATTAATGAATACGATAAACTATTTAATTACCATGAATTTAATGCATTTATCATGTTGTAGTTAATATTTAACCTAGATATGTATGACGATCTAGATTTTTTTTTTTTTTTTTTTTTTTTTTTTTGAACCAGCAAAAATTTTATTGAAAAGAGAACACCTAGCAAGTAGCTAGATGCCTCAATTGGTAATACACAGGAAGGAACCGACCCATACAAACATTAAATACACCAACTACTAAATAACATCAAATACACCAACTACTCGCTAGATCCATCTTTTCTATACTGTCGAAAAGTTTTCCTTATGTAGTGATATTACATGGATTTGCAGACCAGTCCGCCCAGCGAATAGAACGATTTTTCCTCCTGTGTTTCATCCAAATGAAAACCATTGATGACGATCTAGATGCATCAGAGGATTTGGTATTGAAAATATAAAATGAATCAAATCAAAATTTAATGTTTATCTTAAATTCTAGTTAAGTATGTAGTTAGGTAAGAATAAAAAACTGAAAAGTCGGATGTGGGATACTGTTCAATCGATTATACCATCGAATCAAGTGAATATATTAAGGGTCCTACTATCTATACACCTTAATTACTGGCATTACCCCCTCAATAATTAATAAGTTGGTAAATAGCTTATTCTGACTCTTTGAAACCATAAAAGACCCGTTCCAATAAAACTCCAATAAATATTTTGGAAAGAGAATTACATTAACAGTTAAAGAAAACCAAATTTCAACTACACTTTATCAATATATTAACATACACAGTTTTAAAAAAAACATTTGCATTCTGACATGGAGTCTCCGGCCAAAAATCAAATGCATATGTAATTATTTGTACTATAACCACGGCAGACATCCGACAACTTATTCCAGCATAGACTCTCTGGCCACTTGCATTCAAACCACCAAACCCACCCGAAACCTATGATCAGAGAAAGAGAGAGGTACCGTGAGAGACAGAAACAGAAAGAGAGAGAGAGAGAGAGAGAGAGAGAGAGAGGTAGCGTGGGAGACAAAAAAAGAGTGAGGAGTGTGAGTGACTTCCGATTGATCTGTTGACGTTGAGGCTGCCAGTGAGGTCAAGAGTGACAGAGAGACGGTGAGGGGTTGAGAGACGGTGAGATATCAGAAGAGAGAGAGAGAGTGTGTGTGTGTGTAACATCCGACTTTTAAAACAAAAACACCCCTAAAAAATTTTCATTTAAAACAAGGTTTCAATACATAAAACCATAACAAAAGGGGTATATTTTCTCAAAAACGGGTACAAGTGTATCAAGGAGTGTATGAAATACCATAACCTCATTGTTAAAGACGGGCTGCTACTGACAGCATCTATAAGTCCCACTTCTTTAGTCACGGACTGTAACTTTTCCCCTATCAGGATCATGCTAACCTGCAGGGACATTTAACAGATCACGTGAGCTATAAAGCTCAGTGAGTAATCATACCTGCAAATAGCACATAAAGATATACATTCATATATAATACTCTATATATGATAAGTCTCTTTCTACTCATCTTTTCAATATCAAGTCCCATTTTATAGCCCCTTTTCCGGCTGACCGTACATATGTTTGGATATCAGATCCAAACTCCTAGCCTTACTAACTGACCATATATCTCTTAGGATTTCACATCCTACCTCATAGCCTTACAGGCTGAACCATAATAACATATGATTATCAAATCACGTCAGTTAGTTGAACATTTAATCATATCTAACCATTTCTGTCCCATGTTTCTTAGTCATAATTGACTGCACCATATTTCCTGGCCATATAAGCCGCACCAAACAGTTTCAACATTTATATCATAACCCTAAGGCCACACCAACAGGTTTCAATAACCCGATATCATAGTCATATATGGCTCACGAGTTTGCCCCGCTTTTGCCTAGACTCACGGCTCCGTTCTTGTCGTTTCATTGACTCACGGCTTACCCGGTATTGTCTTTTTATTGACTCACAGCTCCGTTCTTGTCATTTCATTGACTCACGGCTTATTTGATATTGTCGTATTATTGACTCACAGCTTCGTTCTTGTCTTTCTCAGACTCACGGCTTATCTGGTATTGTCTTTTCAATATATCTTTAAAACTGTCATTTTCGTCCCCCAAAGCTGTTTCAATCTGTAACAGTCCAATCAACACATATCATATATGATATAAGTGAGATTACTCACCTGGATACTGGCTACAATTGTATCCCGTTAATCTTTGTCTTCTTACACATCTTTATCAATGCACTTGTCCGGTACCTATTCATTTATTTATATACCAAATGATCATAGGTTAACCACCATTTCAGTTGACTCTAATACATAAGAGTCCAATATTATACAACTACAAACCATCTCTAGATGATAAACTTTCCATTTACCATCTTTCTATAAATTATACATTTTCCCGAAATACGTGTATTTTACTACAGTACCTTCGGGAGGTCGTATACGTATTCCGACAATTTTCCACGAAGTTTCATACCATATTAGACCTATGTTCAAAATTTGAGGTCAAACGGACAAGTCTAGCATCAAGTCCCAAAATTGGACCAAGCCTTTACAGAAGGCAGGAGCAATCTGCTCATTTTGCACCTGGCGCGACTTCGCGTCGCGATCCACCATGTGGTCGGGTCGCGATCGCTGCTGGTACAGACCAGTGAATCCGATTTTCATGTTATAAATCCCATTTTTTCTCATTTTAAGCCCTTAATACACGACTTAATCACTAGGGTTTGTTCCAAGATCAAAACCATTCATTTATTTCAGTTTCTAAACAATGGAATTGGTAATTCCAATCCATTTCTAGAAATTCCCGTTTTTCACATTTTTGGTCCAAAACCGAAATTATTCAAAATTAATCACTTTTATTGATTATTCTCATCACTAACAACATTTGGAACTCATTAGAACCCATCAGAATCCACTGGATTGTATAAACTTGTGTTCTAGGGTTCTTAATCAAAATTCCAAATTTCAACAATAGCAACATACTTTCAATTTGATATGTGTTCTTACAACACAAACATGTTTGAGGCTTAGAATTCATTTAAACCTCTTGAACCATAACTGTAATTTCAGTTTCAATTCATCCCATGAAGAATACACACATAACTTAGGTTAGAATTTCAAAGTACTAACCTTAATTGCTTGAAAACTTCAATCTTCAAGCTATTGTTCCAATTTCTTGCTTCAATTTCATGATCTCTGCAGAAATCACACCTTCAAGACTCCTCCCGATCATCTCAAATGTTCAGCCACACATAGGAGAGTCAACTCTCCTATTTATACTTCCAGAATTTTCAAATTTAGTCCCTAAAGTTCTTTTTCTTGAACTTTGGCACTTTTCTCACATTTTATCACAATAAACTTTCTTTTCTTATACTTTTGCCACAGGCAAACAATATTTTTACATATTTGGTCCTTCACATGATCAATTGACCAAATTACCCTTTTATGGTAAAATAACCAAATTGCCCTTTTTATTAATTATCTTACCATCAAGGTTTTCTAATGAAACCAATACTTATAACACCATATTAAATCATAAATACACTTTGATTAACGTATAAATACTTAACAAAAGTATCGTGGTGTTACAGAGAGAGAGAGAATCGGGTAGATACATACGAGACACGCCGACGGTCAACGGTGACAGAGATCGAGAGTGATGTTGTAGCCGGCAGTAAGGCACTGATGCATGTGGTGTGTAACGCCGAAACATGTTTAATATGTAATTATAATAAAAAGGGCGAAATGGTCATTTTACCTCAAAAGGGTAATTTGGTCTTTTTGACAAAAAAGGACTTGTTTGGTAATAATATTTTAAGTCTTGGACTTAAAATGTTATTAAATTTGATTTTGTCATTTAATTTGTAAATTGTGGCAAAAGTTGAAGAAATGCAACTTCAAGGACCAAAAATGCAAATTTGGAGGTATAAAAGGTTGGAACCTTCTCCTAGTTTGTGCAGAAAATTGGTAAGCTACGGGAGAGAAGTTCTTGTGCGAATTGAAGGGCTTTGAAGAGTTGAAGTTTGCAAAGTTGAATTATAGCATTAAAAGGGTATAATTGGAAGTTTTGAGGTAAGTTTTTCCAAGTTCTTGGCTAGTTGTTTTTGATGAGTTGTGTAGAGCTCAAAAACTGAAATTTCAGTTATGGATGGGTGTTTAAATGGGTGTAATACTTCCATTAAGTCATGTTAGTAAGGACTTAACCAAAGAAAATGGAAGTAGGTTGTTAATATTGATGAATTTGAAGATTTGGGGTTGTTAGAATTAAGAACCCTAATTCTTCATATGATTGAGTGAGTGGGTTTTGATGGTTAAAAACCTTGTTAATATGTAAGGTTTAAGCCTAGGAACAAACCCCAAGCAATTAAGAACAGAAATAAGGACTTAATGGACCAAATCTGCAAGCTACAGTGCATAAATCGCGACTGGCCAGGGAACCTGCACTGCCGTTAGGCGCAGTGCGCCCCAAAGCCAGGCGGGGTGCACCCAGGCGCAGTGCGCCCCCTCCTAGGCGCAGTGCGCCCCCCAGGCAGGGGCCAGGCAGGGGATCAAAAACGCTAACTTTTGCTTGGCTTGTCCGATTTAGCTCAAATTTGAACCATAGGCTCGTTATGGTCTAAAAAGTTTGGGAAAATTTTCATATCGAGTTTTCGACCCCTCGGGGGCACTGTAGACCGATCCGAATGCCTCTGTGAATAGTAAAATTCACATAAAGTTAGTAAACGGAAAGTTTATTAACTAGGCATTGTTTATAACGATATTATATTGAACTCTATTGTATTAGAGTTAATTAGAATGGTTATTAACCTATAATCATTTTGATAATAAATGGAATTATAGGTACGAGACAAAATTCTACGGACTTAATTCCAAGGCAAGGAACAACAAACGCTAGTTGTAGCAAACCTTCAGGTGAGTAATCTCACTCGTGTTTGATGTGATAATGATAAATGAGCAGCTGCGAATTGAGAACAGTTTTGGGGACGAAAAATGACGGATTTATGATATGATATGATAAGACCAGATAAGCCGTGAGTCTTTTATAGACAAGAACGGAACTGTGAGTCAATATATCTAAGTAAACTGTTATATAGACAACAGCGGGCTAACCCGTGAGTCTAGGCAACAGCGGGCTAACCCGTGAGCCACAGTTTATTTTGATGAGCCAAACTTACATAGACAACAGCGGGCTAACCCGTGAGTCTAGGCAACAGCGGGCTAACCCGTGAGCCACGGCAACAGCGGACTAACACGTGAGCCATATTTTGATTTGGTATTGCATGATAATACATATTTGACTTTGTATAGAGAATTTTGTTCTTATACATGTTATTTTTGATTTGATTTACTCATTGGGCTTTATAGCTCACAGTTTTATTGATATGTCCCTGCAGGTGAGCGTGACCCTGCCAAGGGAAAAGACAAAGTCCGTGACTGAGGACTTAGCAGTTGAAGTAATGACCCGGCTTGAAGAATGTGTAATATTTTATGTATTATACTTCGTGATACTCTTGTACTCGTATTGTATTAACTAATACCCCCTACTCACGGTTTTATTTGTAAAATATTTGGTTTAAAAAAAAAAATTCTTGGGGTGTTTTTGTTAATAAGTCGGGTGTTACATGGTGAGGCGCCGCTGCTATGGCCGGTGAGAGTGAGAAACTGAGAGTCAGAGGAGATCGAGTGATGAGGCGTGAAGGAGGAAGGAGCATATGAGTGGAGATAGAATTAGGGTTTGTTTTTTCCAACTTAAATTACAGCATTTATTACGTCTATTCTTTTTTAAATATTTTAAGAGAAATTATATTTGTTCCTACTTTTTATTCCTACCCATATTCCTACTCATATGATATCATGACATGTGTATTTAAATATTATTATTTTTATTAAATATGACACTTGTCATAATTTAACATTGGTAAGAATGTGAGTAAGAACAAAAGGTAGGAAGCAATACAATTACTCATATTTTAAAGCTTATTATATATTGTACGTACCCTACTTCTCGTTTATTTTCATTTATGGCCGGTTGGTAATTTGTTTTTACCAATTTAAATTACAGCATTTATTATGTCCATTCACTTTTCCCATTATTGTTTAATCATTATATCTATTTTAGGGAAAAAAACTAAAGTAATTATTAGGAGATAAAATGTAGAAAGCAAAAGGGATATAAGTAGTCAAACCCATATATTAATTATAACAATATAAACCATTAATGATTACTATAAAATGATGGTAAAATTTTCAGATATAATGATTAAAATAATAGATAAATAAAAGTCATTATCACATTGTAAGTCAAAACCCCCAAAACCGAGAGATACTCACCTCGACGAATTCAGAAGCAAGAACACGTTTACGGGATTAGATCTGCGTCCCTCTATGCATCCCCATGAATCTCTAGGCCTAATTTGACCCAAAATCGCCATATGGAGCTCTCAAAATCAAAAAAGAAGAGTTTTCTTCGAAATGGGGTTTTGCTGCGTATTTATATGTCTGCAGGCGTAACTCGACCCGGGTTACAGAACCCGACCCGGGTTCCTTTTACGAATTTTATTTTCGTTTGTTCAGTAGGTACAACATGACCCGGGTTAGAGAAAACCACCCGGGTTGACTCTTTTTGGCATTTTTCAAACTCAAACTTCTCCCAAAATGTCCTCTAAACACACTAACACATATAACAAGTTAACGAATCTTAATTATACCAAGATTAGTACATAAGAGGGATTCCAACCTCTTCTCACTCATCAACAATTCAAAACTCGAAGGCAATCAAAAAGGATCGCCACACCTTTTACGCTAAGCAAACTCATAGCTAGAATCATACCTACTATAAGGTAATAACTCTACTTATCTTAATAATCATCTCAAAATGAAAATGAGTCTTATATATATATATATATATATATATATATATATATATATATATATATATATATATATATATATATATATATATATATATATATATATATATATATATATATATATTAGATGCATGAACCTCAATATTAAATAATGTTGGAGTTTTTTGGTACCTCTCTTCATCTTTAAAATCCAATACACTCTGATCGTGTCTTTGTTTTTCCATAGCTCTCTGAAAATATATCATGAAGTGTACCAATGTTATACCAAAATTTGTATTACTTTGAAATGACACATTAGAACCCTCGGACGAGATGTAGTATGCATCAACCTAGACAACGAAACAAATTTAAAATATGCAGGAATCAATAAATATTTCATTTTAAACATATCATGAAACCACCTATTTTCAAAAAGATTGTAATCTTTTACAAATGTGTTCCATCCTTATTCAAACTGAAACTGGTTAATCCTTGCATTCCAAATTAGTAAATTGAATCTCGTCTTGGATTTTGAATTGTTGTAAAGTTCCTAGTAAACCTGAAGGAAATAAAATAACTTTAACTATACAATGTTTTTTATATTACTATTATATTGTATATATACTACGAATTTGAATAATGATAACACATATATAATTAATACATTTGATTGAGGATTGTAAGTGATATGCCACATATATAACATGTGATTTGATTTATCAAAAACTTGTTGTATTGCTCTCTTCATAATAGGATCGTGATCAGAAAGTACTAGAATAGATTCTTTATTAAAAGCGTTAAAAAACATTCCAACAACTAAACATATGATTCAATATTTTCACAATTAATAAGACCAATATAAAATGTAAGACATCTTTTCTTATCTGATGTCTTATATTCAAATAAAAAGTTAGAAACATGTTTCATTCGATCTTTCATCTTCTCTACCAAATACTGTGCATAGGTTCCACCAAGATGACAATTAAGATCACGAGCATAATTCTTAAAGCCATCTATATTATCACCTCGATAAGCGTATCCTCCATGCAAACCATTAAAAAGCCTAAGGGAAATGGTAGAACCAATATTATGGCTTGAGATCTTAAAAACAAATGATTTTTGCATCATAACTAATTTCCTTTTGGCTCTAGACAAATGCATGTTCTCCTTGATATATAAAGGATGATTATATATCTCTTCAACATCATATACTACAAACTCCGTAGTTCCAGGAATAATAGTACATTTTATACCTGCTTTACATCTAGAACGAAACATATCAGACCTCTTTTTCTTTCGACTATTGGAATCCAATGTATCTACTTTACTTGTGTTTGGAACACCTTGATAGTTGCATACAAAATATCTTAGAGTAACCAAGCTATTCAACTTTCTAACAATTGTTTTCCTAACATCAAATCCACTTTGTTCAGCATAAAAAAATACATACATTTTACATCGTCATATGAATGATACGTTGCAACCGTGATTGGCCTTATTCTGTCAAGAACACTTGGTATCCAATGTATTCTACCACCAAGTGATGTGTACTGATTATTGGAATACGACTCCTCAAGATTCCCATCACATTAAATATAAATATCAAATTAACAAATCATGATACATTACTTCTACAAAACATATAACCCGAATTGAAATGTAAACTTATAAAGTACATGGTAATTACCATAATCAATTTGATTTTTATCGTCAATCGTAAAAACGTCTTGATATTTTGTATTTGCAGCCGAATCTCTCAGTGACATAGAAATACCAGATGTTTTCTCCACTACAACTTGATCTTCAATTAAACCTTGATTGATACATATATAATAGGTGCTACATCATTGACTGCTTCATTAGACTGGTTTTGATTAATAACATCTAAACAAAACAAAAAACCAAAAATATAAAATATTAACAAAAACAATCAATAAATAACAATCAGTACTAACAAAGACAATCAATAAACAAATATATAAAACTAGATTATTATTAGCTTCCATTGATAATCAGCAGAAGTTTCAAACATATATAAAAATAAAATTTATTCGATAATATGACACATAATCCTAATAAATCATAATTGTTTTGGCTCTTGTTGCTATCTTGACAAATCCTCTTCTTCGATGGACAATTCCTGGAATCGTGATACCCTATTTCTGCACAAAATGAACATCTTCTAGGAGGGCGAACATTAACTCTTGATCCTTGAATTATGATTGCCTGATCTTCATTATAAGGATTCTCATTAATTGGTTGCATCTTCACACGTTCATATGGACAAGAAAACACCGATTATACTATGAAACAGTTTACGATGATTATAAAATGAAGAAAATGATTGACATGGTCGTATTGAATGATTTTTGGTTTCCATAATTTATGGGATTTGATTCCCATTACTTAATTAATAATATAATATAATTACTAATCTAACCTTAATCAAAACTTTGGATAATCAATTAGATGGTTTGATAAGTAATGATCCTATGGCCAAAACTAGTTCTTAAGTTCTCACACTAAAACAAGTCCTCACATGATCATATATATATATATATATATATATATATATATATATATATATATATATATATATATATATATATATATATATATATATATATATATATATATATATATATATATATATATATATATATATATAGAGCACCCGAAAGATTTTTAACAAGTGATTTGTATAATAATCTATGTAATACTTAGTTGTTATATGTTAATTTTTATAGCAGAAAGTTGTGTAAAGGGCATTTTGGTCTTTTAGCCTTACGAGTGACTTTTATGTAAAAAATTTATGTTCTTGGGGTAAGATGGTGAGAAATTAAACCTTAAATGAAATATTGGGAATTTTGGGTAAATATTGAACAAGAGAGAACTAGAGGGACCAAATGGTCATTTGAGCAAAGTATGATGGTATAAATAAGAGGAATCATCCATTCCTCTCCATTTTGGAAACATAAATCCCTCTAGGTGAAGAAACCTCACTCGATTTCTAAAGAATTCTCAAGAAGGTGAAGCAATTTGGAATAAACAACTTGGAATCGGAGATTACCAAGTTCTTTGAGGTAAGAACTTCACCTTTTAAAGTAATAAATCTATCTTGTGTAGAGGGGTATGAGTGAATTCGAAATTCAGTGAAAGGATGATGTAAATCATGTAGTTCCAACCTTTAAACCATGTTTGAATCATCATTGGAACTTAATTCCAGCCTTAGAAATGATTAAAAGTCAAAGAATTGGCAAATGAGTTCCAGAACCCTAGAATTTGGGTTTATGTGTTCGTGAATGATTCTCTAGTTGTGGGAAGTTATGAAGGTTATAGGTCATATATAAGAGTGTCTATAATAGTATGTTTTAGTATCCAATTAGATTGGCTTAGAACTGAAATTTAACAGGTCAAAAGTCATAAGCTGCACAGGAAAATGGAAGTGGGTCTGTAGCATCACACGACCTGTGTGATGCTACACGACCCCATGTCTTGTGATGCTACACGATCCGTGTGGTTTAGCCTAATAAGTAATCTGAGAGCCTGAAGGTCCTACACGGCCCGTGTAGTCTTACACGACCCGTATATGATCCAGTAGAAGACAATTCGAGAGCTTTAAGCGTCTACACGACCCGTGTGATCCCTACACGACCCGTGTGACCTGAATTTGTGTAATTCATTCCCATTATGACCCTATTTGAGTAGTTTGATCCCCTAAACTTTAGTATGTGCTTAATATGGTATGAAAACATGAAAAGATAAGTTCATATCATGAGACAAACAATTTGTATAGGTGCCAATCAAGCAATAGAGAAACAAAGGAAGGGAAAAGAGGGGTTGAACACTTAGACATTGCTTACAAGATCTAAGGTGAGTATATGTTTATTTTGTGTGGTACATAACAAATAACATTTTCATTTGCCATGAAATTATATATGAAATCTAAAGCTATAAGTTAAAGATAAATTATCATGAGAATGATAAATTCATGCATTTGAATGATGTATATAGTTGACATCTTTACATGATGATAGTATAGTAAATATGAGTTAAAGATTCAAAGTGATGAAAAGGATTGTCCGGACTAGGACCTTACCCGCTTAAAGGGAGGTCACAAGACACTACGGGGATGGTACATCCCTTCGCGAAGTAGTGATCTTAGCACGCCCTTATGGTAAAGATTTGTTCTAATCCATGAAGGGAGATATATATTGGCACACCTTTGTGGTTAGATTAGTTCTATGCCATGAAGGGAGATGAAATTAGCACACCCTTACAGATGGATTAGTTCCATTCTGTGAAGGGAGAATAAATGTGGGGAGTTTCCCATATAGAAATGTAAAGCAGAAAGACTTGTTTACAGATAATAATTAAGTTGGCAATGATAAG
This sequence comes from Cichorium intybus, assembly GCA_023525715.1. Taxonomy (NCBI): domain Eukaryota; kingdom Viridiplantae; phylum Streptophyta; class Magnoliopsida; order Asterales; family Asteraceae; genus Cichorium; species Cichorium intybus. The sequence continues at coordinate 40,413,032 of CM042011.1, read as the reverse complement.
AAGAATTCAATTTTCTAGTTGCTTATTATACTTGCTACGTGTTTTCACATTACTCATAAGACTTTATGTCTTACATATGTTTGTTTTTGTGAAAATACTGTGTACCCAGGTGATAAAGCATAGAAGATTTTGGAGAACTAGAAGACATAGTTAGTGGACCTGTATTTTGTTGGTACGTTTGAATTTTGGTAATGTATCTTAGTTGTAATACCCCGAACAATGTTTTGAATGATGTAATGGTTTTTGCTAAATCTCATTTTTGTAACATAAACTTTTAATATATGCATACTAAAAATATTCCTTAATAAGTATATATTGATTCACATGTGAATATTATGTGAATATAAGGATTCAGTTGTGAAGGCATATGTATTATTAAGCATATAGCGATTCACATGTGAATATCATGTATTGTTATGTATAAATCAAAGTACCACACAAGAATACGAGATCATATATTTTGTTTATATGGTATACACATATGAATATTACATGGTATATTCAAGTAATATTCACACGTGGATAAGTATGTATTTACTAAGAATATGCCCTAACAAACATATATTAATTCACATGTGAACATTATGAATATTACATGGATATACATATTCATGTGTGAATACATGTCTTAACAAACATCACATGAATCATATGTGAATATTATGTCTTTTGCGCCTATAAAGAAAACTAATACATATGAATATCACATGGTATATTTGTTATATGGTACATTCATATGTGAATATTACATGGCATATTCTGTTTATGTGATATTCATGTATGAAAGTATATTTACATGTGAAATTATATTATATATTTACATGTGGATACAGTTCAAAATAATATATGATTATTATTTTGAACTAATAATATATTCTTATTAACAATTTTGATAATATTCGTATGCGAATAAATTCTTAGTATTAGAACTTATCATCATTTATTAACATTGTTGATATGTATTTACATGTTAATCAAGAGAAAATAATATGTCAACATATAAACATTACAGTCAATGATTGGTGCATGTTGTAAGGGTAATAATAAATGCAACTTATTGATTGGTGCATGTTGTAAGGGTAATAATAAATGCAACTAAACTAGTAAATGGTTGGTTGGTAGAAAAGAAAAGACACCATTGATAAATACTATATTTATTGGAAAATTATATTCATTCCTAATATATTCTTCTACTTCATCTTTCTAACCATTAAAAATGACATGTGAGATCTACTAATTCTTTTTCTCAATCTCTTCTCTTGATTTTGACACTTGTCTTGATATTGTGATTAGAAAGATTGTTAGGAAGATATTTTAGGAGGATATAGAACCTCTCATATTTATTATATTTACGTGTAAGAGAAATTGTATTTTTTTCCTACTTTTTATTCCTACTCATGTTCCTACCTATGTTAAATTGTGACACGTGTCATTAAATATTATTTATTTTATTAAATATGACACTTGTCACAATTTCATACGGGTAGGAACATGAGTAGGAATAAAAAGTAGGAATAAATACAATTTCTCATTCGTGTAAATATTGTATAATTTAATATATTAAACATTTTTTTATCATGTGAAGCGTACATTTCTTATCTTCTTCTCATATATTCATATGTAATTTAAAAACTTTATTTACTAGTGAATACTGATAATTTGTTATTTATTCACATATGAATATCTTATTAACAAAAAAATTATTCATATGAGAATATTGTACTAAAAATAAAAAAATAATTATATGTGATTATCATACACATATTTATGTTTAACTTTAACAATGTACCATATGTAAAATATAAATTAATAACTTTACACACATATAAATAATCTATTTTCTAGCTGTCCCTTTATGTATAAAAGTTGTTATAAAAGCACATTGATATTTTCTATAATTTTACTAAATTATAAGAGCCAGGATTTCATAACGGGTGCTTATGAACGAGATGGGAAGAATCTGTTCAAAGTTTCACAATTGGTAATATTTGAAATCGGAAGGATCCATATCCAAAATGGTCCCAACACAAGACCCTACATGTAAGATCTGTGTTCCAAATAGAAAGAATGGCACCACAGGTTGAACTGGACCACTGGTTGGATCTGGGTTATGTAGACTTGTAAAAAGTGAGCCCAGTGGTGCAATAAATAACACCAAGCCGTTAGCTGCATCGCATGGTCCTTTTGTAGGGTGTGGATCATCCACTTTTATGTATTGTAGCCTTGTAGGGTGTAGATTTGTTTCTATGTCCATATAATATTGGGATTTGTCTAGGAAATAGCTCTTTTCAAAGTCAATGTATGTCTTTGAATGCGTAAGGTACAAGTATGAGTTAAGGAATTTTGGGTCTAGTAAGAAGTTTATTTTGATTAGAGTAAATTACAGTTTTGGTCCCTGTGCTTGACAGTTTTTTACACTCTAAGTCATCCTTTTGAAATTCCACGTTTTTGGTCCCTATGGTGGCAAAAAAAAAAAAAAAAAAAAGGATTTGGTCCCTGTGGTGCCCTGGTCTATGTGAAAAGACTAAACTGCCCTTTTTAATTTCTTTTTCGTTTTTCTTATAATATAAAGTTTATTAAATTAATTAAAAAAAAAGAAAAAAACACCCAACCCTTTTGGGTTATCGACTGTTGATTGAAGTGCAGAATTTGAGAAGGATGCCAGAGAAGACGGTGGAGCTAAAAGAGATGGGTGTACTGCGTTATCATGGTTAGTTAATCCGGCAACTTGAGGTCCCTTTTGTTGGTTTGCTGCTGCATGGGTTTCCGACATACGAGATGTAGGTACGACACGCTTTCCACCTTTTTGTAAGCCGAAACAAGATAAACCACTAATACATCCTCCCCATCTCTTTCGCTGTGATCAAACAATTTGTTAATTCTTCCACAAACAAACAGTGTAAAATAAGCACTGGATCGTGAACAATTCAGGATGTCCAAGCATAAACATGTGTGGAGTTTGATTGTTGTTTTGATTTTATGAATAGACTGAAATTAAGTTGGTTTAGGGGAGAATGAAGACACCGAGTGTAACAGATCTGCGATATATAGTCCGTTTAACATCACGGAAAATCGAAGGAAAACGTAACACAAACAATGTAGATCTGAAAGAGGATCAATAATCGTATAGTTTACTGCATACGATAGTTTCGATGAAGACGACGGTAGTTTCGATGAAGACGACGGCGGGCGGCGGATCCTCTGGCTCTCGACTTGCTCCAGCGTGTTTGAACTAATCGAAGCCAAAAATCACCAAATGTCACAAGCCACAATCGAATTCAATGACCTAATTACACGATTGCACCTGATGCGGCCATTAATGGTTTGTTTGATGAGCATGATGATAAGATTAGAACTGCTGCTATGGCGTGGTCGATTAATAGATGGATTTGGGATTGTATGAGGTTTAGAAGTAGATGAATAGTTCCTAATTTTGCAATCCTGATCTTATTTCTGATTTTGCAATCCGGATCTTGTTTCTAATGATTTTTTAATTAATAATCAATAATAGATTTTAAAAAATGAAAAGGAAATAAGAAAGGGTAAATTGGTCATTTAACTTGGACAAGGGACCAAATGTGTAACAATTTTACCACCCAGGGACCTTCAGTGTGAAATTTGAAAACGATGACTGTCAATGTAAAATTGTGTAAACCACAGGGACCAAAACTGTAATTTACTCTTTTGATTATGTTGTGGTTCCGAGCATAAAGACCTTATTGGAAAACCTTATTGGAAATCTGTTCCGAGCATTAGGGTAATGGGTTTAGGTAAGTCAATTAGGATTTAGGTTAGGTCAAGAGCCCAATATGTATCTCTATTTATATAATGTTAAACCCTCATTATGATTATCAAGTCATTCTATATTATAACATGGTATAAGAGCTATAGTTTAAAACCCTACTGCTGACCACAACCTGCCGCCGCCAACCTCCAGCTCCGTCGATATTCTTTAACAGTCGTCGGAGGTGCCTTCATTATGTTCAATAATTTCCCTTCTTTCTCATAAATAATAATACAGTCGCCGGCACCAAACCAAAGCTCCTTAATCGGCTTCTGCTTCTTCTACAGCCTCGTTAATAATACAGTCGCCGGCACCAAATCAGAGCTGCTTCATCGGCTTCCACTTCTTCTACTGCCTCGTCTACCGCTGCATCGTCATCGTATAGCCTCTTCTTCTCAGAACCTCTTCTCCAAGACTGCCTTCCTCGGATGACACCTTCTCTGCCGAGCAGCCTCTGATCTACAGTCGTCTCTCTTTATCAACACTACAATCGTCGATCTCGCCGGAATTGGCCCTGTCCGCCGCAAGACGACTCGTCTTTTTTTTTCTCGCCGCCTTTCTCCGGATTCATTTGTCGCCAGCTCCATGATCGTCGTCGCCGTCGTCGGGTCTTTCTTCTTCTACAATGGAACCGTCTCTGGCCGCCGCTCCTTCTTCCATCTTCTCCGACGAGCAGTCACTGTTAGCTGCCATCGTTGGAGCTCTGCCACCGCCGCTGTCTTCATCTATGTTTTTTTTTTATGTTTTGTTTATTTTTCTAGTTTAATCTTCTCCTTCCGATCAAACTGCAGGGGAAGTTAGGTATTAGGGTTAATACCCATTAGAGTTTAGGTAAGCCCATTAGGGTTTAAGTTAGGCCAAAAACGCACTCTGTATCCCTATTTATAAGAGGTTAAACCGTCGTTATTACGTGCAAAATTTGTTGATTGTTTATCAACCTTCGATTCAGAAGGTAGTCTAGTGATAATAACTTGATATGAAACATTTTAGAATGATGGCATTAAAAAAACGTTGTAGACACGGATAAACGAGTAAGGATTTTAAGTGGCGGTGTTTATAACAACTCGTCCAATATGGGATGGAATAAGAAGTTTTATCCGCATATAAGCTTGGTGTTATGAATATCAATAAACTTGTATCTTGAATTAAAGTTGGTAACATCAAATTTTGGAGTTTCTTAACAGGTGAAATGGCTTGAGTTTCCCCAAATTTGAACAAATCTGAAAAATCACGTTCATAAAAAGGTTCAAAACATAGGTTACAATAAGTTAATATTTGTACATTATTTCTAACGTGGATGATTGACTTTGCATTCTTCACTTCAATACTTAATACAGATCCAAATATAACTACTCATAAGGAATATAAATTCACACTAATTATTAACTTTCTTTTATAGAATATCGAAAATCCCATCTAAAATGTCAATTTTGCAATTATATATATATATATATATATATATATATATATATATATATATATATATATATATATATATATATATATATATATATATATATATATATATATAAAATTAAGAATATCTAAACATTAATAATTTTACATAAGAAATTTGTTTGTGTATCGTGACATCTTGCTTTTGATTTTTACTATTACGAGTTTGTATTTTGATAAATATAATTGATTATGAGAATGTCACCGGTACTACAATCAAATTCACTATTATGATTGGAATCGTTCTTCAAAATATTATGACGTCAATTGTCTCTCTATTGTCTCCCAAATCATTCTACACATTAAAAAAAATAATATGATCCTAATAGACAATTATTTTTGAAATTAAATGATAACAATTAATTTTGAAATTGAATGATAATTAAACCGATCATTAATGAGTTAGAAACGTTTCAAACAAATTAGCTTTTTTTTAAATTTAAAATTATGACAAAATGACATGTGGCAAAATGAATGTGGTGATGACATGTGGCTTTGAGTTATTTATTTATTAGGATAAGATATATATATATATATATATATATATATATATATATATATATATATATATATATATATATATATATATATATATATATATATATATATATATATATATGAGTCAGAATATTTTGAAAACTCAAAGATTAATGAGAACCCGAAAACCTTTTTAGCAACAATTTTTTTTTTCCAAAAAAAAAAAGTTTATTCACATATAAAACAAACATATACATGCACTTTCGTAAAAAAAATCGAAAAAAACATACGTATCAACCATGTATGCACAAAAGCAAAATGCATATGTGCACACTTCATGTATGCACATTTTTTTGAAACCTTTTTGGTGAAAGTTCGTGTGTATGTGTGTATGTGTGTGTGTGTATATATATATATATATATATATATATATATATATATATATATATATATATATATATATATATATAAATATGTGTGTGTGTGTGTGTGTGTGTGTTTTAGAAGTGCATAAACTTTTTTGTTTTGAAAAAAATTGACGTTTAAAAATGTTATCGGGTTCTCATGAATCTTTGAGTTCTCAAAATTTTTTAATATATATATATATATATATATATATATATATATATATATATATATATATATATATATATATATATATATATATATATATATATATATATAGAATTGGATTAATAAATATAATAAAGAGAAAATGACACTGTAGCCCAACCAACTTTTGAGTTTTAATCTAGTTTTGTTTTGGCTTTCTACTGGCATAAACTTAATTTTACCTGTTAAAAAATGATCTCCACTTGTAATAACTGGTCGCACTTCATGAGGTGGCTTTTTTATTAAAAAAAATAACTAAATTTGAACTCATCGTCTAAAGGAGTCGTCGTCTTATTTTTTCAAACCAGCGCATACCATTCCTTGGCTTCAAAAAGGGGTCGCCGTCTCTGTTTTTTTATATTTCAATTCATTCGTAGATTTATATAATCCATCTGCATAGATTTATATAATAGATTTCGACTTTACACCGTGTGGAGGGTTTTTTCTTCTTCGTAAAAAGTTTATTCAAAATTGAAACCTTCAGATTTACTTTCTGTAGTTCTTCTGTGGGTTCAATTGACGAGTTTCGTTATTCTTTTTAATTTACCCTCAGATTTACGTCGGGTTATATCTCAGAACTCAGTATCTTGATGATATTTTATAATGAAAGATTTATGAGTTTCTTTATTTTCGAGATACAGATCCAATTTTCATCGACAATACATATATATATATATATATATATATATATATATATATATATATATATATATATATATATATATATATATATATATATATATATATATATATATATATATATATATATATATATATATATATATAGTTTGTTGTCATGTGAAATTAGATCCAATTTTTGAGACACCAAAGATCTGAACCCAACATGTTAATTTAAGTTCTTGATTGTGGGTTATTGGGGCTTCTTGATTAAAACGATTAAACCATGTTTTTGTCAAATGCGCCTAAAAACCTCGCAAAAAAAAAGTTGAGCGACCCCTTTTGGGATTAATCCTTGATGGTTTTCCATGGACAATTAGACAAGCTGTAAGTTTCATATTATATAACTCCCAAATTGTAATCGTTATAAACAAAATTAACCAAATAGATTTTCTATTTCTGTACAGGAAATTCTCGACGATCTACCTGAAACACATGTCTATGAAACACATGTCTATCACCGATGATGATCTACCTGAAACGCATGTCTATCACCAATGATGATCTCGCCATGATTGCTCAGTACTTTTCTTATTTCAAGGAGCTCTTATTAGTTTACCGTGAAGGTTCTGGAACGAGCGGACTCGCAATAATCGCTAGCGAGTGTAGGTAAATAAGGGCTTTTGAATATAGAGTTTCAACTTTTTTTTTTTAATTTATAACTTGGATCTGTTTACATGACGATACTCTCACCAACTTCATACCTCGATGTGAATGTGACATGGCAGCTGACGTGGTATCGTATGTGACATGGCAGTTGATATGGCAGACTAGGAATGACATTGCAGTTGACTAGGCAGCTGACCAGGCAATTGTAACCGGTTCACCCCTTAATTTGGGGGTAAAGGGTATTTTTAACTCGAAATCATGGAGTTCCTTCCCTTAGAAAGGCAAAAAAAAAAAAAAAACTTTAGGGACCTTTTAGATCAAAACCCAAAAGTTGGTTGAGCTACAGTGTCATTTTTCCTATAATAAATGCAAATTTAAATATAAGTTAAATAATGAAAGCCGTATTGAAGATGCCGCAAACCAGCACAAGTAAAGTTATATCATTAACTGAGACGAAGTTTAGGACAAATTATAGACACGTTTTAAAAAAACATAATAAGTAACAATAATTAAAAGAGTCACATGAAACAGGAGATGTATGGGATTGAAATAAGGGCCATAAATGTACTCTGTTGGTGAATCCTTCAGAACTTAAACCAATGGGGTGGAGGAGTTTTGTACCAAGGGATGGTACTTTGAAAAAAATATTTACCAATCAATGGTATTTTGAAATTTAATTACCAAAAGATAGTAATTTTATAAAAATTATAATTTGTTCTTAATTTTATGCTTATCATTAATTTTATTATGTAGCACCCATTCAAACCAATCTACACAACACCCACGTTCCTGCACATTCCTTTCCGGCGACTGCATAACCTCAAAGCCACGTTCATGTGAGACTAACATCAAAACACAAATTGATTGAATTAGATTATGTTAAACACTAAATTCAATAAAAGATCATCTACGAAATTAACCTCAAAGCCACGTTCATGTGAGACTAACATCAAAACACAAATTGATTGAGTTAGATTATGTTAAACAATAAAATCAATAAAAGATCATCTACGAAATTAAAACACCTTGTAAGAGAATTCGATACGCATCATAAGGCTTCCACTAAATTTGAATACTCAGGCGAATATCAAATAACAAGTAAGTTAGTTAGAGGATATATCGAAAATAAAAAGCGACTATGAGAAATTGATGATTATGAGTAATAAAATAGCAGACGTCATAGGAATACATAAAGTACATGGATGTAGTTTTTAAAACCAAATTGTTGAATTCGTGAGTTTAGGTTAAGTAGTGAAGAGTTAAAGAACACAAGAGACGTGAATGGAGAAGGAGGCGATAAGCTGCAAACGGGCGGAGAGGCATGAGATGGTAGGCATAGACGGCGAGTTATGAACAGAGAGAGAGGGGAATCTGATGATTGCGGAAGAAGATGCTGAAATAAACCGGACGATGGACGAGAAAGAAGACGCACGTGAAGGAGCTGAAAGAGAAGAGCACGTAAAGACAAGCCATCAGGTTTTACTATTTTATTTTTAATAATAATAAAACTACAATTATATGGTAAATAAATCTCAAAATACTATTAGTTGGTAAATACTTTTTGAAAGTACAATTTTTTGGTAAAAAACTCTGGGGTGGAGCCCTCTTTCGTTTAGTATTTTACGTTTGGTATTTTCATATGTTAATGAGAAATTGCCTATGATCTATAATTCTACTGCTTACGACAAATTTCTCTTGTATTGATGTCATACTTGATTTTTATGCTTGATATATATATATATATATATATATATATATATATATATATATATATATATATATATATATATATATATATATATACATATATATATATATATATATATATATATATATACATATATATATATATATATATATATATATATATATATATATATATATATATATATATATATATACATATATATATATATATATATATATATATATATATATACATATATATATATATATATATATATATATATATACATATATATATATATATATATATATATATATATATCAACAATTTGATTGTTAGTACTTTTTTTTTTTTTTTGTATTATGTTATATATCAACAATTCTATTGCTTACAGCTGGTGCTACACGTTTATCTTGGATTGGTGTTATACTTGATTTTTATGCTTGAGTTTACATATTATACATCAACATTTTGATCGTTAGTATTTTTTTTTTTTTTTTTTTTTTGTATGTGCTGTATGTGTCTATGCTTTAACTATTGATCAATTATAGGGGCTTGAATGTAATTGGAGCCTTTATGATTCTTGCATTCGATTATTGATGTACAAATTTGTTGTTATTATGTCTTTGAATATTTGATAAAATAATACTTTTATGAGAGCTTTTTTGCACTCCTCTTTCTCGTTACAAAAGGGAGTAATGTTTGGTGACATTTATTCTTTATCATGTTCGTGGTTGCACTATCGAACAATCTCATTTATTGTTTCGATCATGATCAAACAAGAAACAAACTATATTGTTGTCTATGCATCCTATTTACGTGTGAAAAGTCATTTTCCATAAAATCTAAATTCAAAAAAGGCGCTTCAAAGCAATACTTGATACTTGATCTTATTTGGTAATTGTGTGTATCACCCTTCTTAGGGCCATTTTAAATATTTAAAGTTTAACTTCAAAATGTTTTAGTTGCATATCACATGTTAGAATACATATGTTAGACTTGAAAAATCTAGTAGCTAGGTAATATCGAGGTCAACTCTAAGGGTGTTGAATATGTAAATCCAAAGTCAAACCTCCAAAAATAGTTTGAAAACATCAAAAGTATATAACTCATTGTGTAACATCCAAAAGTTTGGATGTTTATAAAGTAAGAAGAAAATAGAAATAAGTCAGAAATTTCAATAAATTGTAATAAGGGCAAAATGGTCAACAAATGTACAACGGTTATTATTATTTTTTTTTATTTTTTATTTTTTTTTTATTTTTTTTTTGGTAACCGAGGACCCCACCCGACCCATCCTTTGGATGACCCTGATGAAGCAACCTCGGGGCCCACGCACACCTGGCAGCAGGGTGGTCCGGGTCAATCACCTACGGGGGTAGAGAGGTGGCCAGTGGCCATCCCCTGATTGAAACCTAACACTCCCTATGGGGAAAGGGAGGGAGTGAGATTAGAACTTGGAACCTCTTTATGGGGGAAGAGAAAGAGTCCTAAGCCTTATCCACTAGGCCATCAGGGTGATGGTTAAATGTACAACGGTTATTTTTTTTTTATTATTTTTTTTTTACAACGGTTATTTTAAATGACCAAGAAGGGAAATAACGATAAATATGACCATTAGATGGAATTATACGAGTTTTATATAATCATGATACACGTGGATAAAGTCTAAGGGTAGAAATGGAAAAGAATTTGAAATTATAATTTCACATAAAATGATAAATGTGGTAACTTTGAGGCCGTAAAATCCTATATTAAAGGCAAGATACGGTGAAAGAGTCAAAAGCCAGATTGTAGTAGACAAGAAAATTAAAGAAGATCAAAAGGAAACAGGTTAAAAAATTATAATATGAAGAAACTACAAGCCTGCCAAGTTAGACAAAAAGTTAGTATGGAAGTGAGACATTTCTAATTGGTCACATGTAAAAGGTCATGTTCTGGAACTAATGAGAATGAACTTTCTAAATAAAAGTTTTAGTACACATGGCAGTGAGAACATATGAAAAAAATAGGACAAATAGACATTTAACAAAACAGTTATGATCATTTGAAAATGGTTGGTCCAAAGGTTGATGTGAGTGAATGCCTATGTTAGTAGACAAATAGTTTGAAATACAGCAACAATCATCTACAGGTTAGTAAAAGAGAGTTGTAGTACTCCTAACAAGAGAGTTGTAGTACTCCTAACAGAGATTTGAAAACATCAATTATCATTAAATTCATATATAATATGGATGAGTTATGCTCGTTTGAAAACAACACTTTGAAACCCAAAAGTGTTTAGAGATTCTAACCACCCATGAAACCATATAAGTTGAGATATAAGGACTTTCAAGGAACGTACAACACAAAAAAAAGTTATAGAGCCCGTGCCCAACTTTCTATAGGTATAAGAATTATTAAAATGGAAATTATATGAAGGAGTTATGACGGGTTAAAGTTAGGAAAAATCATGAGCAAAATACTGAACTTTATAACTAAGGAAAAAACCTAAAGGGAATTTAAGGTATTTTATAGTTTATTGACCAGGTCAAAATGAAATAAGACTATGTATGTTTCCAGGGGAGACCTTGTGTGTGCATTTGCTAGAAAGAAAACAGGAAAGAGAAGAAAAATGTAAGCATATGTGATGTTGAGATTCGATAAGAGAGAGAGAGAGAGAGAGAGAGAGAGAGAGAGAGAGAGAGAGAGAGAGCATGAGATAGAGAAAGGGATAGAAAGAGAATACTGGACAGAGAAATAAAAGCAAGCAAGCCTGTTGTTCGGACCAAGCGTTGGTCGGCGCTAATGGGGCTATTAGAGGAAGCTGTGACGGCGACAGCCCGCCTCACGATGACGACGATGGCTAGATGGTCCATCAATGGTGTAACATGTGCAATTGACTTTTAAACCTTCAAGTTCTCTTTTGACATCAGTGTGAATGTATTTTCTTAAAACTAACTAAAATGATGGAATTAGCTACAATTGTTGATGCATGTATTGATATTAGAAGTTGTAATGAAATATTGAAAGCAAGTAACTAGAACAGAGGAACAAAAAACAAAGTTTTGTGTAGCTTAAACCAGAAACACGGTACATCACAAGCATTTCCTAGAAAAATACTGTTGAATACCAACGACTGCTAGAACATATTGATGTCATTGTTGGAACCCGCAAAACAAAAAAATATACATGACAAAACCAAAGATCACACGACATCACCACTTATAGAATTATCGACGGCTCTTTGTGATCACATCGCATGTACTGACCGCACCATGCATTTTGGCACATTGCCAACGACAATTGCATACAATTGAGGCTAAGTATCATTTCAGGATACTCATTCCTGTTTTCATATGTCGTATACAATTGGTGGGTGTCGTTAATAGTGGGCTTACGTAAGTTAAAAAGTGAGAGGAAGTGAAAGGTGACCATTTTCACGATGGAAGGAAAGTGATGAGGATGATCGTATGCTCAGATGAAAAAAGTGAGAGGTGAGGTGTCACCACACTCTAAAGCCTTATCGTATTTTTGTCTAGTGATATCATCGAGACCAAATTGGGCACTTGGAAGGTAACTCTAGTACTCCCAGGGAGACCAAATTGGGCTCTTGGAAGGTAACTCTAGTAACTCCCAGGCCATACCTGTGTAATTGCCCATTTTCTAACAATAGTTTTGAAAAATCTTAACTTAATCTAACTTTTTATTTAAACGGACTGCAATGTGTTTAACTTTAACAGAAGGATTGCTATCGGATAGACCTAAGTATTGTTTTTATAACCTAACATGTTAATAAACTGAATGAACCGGGGTTGACATTTTAAATTTCAAAATTAATTAAAAAAATCTTAGACCCGATTAAATAAGTTACAAAGTTCAATAATTGTATAAAGTTTGAGAAAAACACAATCGTGATTACAAATAATTTTCAGATGACATTAGAAATGTCTAATTCTAACTCGCCTTCACTTTCCCCACTTCAGTTTGTTCACTACTAGAATATTTAGTTTTACCGACAAAAAGTTTCCGACGAAAAATGTTTGTCGGTATTTTCCTTCACAATTCCGACAAATCAATGACAAAACCTCAATACCTAGAACTTCCGACGAAATACCCACGAAATAGGATATATGAACGTTTTCGTCGGAAATGCGTCGGAAATTACCGACAAACAACCGACGGAAAGTTAATTCATATTTAAAATTAAAGATTTGTAGGAATTCCGTAGGAAATGAAAAGCGGGAAACTGAAAATTTCTCTTCCCATTTTCTTTTTTCCTTTCCCACATTTTCTTTTAAATATTATTGAAAATTTGCGACAAAACAGCGACGGAAAATTCAAAATCAACACTTCGTCGGAATTTCGTCGGAAATTGAAAGAGCGAGAAGCAGAATTCTTTCCCCCCTTTTTTTTATTTTCCCATATTTTTGATTTTTCCACATTTTTTTAATATTATAGAAAATTATATTATTAATATAAAAAAAATTATATTATTATTATTCAAAATATAATTATTATTACTATTATTTTTATTATTATTTATTTTTGTTAGGTTTTTTTAATTATATTTTTATCATTATTTGGTTTATTATAATTCATTATATTATATTTTTAAAAATTTGTGTGTGTGTGTATATATATATATATATATATATATATATATATATATATATATATATATATATATATATATATGTGTGTGTGTGTGTGTGTGTGTGTGTACGCGTGTGCGTGTGTGTATTTATATGTATGTGTATATACAGGAATTTGTATATGTATGTGTATATATGTCTATGTGTATATAAATGTATGTGTGTATGTATATGTATGCATGTGTATTGTATTTATATGTTTAGATGTATTTATGTGTTTAAGGTTTATAATTTAATGTTTACAGTTCGGTGTTTAAGGTTTAACATTTAAGGTTTAAGGTATGTATCAGTTTGTGGTTCGGTGTTTAAGGTTTCAGGTTTGGGTATATCTATATGTATGTATATATGTATGTGTAAGCATGTGAGTATAGAGTTCTTGGTTTCATGATTAAGGTTTAAAGCTTATGTGTACGTGCATATACGTTTATATTCATGAGTATGCATGTATTTATAGTCCAATGTTTAAGGTTTCGGGTTTGGGTGCATGTTTATGTATGTGTAAACATGTGAGTATAGGGTTAAGGGTTTCATAATTAAGGTTTATAGCATATGTGTACATGCATGAGTATGTATGTATGTATATATGTATGTGTATGTATGTATGTATGTATATATGTATGTATGTGTGTATATGCATGCATGTGCATTGTATATATCAGCATGTGGGTATATGGTTTAGGGTGTAGTATTTTGTATGCATTTTTTTATATATGTATATGTATGGATATGTACATGTATGTATGTGTATGTGTATGTATATATATATGTATATATAATTGTATGTGCTTGAGTTTCATGATTAAGGTTTAGAGCTTATGTTTACGTGTATGTATGTATCTATGTATGTATGTATCTATGTATGTATATATGTATGTATATATGTATTTATATGACAATTTCTTTGAATGAGACTGAATGTCGTATTTAATCAGGATCAAATAGCGATTTCAATATGAATACGAACAGGAAGCGATTAAGGTGAAATTGGAACCTACATTTGACGATTTGAAGAATAATAATAACAATGTTTATAAATAATAAACATTAATAATAATAATAATAATAATAATAATATTTATAAAATTAATAATGTTTAAAAAATGTTAAATAATAATAATAATATGCATGTATATGAGTTTAGTTGGGGAAAATATTTAAAATTTTAATTTTTTCAATTCCGTCGGAAATCCATAGGAATGAAACCCTTTTTTCCGACAAAATACCTACAAAATCCAATTACCATTTCCCCTCTTTAAACCCTACCCGGTTCTCTTGTTGCGCACACTCGACAATCACAAACGGCGCTGAAAGCTCAAGTGCAGGTCCGGTTTCTCTTCTTCCCTTCTCGTTTTTCTTGCTACATAATCTTGACGCCGGCGGTATAAAGCTCCACCGGAATACCGTTTCTCTTCTTCCCTTGAACGATAAAAGCTCCACTGGGCAACCGCTCCAGCCGGCCAGCCCTCCACTTCACGTCTTCACCTTCCGCACGAGCAATAAGCAATCGAACCAAAAGGTAATTCAAACTCGATTTCAGTTTATGAGTTTCGATTTATGACTCGATTTCAGCCCTCCCATTATCGATTTCAGACTCGATTTCAGACTCTTTCGATTTCAGACACGATTTCAATTGAGTTTCGATTTCAGACTGTTATAGCTTAAACCAAAATACCCAGATTCGAAGCTTCCTTTTCTGGAAGCAGGTATCAATTTCTGAGTTCTGAGTTTCGATTTCTGAGTTTTGAGTTTTGTAATGGATGTACACTGTAATGGATATACGTGCATATACGTTTATGTTTTCATGTAATGGTTCGTGCAATCCATTACAGGGTTCTGAGTTTTACAATCCATTACAGGGTTCTGAGTTCTGAGTTTTGTAATAACATATATTTTTAATTATTTTTCTGAGTTTAAGGTTTAAGGTATGTCGAACCGTGCAACCGTCCGTAACCCGGGCATTCAGGGTTCTAGAGGCAATCAAGATTCAACATCAGGAGGAAGTCAGGGTTCTAGGGCGTACATTTCAGTGACGAGGATTACGATGAGGGTGAGGAGGATGACAATGGGGATGGCGAGGCTACGCCACACGGTTCAAATAGCACAGATGTACCCGCTTTTGGTGCTTATGGTGCCTCTCAGAGGCCATTTATCACTTGTGTTGGGAAAAAGTATGTCTTTAGATTATTTAACTTTAGAATTGAATTTATTTTTATTTTTGATGTTATATTTATCCTTATTGGAGTATTTCAATATTGTAGGTTTGGGAGATTTCAAGTGCACCGGGCGATTAGGCAGCTTATTGATCAATATTCAGATGGTCCTTGGATAAGTTCCAAACATATCCCCAAAGAAGTAATCGAGCAGATGTGGGGGTGTTTCAAGGCAATATATTAAGTCTCAATTTTTCAATTTAAACATGGATTAATTATTTGCATTTCTTATAATCATTCATTCTAAATTTTACATTTTTAACTTATAGTTTTTTTTTTAAAAATTTATACAGACACTTTATGTATGGGATCAAACAGAAGACACAAGAGTCAAGAACAACTTTAAGTTTGTTATTAAGGAAAGATACAGAGACATCATGAAGGAGCATAGGGAAAAGTCAGCAAAGTTGGCCATAGCTGCTGGACATGATATCTCAGAGAAAGGAAAAGACTTTGACATCATGAAAGATTTTGTGCCTCGTGGGATGCAAGCTCAGGCATGGGAGGATATGTGTAGGGTAAGTGTGTTATTACAAATTTGTTATTGTTTATTCCCTTTTTTAATATTATACATATATTACTCTTTACAGCAATGGAACACTGAAGCTTGGTTGAAGAGGTCTGCGAGTGGGACGAGTAATCGCAATACCACCGATAGTGGTGGGAACATATCCAGACATACAGGGGGTAGTATCGGTTATGATGAGCACCGTATCAGACTAGTAAGTATTCATTTTATATAAGTTTTAGTAATATGTTTTTAGTTTAACAAAAATTACATTATTTATATTTGTAGACAGCACAGCTTGGCCGACCACCTAGGTTTTTGGAGTTGTTCTTTCAGACTCATCTAGATAAAGCTTCAAAGATGAAATATCTTGATGGAGATGATACGGGAAAGAAGTTTTGTACCGAGACAGCAAGGGAATTATATGTAAGCTATCTTTATCGTTTTTAGATTTTTTTTGTCCCAACTTTTAGTATAATAACAATTATATTGTTTTATTTTCTTATAGGAAGCGTACTCTCAAGCCTTGCTTGAGAAGTATGGGGATGATTTGCATGATCAGATAGATGATGCTGATGCTGAACTGTGGGCGAAAACCCAAAAGGAGATACGTGGAGCATCGAAAAATAATTATATTTATGGGGTTGGATCCTCGGATTTAGGGTTTGTGGTCACCGGGAAGTTATCTGCTGCTGCAGGGTGTTCATCATCCTTTTGCGGGTCTCAACATGAGGTATATTTATTTAATAACTACATTATATATGACTTTAGTCTTGATACTCTATCTTTTGTGTCATAAGTGAAACAACTTTCACTTCTTTTTTTTTACTGAAGAATAATAGCCTCAGTTAAACTGTATATAAATGAAAAAAAGCTACAAACAACGAATGTAAAAAGAAACTAGAGAAAACAAAAACGAAGCAAATAGACATGCCCCAAAGCAATAAACTAGACAACAAGCGAGGCTAAACAAATAGAAAAAAACCTACAGCTAAAGCCTAACTAAGACATTGAAAAACAACATTGACTATTCCTAACTGGAGCGGTGTCAACAGTTTGCAACGTCATCAAGCCCTGAATTAATCCAAACATTACACCCATCCCACTATCGTCTAAAATGATCTCCTCAACTTCCTCTTTGATTTATTCCATGTTGTATGGTGTAGATGGTTTTCCATGACTTGAGAGAACCTCAAATCTATTAGAAATGATATTATTTTCCTTCGTCTCCTCCTAACTAATTGGACGGTAGACTTGAGAGATTTTTATAATATACGTTTTACCTTTACTTTTGTCTATGACAACCGTCTTCTTAGAGATAGAGATAGATGCTTTCTTTTTCCAAACCAGCGTATATGATGGCCTTGATTTTGTTTAATATGCATCGGGCTATTGGCAGCACAAGAACAAATAATAGCCCAGCACAAGAACAAAAATTTAAAGCCCCGATTCCTTTAAAAAATTGACCCCTTTCATAATTCTCATATTTTGAAGTCAAAGTGGTAACATGTATGGGATTGCTCCTTGGTTGGACTATTAGGCCCAAAAGATTTACCATTAGGCCTAGGAAAATCAGGAAGACCAGTTGTGCGTGAATCCTTGGTAGATGTATTCATGTATCAACTAAAATCTTGTCCATAACCGATGAGACAACACCCATGTCGTCCATTTTTAGATTTTATAGGATTTGACTTTCCATACTAGATTATAATGTACGTGAGGCTTAAAAGCATAACAAGCATACTTTTTTTTTTTTTTTTTTTTTTTTGGTTAATTACTGCAGACATCAGAATTATATTTTCCTTCTTCACTCAAGACATCAGAATTATATTTGGCTGAAATATATAACCGGAGATGGTAACGCCGGAGAAACGTTGAGTAGCTCCATGGACTCCGAAAGATTAGTAGAAGAGGGTGTAAACTCAACCATTTTCACATCAATGGAAGCCATCTTGACCGAAGCACTGGATATATAGTACATATATTCTTCTTTTTCTTTTCCTCATTTCTTTTTATTCTGTTTTGTATACGACGGGATATGGCAGGAGTGACCTGGGTATTATATTGTGAACCGTCATATTCATCATGTGGATCAAGATTCATATCATAACAAATAAAAGGGCAAACTTCATTGTTTATTGTAGGAATGAACTTTTGACCCGGAGAACCGGACCGGACCGGAACCGGAACCGTGTATTCGGTTCGGTTCTCGGTTCTCCATTTCCCACAAAATCGGTTCTCGGTCCGGTTAGGGCCGAGTCCGGAACCCAACACATTTCTTAATAGCACACTACTTGTATAACCGAACCGGAACCGAAACCGGACCGGTAGAAACCGGAACCGGGTTATTCGGTTCGGTTCCCGGTTCTTTGTTTCCTATAAAATCGGTTTTCGGTCCAGTTCGGTCCGGTCTGGACCGATTCTCATCCCTAGTTTATTGTAACACCTCAAAGTATGGTTGTTGGAAAAATCCACCAAATTAAAGCAACTATAAATGGGTTAATTTACTCTCGTATAATGTTTTAAAGAGAAGTAACTTGAAAATGGAATATTGTAATATAATCGATTTTCTAAATTATAATTGATTGATATGAAAGCAATGAAAGTAAAATGTTGCAATAGATAAAAACGGAAGTGGGTTGTTGTTTTCCTTTATTTAAATCTTAAAAATATATTCACATTAAATTTGACCTAATGTCTAGATGAGAAGTACCTACGATGCACCGTATATAGTAGACATGATGAAAGTAAAGTATATATATGTTTCCTTCCATTTTCCAAAACATGTTGTATGTTTATCCGACAGGACTATAGTGTTTGATTTGATAAAATACATGGCTTTTTATATGATTGAATAAAACGGTTCAAAAGGTTATTAAAAGTTACTATGTATTTAGAAGAAGACAACTTATTTTCAATATTTCATTGACTTAACAAATAATTTATTAATTATTTATCGCTACGCTGATAGTTTGGTGTCTAAATTGATAAAAAGAAATTAGGGTTAATGTTATTACACGAATACACTGCCACATATATGTTGTTTAAGTCATTAATTGTGGTGTTGACATGTGTTGATGTGAGGTCAATATGTTTAACTAATTTATGTTTTGTTTTATTATTTAGTGTAAACTATATTTTTCGTCGTTGTGGTAGCAATACTTTTAGTTGTTTCTCTATTTAAATAAATAGTTTAATTCATATAAATGACTATTTTGAACACCCGTTCTTCATCTTCTTGGTGTTATCCTAAAAAATCATAATATTCGTTAGTAAATATTTTTTCTATTAAAATTGATTCATAAAATTTATAAACACGTTTTACTCGTATAAACTAAAATGTGTATTATACTGAGTGAAATTTATATGATGAGACGATCTTTATATCTATCTATTCTATACTATAATAGAGGTCATTCGAGCTCATGTGTTTAAAAATATTTTGTTATCACAAACCACATTGATGTGAAACCCCCACAACTCTTAAACTTATCTTATTTATTTACTGCAAATGAAAAAAACTTTTTGAATTATGGTACTTAATTAGTTTATTGAATTTTGAAGTTAAGTACTACCACTTAAAAAACTCTTTCACTTAAGTTACTAACAAATGAAGTTTATATAACATATAGCTTATTAATATTTGCAACACAAACATGTGTATTATATATACTAGAATCAAAGTCAATGGAATAATGATAATCATGGTCATCACCTTACTTGTCTTCTTTAACATCTTCAAGGTAACAATTGTAGAAGATACAAAAGCATATTATGTATATATATATACTTTTTTAAAATGACGTTTTGGGTTCAATATTGGTTTTGCTGACCCAAATTAAATTAAATTACTATTTTTTCTTTATTTTAACTTTAATATTTGTTATTTTGATAAAATTGCAAAAATGGTCAAGAATCAAATTATTAGTTTAAAAGTAATGATGACAAATTTGTTGTAGTTATTTTTACAGGCTATTACAACGAATAATAAAAAATAACAAATACCATGGAAAATGATGAACGATATCATCGTTTTGAATTCTTTTATTACTACGAGTTACTATAAAACTTTCAATTACTCTATAATTTCTTTTTTTATATTTTTAATATTATATTACAAATTAAAAAAAAATACATAGAATTTTTAAACATCATTATACTTTATATAAAAGGTTAACATTTTTCCGCAATTATATGCATGTTATAAATGTATTACAAAAGTCCTATATTATGGTTTTTTTGGTTGTGAGCATGATAAAAATAAACATATAGTTTTGTAACATATAATATAAACCTTTTAAGCTATTTCTTACTTACTTTATTTATTTATTGCATAATAATTCTAATTTCAAATTAAAAAAGTACATCGATTTTTATTAAACAGCTTTGTTATTTAAGACTTTATTATTGTTTTTAAATTATTTGCATGATTAAAATGTATTACAAATTGTGTGCATTAATCTTTTATTCAAATTGCTTTTATGATTAAAATAAACATATACATTTTAAACTAAAACATTATTAAGAAAAAAAGAAACTAAACATTAAAATCTTACACAAACAAAAACTCAATAAATAGTGAATGGTATTTAAAAATCGATCACACTTCTTTGTAGGCGTTTTTCTAAGTAGTCATTCTCTATAAACATAAATAAACATTTCTCATTTCTATATCTTTCAACAAACAAATTAGTAAATATTCAAATAAGGAACGAGATAATTAATTTAATTTACTAACCCATTTAAACAATTTTAATATTATTCAATTAAGTTTCAATAGTATTAACTAATCATCATAAGTTAAAAATTGAGTTCTAGTGGTTTAATAAAAATTAACCTTCCTTAGAAGTTTGAGAGTTGTAATATTAATATCCACATTCCATTTAATTAAATGTATGTTTTAAGATAAATAGTTATATCGACTAAATATAATGCCGACATGATCGTGATTATAATTGATTGAAGTTATAGTTTTTCAATTATTTAACAATATCAATAGCTAAAGCAATATTTATAATAATTCATAATTTTATTCATGCATAATCTGAAGGTCGAAACTATTAAGATTGTGTAGTTAGAGATAAACAATTATCTTGAATCATAATAATTTGAATTTTATTTTGTAAATCACATTCAATACTTATAAGTACTACACATTTTCAACCTACAACCTTCTAATAAATGTCTCATTTGTCATATAATTTTAAATAATAGCAATATTATATAGTAAAAAATTATTATTACATAATTAATCATAATTATTTTATTTCTAATACACATTTTTAATTCAATTTTCAGCTTTTGGAATTTAATTTCATTTTCTATTAAATCGTACAACTAAATATTAACCAAAAACGTCTATAATTATTTTGAATAATGTATAATATTTTAAATCAAACATAATGTAATTTTCATCATGTGCAACGAGCGGACATTCGCTTACTCTATTATAATAGAGACAAAAATACTTCAATCAGGTTCATTTGAAACCCCCAAACTTTTCAGTTTCTCTTTCAATTAAAATATTAAACTCCAGCTTTATGTTGAGTAAAGTGTGGAGCCTAAATTTGAACCGGAGAAGTGCAGACGACCAAAGAGAATTAGAAGTCCAAAGCAACCGGAAACAGAGGCGAAGTAAAGCCAGTACTGTTGAGGTCTACGTCTCGGATGAATCCTCAGTCCTTAGTCAAGGAAGGTCTTTGCTCCGGTCAGACCAACCGAAGTGGATTGACAGTGGAAGAAGATATCACGAGTCGGATTCATCCCACCCAATATGACAATAGTGTTTCTTCAGTTGATCAAATAAATTGGGTTGGAACCATTGACATCTGGATCAGCAGGACCAAGGAAAGTTATGCCTCCTCAGGATCAACAGACGTGTCCTTGGTTGGGCATGCGAAGAAGGTAATCGAAGATAGACATCATGAGTTGGTGATAATTGAGGAGTTCAGTAGACCGAGAAGGTTATCAGACCTAATATTTGTTATATAGAGTAAACTCCATCAGAATGAAAGAGTCATGTCAGGAGAAGCTAATCACCAGTATCTTCTACGGACTGCTATTTACCATGACATTAGTAGCTTGGGCTACGGTCACAGGAGTGAAAGCATTAGCAGCAGAAAAATATGAGACCGTAGTATTCTCTGAGCAAAGTTCAGTTCAGACCGAAGAGTTTTCTCAGGCAAAGAGTTGGCATCTGACCGAAGTGTAGTCCGATAGAAGTGTAGGAGCATAGCAAGACAGTTACATAGTCTCGTCGAGAGGGGTTACTCAAATGCAGTCCAAGGAGGGTTATCCAACTGAAGAAGGAGTCTTCAGTTGTACCCTGCCTTGGTATTTCATATCGGCTGTCAGAATACCTTGGGAACACGCGAGGGCGCAATATCAAAGTGTCAGGGCAGTATGGGAAGCATGGTTTAGTCGCTTCTCAGACTAAAGCGACTAGGTGCTCACGCCTAGTTTGACGTCTCCCGCCCAAGACCTTGCGTGTTCAACCTTCCATATCTTGCTTATATACATCTCATTATCCATCACTCAGATAACATGTCAAATGTCAAAAATATAAAGAGTGGTAGATATCCAATGTTCAGGTTTTAAACATTGTCAAGATAATATTAGTTTCTCTATTGTAAAACATTGAAGTTTATCAATGAAATTATTTCGGTTCTCACAGTGGACGTAGCTTGACTCATTGTCAAGTGAACCACTTTATTTCCTTGTGTTTATCACTTAATTCTTTGTATTTCTCTTTAGTCTATATAGTTGTTGATCGTTTGTTCAAATTTCTTAGTCGTGGGATCGACCGGTACCTAGACGAGCAAAAGAACTATGTGCCGACCCCATATCCCCAACACTTTTTCTAATTTAAATGTTAAATATTTACTTTTTACCTAAATACTTAATTTATTATTTAAACCGGATATCAACAATATATTTTTAATGTTACCATTATCTAATTATTAATATAATATACATAATTTGTTAAATTAATTACGACGTTAAATTCAAAACATAAATCAAATGATCAAATTAACTCTAGATAATTTCTTCAAATACTACTATAAAAAATAAATGAAAAAAACTTTAAGAATATTATTGAATATAAAACCTAGATCTAAACGTCAAGTTAATAAAATATTTGATCAAAACCTATTTTTATTAATAACAAAAGTTTGAAAAAGATGGGGTTTTAATTGATTATAAAAAATAGTTACAAATAACATAAAACTAAAAAATATATTATATTACATTGAAAATAATAATTTATATTTCAAATAATAATGAAGCGTGAAATTAACACTAGTTGAACAAGTTATGTTTTAAATTAACTAACCATAATAAATGTTAAAATTAAATCTTAAAATAATATTTGACACACACACACATACACACACACACATACATACATACATACATACATACATACATACATACATACATACATACATACATACATACATACATACATACATACATATATATATATATATATATATATATATATATATATATATATATATATATATATATATATATATATATTATTGAGATGATGCGATTCTATAAAGTCTATCTAAGTTGATTAACCATAATCACGCTAAATGTAAAACTTATATCAAAATGTTAAATTAACAAAAAATTGACCAAAAACTATTTCTTTACAATATTTTTTAAACAATTAGATTTTAATAAATAAAAAGTAATAAGAGTTATATATAACATTGTTAACCGGAAGAAATGATTAATATATGAAATGATAATTATGATCAAAATTAAAACTTTCTAAATAATTTATTTTGAAATCTATTATTTATTATAAAAGTTAAAAATAAATCTAATCAAAAACTATATTTAATTTCATTTAAACTCAACTTAAATGTCGACAACATAGAGATGATGTGATCATAAAATATATCTATCTAAATTAATTAGTAATAATAGTGGTAAAAAATAACTATAAATCAAAAAATATATTTATTTTATTTTCATATACAAATTGCAGGTAGAAGCTATTGAGATGATGTTATTTGAATATATAAATAAATTATCATGTATTTAACATAATTATAATGTTTTACCACAACTTAGTCCAGTAATTAGTATTTTGAATTTAACGATAAATACATAGTTATTTTGAATAACATATAATTTTTAATAGTTTGTTACACTATTCTGTTGCACGCAATACATGAATGTTCGCGTAGTACTAAAATAATATGGAAGTGAAAAATGTTATTGAAATTGAATCATCTTTATAGATAGATGCTTGTATAAGTGAGGCAGAAATTAGGGTTTCATTGTTCGTATTGTCATCCCTGTAATACTTGAGTTGTGCCCTAATTTCATCGATGAATATCATGAATATTTAGTATCTCTTATTGTTTTTTACATTCCGCAATGACATATTGTTAGGGACAAATTCAAATAGTCTTATACTTAGTCTTCGAATAAGGGTTGTTCTAGTTGTTAGCATTCCCTTCTAACCCTTCATTTTCTATGAAAAAAGTTATCTAACCAAATACATGAAAAAGGTTGGTTACATAAAATCATAAAACCAGCATATGGATGTTGCCAAATAAGTCATGTATGAAATTTCCTACAAGATGAAAAACATTCATGGCTTCCAAAAACCATGTTTATCCAAATTAACAAGTTATCTAATCATGCGATGTATCAATGTATCTGATACCACTTGTTGGGATTTTGTTCAAAATATGGTTTCCAAAAACACATAAAATCAAAGGTTTGAAACCGAAGCTTTGAACATTTGAACAAACATAAAACCATTTTTATTTCCCACCAAGGATCTATCATATGCATAAAAATATAAGACAAGACAACATTAAAGAAATAAGAAGCTACAAACTTTGCAGTCCTTTGAATCCAACTCAAAGTTGGATGTTGTTGAAGATGGAAACTAGAGGCAAAGAAGTTCATTCTCTAAAGGTGTCCACAACAAGTTTGCAACACTTATGGATGCCAGTCCTTCTTGTATTTATACATAATCTTTCAAGCTTAGAACACCAAAACTTATTTTAGTGTCTAAGAGAACCAAGAGTAAAAAATTCCTATAACTAATCAAGATTAGAGAGGAGGCAGAGAGGATACAAAAAGGCTCTCGGTCTTAGCTAGAAAGAAAAAAAAATTGTTCTAGAAAAACTAACTCACTTAAGAAGCCATTGTCCATCATATTGATCTAGATACTTTGGAGAGTGGGTGCATTAGGCAAGGGAAGAGGCCAAAGGCCATCCGTTGGACCTCCCAAGCTCATGATGATTTTGGGAAAAGGAGAGAGGAAAGAGAAATAGTCTCTCTTCACCTTTTATATTTGATAAACCCTTTTATAAAATATAAACCCGATTCTCCTTCAAATAAGTTTCCAACATATTTAAACCTTTTAATATGTAATTTAACTATATATATATATATATATATATATATATATATATATATATATATATATATATATATATATATATATATATATATATATATATATGTTATTTATTTTAACATTTAAAATAAATAAGAGTTTAACAAAATTATTTAAATCATTTAACCCTTAAATGATACAAATATTTACAGTTTCTTTTATTATTCCATACCATATGAATTAAATCTAGATTCTATATTATTTTCACATAAAATAATAAACACAAGAATTATAATTTTTTAGCATGAATAAGATTCATACTTAAATGATCATTAATGTATCTAACTTGTTATTGGTATAACCCTAATCATATCATATGTTATTAGCAATACCATATTATAATAATTCTTGACCATTAATTCCAACATATTCAAGGTCAACCAATAAAGGATTTTCCTAAAAAGGACACACACACAGACACACATTTGAAATAACCGACAAATCTCGTCCTACTATTCACACACATGAACTTGATGTCATCAGCATCAGGTATAAAAAGATACACTGGTACGAGGAAAGGTATAGTAACTCAGACTCTCATACTCATTCTCGCAACATTTTGTTTCCGATAGCTGGTAACTTTATCATCGAATTGTGCTTCTAAAGACCTCCTATTGGTTGGCATGTTTTGTAGTTTCGAGTTTCGTCATCCTTATTGATTTATATCATATGATTGGAGGTTGCTGCTCCTTGCTACATGGTCTATACGATCTCCATTAATTGTTAACCCCACCTACCTTGCTTTTTTTACTTCCTGTCATCGACTCCTGCTTTACCGACTTGGACTATTCTCCCTTTCACTGACACCTTTCTTGAATGACGATAATATTATAAAAAAGAAAACCAGTAAAAGGTTAAGGAATACATGAAACACTCGAGAAAATTAAAACTAACCCACAAACTAACTTAAATATAGCCTCATCCTTTCCCTTAGATTACCAATATGCTACAAGGTAAAGAGCGTTGCTATTTAATACTACAGAAGCAATAACAACAACTACAACCTAAGATTTTACAATATATGATATTTAAACCCTTGTAAATCCAAATTCATTAGCGACACATCAGTGCTGAACCTTTAGATGGTGGGAGACCAAACTGTGAATTATTATATCTCCCCAACATTTGGCATACCGACAACCCCTTCAGATATATTTTTGGGAACCGATCACAAGCTAGCAGCATCAGCCTTTAGCGTCAACCGTAAATCAAAACCTAGAAATCATTGATGCCTATAAATTGAAAAGTCAAAAACAGATGTTTGTTGTCAACCGTAAATTGTTGAAGCTCAAAAATTAAAAACCACTCATTTCTTTTTGTTTCTTTTTATATTTCTTATCAGTTCTTTGTCGATGAAGATGAAATAAGATTATAGTCATTCACGATCGTAAGCCATGACAACATCCTTTGCTGTGTCGGATGTTTTCCACAAGAGAATTTGTTTTTGTTCATACTTTTTATTCCTACTAATCTTCCTACCCAAGTTAAATTGTGATATGTGTTTTAAAATATTATTAGTTTTATTAAATATGATACTTGTCATAATTTCACATGGGTAGGAATATGTGTAGGAATAAAATGTAGGAATCAATACAATTACTCTTTCCACAATATAGTACCAGCGATCATAGATGAGAGTACTTTCCCCCCTTTAGGTCGTTGTAGCCTCAATCCTGACATGCTTCCTTTCTCGGGAGCTGCATCTGAATCTATTTTACTATTTACATCTTGGAGTTGTTTGTGGTGGTGGTAAAACGTGGTTATGACGACGAAGAATGAATGAAAGAGAAGTTGTGCCTGGGAGGGCGAGATAGTGGTTCTTAATTATTTAATTCCAAACTACCCTAATAATTGATAAAAAAATAGAAAAGTCAAAATGAATGTATTTTGGTATTTTATTTGAACTTAACATTTGATTTCTAAAAGAGTTAGAAAATAGATTAATCGTGTAAGATATTGAAACTATAAAAATCAAACACGTAAATTTATGATAGTTTTGTTTGACATAATGCTTTTTACATACTATTAGGACCAACTATATAATTAAGTTTAATGAAATAAAAGAAACGTACCATACTAGTCTTTGAGCATATAGGAAATAAGAATCACAAGTTTGTGGGGTGTGGTGCATTCAACACACACTCACCTCTACATCAACAAAAAGTCTCCCAAAATTAAACTCGCCAACAGTAAAAGAAAGAAGACGATGGTTGTTGCCGTCAAGAGAGAAAGAAAGAAAGAGAAGAGAGATATCAAAGAGGGAAGAGGGAAGAGGGAGACGGGGAGGAGAGAAAAAGAGACTTGTTCTTGCTGCTTAAGGCTTACCACCCTTGCTCATTGTCAAGGCGTCAACATGGGGCTGTGTTTGCCGACGGCAAGCAACTCCATCTCAGCCGCCATCGGTATTGAGCCACACCGTGTGGCCTAAGCTATGATATGCAACATATATTAGATGTAAAACTTAGCATGCACTTTAAGCTATGATATGCAACATAAATTAGATGTAAAACTTAGCATGCACTTTTCTCACCTAATAGTTATTTTTAACTACAAGGTTGAATAGAATTTTTTAGGGACTAAAAACGAAGATAATGTTTTTTTTTTCTTAAATTATATGCGTAATTTCCAAAAAATCACATGAAAAAGGTTAACTTATTCTAAAGCTTATTAGATAATTGGAAGTTAAATTAAAATAAAATACTTTATTACCTTATCGACAAAAAACCAATCATATACGTCCGGTCAATTAAGCCGTCTATGAATTAAAAACCAAACAATAATGATGACGTTACTCCTCAGACGTCACGACGATGACATCAATGTTGCCAAACCAACTTGTGTTGTATCTTGAGATTGAAATATGAAAAAGAATATTAAACATGTGTCTTCTACTGTATATGTGGGACAAGTTTCATTTAAGATTATTTTTTATTGTTTTTGTTGATTATATATATATATATATATATATATATATATATATATATATATATATATATATATATATATATATATATATATATATATATATATATATATAACCGAGGAAGCCACCTGACCCGTCCTTTGGACGACCCGACTGACCCAACCTCGGGGCAACATGAACATCCGGTAAACTCATGTGCCAGGCAACCCACCCTTTAGGTGTACCGGTGGCCATCCCTAATTGAAACCGGTAATAGTCGAACCCTTGACCTCTCCTATGGAAAGGTGGGAAAGCTACCAACTCGGCGATCAGGAGATTGTTTATATATATATATATATATATATATATATATATATATATATATATATATATATATATATATATATATATATATATATATATATATATATATACTCCCTCCGTCCCATATTCTTAGTCCATCTTTCCTTTTCCATATGTCCCAAAGTCATAGTCCATTACCATAAATAAGTAGCATCTTTACCAAAATACCCTTCTAACAAACAATACATTTAATAATCACATTAAATGCATAAAAAGTAATCTTTTTTCTTTTTTGTTCTCCTTATGTGCGTCTAAACAACTGAATCGTTGTTTGCTTTTTTTTTTTTGGTTTAACTTTCCATTGTTTTTTTTCTACAATTGTCGTTTTCAATTTATTGCACAGTTAGAATTTTTAGTCAAAAATAAAATTCACAAGTACTTTTAACGGTAAACTTACTTTTGTATCTTCTTTAAAAAACCAAAACAAATTCTTAAATTGATGTGATAGTTGACTAAGGCTACTGTGCGATTTTTTAAACTTTCCAAATCATAAAATACAGTACACTTACAAACACACAAAATACAAAAGACCAACATCTATCAAATTCTTAACTAGGCAGCCAAATGCAATAGAGCTTCGTCTATGAGATTTTGATCACATTCAATTTGGAGTGGTAGGTTACCTTCTCGTTCCAACCTATTCTTACCAATATGCGGTATTTGATAATTGTTGCCACCTTGATTCGTCTATGCAAAGTTGATTTAGAAACATTTAAACAATTTGCAAGAGACCGTATATTAGTTCGACGGCGTAACAGAATATCTAGAACTTGATTTAAATTTACCTGTACCCTTTTTCGTCCAACAACCATTGCCAAATGCGAAGATAGATCAACCGGCAGTCCTTGGTCAACTTGAGATTTAGCCTGATGCCAAATGCGACTAACAGTCCGGTTCGATACCGAGAAATGTGCAGCAATAATACTTATGGCACCCCTTTCTAACTCTCCAGAATCACTTGCTTGTAATAAGGCTTCATATATAGCACGACGCTGTACAACACTAATGTATTGTCTTTTAGTGGCTATAATCATGGAATGCTCCATACCAACCTGGAATAAACATAACTAGTTAACCCACAGTAGCAATAACAGCTCCAAATAAACCATAATTTAAAAGCAGGTAAAGAGCAGCTATCATTAATGACAAACGTTCAACAGACTCCATGCATACAAAAATTCGTAGCTTGTGCTGAATTGGAATGTATTGTCTTTTAGTGGCTATAATCATGGAATGCTCCATACCAACCTGGAATAAACATAACTAGTTAACCCACAGTAGCAATAACAGCTCCAAATAAACCATAATTTAAAAGCAGGTAAAGAGCAGCTATCATTAATGCCAAACGTTCAACAGACTCCATGCATACAAAAATTCGTAGCTTGTGCTGAATTGGAATCATAAAATCCATACCCAATAGTAGTAGATAAACTAAAAATTTGTTCTAAAATCAAAACCAACAGTAGCAATAAAATGAAATTTGGATAAACTTACTTGTGAGAATCGGATAAACAACAAATCGAAATAAGAGAAACAACAAATCGAGGCCACGGAATGAGAGAATCGCTGAAATTAGATGAACCGTTTGCGACCTAACTTGCGAAATTGTCGAAGAATCGAACCTACAAAACCCACAGAAATGTTATGAATGTTTTGTTGGTTCCGTTAAAGACGAAAAATCAAACATAGAACGATTGAATTCGACAACTAACCAAACAAGTTTTCCGGAATGTTTTTTTTTTTTTGACAGAAGCTGTGATATCGTCTCTTATTTTTGGAGAGAGATAATGTTTGGTTGTAGAGAGAGAGATAATGTTTAGTTTATGGGTGGATAATGTTAGATTATGGTTTGATGAAATTTAAAGATGTCATGTAACCTTTTGGCTTCCTGAACACAGTAAACGAAAATTTTGGCTCTATGTGTTTTGATTAAACGAAAAATTTGGCTCCAAATTTTTAATAACAGAGTTTTTGGTAAAAAGAAATGGAGGGATAAAATTGGATTTTTGTTTTAACAAAAAAAAAACGGTATGAAAAAGTTGGTTCCATTTTGTAGCCTAAAGGGTAAAATTGTCAATTCATAGTAAAAAGTTAGTCATCATTAATGTTTTCTTAATATGTGTGTTTTTTGTCTGTGGACTATCATTTTGGGACGGAGGGAGTATATATATATATATATATATATATATATATATATATATATATATATATATATATATATATAATCAGGATCAATTGAGACAAAAAAAAAGGTTGAGAACTAGAGGTTAAATCTAGACCATTTATTATCTTAATTCTATGGTTATTATTAAATAGGTATTTTTTAATTATTAAAACTTTTAAAATGATTTAATTAAAATTAAATATTAAATAAGGGTATTAAAGTAATTTAATAGTATTCTAATTTTATCAATTCCTAAAATTTCTCCATCTTTCCTTCTTTTTCTCCCTTTCTTTCTCCGGCAACTTCAAAATCCCTAGCTATGGGATGGAAATAAAAACCAGATTTATGGTGAGTTTGGTGAGAATACGCAGTCGAGAACTCGGCTTTACCTCCTGGCCCTCCGCATCTCTGTTTCACTTTTTCCGGCCCACCCCTCCGACGGTTGCAACAAACACTTTCCGGCAACATGGTTTACAGAAAATAGAGAAGTAAGTTTATAATACGTAACCATAGACGTAAGTTCTCTTTCTCACACAGCGTATCTGATTTCTAACTTGAAGCATAAATAATGAGGTCGGTTTCGTACGTGCCATTATACTTCGGTTAGATGCACACTCAACTTTATCCCACGTTTTTTCCTTGTTACTTGCAGTCTCTCAAAGTTTAGGTCTTTTTGTTTCCTACCTAAGCCCATCAACAGATTTTAGCCCAAACATGAGTCCATGAGGAGTATCACACATGAAGGTGTCAGATGCCAGTCTGCAATACAATTAGCTTAAGTTGGAATATTTCACAATCACAATTCTCATTTCATATGTAAGAATTAAATGTACGTCTTATATTACCCTCCCTCAATCTTAATCATAGAACAAGCTCTTAACCTTTTATGCTCTATTTAGGTTTAATCATTTATGATTAAGGGTATATATTCATTTATGATTATAGATAAACACATTTGTAATCATATTTGAATTCAATTATGCTCTTAGAAAATTAATTTGATTTTTGATGAATTGATGATGTGAGAAATAGATA
This sequence comes from Cichorium intybus, assembly GCA_023525715.1. Lineage (NCBI taxonomy): Eukaryota > Viridiplantae > Streptophyta > Magnoliopsida > Asterales > Asteraceae > Cichorium > Cichorium intybus. The sequence goes on along the minus strand of CM042011.1, from coordinate 40,380,481 downwards.
AGTTGCAGATAATGCACAATATTTTATTAGAAGTTTGTTTTTTTATCGTCATGTACGTTTAGAAAATAAAGTTGGACATAACTTATATTTTCTTTAAAATTTGTATGAAACTTTGCTAATGATCATCTAGTCATGGGTTCATTCTTATAAATAAATAGTTTATATATTTTTAAACAAAGGTAAACATTGTGGTAATCATTAATGATTAACATGTATAAACCATAAGTATACATTGTTAATCATTGGTGATTAAAATTGTAACTGTATGTATTTTTATGTTAAAAGTTCTTTATGTGTTAATCATCGATGATTATAACTATAATCATTGATGATTATAACTAGAATTATTGATGATTATAAATATAATTGCATAAGTAATTAAAACATCAGTTATAATCATTTCTGATTATAACTTTAGATAGGTTTAATACGGCCATAAATCATTTATGTTTAATATTGTTATAATCATTTTATGATATTCTTAAATTTGATTCTGCAGGTGTGTATCCAAGAACAACAATGATCATGGGTGTCTCATCTTTTTTCGTGTATGGAGTAATAAGAGAATTCAAAGCAAAGACAACGATGTGTGAATTCATTTATTGTGATAATTATATTCATTAATAAATATAACTTGAAATGTAGGGATTCAGATGTAACTTTTATTTTGATAATGTTTATTAATTTATAGTTAGATGTGTAGTCATCTATGATTATAATTAGAAGTGTTTTTATGCATTCATGATTAAAAATATTTTGAATTTTTTATCTTTATATCGTGTTCAATTCATTTTATATTTTACAATCGTATCTGTTTTTATTTTTTAGATATCTAATCATTTATGATTAGAACTACATTGTGTTTTATAAACATTAATGATTGAAATCGTATAAATAAAATGATACAATGAAAAATATATTTTGACCGAAAAATGATAATTACTATCTATTAATAAAATAAAAAAATAAAAAAGTAAAAAAAATTGATGTTATATAATATGATATTATTAAAAAATAAAAATTAATTTATTAGTTTTTTTGGTAACTAACAATCATAATCCTAGATTTTAGGAATAAGAATCCTAGATTTTAGGAAACTATAATTTTGATATAATTTAATTGAAATACATAATTACTAATACGCCCTTATAATTTGATTGGTTCAGAACTGGTCTCACGATCTCAACCTTTTCGTTGGCCTCAATTGATCCTCCCCCTATATATATATATATATATATATATATATATATATATATATATATATATATATATATATATATATATATATATATATATATATATATATATATATATATATATATATATATATATATATATATATATATATGGTTGAGTTATTGTGAGAACCCAAAAAACCATAAGATCTTGATAACTCATTCTGATTGATTAGATCATAAAAAGGCATGATAGTCATTTAGCAAATCTTATTTAATTCTGATTTTTTTTATTTTTGGCAACAATTATAACAATTCCTAAAATCAAGCCTATTAGATTTGAATTTTTATTAATTAAAAAAAATCAAATTCTCGTTTTTTTTAAATCAGATTTTTTTGAAATTTGAAAAAAACTAAAATTTAATTTATTTTAACTAGATTTTTGGAATTTAAAAGACATATATTTTTTTTTATTTGCATGTGCATATATACATGTTTGCATGTGCTTTTTTTTAATAGAATGCATATATGCATAATCAGATTTCTGAGTTGTGCATTTCTTTAATAGAATGCATAAATGCATATTTAACTTTTTAAATTATATTTTCTACAGATGCATTCATGCACATTTAATAGCATTTCGTAAAAAACACACAAAAATATTTGTATTTCATAATATTCGGATATCAGACTACCAATTTATTAGAAACAATAATATACAACTGTTTTGAACGTTACATACAAAAAATATACAAAATACAACGAAAATTCATGATATCTTCATTTTTTAGTTTTCACTCCTTCAATTTGATTGATAAATTCTTCAAAATCTGCAAGAATGTTAATAAAAATTTATATAAATATATATTTTAAAACATTAAAATAAATACATATATGCATATACGCATATGAACAAATGCACATCTATTTATGTATATATGCAAAATATGCATACATGTGTACATGAACAAATTGATATGCATATACATATGTGCACATACGTTTAATACACATATGCATATATGTTTTTGCATATATACTCACATTTGAACAGACATATGCACATTTATACACATATACATATGTTATTGCACATATGCACATATGCATTTATATTCATATGTATTTATGCACATGTCTACATACCTTTGTACACATGTATTCACATTTGAACAATAAACATAAATGCATATACAAATATGCATATATTTTTATGCATATGTATTTGCTTTTTAACAAACATATGCACTGTAGGTCCACAATACTCTCTAGATCAATAATATATCAATCTAATCACAAGAACACAAGGAGATCAATCTGCAATGCATACTATATTCAATAGTCTAGTACATAAGATTGTGTGGTTGCCAAGAACACTATGAATTCTCTCTCTACTTAGCACACAAATCGAGGACAACCCTGCCACTAATGGAGGCTCTTTGAGCCTTAAATACTCTAAGACTAAAACCCTTGCAACCTAAGCCCATGGACCGAAAAACAAGCCCACATAGGGTTTTCGATCAAGGACCAAAACCAAACAACCCTTGGTTGTTCGGTTCAACCCGATTTTCCAATTAAAGCCTATAACTTTGATCTTTTACAATTTTAGTCCCTATAAATAAAAGATTAAACCAACTAAAATTAATTCCCAACAATCTCCCACTTGGTTTAATGCTTTCATTTATCTTCAGGCTTCTCTTGGTCTTCAGTTGAGCACTGCAGAGAATTTTGAACAATATCCCCCTCAAATTGACAATCTCCTCCTTAACAGGAAAACCTTCCTCTTAGCAGGTGGCATGTATAGATGTTGATAAAATTTAGTACAGCTGCAGTGACAACTTTGTCTTCGATGTAGGTTATCTTCAGATATGGATTGGTAAGCTCCTTAGGCATTAGAATATGTCTTGAATCAGCACCTCCAGCTTTTGATTTGACTTTGGCTTTGACTGGAGTCTGACTCTTCATCTCTTCATTTGATCACTTCAAGTGTTGATGTAGTAACAAGTTGACTGAGGAGGAATTCAAACAACTTCTTACATAGAATTCCGCTTCACCTTCTTTGGGAACAAACTTCGTGTCGAAATTCTTGAACGTTGCATTTGACTGGCGTTTCTCGATACGATTCATTTACAGCAAATCCTGTGGGTCACGGAGTTAGAAACTCTCACCACAGTTGTCTAAGGATTCATCCTTGGCTTAGAATGAGACTTCTCGCAGTATTTTTGTGAACCTGGGGGAACGCACTGCGATTGTTTGAGTATCAGAGAACTACTCGTGGCCGTTTTGATTTTGGCCCCTGCATATCCTTGATCAAAGATCTCAATGTAGTTTTCAAGTTGACAAGTCAACTTGGTTCTTGGCGAGACGTTCAATGGTATCCAAACTCTGCGGAGTGTACCATCCTAGTGCCAAATTTGAATCGGTGAAGTTGTTGGGGTCTTACAGCTATTATGGTAAACAACAACGATCACTGACCCAAAGTTTCAATGTTTCATCAATGTGAGGTAATATCACATCGAGTCACGAACATTTTGTTTAGAAGACGTTTAGGTCAAGAGTGGTATAAACATGTAATATGTCTTAGTTATTAGACATACCCATCGGCTAGACTTTCGAATTGTCATCAGTGTATGATTTATTACATTGAATCGTCCAACTCTTGAATTTAGAAGTTTTGTATGCAAGAAAGGTTGTTGATGCCTCACATCTACTACTGGTGTTGTAGCAGAGATCATTAGCATAGAATGTCGAAATATCATCATTACTTGGTTTAAAGTAATGAATCGTCTATTTCTTGTATCAGAAATTGTAAAGATGGTTAAGAATAAATTGGTGCGTGTGATAGACTACAGTATGCAGTCTAACCACCGACACAGACTTTTTAACTTTCGACTTCGAGTGGTTTCTCTCAAAGTGTCTAGAAGTTTGTGTTACACAAGAAAAACCATAGATTGGGTCAAGAAACGGTTGTCAGTGCTTGTACCAATGAGGATCACTAGCACTTAGAGATTACCTCAGCAGTGAGTGATATAAACTCGGTGCGTCGTCGGTAGGTAAAAATGTTTTTGGGTTTTTAAATTTTCTGAAAGATAAAGACAAAATATTTTTGGAATTTTTTAATTTTCTTAAAGTAAAGACATAATAAAGGAAAATATTTTTGTATTTTTAAAGTTTTGTAATTTTTGTTTTGTTTTTATTCTCCCCCTAAATTTGTGCATGGGAATAAAAGCGGAATTAAAACATGAAGAAATTTAACTAAACAAAATTAAAAGATAAAAAAAAATATTTACAAAACTGATTTAACAGTCAGTGAAATGTATCAAATCCAGTTTGGAACGAAGTAACCTGTTCAATCTTCAACTCGTCGTTAGTTACGATCCCCACGTGATCTTTCCTCTCTCCCCTCCCTCAACAGACACATACTCTCCATTAAGATTTGAATGTCGTGCAGTTTGAGAGATGTCTCCAATCATGTGCCTGGAACAGCTACTATCAACAAACCGAGGTCCGAAGATATACCTCCGTAGATGCCCCTACACACGTGCGGAATTAGTTGGTCTTGGGAACCCAGTCCATCTTGAAACTGGGTTGACCATTGCTATCTACACACTTGACTTGTTCCAATATCATATCCTGGTTATCAAATAAAGGACATGAAAAGTTAGCAGGACAATTATAGGATTTGGAATATTGGCCTTTGGGTACCCATCGGTAGTTTGTTTGGGTCTTTTGTTGTTTGACCGGATGGGTGTATCAGCACTTGAGTTTGAAGCAGAACTCTCCCTTGATTTGTGCTTCTGTTTCCAATGTGGACTCGATGATGATCCTTGAGATGAGCTTGACCTTACCGATTTCGATTTGGCAGAGTCATCTCTCGAATCGGTCTTCTTGCCCTTGAGGGCCTACTTCTTGGCCTTCGCAGCGTTCCAATCACCGTCTCTTGATCGTGACCTTGAGGATTTTCTTTTGCAAGGTCTCCCTTTTGGCACGTTCTGCTGGCATTGAGCGAAGAAGGGAACATATGGATGATATGGACAGTTCCTGGCAATATGACCTGCGATGCCAAAGTTAAAGCACGTCTGTTTCTTCAAATAAATGAGATTATGACTTGGTCCTTGTCTAGATGAGTTTTTCAAGGAATTTCCACAAGAACAAGCACAACCACATTTATTGGGACTAGGTCTAGGCCCAACAGGAATTCCTCTTCTTTTACAAACTTCTGTGGTTTAAATTTTCTAACATGTGGATTTTTGGAATTTGAACCATCACCATAAGAAGTTGTAGAGTCAGCATCAACGGTTTCGGTGCAATCATTAGTAACAGCAGAAGATGAGGCATTAGATGTTGACGCGTGTTCAGTAGAACTAGAACTATCTTGTCCTCCTTGCTCGCATCTTCCACTATTACTTCATTCTCAGCGGTGTCAGACTGATCCTTTGGGATGAACTTGGAAAGATAGCACTCTTGCGATTCTTCGGTATCAAGGTTTGAGATATAGTTATGATTAAATGGAGGTGCAACAGCTTTGAATCCAAGACCTTCACCATCCGTAGCTTCTTCAGTTTTTCTTGATTCCCCAGCTTGATGTCGAGCATCCATGAGCTGGTCAATTTCATCACGCTTCCCTCTTTTTCGTTCAGCCTTTTATCGGGCAAGCATGACTTGATCACAGAGGCTTAAGCCCGGAGGATAATTGTCATTACACAGGGTTGGTACACTTTTATACCCCAAACCCTCGCCCTGTTTATTCAGCCATTTTAGTTGCTGCTCAACTATTGATTCAACAACCGTACTTGATGCATCAAACTTCTTGATATTAAAATCAGCATCTTTATATTTGGCTTTTAATGCTTCAAGCTCGGCAGTTGAACTGGCTATCTCTGCTTTGGCGAAACGATATCGAGTGGCCGCTGTATTCCAGTCCTCTTGAACCCTTTTATAATCAGATGTCTTAGCGTCTAGTTTTTCTTGCAGGGGTTTCAATTTCTTTTTCGCATTATAGACGTCATTTGTAAGATCGAAGACTTCTCTCACCAACCGGTCATTGTGTTCACGGTATTTGGCAATAATATTAATACACGATTGAGAAGAACAAGCAACTTCTGAAGCGTCTTTTGTTGCCATTTTAGAGGTTAAAGTGGATCGAAAAAGCCTTCAAATGCCAAAATGTTGATCGAAAACTCCAAAAAAATTTCTGGCAAAAAACCAAAATTTTACCCTTCGATAAATTTTCACTATAGCACCGAACAACCGGGAACGAGGAACAATTAAACCGATCAATGCAACTGGACCGAACAATTGACTAGACCGAACAATAATCTGAACCGAACAACTTCACAAACCGATCAACACAAGCAGCCGAGCAACAAGCACACTGATCAACCACGAGACCGATCAACCAGCGAGAAAACAAGAACCGATTAACAGCCAACGATCAACAAAAGAACCGAGTAGCTGACTGAAAAATACAATAAAAACCTAAAGCATCTAACAACCAGATTGGGCCAACCGAACCATAGCTAAATGGACCGAGTAACTTTCAAATGGGCCGAATAACCAATTAAACCCTAATTACTATGCGCCGCCACCGAACAATCAGCCAAAAACCCTAATAACTAATCCGCCGCCGAACAACCCAAGAAAAACCCTAGCCGCCACCGAATAACCTCCAGGAGTTGACCGAGCAACCCAAATCTCGCACCAACAGTTCCGTAACCTCCCTTTTTGGATCAAAAACGATTTTTTGCATGAATTTTGCTTGAAGATCTTCGATAATCACAAAGAACACAAGCTCAAAAACACCAAAAACAGTCAAAAACCGATCAAAAACGGATCAAACTCACAAAAACTTCAAAAATCTCCAAGAACAATGAGAAGATTGATATAAAAAACAAGCTCTGATACCAATTGTAGGTCCACAATACTCTCTAGATCAATATGATATCAATCTAATCACAAGAACACAAGGAGATCAATCTTCAATGCACACTATATTCAATAGTCTAGTACATAAGATTGTGTGGTTGCCAAGAACACTATGAATTCTCTCTCTACTTAGCACACAAATCGAGGACAACCCTGCCACTAATGGAGGCTCTTTGAGCCTTAAATAATCTAAGCCTAAAACCCTAGCAACCTAAGCCTATGGACCGAAGAACAAGCCCACATGGGGTTTTCGATCAAGGACCAAAACCGAACAACCCTTGGTTGTTCGGTTCACACCGATTTTCCAATTAAAGCCTATAACTTTGATCTTTTACAATTTTAGTCCCTATAAATAAAAGATTAAACCAACTAAAATTAATTCCCAACATGCACAAACATGGATATACGTGTTTAGGAAAATATGGATATATGCACATATGCACACATCTATGCATATATGTATTTCGGCACATATGCATATATGCATATATGTGCATGTGTATTTATATGTGCACATATGAGAAATATCCACATATGTACATATGCATTGTACTTCCAATATTTTTCTCACTAAAACTACCTAATCATAGCATTGTACTTCCAATATTTTTCTTATTAAAACATTGTACAAAAAAACTACCTAATAATAGCATTGTACTTCCAATAATTTTCTCATTAAAACATTGTACAAAAAAACTGCCTAATAATAGCATTGTACTTCCAATTTTTTTTTCTTATTATGACATTATATTTTGAAATGTTGACCCAACTATAGCAGTGTATAAAAGTAGGAGGCTTTAATAAGTAAATAAAAAAGTACATTGCTACACATGCATGCATATATACATACACCTTTATGCATATTTATATATTCCTCACTCATGAGAATTCTTCCTGTCAATGGCACGTTCCAAAAATGGATATACATATACACATGTATATGCACATATATACATGTGCACATATAAACTTGCGTGAAAATATATAAATTTATGCATATATGGACAAACATATTTATGCACATAAGGAATATATGCATATGATTCACATTTTTACTAGCAAAAGATTATTGGAAGCCATCATGAAAAAGATAAAAACTTACAACACATGTTGACTCTACCTTCTGGTGCAACAATCTCTTGCCCGACTAATTGATATATTTAGGAAAAAACCTATTACCATACCCGTGACCATCCATACAAAACTTCCCTGCAATTTGCAGAAATTAGAAATCATAAATTATGTATTGAGAAACGAAATTGAAAAATTTAGAAAGCTAAAACCAGGACTTCAAAACTCAAAATTCATAATTCAGAAACACGATCAAGAAATCACTTTATAAAAAATATTGGCATGCCTATTCATTACTCAAACTACAGAAAGGGCAAAATAAGAATTTAAATAAAAATAAGAATCAGATATTGATCATTAAGTCGTCAATCATAAATCCAAATATCAGAATTGGCATCCTCGATATCCTTTCAACAAGAAATTTCAGAAATCATAAAAAATAAGGGTAGACTAGTGAAATATTCCACTTGAGCTCACAGCAAAAGGAATGCCTGCATTCTCGACTTTTATAGATTTTACAGATAATAACAAAAAGGAAGAGAAAAAAATTTGCAGATGTAACCTGAAATTCAATCTTTAGTTCCATTAGCATCATCATCAGTGGGGTGTCGGAGGTCTAATTCCACAATGGCTGAGTTCAAATTACGCTTTTCCCATGAACCCTTCGTCACTAGCGCCCCTACGTCTGGAACCGGTAAGCCAAGAACACGGTTGAGTTAATCGTGGATCACAAGGATGATAAGCAAAGTTCAAGTATGTAGTACCTTCTTTCGTATTGCATCAATCCGCTTAAGGTTTTGGTTCAAGGGAAATCTGAACCTAGGCAAAGCAAACTCAATGCGTGTGCTGATGGGTGGTGCTGTTAACGGCGGAAGAAACACTAGGGTGAGCGGCGATGAGTGGTGCTGTTGACGGCAGCAACGAGTGGTGCTATTGACAGCGGCGACGAGTGGTGCTATCGACACGAAATCCACCTCCACTGGTGTCTACGTCTTCGTCTTCTCCACCGGCGTCTTCGACATCTCTGTTATCGAAGATCTTGATGTCTCAGTTGTTCCGGTTTGTGGGATAAGAAAGAGAAGGCTAGAGTGCAGATGGCTATGGTGAAACGGGAAGAGAGAAAGAGATGTAGTCGGAGGACGAGAGATGGAGAGTATTCTATCGAGAGATGGAAAGGTGAAGAATTTGAATATTGAGATCGATTTTTCTGAAAAACCATCGAGATTAAGATGGAAACGGCAAAGAGAGAGAAAGAGAGAAAGAGAGAGAAACGGAGGTTACTTATTTTAATCTGGCCTTGATTACAGGGATTCTAATGTTCAGTACCTTATTTGCCCTTGTGAATGATAATTAAATACTTAAGATATCCTTAAAAATACAGATAATTACAAAACTGTCATCTTTCATCTTGGTCTTTCATTTTTTCAATCTAACGACCCAGATTTGGTTCTCGAGATCTCATGATTTTTTTAGTTCTCAAAAGAACCTTATATATATATATATATATATATATATATATATATATATATATATATATATATATATATATATATATATATATATATATATATATATATATATATATATATATATATATATATATATATGGTGTCGATCCGGTAAGTACTCAAAAAATGGTGAGTATTGCAAAGACAATTAACCATCACTCACTTCGTCAAGGACACAAACGTCAAACTCAATACTTGGACGTGACGCGTTCGCATACAACGCACGTCCATAGACCGTAATATGGACTCGAGGATTCAATCACGTGCAACGAACGTCTATGGAACGTAATTTAACTGAGTTTTTCTCTTTAGTTTTGTTTTTTTTATTTCTTAATTTTTAAATTACATATTGTTTTAAAAAATTAATTTATTAAATACATATATATTCGGCTATCACTTATTTTATTTTATTTTTTGTTTATTACGTATTATTATTATTTTTTTCGTTTCTTTATTATTCATTACTTTTTTTAATTTTTTAAATTTTTAATGATTTTACTACGTATTTAAAGTTATTAGATTTATTTTTTTTTGTTTTTTTCATTTTTATATTTTTGAACTAAATATAGGTCGAATTTTTAATGTTTAACAATTATAAAAGTTTTGAAAAAAAATGAAGCATCATATATATATATATATATATATATATATATATATATATATATATATATATATATATATATATATATATATATATATATATATATATATATATAATGAAAATTAGAGGTGTCGGTGGGGCGGTTCGGTTCGGATAAAATGAAAATTTCTGAACTGTCACTGCAGGGTGGATATCTGGTTTGCGCGAACTGTATTGGAACCGACTGCTCCGAAAAATTGAATCGTAAGAAGCCGGTTAACCGCAGTTCCGTTCATGGATACCCACAAAACATAAAAAATTAAAATCAATGGACACAATAAATTATGTGAATTGTAAAGCGTCCATTCAAAAAAAAAAAAAATACTCAACATGAAACAGTTTAAAAGTTTAAACATAAGTTTAACTCCTCAAAAAACATCTAGCATTCATTAGACAACACAAGAACCGATACTTTTAAGCTTTAATTAGCATGAAATTGGCTTAAAAAATAGCTACCAATAAGTACAAAGACTTCTCAAGCCTTCATTCTTTATAGTACACAACTTTTTACTTTCTACGAACTATCCCATTTTAAAATTGAAAAAATTTAAGTAATTAAGTATTAATTAGATATATATATATATATATATATATATATATATATATATATATATATATATATATATATATATATATATATATATATATATATATATATATATAGAGAGAGAGAGAGAGAGAGAGTTAGGATCAAATGTGGAACACAAATATTGTATGATCGTGTGAGACAATATCAGCTATAAGATGAAAAGAATGAATTGTTAAGATGATGATGGCATGATCGTAATTAATTAAATAAAAATTAATTATTTTTAATTAAATAAAATCAATAAGGGTAAATTAGTCAAATTTACCCATGACAAATTTTGGAATGTGCAGATATTTAGGGATTAGAATTTAATTAGTTATAATTGCATGATCGTACTTTCCATTCTTATAATTTTTACCTATTTGTATCATTTTTTTTATTTACAACCAGATATAATTCTTTAACAATGTGTTTGTTCGTATTCTTACAAAATTTACGTTAAAATACTTGGATAGAAATTAAAAACGCAGGTATTTACTTATATTACAAAGAATACATGTCATCATTGAATCATTTTTAAAAAACACGATTTCATTCTAAAAGAATATTAGGACCGTTTATAATATAAACAAAAACATATACAATATTCTTGAAGAATATTGTCAACATTCAATACTAAACAATAATATATACAATATTCTTGAAAAATATATAAAAAATTCTATATCAAGTATCAAAACATAAATGACAATGTACACATTGTGTGAGAATGAAGCATAACTATTGTATCACCACATTCATTCCAAAAGAATATTGCTTATTTTGTTGGCTCAATCTTCAAATTCTGCTAAATTCTGAAAGATATTCCCATGTCCTGATACATTCTAAAAGAATTTGTTGATGATAGTTAGCACTGTCCATTCACCATCTTCCTTATCATCCCAATCTTCTGGCTGAAATTTTAACAAAGTTTACTTAAAAACTAACAAATCCCAAAATGTTTAAAAAAGAACATAAAAAAATAATATTTTTACCTTTTTGCATCTGGATCCGGAAGGTGACTTATGAGCTCCATTGTAGGTTTTATACGACCTCCATTGCAGGTTTTATACGAGATGTTGGTGAGGAATAGTAATCAACTATGGTTTCAAACCTGTCATTATCATTGGATGCTTTAGATGGAAACAAACAGCAGAAACATTGTGTGTGTATGACCTTCTAGAGTTTGGACACAAGTTTTAGTTTTAATCCCACACCCGGTTCAAATTATTTACAACATAAAATACGTATTACAAACATTTATGAGCACAACAAGTGGTAAATGAGAAGGTAACAGACATACCTTAGCCGTGTAATCATCTGATCCAGTAATAAGATAAGGTTTTTCACCACCAGTAAAGTAATAAACACAATTCAATCCTTTAAGATGTGCATTCAGTGTGAAATTAGGGTCACGTGAACCAAGATTCCAAATTTTTATAGTGCGATCAAGTGATGCACTTGCAAAATTTTTGGTGTCTTTAGGGTTTTTTGTAACTTGCGTGACATTTGAAAAACCTATTTCAAGTCAATCTTAATTGTGTGTGAATTGTGCACAAAACGAAAAAAGAAGTATAATAACGAATTTCTAGGATGGGCGTAACTGATTCAGAAAACAAATTGAAATTAACGAAATCAGAAGTACCTTACAAAGAGCCAAAGCTCATCGATGTCAGGTCCAAACAACAAAGAATTCCTATTGAATTTAAGATCAGACCGATGATTGACGAACCAAGGACAATAAATTAGATAGAGTAGAGAGTACCCATAATCGGTTGCTTCTGGCTGTTTATTGGAATCAACGAGGGATTTTTTTTATTAATCGAGAGTAGTAGTAACATATCGCCATTGTTTCCGGTATAGTCATCGTCGATTTACAATGGTGATGGTGTTGGCTGGTAGCTTGGCGGTGAAGGGTCAGAAGATTTCAATCGGCTTTCAAGATGGGTGAATGCAGCGAAGAACTAGTAAGATACAAGATATAAAGATGTCAGCGATGATGCTTTAGAGGCTGTAATCGTGTTTGTGTTGGCGGGCTAGGATCGTGATTACTGTTGGCTCGAGGAGCACTCGCCGACAGAAAGAGAGGGAATCGGGTTTCATTGGTCGGCAAAATGGAGGAGACGAGCTGTTCTAGCCGTCTAGGTTTTACGAATGAGCGTATAAGAAGAGAAGAGAGAGAGAGAGAGAGAGAGTTTTTTTAGGGTTCTTTCCAATATCATAGGGTTTGTTACCATATTGATCGGATTGTAATTAATGAATTAAATAATCAGGAAAATTGAATTGTCGAAAATACCCTTTAAAATTGATTGGCTGATATTGTCTCACACATTCACACAATATTTTGTCTCCACATATGAACCTATATATATATATATATATATATATATATATATATATATATATATATATATATATATATATATATATATATACTAGCTGCGTACCCGCGCAATGCGGCGGCGGCAAATAGTTTCATTTCGGCAATTACTTTTTAGGTTTTAGGTTGCAGATGGGAGGGGGAGTTGGCGAATATGAGAGTGATTAATTTTTTTTCGGGCGATTGATTACCTTTCTAACGATATAGGGGACGGTAAATACCCAAGAGTATGGGACCAAAAATGGAAAAAACTTTTAGAAATCGTTTTGGACTATAGGGATATTTTTGCAATGAAATGATAAATAGAAGTAGAATATTATAATTTCTTAAATCTAAAAATTTTTGTAAAAAGAAATAGTACAATGCTATAATCCGGACCAAAACTGTAAAATTTGTGAAATCTGTAAAATTTTGTAAAAAAAATAGTACAACGCTATAATCCTGACCAAAACTGTAAAATTTCTGAAATCTATCAAATTTTGTAAAAAGAAATAGTACAATGCTATATCTGCATCAGGCTATATCGTCTTCAAAACATATAAGCACTTTAAAACATTATTGTGAATCTATATCTGCATCAGGTTACAAAAATCAACAAATTAGTTAAAGACGTATGAACTAAAAAATCAAATCGAAACTACAATATATTTATTTCTCAAGTTATCTCATGCCATTTTTTTCATAATAGCAACAGTTATCTTTACCTATGATAAAAGTATTTGACGAACAAAGTACACTGTCCATATTGGTAGCTATGTGTAAGTACGTTGCTATTATGAGTAAACTATTTTAGTTAAATGTGCGTTATTAGTATGGGTAAAAAAATAAAATACACTACTATCATGGTAAAGAAATGTAAATAGATTTATATTATCGTTTAAATATAAATGTGTGTTTTTTTTATTCAACATAAACATGCTAAAAATTACGAAGTTGTAAGATTACGGGGGAAACATACGATGAGGAAAATTTCACCCAAAGGTTTTAAAAAGAACATGCTATATTCAAAAGTTTCTGAGGTACTCGTACGATGTTGCGGCAGAAAAGTTCGTTCCGACGAATAGTTTATGTACGATTCGTTTCTTTTCTTTCAGAATATTGTTTCGGGTTAAACATAAACGCATGTTTATATACAAATAACATGTATATGAAAATATCATTTCCATTAAATATGATAATGATAACAAAATAGAGGGAAAAATGTTGGTGAATTTTGATATCATCAAATTTTGCAAATTTTTTCAAATTTGAATATTGAGAGAAATAAAGAAGGCAAATGTGTGATTCTTGAAGTAGGAGAGAGGGTATTTATAGGGAGAAGGGAGTTAAGTTTTAATTTAGATAAATTTTCATTTTAATAATTGAGGGATCATACGGCTTCACCAAACCGATTTTGAACCCTTCCAACCCCATCTATCTTCATCCCGCGTTTGTGGGGCAGCCACGCCGCAAATGCCGGCGGTACTGCTGTCGATTTGTGGTCGTACCTCTTCGAACCCTGGTCTGCTCCGTCTACCCTTATATGAAACATAAGCGAACTTGAAATACTTTCAATTCAAATGGTAACATGTTATCTTTAGATGTATATATGGAATTCTCTTTAAAAATATTATTTTCACTCAAATTATCACAACATATGGCGATTTCTTTAAAACTTTTTCATGGTTACTACAGTTCCTAGATTGATGGTTTCTGTAATCTGCCAACTTAAACCAGTTCTGTCTGCTACTTTTTCATGGTTACTACAATTACTACAGTTCCTAGATTGATGTTTTCTGTAAACTTTTTCAAGTAATTAAATTCTTAATTCCTTTTGGGCGTGTTTGGTTAGTAAGGATGGTGATTTTTCTAGTACCAATAAATATTGTATATCATATTAAAATTCTACAGTGATCTTATTTTTAGAAGTTATGCAACCTTATTGAGACCAGGAACAATTCATCAATTTTGGTAGGTTTATTTTGTTTGTATACCCCTTCTCCTACATGCTCATTTTTTATATCAGTAGGAGATTTTTATTTTTCATTCCTTTATATTGATATATCGTTTTCTCATACTATAAATAAGACCTATAAAAATAAAATTCTAAACTAACATAAGAAATTAAACATCAATCTTCGGAGATATGTGAAATGCACACTTGTCAAAATTATGATAGAAAATGGAGGTTATTCCAAGAAAACCTGCAATCATATTACTTTCATTTCAAAAAAAAAAACAAAACAAAACAAAACAAAGAAACTTTAATCAAGCTCCAAAGGAAGTCGCAATATGCAAAATTTACAAAATTAATAAATCTAATCGTCTATGAAACAAATACTTATTATACCGTCCGTTTCAAAAACACAACGACCTACCCACAAATTTAGTAAAGTACAATACTAAACCATAGAAATCCAAAATTCAAGAATTTCAAATTTTTGTAGCAAAAAAAAAGAAACCATTTATATCCAAAAGTATCTAAAGCCAAATCATAATGCTAAATACATTTTTACATCAAGAATAAACAAATTGTAGATCATAAAAGACAAATATACGTAAGTAAGTAATAGGCCAGTGTAAAAAATTAATTACAACAAACCCCCAAACCTTGAACTTCTTACAACAATGATTAAACATAGGAATGTTTCAAGACTTTTTCTCACAATTTAGTTATACCTATCGAGGAATAATTGGACTGTTCTAATGAAAAAGATTGAAGCTTCTATGCTATTTCTGGCATTTAGCCCAGTTTGTGCTACTACTAAAGTCAGATATGTTTTCCAACATGTTAGCCATGATATAAAAAATGGGGTTAAAATCGCCAATATGAATGTGATGTTTGTTAATAAAACAAAGGTACCTTTGATGATAACTCGAAAATGAATTCATCAATAAACAATTATTTACAAAAAAATTTGAAAATTTCAAAAGTTTCCAAATTTTCAAAATTCGAAAATCTGGAAATTGAGGTTTGAAAATCCGGAAATTTGAAAGTTTCAAAAATTTTAAAGGTTTCAAAATTTGAAAAATTAGTTTCCTTTCGTTTTTCAAAATTTGATAATTTGAAAGTTTCCAAATTTTGAAAATGTGAAAGTTTTCAAATTTTGAAAATTTGAAAGTTTTCAAAATTTGTCTCATCCAGAAATTAAGGTTTGAAAATCCGGAAATTGAGGTTTGAAAATCCGGAAATTTGAAAATCCGGAAACTTGAAAGTTTCAAAAATTTTAAAGGTTTCAAAATTTGAAAAATTAGTTCTCTTTCGTTTTTCAAAATTTGAAAATTTGAAAGTTTTCAAAATTTGAAAATTTGAAAGTTTTCAAAATTGAAAATTTGAAAGTTTCAAATTTTGAAAATTTGAAAGTTTTCAAAATATTCAATGTTTTCAAATTTTGAAAATTTCAAAAATTTTAAAGTTTTCAAAATTTGAAAATGTGGAAATTGAGGTTTGAAAATCCGGAAATTTGAAAATCCGGAAATTGTACAATGCTATAATCCGGACCAAAACTGTAAAAATTCTGAAATCTATCAAAGTTTGTAAAAAAATAGCACAATGCTATAATTATCTCGAAATTAGATTTAAAAAATTAGCAAAATGTCAAACCACAATAATCTTAAAGTGATAACAAAAATAAAAAATAAAACCCAATCAGAAAATGACTACCTCTTGTAGAAATTGGAGGACACAAAGTTAGAGAGAAGAGATAGACATATCCAGGAATATTTATGTCATGGTTATGATCCAACTCAAGCTTGTAGTTGGGGAAATTGGATCGGTCCTGAAATTGAGAGATTTTGCCACATAAATGTCATTAACCACAACATGGAAGCATGTTAGAAGAACTTGCACATATACTTTGAAAAGGGCCAAATGACTAAAATACCCTTTTCAATTTTTCTTTGAAACTGAAATGGTCCCTAACTTTATACTTGGTTGCAGTTTTGCTCAAAAATGACTAAAATACCCTTTTCAATTTTTCTTTGAAATAAGGTTTCACTATTTAGGACTTCTTTTGAAATGAAGTCGATGTAGAGTGAAATACTACCTTTTTGTAACAGATGCTGGAACTTTTTTCAAGGAGAAGGATAAGGAGGTTGTCATTGAAAAGTGTAGAGTCTCTCATCTGCAAGCCACACACACACACATAACCAGGGACAGATTCGGATCCTTGTAACCATTTAAATGTAGTAACCAATGTCTGTAATTCCTGAAAAAAAGGCAAGATATTATAAATGTTTGTAATCCTTCGAAAGAAAAGCAATCTACTATAAATTCTTACATTACTTTTAAATAGTATTAGGAGGTTTTGCAGCTTATCTAAAATTCAAATTGAAATCCCAATTTTCATTAGAATGTCTTGACCAAACCTCGTGTAAGGGCGAGTTCATGTTTTTCAAAGTACAAATTTACCCCTGTTCTACCCTTAGCTTGTCGGTTCATGTTTCTCAAAGTATAATTATACCCCTATTCTACCCTTAGCTTGTCATGGTAATCCACATGTCTGTCCATTTCCTCTTACAAGGCCAAGAAGGTTATGATGGTGGTCTGGACTAAACGAACCCTTTGTAAGTTAAGGACTGTTTTAACCTTGAATGGTCTAAATACAGCAGTCCCTCTCTTCCCTCAACGTATTAGAGACATGCTTTATGCATTAAGTCGAAAAGAAATACCCTTAATATATATTTGGCCTCCTTAAGTTAATCAAGTGAAAATTAAGCATACCTTTTGGCTGAATCTTTGTTATTTTCTTGTGAAGCAGATGGTGAGGTCGGATTTTGTTTTCTTCCTTTGTGTTTGGATCGAGAAAGCCCATTGAGAAAAGCACAGTGACTATTCTAAGTAAAATACATTAATAAGTAAAATCATAGAACAATATCTATAAAAGTAAAAAAGCACAGTGACTATTCTAATTTTTTCACTTAATAAAACAAAATCTTATATAAACATATACAAATCAATAAAAATAGTTACCAAACAACAAAAAGAATTTATATTCCAACAAAAAGATAATAGATTTGCTCAGCTTTTAATATCTTCAGATACAACGGAGTCACCTGAAATAAAATTTTATACAAATCAATAGGTCTTAAACTTTTAGTAAATATCAGCAAAATAAATAACTAAAAACTTAAAAAGTATTGAAACATTGAGATGTTTTACCTGATCCCATTAGTCCAAATCCATTACCAAATAACCTTCACAATATTAAAAACAAAATCAAAAATAAGATTATTGGAAGAAAAAAAGAAGATTTATTCTATTATTTTGTAATTACTATAATATACAGATCGAGGTGCATCTGATCATCAAATGTCATATTGAAAACCACACAGATTTGGCTATCAAATGCAATACTTAGATCTGTTCTTCAAACCATTCCAAGTAAAAACCTCGAACCCAAAGCAAACTCAAACACAAATCTGACCTTCCAATTCACATCAACCTACCTGCCCCTTTGCCCCTTTCAACTTTAATCATGAATATGTTCTAAATGAATTCCAAAATTGCAAAATCATAAAGCAAACGTACCTAGCATCAACGGAATCGCCATCGAATCTCGAAACAAAAATAAATAAAAATCTCACAGATCAATAACATATACGGTAATGGTCAACATTTAAACGTAGATCTGTAACATACGCATACAAAAACTGAATTTTTAGAAACATTGTTGTGTGACGGTCCAGATAAATGTCGTGAATTGAGAGTGATACAAAGCTTATGGGTGCGATTCGGGCTTCACGATGACCAGCAAGACCGCTTCAACCTGTCACCATAAGGGAAACAATTTTAAACAACTTTGAGAGAATCAAACGAACCCAAATCCATACCTGGTATCGCCAAATTACCAACCTCTAATCCCAAGTTTCGTGAGCTTCGAATCAGACCCAAAAACCTCTACATCAGCTTTTAATGTTGTTGGTGAAGGCGGAAAATGTATTCTTTGAAGGTCTAAGGGGTAACCGATCTTCACTCGTAAAAGCGGGCGATGGCGATGGTGGTGAGTAACGATGGCGATGGTGGTGAGTAACGAAAACGATGGCGAAAATGAAGACCCGACCTGCGAAAAAAAATTGTTAGTGTCGCGTGGACCGTAGTAGTAACATATCGCCATTGTTTCCGGTATAGTCATCGTCGATTTACAATGGTGATGGTGTTGGCTGGTAGCTTGGCGGTGAAGGGTCAGAAGATTTCAATCGGCTTTCAAGATGGGTGAATGCAGCGAAGAACTAGTAAGATACAAGATATAAAGATGTCAGCGATGATGCTTTAGAGGCTGTAATCGTGTTTGTGTTGGCGGGCTAGGATCGTGATTACTGTTGGCTCGAGGAGCACTCGCCGACAGAAAGAGAGGGAATCGGGTTTCATTGGTCGGCAAAATGGAGGAGACGAGCTGTTCTAGCCGTCTAGGTTTTACGAATGAGCGTATAAGAAGAGAAGAGAGAGAGAGAGAGAGAGAGTTTTTTTAGGGTTCTTTCCAATATCATAGGGTTTGTTACCATATTGATCGGATTGTAATTAATGAATTAAATAATCAGGAAAATTGAATTGTCGAAAATACCCTTTAAAATTGATTGGCTGATATTGTCTCACACATTCACACAATATTTTGTCTCCACATATGAACCTATATATATATATATATATATATATATATATATATATATATATATATATATATATATATATATATATATATATATATATATATATATATATATATATATATATGTATGTATATATATATATATATATATATGTATGTATATATATATATATATATATATATATATATATATATATATATATATATACATACATATATATATATATATATACATACATATATATATATATATATATATATATATATATATATATATATATATATATATATATATATATATATATATATATATATATATATATATAGGGTTAAGTTCATATGAGACCATTATATTTCGTGAGACCGGGAGACGCATTCCTAGCCACTCATTTTGGGTGTAAAACAAAAAAAAAAATTAAAAAATGCAAAATAAATGAAAAAATTGAAAAATGTATTTATTTATTATTTTCATCATTTTTTTATTCAAAAAAAATTAAAAATAATAAAATACAAAATAAAAAAATTAGCGTTTTTTCATATTCTAGTAGAATATTACACTAGTTTGTGTAATATTCTATTAGAATATGCGACATCCAACAACATTCTAAATTCTAATAGAATATTTTTTTGATTTTTTTAGGTTTTTTTTCGATTTTTTTTATTTTTTAAAATTTTTTTAAATTTTTTTTAGATAGAATAAGTAGCGAAAATAAGTAGAATTTTTTTTTTTTGAAAATTCTCATTATTTTAGCCTATTTTAATTTTTTTTTATTTTTTGATATCTAAAATGAGTGGCTAGGATTGAGTCTCCCGGTCTCACAAAATTTACATGGTCTCATTTGAATATATATATATATATATATATATATATATATATATATATATATATATATATATATATATATATATATATATATATATATATATATATATATATATATATATATATATATATATATATATATATATATATATGTGTGTGTGTGTGTGTGTGTGTGTGTGTGTGTGTGGTATTTCATATGGGAAGTGATTTGTACACAAGTTTTCTCCATACATAACAATTTGTGCTTTGACAGTGTTGTATAATATGTATAAAAGACTTCAAATTGTTGTGAACCAATCACTCCTTATTTCGTATTAATCACAAAACTATAAATTATTCCGCTTAATTATATTTTCATCAAATGAAAGCATAAAACTCCATGACCGACCATAAATATGCATCAACCATGATTGTATCCAGATCGTAAGATGAAGACACATATTTGTTCAATAAATTCACAGATAACGTTGAAAATTCATAATATGAATATTCATCTGACGTACTGCTAAAAGTGTCCGGCAAATAGGGCTTGGTCCAAAAATCTTCAAAAGATTCATTGGTAGACAGCGGTAATGGATTGCTATTCGACGCCATATGGTATGAACCACTAGATGATGACAATGGTGGTTGTTTATTGTTTGCCTCCGATAATGTTTTTGAACGTAAAACTGTTAGGATGATCTCAGCTTCATATTTTTCATTCATGTGGGAAAGATTTATTTCACCCTTTTCTTTTTTGGGTTCGACATTTTGGACATTCTGATTTGTTGAGCAAGAGAGAATGCTATTGTGCTTAGCACGTTTTCTCAAATGTGTGTGCCAATGGTTCTTTATCTCGTTATCGCTTCTTCCTGGTAATTTTGCAGCTATCTTGGACCATCTGCAATAAACAATACCAATGTTATCATTTTCTTTGCATTCAACGTTTACCAACTATATGTCTTTATGAGTTATGACGATAAAGGTAAATATTATTGGCTAATATGCTCTTGTTATTAAAAACATATAAGGATTTTAGTTTTTTTATGGGAAAACTAGTTATAAAATATTGTTATTATTATAATTATTGCCAAAACAGGCGTTTGGGACTGAAGCCTGAAGTGGTCGAAAACACGATAGTGTACAGATCAAACAATTTTTTGGCAATTAGAAAATAAATTAACTTGTACTACCTGCTTCCATGATTTTTATGTAAGTTGATTATGAGATCTTCTTCTTCACTTGTGTAGTTTCCACGCTTCACGTTCGGACGAAGATAATTCACCCATCTGAGTCTGCAACTCTTTCCACATCTTGATAACCCTAATCGTTGAGATTGAAACGAAGCAGGTAGAAATTGTTTAAACTCCCATAAATTAAGTGATCCTCAAATATCACTGATAGTGGACGGATGAGAAGAAGGTTTTCTTACCTGCTAACTTGGGAAGTTGACGCCAGTTCCCATGACGGGTTTTCTTCATATAGGCTTTCAACTTAGCATCTTCGTCTTCACTCCATGCACCCTTTTCCATTCCATTTTTGTCAAAATACGGTGCCCTCACCATCTGGGTTCAGTTATTCTCACCTAGTCACCTTATTGCTTTTTGGTGAAGAACACTAATTGCAAGACCAGATACGCCTCTTAAACTACTCCATTCATGGATATATAGTACAAGATCAAACCAACAAAACGTGTCATGGATATATTATATTTGATAATAAGTTTGAAATTGATATGAATGTGAAATAGTTTAAAACTTTTGGGTAATGTGTAATTTGTTTTTGCTACTATTTTTATACAAATTGGTTTATAATAAGTTAGAATTTCAAAGGATAATATATTTGTCTGACCATAAAACACCTTAATAGCTTAACATAGGAATAAAGATGCTCAATGAAGGATCAACGAGCGTGATTAATTTGGGGCACACCTAAGAACTTGATGTATTCGTAAAGTCATCGGATAATATTAATAAAAGAAGATGAATAGCTGCCATTAACCTTCCTTTTTAATAAGGACAAATAACTATTGCCAATATGTTCAATTGGATGGTATCACGTCTTGCTGGTTTTCATCAATCTTGGTGAATGCTTATAAAGTGATAAAATAAACTATTCCTATTTATACATTTTTTGATATTTGATCATGTTGACTGCTATATATATATATATATATATATATATATAGATGAACTTTTTTTCAAGTTTTTTTGATGGATGCCTTTCTAACACACATTTAAGGCATTTCGTAACAAATAATTTGAAAATAAAGTGTACGTATAAAAAAGTTTGTACATGTAAATTTTTTTTATGCACATGTGCAAAATTTTCAAAAATAAAAATAAAAAAACAAGTCGTTTTTTCGGAATTTTTTTCCGAATAGGCTTATATTTGAGCGTTTTAGATGACCCAATTTTTGGTTTTTCGAAAATGTTGACCGTTTGGGAGTTCTCGGATTCTCGGGGCTCCCTTGGTTCTCAAAAGATCCTGAGTATATATATATATATATATATATATATATATATATGTATATATATATATATATATATATATGTATATATATATATATATATATATATATATATATATATATATATATATATATATATATATATATATATATATATATATATATATATATATATATATATATATATATATATATATATATATATATATGGAAGGGTTTAAATGAGAACCACTAAAAGATTGAGAACTAATCTTAGCACATCATTAAAAAAATGGATGGCCCTGATTAAATTGGATAAAATCCCGTTTTTTGTCTTTTTGGGTAAAAGAAAAGGGCAAAATCGTCATTTTCACAACGTAATACATTTCATTCATACATTTATTCACAGTTTAAATACTCATTCATACACTGATTCACAGTTTAATACGCTTACTTTTACACAATTTCATAATTTCTAACGGTGATAGGAAGGAGCGACAGGGGGAGGGAGGTGGTGGTAGAGCTGCCATCAGTGGTGGTGGCGGTGACAAGTTTAATGCACACATTCACGGTTTAATATAACCAAACATTCAAATTTTATACAAACATTCACAGTTTAATACACATATTCACAGTTTAAAATACATATTCGCAGTTTAATATAAACATTCAAAGTATAGAAATTCATAGAGGCATTTCATCAAACACCTGGTGTGCGGTTGTGGATCAGATCTGATGTGGTGGTGCTGGAACATATTCGATGTGCTTATGGTTTCTGACATCGACGAGAGATGGTGGAGATGGCGGTGGTGCATCGGACGACGATGGTGGTGAAAATCGACCACCAGACCTCTTTTTTACTGACTTTTTGCAACTCAGGTGGTAGATCTGAGGCTAAGTGGCGTCCCTGGTTGTGATTCATTGTCGGAACTCCTTTCATCTCACCGGAACTCCTTCTCTAATGGTATTTAACAACGGTGGTTACTGAAATCGTAGATCTGGAGGTGGAGATTGTAGATCTGGAAACGAAAATCCTAGATCTAAAGGTGGAAATCACAGATCTAGTGTCGGAAATTGTAGATCTGAACGTTGGAGTAGAGTTTCATGAATAAGACGACGACGAAATAGGGAGGAGACTGTGGAGGAGTCGATTTCGACAATGACGGCGGCAGCGGCAGGTAACGGATGCGGCGTCAGGCGGTGGTGGTTGCAGGCGGCAGGTGGCGGCCGGTGGTGGTTGTGGTGTTGAGGTATGAATGTGTGTTCTTGGAGAGTTGAGAGAGTTTTTGAGTGGAAGATGTTTTAATCTGATTTTTAGATGTAAGGTGTGTGTTTTTATGTTAAGACTCTCAATTGACCATTGTGCCCTTATTTATTTTTGACCATTGATCAAGACTTCAAATTTTTAAAGGCTAAGATTGGTTCTCATTGGTTCTCATTTGAATCTGTTCCCATATATATATATATATATATATATATATATATATATATATATATATATATATATATATATATATATATATATATATATATATATATATATATATATATATATCGATAGGTTCAACATAGAACCAAATTATATCACTTAAACTTAGAACAACGATCTTAACCGTTAGATTAGATTCCTTCATTAAGGGTATGATGGTAAAAAATGGAAATACTAGAAATAAAACCTCCAATAAATACGTCCAGTAAAAGAACAAATGTTCATCAATGAACATATCTTCATGAATGAATAAACAAACGTTCATCTTGTTCTCTGTATATTATTTCTTTGTAAATTGACATATGTTTATAAATGAATAAATGTTCATCAATGAACATGAATTCATCTCCTTATCTGTATATGCATTCCCTTTAAATGAACAAATGTTCATAAATGAACATATGTTCATAAATGAACATGTGTTCATATATGAATAAATGTTCATCAATGAACATACTCATTCTCTATAAATAAACATATGTTCATAGATGAACAAACGTTCATAAATGAACATATGTTTATAGATGAACATAAGTTTCAAAAAATCACACAACATTTGATGCTCCTATATTTTAGGGATGAATAAAAAAACCCAATATGCCCTTGCCTGGGTATGCTTCCCTACATTAGGTGCATAATTTCTTAATGCGTCATTTTTAATCTAATCCATTGATATAATGATCCACGTGTTATAATGATGGTTCTATCGTTAGGTGATTTAATTTAGTTCTATATTGAACTTATCCCTATATATACATATATGTGTGTGTGTGTGTATATATATATATATATATATATATATATATATATATATATATATATATATATATATATATATATATATATATATATATATATATATATATATATATATATATATATATATATATGCAAAAGAACAAGAACAAGTGGTGCTTAGAAGGCGACGAGAACTCGGCACTCTTCCATAGAAATATAAATAAAAAGAAACAGATAAGAAGTGTGAAAGGAATTGAGAATAATGGCGTTTGGGAGACCGATCCGGTTAAAGTAAAAGATGTTTTTAAAGATTATTTTGAGAGTATTTTCAAAGCGAATCAGAATTGCGAGTGGACCCAAAACCTAGGGAATACTACTAGGATATCAACGAGGGAAAGAGAAGATCTGGGGAAACCGTTTGAAGAAAAAGAGCTCAAAGAGGCGATCTGGAGATGTGGGGCTAACAAATCTCCTGGCCCCGACGGGTTTACTGTGGAATTTTTCAAAAAACAGTGGGATTTCTTGAAGGTTGATTTGTTGGAGGCTTATAATGAGTTTGCTAACAATCCCAAAATCCCTAAAGGAGTCAACACTTCGTTTATCACGTTAATTCCTAAAGTTCCAAATCCCACCTTGGTTAAAGAGTTCCGCCCGATAAGCCTTATTTCAAGCGTCTACAAAATTCTGTCTAAAATGTTAGCTAACAGATTGAAAAAGGTCCTTCTGAATATCATAGACAGAACCCAGTCGGCTTTTATCAAAGGTAGACAAATCCTAGACGGTCCTTTAATAGTAAACGAAGTGATGGATTGGGCAAAACGGAAAAAGAAAAAGATGTTTATGTTCAAATCTGATATCGCCAAAGCCTACGACTCTGTATCCTGGAAGTATCTCGACTCGATGATGATTCAAAAAAGGTTCGGTTGGAGATGGAGAAAATGGATCCTTGAATGCTTGAGATCTGGCACTTCATCTGTCCTTGTCAACGGTAGTCCCACCTCAGAATTTTCCCCTCAAAGAGGCCTTCGCCAGGGAGACCCGATTGCTCCTTTTCTCTTCACGCTTATCATGGAGGGTCTAAATTCGGCTATAAACACAGCTTACTCAAATGGAAACTATAAAGGAGTAGAGATAGGAGAAAACAAAGTTAAACTAACCCATCTTTTTTTTGCAGATGATTCAATGTTCTTTGGAGAGTGGTCAGTCGAGAATATCCTCAATTTAGTCCGAATCCTCTTCTGTTTTCAACAATACGCGGGCCTTAGAGTTAATCTGGATAAAAGTATGCTTTTTGGAATTGGGGCTAGATTAAATGAAGTAGAAGACATGGGGTTGATCATTGGTTGCAAGGCGGGTGTGATGCCTTCTACGTTCCTTGGCATGCCGATCGGTACAAACATGAGAGCTAGGAAACCGTGGAAGCAGTTAATCGAGAAGTTCAAGAAAAAATCGAGCACATGGAAAGTCAAAACCCTCTCTTATGGTGGGAGACATACCATAGTTAGCAACGTGTTAGGAAGCATGGGGAATTTTTTGTTTTCACTGTATAAAGTTCCTGGTAGAGTTTTAAAAGATTTAGAAGGGCTGAGAAGAGAGTTCTTTTAGGGGAGGAGTCAAGAAGAAAGAAAAAGAATTCCATGGGTCAAATGGGAAATTGTGACGGCGGATAAAAGTAAAGGAGGAATAGGAGTTGGCTCGATGAAAGATATAAACAAGGCCCTCCTTGCCAAGTGGTTTTGGAGATATAAAGTAGAAGATTAGGCTCTTTGGGTGCAAATATTCGATAGCATACACGGAGAAATTAATAATTTTGACGAGAAAGATAAGATTAAAAATGGTCATACGTGAAGACAAATCGTGAGGCAGTGGGATAGCTTGAAGGATGATTCGATCGATCCAATACAATTGATAAGAAGAAGAGTCGGAGATGGAAGAACGACGAAATTCTGGAAGGATTGGTGGGTCGGAGACAAACCTCTTGATAAAAAATTTCCAAGAGTGTATAACCTTGACCCCAATCACCTAGCTACAGTGAACGAGAGACTCAAAAACGGAGGTTCAAACTGGTTCAGTAGAGACTTCATAAGAGACGGCAGGACTAAGGAAGAGCTAGAAAGCGCTACTTCCTTTATTTAGTCTACAGGTCTTGTCGAGAAGGAGGATTGTTGGGTTTTCCCAGGAGGTCCAAAAGATCAATTCAATGTGGCTTAGATGAGGAAAAAAATCGCAGCAAAGAATCAAAGTGAATTCGGTAAAAACAGATGGTACAATTGGATTACAAATAAAAGTAACATCTTAGTTTGGAGAATATGTAAGGGTAGAATTGCAGTGAAAGAAACCCTTGCAGGTATTCATGCTAATATTGGTAATACCATTTGTGATGTTTGCAAAACAGGAGTTGAAACAGTTTTTCATGCTTTTCACGATTGCCCCTTTGCAAACGAAGTATGGAGCAGAATTTCCAAGTGGTGCGACCTAAATATCAAGGGAGTGAACTCAATTGAAGATATCCTAGACTGGCTAGAGGGTGAAGGGGCTGACCCGAGGGAGAAGAAAGCCTTGTTGGTTATAGGCGATGCTACCCTTCTCTCCCTTTGGACTAACAGGAACGACATGACTTTTTTGGACAAAGGAAGGAAGGTGGAGGAGCTATTCATACATGTTCAGAGTGAATCTTTTCTGTGGATCGATAGTAGGGCGTACAAAATTAATATCGATAGAAACCTTTGGTTGTGTTCTCCTAGGCTAGCTCTCAAAATGTAAAGTGTTTGTACTGGTTTGTGGTCTGTCCCAGCTCCTGGCTGGTGCAGTCCCCTTTTTCGTATGAATGTTGCTTTTCAAAAAAAAAATAAAAAAATAATAAATAAATAAATATATATATATATATATATATATATATATATATATATATATATATATATATATATATATATATATATATATATATATATATATATATATATATATATATATATATATATATATATATATATATATATATATATATATATATATATATATATATATAGAACAAGGATCATTTGAGGTACAAAAAAATGTTGAGAACTTGAGGCCAAATTTAAACCATTGATCATCTTAGATCTAGGGCTATAAATAAGCTAATAATTTTGTAATTATTAATGAATTAAAATTCAAAAATTTAAATTATTGATAACATAAGGGTATTAATGTCATTTATAATTATCCTAATTTTATGGGTTCCTAAAATCTCTCTAACTCTCTCTCCACCGCCTACATTTATCAAAGATCATCAAACCCTAAATTCATCTTAATCGTAACCCATCAGACCTAGAACCCTTCATCGCCATCTTCATCTCACTACCACTTCGTGTTTGTTTCTGCAGCGGAATAGAGAAACATAGTCGAGAGGGTAAAACTAACTGTGTGTGCGTGTTTATGCGATTATGCTACCGAGATAGAGAGAGAATGGTGATCTGAGATCGATTGAGGACCCAACTGCTCCTCCCTCTCTGATTCCTTTTAAGGTCAAGCAAAGGGACTAACATTTTAGGCTCCAAACATCAACGTGTTAAGAGAACCAAGATGGGGAAGAGCACAAGAGACACCTGGCGATGACCTACCTATTGGTTGTTCGAGACTATTCCATTTCATACGTCAGAGGGATTCAAGGTGACAGTTTCGAAGGAGGAAAAATCAATCCAAATTCTGATCATCTTCAAGCTTCTGGTTGCTGTAAACACTTCGTTGCCAATGATTTGGATAACTGGAAATCTGCTAACCGATTGATGCTAACGTAAGTCTCCCTTCTGCATCGTAGAGTTGTACAATACAAGTTGAAATCTTATCTTTCATGCAATGATGTTTGTACTGCGTGGAATGAAATATGCAGATCACCCAGCAAGATCTAGCAGATACATACTTACCACCATTTAAGCAGTGTGTACAAAAAGGGCAAGCCAGTGGGATAATGTGTGCTTATAATCGAGTCAATAGTGTACCAAATTATGATATTTTTTTGTTTCTATTTTTGATTTTGTGTTTCTATTGGTGATGAAGAAAACAAATCGACACTTGTATCTCTCGCTAGCAACCAGATGGTGAAATCCTCTATTTGTTTAATACGAGGTAATTTCTTTGATTACGTATCTATATGTTTCTTTTTCTTTTTTGTTCAACACTTCCAACAACGTTTCATTTGTCATATCTAAATTGCCGTCAAAAGTTTACGAATCATTATTGGATGTTGATACACCTATTTGTTTTTAAGTATCAAACTACAATTCTAAGATAAATCAAATTATAGGCTTCCACTGCCATCTTGAATTCTATCTTTGATCTTGTGAATTATATATGTGATTATCCCTTAATTTTTGTTAAATCATTTAATCATTTGTGATTGGATCGTTTAATCATTTGTGATTAAATCGTTTAATCATTTACGATTAAATCATTTAATCATTTACGATTGAAATTATACGTTTAGTTTTACCCTTTTAATATATTTCAAAATTAAACTAATAAAAATATTGATGGAAATTATACTTTAATCACTTCAGATTACGTATTGTAGTGTTAATCATTGATGCTTATAACTATAATCATTGATGATTAAAACTACAATTATTGATGATTATAAATATAATTGTATAAATAATTAGAACATCGGTTATAATCATTTTTTATTATAACTTTAGCTAGGTTTAATATGACCATTAATCATTTATGTATAATATCGTTATAATCATTTTCTGATATCATTGAATTTGATTTTGCAGGTGTGTATCCAAGAACAACAATGATCATGGTGTCTCATCTTTTTTCGTGTATGGTGTAACAAGAAAATTCGAATCAAACACAACGATATGTGAATTCATTTATTTTTACAATTATATTCATTAATAAATATAACTTGAAATGTAGGAATTCAGATGTAACTTTTATTTTGTTAATTTTTATTAACTTATAGTTAGAGGTGTATTCATTCATGATTAAGAATATTTGGAATTTTTATCCTTATATTGTGTTCTATTCATTTCATATTTTACAATCGTATATATTTGTATTTTTTAAAGATCTAATCATTTATGATTAAACT
Organism: Cichorium intybus; assembly: GCA_023525715.1. Classification (NCBI taxonomy): domain Eukaryota; kingdom Viridiplantae; phylum Streptophyta; class Magnoliopsida; order Asterales; family Asteraceae; genus Cichorium; species Cichorium intybus. The sequence goes on along the minus strand of CM042011.1, from coordinate 40,350,072 downwards.
ACATTGTGTTTTATAATCATTAATGATTGAAATCGTATAACTCAAATGATACAATGAAAAATACATTTGACCGAAAAATGATAATTATTATCTATTAATAAAATAAAAAATAAAAAATAAGTAAAAGAACTGACATTATATGATATGATATTATTAAAAAAAATAAAAATTAATTTATTAGTTTTTTTGGTAACTAACAATCAGAATCCTAGATTTTAGGAATTAAAATCCTAGATTTTAGGAAACTATAATTTTGACATAATTTAATTAAAATACATAATTACTAAAATGCCCTTATAATTTGATTGGTCCAAAACTGGCCTCGCGACCTCAACATTTTTGTTGGTCTCGATTGATCCTCCCTCTATATATATATATATATATATATATATATATATATATATATATATATATATATATATATATATATATATATATATATATATATATATGTTAAGGATGAATCTACTACATGAGGTCGTAATATACTACAGATTACACTAGGTACATTGACTATTCTACAGATCTTCGTAGTCTTCGTCTTCTCCTAGGAACCTGCACAGAGACTAGCCCCACTGACGTTGTAGCAAACCTTGGTGCAAAGCACAAGCCCACCCCGTAAGGACTCCCTGCATGGCAACTGACTACTGGATAAACCAGCAGCCCCGGGTACACACGAACATGGCTAGCACAGAGGCTACAATGGGGCATTAATATCTTTAGCACCCACTGCACGCAGCAAGGTTCGAACCCGCGACCTCGCCTAAGCGAGGTACGTGCCTTACCCGCCACGACCACCATGTTGTGTGGTATATATATATATATATATATATATATATATATATATATATATATATATATATATATATATATATATATATATATATATATATATATATATATATATGTTTTATTTCATAAAAAACCTATGCTTTCAATTTTTTTATGTTTAAACTTAAAACTTTAATTTTTTCAAAAAACACCAAATTTTTGGAAAAACTTGTTAGATATCCAAATTCTGCCAACTTTATATCCTTGGAAATGTCGTAAATAATACTACAACTTTGTTTTATTGACTTTTGTTTGAATATGTTCAGATCTTTCGCTATGAGCATAAATATAATTAAATATAACTAAATTTGAAAATTTAATTACATTAAATATAATTAAATTAAAATAATACACTTCACTAATTAAGAAAATAAAACTATAAACGTAAACTAAAACGACAAACTACAAATAAAAAAACGCAAACTAAAAACGACAAACCACAAACGTAAAAAAAAAAGCAAAACTACGATCAACATTTTTTTATGATACCGGCTTTGTATTTTAAAACCATCTCAAGTGCTTCCCCCTCGAGACCCTCCTCCAGATTCGATGATAAAAACTTTATGTCTTTTAGTCGTTGTTTTTTTGTGGATTCATTGTTTTTCTTCGCGGGCTCGGTGTCGATCGTGGCAGGCTCATTTTTTATCTTCGTAAGTTTTTTTTTTCAAATTTCATCCGCTCGTGGAGGTTTAAATTGTACCGTTCAAACTACAACCGTATAAGTGCCACGTCGTCGCTTTTTTGCGACCACATCCACTATACGAATTCACTTTTCTATTCTGTTTCGCCGCATCTCTCCCCGTTGAACGGACGAAATCATCAAACTCAAGCTAGTCTTCTTCCACCTCCCCCACATTCAAATCTATATCGATACGAGCTTCTGATTATGTAGTATGGTGGCTTGTATCAGACGTTGGGGGAGGGGGTAAAGTGTAAAAAAAATTTAACTACATGATTAGAGGAACTCGTATGGGGGATAAACCCGCGGTCACCCACCCATCCGGTGCGATGTACCCGTGTGGGTTTTTGAGGCCACATCAGAGCCCGCGGTGTGCGGGTTGACCACTTCGTAAAAAAGTTATTTAAATATGTTTATGCTCATGCTTATGGGAATGTAGCGAAAGATCTGAACATATTCAAACAAAAGTCAGTAAAACAACGTTGTCGTATTACTTACGACCTTTATAGGATATAAAGTTGGTAGAATTTGGACATCGTATATGAAAGATATGTCAATTACAAAAGAAGAAAAATCACTTTATTTGTGAAAAAATCCCTAAAAATCATTTAACTTGCAGAAAAACTCCTGACTAAATAACGAGGCTAAATTAAAAAGTTTTTTGAAAAAAAAATTGAGGGTTTTTTTTCAGAAAAAAGAAAGAAATTGGGGTTTTTTTTCTGAAAAGAATTATATATAACCTGTAAACCAGGTATAGGGTCTAAATTAAAAGATATGTCAATTACAAAAGAAGAAAAATCACTTTATTTGTGAAAAAATCCCTAAAAATCATTTAACTTGCAGAAAAACTCCTGACTAAATAACGGGGCTAAATTAAAAAGTTTTTTGAAAAAAAAATTGAGGGTTTTTTTTTTCAGAAAAAAGAAAGAAATTGGGGTTTTTTTTCTGAAAAGAATTATATATAACCTGTAAACCAGGTATAGGGTCTAAATTAAAAAGTTTCTCCAAAATTTAGATTTTTTTTGAAAAAAATAAAGTTTTAGGTTTAAACAGAAAAAGTTAAAAGTATAAAGTTTTTTTATGAAATAAATCAATATATATATATATATATATATATATATATATATATATATATATATATATATATATATATATATATATATATATATATATTCTAACTTTTATCTCTTAATCATTATATCAACTTTCTCTTTAAACTTATTCTATTCATATCACCCCAATAAAGTAAAAATAACACACATATAATTATGTATCCCATGGTTGTTTGTGTTGAGTATACATATAACACCACCATTTTCTTTAAATAAATGTAATAATTGCATAATAATTTAATATTTTTTATAATAATTATAAAATTATTAACTAATAATCATCAAATTATATTTTTTAATATACAAATTATTAATTTTATTATATACCATTAATAGAAGTTATAATCAAGGTTGTCAAAATCGGGATTTTATATAGGATCGTTTTCGACTTTGCAAAATCGTGATCGTAAGATCGAATCGGATCGTAAGATCCTACTAAAAGCATAAAAAATTACATTTTCATACATCAATTAACCATTCGGTTAATAATAAATAGTTAAAAACATGGAAAATACATTTCCAGTACATCATTTAGTACATCATTTATCAATAAACAATTGAAAAGAGGTTTTCTAGTGATTATCTTATATTCATTTAGCTAGTATAAGACAAAAATATTAAAAAATTTTAAAAAAATTATTAGTAGAGATCCTACGATCTTACGATCGATTCTACGATTTTACGATCCGATCCTACGATCCTACCCCGATCTTACCCAAAAACGATTCAAGTAGGATCGAGATCGATTTTACTAGGTGGGATCGTAGGATCGTACGATCCTACGATCAGTATCGCGATTTTAACAACCTTGGTTATAATTATTATATCTATAAATATTACTTATAATAAAAAAATTATACTAATAGACATATTAAAGGCATCTACACTATTTTTAACAGTCTTATTAACGGGCAGGTCCAGGTTTTTCCGCGTACCCGACAGAACCGAGGAACCGGTTTCCACCAACTCTAGAACCGAGAACCGACCCGTTGGGAGGTACACTGTGTATCGTTCGGTCCAGGTCAAGGTCAAAGACCGGTTCGGGTCAGGTCCAAGGTCTGGATACATATATATATATATATATATATATATATATATATATATATATATATATATATATATATATATATATATATATATATATATATATATGGAGAGGTTAAAATGAGAAGGATTAAAAGGTTGAGAATGTGAGAATGATTCTGGACCAATCATTTTATAGGGATATTATAGTAATTTAACAATATGTCTAATTAATTAAAAAATCCTAAATAATTATGTTTTCCCATAATCATGGGATTAATTTATTCAGTTTCCATGATTATAGAGATTACAATTGCTGTTACCTAAAATAAAGGAGTTAATTGATTTTTTTGTTATTTTATTAATAAAAGATTAAAAAAATATTTTTATCAATTCTTTTTTTCAAAATTCGAAATTTTAATAGTTTAATCTTCTTTTTCACGGTTTCAATCATGAATGAATAGAAAAAAATATTTTTATAATTTTAGTGATTTAATTTTTAACAGTATTTTTATAGAGATTATACAAAATTCTATTGTAATCATCAATGGATAAAATATACTTAAAAATGAAATTGTTGAGAATTTTTAAAATTTATATTTGATATGATTGTGTAAATCATGAATGATTACAAGTAACAATAAATACTAAAGTGAATAAAGTACAAAAAAAATAAAAATTTAATACAATTGTAATCATAACACAAAGATAAATAGGAAACAATACATTTGTAATCATTTCTAATCATAATGAATAAAAAACAATGTAAAAGTAACGATAAATTTCTAATCATTAATAAATAAAAGACAATGAAAAAGAAAATGTTGCAGTCCCGATGATTATTCTTGCTTTGATTTTTCTTGTTTCTGCTATCACACCCAAAAGAAAGAGGGGCACTCATGGTCATTATTATTATTGGATTCACACCTGCAAAATCAAGTTCAAGGACATTAAAAATAAAAAACAACTCATAAATTATAATGTTATCTATTTGCATATGACTGATTATTACAAATGATAATAAAAGTGGATGTTACACTGTTAATCATCAATGATTTACACCACTGTTAATCCTCAATGTTACATTAGTGTTCTAATCATCTATGATTATAACTATGTTACATTATATAATCATCAATGAATAATACAGATACTAAAATCCATCATCACATTAAACACCTACAAAATTAAGTTCAAAGATATAAAAAAGTTATTATGACCATATTAAATCACATACATACATCTACACACATTAAATAAAAATCCATTATCACAATAAAAGTTATAGGACTCTGTCAAGAAATATAGAGTACCTTTATTGAATAAACATAGTGGGATGTGAATTTCAATCGAGAATAGACCCACTGTTATCACAATAAATCCATTATAACAATAAAAATTATTGCTATCACCATCCAAAAGCAAATAAACCCACTGTTATCACCATCGAGAATAGAAAATTATTACTATCACCATCCAAAAACAAAAGAAACTTACTATGGCCAATCTTGTGCAATCTAGCAATTCACGTCACTTTATTCAATCTTGGCGGTTGTAATTTTTGGAAGAGAAAAAGGTTTGTGGTTGCAATTAAATAGAGTGGTCGGTGGATAATGTAGGCATAAGGCGATAGTCGGTGTTGTATACGGCTTCAAGAAATATAGACGGTGGTGGCAGCTGTGTTCCTTTTTAACGAGGGTGGCCATGGCGTTGAGAGAGACGAACGGCTGGTTTGAGGGATGAACAAATGGATTTAGGGTTTATCAGTTTATGTTTTTAGTCACGTAAGTTTAAGAGAGAGAAATAGAGATTATCAATTCCAATCAATACCATATTTAATAGGCTATTTTTATGGAATTCGAAAATTGCAATACCCATTATACCCTTGATGTATTTTTTAAATTTATAAATTGGTTCAATTAGTTTTACAATTGACATATATTGCACATTGATCCTAGCCTTAAATTTGACAATTTAGATGGCTGTGATTTCTTCTCACATTCTCAACTTTTTAAACATTCTCATTTTATCCTACCTATATATATATATATATATATATATATATATATATATATATATATATATATATATATATATATATATATATATATATATATATATATATATATATATATATATATATAGAAATGTTCAAATGAGAACCTTTGAAAATTTGAATACCGTGAGAACTAATCTCCATTTGACTCGTTGAAGATGGTCAGAATGTAGTGAAAACATTGAGAACCAACCAAGCTGACCAATCCGCATAAAGGCGTCTACATTGCCTAGCTACAAGCATAAAAAGTGGTCAGGATGTAGTGACCAATCCGCATAAAGGCATCTACATTGAACCTTTCCTCCATTTGACTCGTTGAAGATAAATTAATCATGAATTTCCATATTATCACAAAATGTAGCTAACACAACAACATCTAAACACTCGCCTAATATGTCGATCTGACACTTCTGCTGGTCAATCGGGGCCCTTGAAAAAAAAAAGCTAAGCCCACGGTTAAAAAGAGTATCCTTCCTAGGTTTAGCGTTCCAAAAAGAAGCTTTTTCTGAAAATTTCAATGCCCAAAAGGTTACTGGAACGACCGCATCAAAGAGCTTCTTAACCTCAACAGAAACCAAAGACGAATCTTCCCAAGTGGCAAAACCTGAATTAGAGTTCACTGAAGGTAAAGCCACACTTTACCATGATGCAATCCGAGACCATAACGGAGCTAAGAAGGGGAACGATATAAAAAGCTGAAAAAATGATTTCCCAGTAGAAAGACACACCAGATAAAGAATACAATCCAAATCAATTCCTTTATCCCACAAATTTAATCTTATAGGAATTCGATCTCTAATAATCCTCCACAGAAGTATGTTGACTTTTCACTGGACAAAATTGTTCCATCTAGTAACACTACCCACAGTAGAAATGAACAACTTTTCCAAAAAGAACTGAGAAAAAGCTAGCATATTCTCATTTGAAGGCTCCAGATCCGACAAAATACGATCCCTAGATTGAGAGAAAAAAATACAGCAACATCAACCGTAAATCTTCCCACTGCACTACTTCTGCTCCTCCCATTGACAATCTCCAGAAACTCCAAAGCAACTTGGCCTTGGTATTCCGGACTACAACTAAGACATTCGACTGTAAAGCCAAAACATGTACCCGAGGAAACCGATCTTTTAGAGGATGGCCCCTATCCAAATGTCATCCCGAAACCTTGTGAATCTCCCATCTCACATATTAATATGACAACACGCCTTCAAATCTGCCCTTTTAGCAGCACACTAATCTAAAGCATGTTGATTATTATGCCACACACTATAACCACCCAAAAGTGGCCAAGATTGACCCCTCCCCAAATTAAGACCACGCACAACTTTGAGCACCCAACCCACAAAGAATTTGATTTTTCATAAAACCTCGAGTACTACTTGAACAACAACGCTTTATTGAAGGGAAATAAGCTACCCACATCAAGAGCCCCAACTCCTTGGTAGCATTGATTTTCCTCCAAGCTATCCATTGCATATTTCTTTATCCATGGGCCGGTCCCAAAAAAATCTAACTTGCAACATATCTAAGGAATCCACAACCGCGTGTGGAACCCTAAAAAGGGGCATGCAACAAATACATAAACTACCTAACACTGCTTTGATCAACGTTAGCCAACCATCCATAGAAAACATTTTTGCCTTCCAAACCTAAAGTTTATAGATAGACTTATCAACTACGGCTTCCAATAAGAAATACGATTCATGTTACTTCCCACCGGCACCCAAGGTAAATAAATGGTAACTGAATGGTATTACACCATATAAAAGTAGTATGCTCTTGAATAGTTGAGAAATCAACTCCTACTCCTATCAAATTGCTTTTATGCAAATTGGGTTTTAACCTTGACGCCATATGGAGAACACAAAGAATACTCACCATACGTCTAAGATTATCCAGCCTCCAATATAAAGTAAAATGGCATCAACATAAAGAAAAGGGGAGATCTCAATACTAAGGGACCCTATCAAGTTACCACGAAACAACCAAGCCCTTTTAGATTTCATGATAGCAACATGAAAATCCTCCATGGCCGTCACAAATAAAAATGGTGACAAAGGGTGCCCCTGCCTAAGACCTCTTTCGGCCGAAAATTTCAAAGTAGAAGCCCCATTTACCAGGATCGAAGATCTAGTAGAATATAAGACAACTAAAATCCATCGTCGCCATTTAGCACTAGATCCCATCTTTTGCATAACTTATATATAATAATCCAGGTCAAGTGTATCATAACCTTTTTAAGTCCACTTTAAACACTATAAGCTTCTTATGAATCGACTTGCAATAACTGACTATTTCATTCAACATAAAAGGACCATCTAAAATTTGACGACCCTTTATAAATGTTGACTGCTCCACACTAAATGGAGAATCAATAACCCCTGACAGACTATTAGCAAGGATTTTGCCAATAATTTTGTATTCACAACCAACCAGGCTAATAAGTTCAAAATCAGAAGTAAGTTTAGGATTAATGACTTCATGGATCAAAGTTAAAAAATACTTTCATCACGGAAATGTAAACCACGTTAAAAATATAATATTTTAAGGTCTCCAAGAAAAGTTTGAAGAAACCAAAAGTAAACCCATCTGGCTTAGAGCTTTACTAGAACCGCAAGACCAATCAACATTCTTTATTTCATCACAGGAGAAAAGAGCATCGAAGAGGACTAACTGATCAGAAAATAAATTATAACAGTTGTTAGAAAAAAACATAGGCTGACCCCCTCCAATTCCCTTTTCGATCCGTGACAAAAAATGAGAAAAAATTTCCTTTTAACAACAGCTGGATCGACCATCCAGACACTATTTCATCATTATTCCCCTAATAGCCACCTGTCTTCTTTTCTTGTTGATTGAAGCATGAAAAATTTGAGTTTTCATCTCATTTAATTCCCCACTTAAACCTTAGCCTTTTGAGCGAGGTCAAGGTTAATTAAGTGCTCAAGATCATGTAACTCCTTAACAAGGTGCACCCTATTCTGAATAAGATTTTCCAGAGCTAGATCATTAAGGATCCGAGTATCCACCTCAACAATATCATTAAAGAGTTTAATATTAAACTCTTTAACGATATTGCTGAGGTGGATACTCGGATCCTTAATGATACAGCTCTGGAAAATCTTATTCAGAATAGGGTGCACCTTGTTAAGGAGTTACATGATCTTGAGCACTTAATTAACCTTGACCTCGCTCAAAAGGCTAAGGTTTAAGTAGGGAATTAAATGAGATGAAAACTCAAATTTTTTATGAGCCTCTGCGGATAAACGAGGCAAACTATTCCATATTTTGAAATTACTTTTTAAAAGTTGTAACTTTTTCTTAAAAGTGACCATAACATTTTGACATACTCTAATTTGCGCAAGCCAAGACGTGGTGACCACCTATTCAAAACTAGGCTGGTCAAATCAAGAATGAAAAAACTGAAATGGAGAAGGCCCATAATCAAGAACTACTTCATGGAGTAATTAAAATCGATCTATGATCAGGAATGCCCTTTTCTAAAACCGTAACTATAACATGGATAAAGACATAAAAAACCTAAAAAAAAAAGAAAACAATCCAACTTACTCATCTTCGTTCCATATATATTAACGCAAGTGAACTTCAGTCCTCCCATAATGACATCCACCAACTCCAAATCAATTATGAACTAATTAAAAAAAAGCATTCGAGTAGTTGAACGAATAACTAAACTTCTCATTACAGTCACAAATCTCATTGAAATTCCCAAGAAGAACCACATTCCCATCAATTAATCTAATACGATCTAGTAAAAGTTGCCACACTACTCTCTTTCTCGCAATCTCCTGATGAAGATAAACTGTCACCATCAAAGTTTTAAGATCCTTCGTTTTCCACACACCCTCAACATCAACAAAGGTATCATGAGTGATAACATTGTGCTTACAGAACACACATCCCAAACAACCAGAATACCATAAGAAAGACCATGAGAATTAGAAGTCGCAAAGTCAAAAGTACTATTACTCTACTCCTTCTAAAGGTATGGTTGCTGTCAAGCTTGCAATGCTTCATGTCAAACCCCATAACATAACCGATATCTAATAAATTTGATGAACCTTCTACAGATAAAGAGGTATTACACATAAACTGATTATTTAAAGAAGACAATCCAAAGGACTCCAGTTGCTCTTTACTACCATGCCGTTGATCAACAAAGATGTTTTTCTCACCAAAAATCTGAGAATCCATGTGGATGGGAAGGGGTATCTCCATATTCCTATGTCGCCTTAACACCCACTTCCATATCCGACCCAATATCCAATCCATCATCGAGAGGAGAGACATGATCTGATCCATAACAATACGAACCGAAAACATGCTTGATTTGCTGTACATGAGATTTCTTCTTCTTCTTGGAATCTTCAACAATAAGCTTGGGTAACTTAAATGGGTCCAATGATAAGGACGTGTCACCGTCCAAATCAACATCATCTTCTGCACCTTCAGTCGATTCCACACTTTCTGTTTCCAGGAAAGTTATCTCCAAATCTTTTCATGGCATACAAGGTTCATGTTTTGAAATTTGTTCATCACTTTCTTTAAAAGAAGGGAACCACCCGACCACTTCTTTGACTCTAAGTATGAACACTGACCCCATTACCAACACTGATCGTTCCTAAAAACTGATACACAGATGATCAGTCTAAATACAAATTCGATTTGTAAACATGTCCTCTCCTAAATCGTCCTCCATATAGACAATATTACCCTATTTATTAGCTATGTTTCTAAAATTCCCCCTTATTACATGCCCGTACAAGAACCCCTTCAATTTATAACCAAACCAATCTCTCTTTGCTAACAAAATTGCACGTCCATTCATTTAGCTTGCAAACTATGTATTCACAACCGAATTATGCGAGAAATTAACACAAGCATGATCCAAAGGGAACTTGAGCAACACACACCTTCCCCTAACATACCGCAACTCCATTTCAGAAAAGCCTTTATTACATATTAAGCCTGTAAAAGCTGGTAACGTGTGAAATTCGTTCACCTTCCCCAAAAGCACTACTCTTTGCTTCTCAAAATCTTCAACTACAAAATCCCCGACACAAAGCTTATTTAACTTATAAGATGCTTGCACAATGACAGATTTCAAAGGACGACCCAACACCACCGAAGCATATGACTTCTCCTTGGTAGTTGTAGCATTAGGAAAAACTTTAGGTATGTCAACAGAAGCTTTTGATGTATGAACCTTTGGTCTAGAAGAGAACTGAAACCCAGTTCTCTCGAACCTAGTTGGTGACACATACAACTTTAAGAACCAACCCAAATGGAGAACAAGTCCAGAACCAAAGCATTAACATCCCCCACAATAATGAACTTTACAAACCCAAACACCTACCACTTTTTGATCGTCTTTTGGAAATAAAGACATCCACCACAACTCCAAATTGTTGACACCATCTTTTTAAATCCATGCAATTCAAATAATTAGGGAAATTGTAACATAGATTGACGTAGAAATTTTACCCACCGAAGCCACGTAGCCATGTCAATTAGAAGTAAGGTGATCCGGGCCGATTCGATCAAATACATTATATTTCTGTCTTCTCGCCACAAAATTCCACTTTTTCATATGAAATTGACACCGAAAAATAGAATAATCACAGTAAATCAAATCACAATCTAGCATTGTATCTAGAAAAGAACGCTACTCCAATGATCGGCGTGGGTTCTCGCCAACCGCGGAGGTATCAATTGCCGGAAGAATGGAAGAGTTTTGATTGCCTGAAGGATGCAAGCTAGAGTTGATTCAAGATTTGTGGGAAGAAGATGATAATAAGGGGAAAGAGTATGGCGACGATAGTGACAACCAGTACTTTTATGTTTTATTTAGTATTTCGTAGACGTTTTGTGTTAAAAATTTGAAAACATATATTATGGATTTTGTATAGTAGTTTGTGTTTTTGAATAATGTAAGTATTCATTTTAATTTCTACAATTTCTGTCATTTCAGAATTGATTAAGCTGTCTCATTAAGGACTTAATGCATTTAGAATAAATAAATATTAAAAAAAAATATTAGTGGGGACAGCATTGACAACGAACTTCTGCTTTAGCAAAGATAATGGACCAATAGTGACGAGGCAATAGCCGCGACATGTCGTCGCTAACCTTTAGCACCGGCTTCCTATGGTATTAGCTGCAACATGTGTCGCCGCTAATGTCGCTAAATATTGTTGTGACTACATACTATCCAATATATTAACGACAGAAGCAGGTCTTTACATGTTGGAATCACGTGAAAACATAAGCATTAAGTAGTTAGGTTTTGGGTCGTCTGTGAATTACTTGAATAGAACAAAAAATTTAGGTGATGATGTGAAACGTGAAATGATGGAATTTTAGCCAGGAATGATAAAAGTTTCAGACCTCCACTACTAATCACTTAAATATTCCCAGAAAATGTTGTATGAAGTTAGCGGTTTTTTTCCTCACAAAAACTTGCATGATTGTTGGATTTAAATATTTTTTTCGACTAAAGATGTTGCAAATGACTCTTCCCAAGACAATGATGTATGACGTCGTATGTGATTAAGAAGTTTGTTAAAATTTCAAATTGTTATCTGTAGAATCTAAACTGTGGAAAAGAGCATGTTGGACAATATTATTACTAAATTTGGATCTCGAAAATACCCGAAGAACAACTTTTGCTTAAATAGTGTACGTATTATTCTGTGTTTAAGATGTTGTGTTTCCATATATGTATGTTACTATTTTACATGTTTATAGTGTTTTTTTTTCGTATGTAGTATCATTTATAAAAGATGTTGAAGTTGGTGATAATACAAACTATATTATTTGAATTTTCTCTCGTTGTACAAACTTTTTTGCATTCTGTCGTTTATTAGTGGTCTTATATATAAAAGGATTTGGACAAATTTATTCTTTTAGTAGTGCAAAGTTGTACGTTTTTAAGAGCCATTTTTTGTTGTTGGCCGGATTTCAAAATACATTTAAACCGGCCATCCCCATGTTTCTTTCTTATTATTATTGGTATGAAGTGACGCCTCAAATGCATTCATATATTTAATTTATTTGACATCCGAGCTATTTTTTTTATAATTCTAGTTAGATTGCACGAAAACTTGATCTTTACTCTGTCTCTTCAATGTGAGTTATGTTCATAATAGAAAATATTAAATGCTAACATAATATTCATTTTTTGGTTAATGTGAATTTCAGTTGATCTAAATAATGAAAAATATAATTTAATCAACGAAAAGGAATAATAATTACACATATAGAATCGAGCTTTGAAATCTAGTAACATAAGCAATTATCTAATCAGGACAAACTATCAATTGAGTTGCCGTGTGTCCAATTACACCGTACTAAGTAGTATATATTTTATTCACATAAAGTAGAAAACATGCATACGTGGGGTTTCATGGAAGAATATTGCAATATTAGGTTTGGATCAAAATGTACCGAATGAGGATATCTATAAACTATAAAGAAAAAAAAAAGAATTTACGAAAATATAACAAGATCCGATGTAGAACGGACTTATCGTTTGGTTTCACCAATTTTAGAAATTTATTGTAAGCCAACGAAAAACATGGTTTTCTTATTCCCTATCAATTACATGTTCATACACCCATATTCTTACATATACATTCAAAAATTAAATTTTAATATTTATTATACAAAAATGTCTCTAATTATTTATTGTAAATCCCTTATTTGATCCAACACGCCTTTTTCTATAGTAGGAGATATAGAACCTTTCTATTGGGAAAATTTATTTATTCTACCATATTTCCTATATACCTCATCCTCTTATCCATTAAATAAATTACATGTGGTGTATGAATAGCAGCAGCGGCAAAGAATTCATCTCACTGTGCGGGTATCATGACCATGAAACTCCATGGATGGCCATAAACAGTCATCAATCAAAATCATATCATTACAAGTTGAAGAGTCATCATATTTGTTCACTAAAACGTCCAAAGGTTCCATAAAAATATCATTTTCCATTCTCCAGAAATCTTTAACCGGTTCCTCATTTAGGGGTTGCGGCGAATAGCCATCCCAACCCACCTGATCCAAGCTGCTAACTGACGATGACGATGAGGATTGTTCATTGTTTGCATTAGATAATGATTCCGAAGACAAAACTGCTAGTAATAGTTCAACTTCGTCTCTATCTTTTAAATCAGAAACTTTTAGAATACCTTTTTCTTTACTGCACTTAGGATTTCGTACCAGCTCATTTCCCGGATACGAGGCAGTAGGCTTTTGATTAACACGTTTACTCAAATGTGTGTGCCAATGGTTCTTTATTTCATTATCACTTCTTCCTGGTAATTTTGCAGCTATTTTTGACCATCTGCAATTAACGGTACCAATTATGAAGAGGTTATCAAAAAATTGAGAGCATAGTTTTAGACTCAAAACACCAACTTTTCCCGACTAAATTTTGTAGTTAATGGGCACATACTTGTTACCAAGACTGTGGTGTAATTTGATTATGAGATCTTCTTCTTCAACAGTGTAATTTCCTCGTTTTATATCTGGATGAAGATAATTCATCCATCTAAGCCTACAACTCTTTCCACATCTTGATAACCCTAATAATTTGAAAAATAAAATACAGAAGACGAATTGGTAACCATTTAAAGGATAAAGAAATGAAAATATCGTGACAAAAGAGTTCATAGGTAACGTATATAAGAAAAGAACGTTTCATACCAGCTAACTTGGGAAGCTTGCGCCAGTTTGGATTACCGTGTTTCTCGATATACGCTCTCAACTTTTGATCTTCATTTTCGCTCCATGCTCCTTTTTTCAATCCATTTTTGTCGAAATATGGTGCCCTCACCATTTTTCTTCAAGTAGTGACTCTCGATTTCTGTCTCGAGTAAGTTTGAAGAGCTGTAATTGATGTACCTCTTGAGCCGAGTTCACTCGTGTATTTGTACTAAAAGAAACAAGAATTGAAAACGTGTATGAAAGATAATACTTCCAAAAAAAATGGTGTAAGACTTTTGAATAAGAACATTATTTTACTATATTCATATTGACATTGAATACAGTTTTAAGGAAATTGTAACTATTTAATTCTTTTTCGAAGACTTTGGCCCAACCCAACGACATCAATTTTGTATTAATAATGTATTCCTCGATTAATTCTTTAAATTTGAAATTGTGATGGACAAATATATAACTTTTGCCGTTTAAGAGTATGATTAGTGAGTATGTTAGCCATTCTAGAAATAATCTGATCAATTTTCATCCAAATCAATAAATAATTTTGTTGTTAACAAAAAAAATCATGTATCAAATGATAATTAATCTGTTGACTACAAAAAAACTCTAAGGAGGCAAAAAAATAAATAAATAAATACACACACATATACATACACACGTTTGGGCTGCTCGGCTACTCTAGAAGCACCCAGGAATGTGATATTTTCTTGGATTTACTATGTAATGAGAAACCAACTTGGACTTGTGCCATTTCTTAAAAGCATAACGTCAGCATCTTTGACATGATTATTGATACAAAGTTATATACTTTTTTTATCGGCAAATTTTATTAAAATAAAAGCCAGCGGGTAGCTAGCAAATACAAGAGCAAGGTACAAGAAATAAACCAAAGTTACTAAAACATGGAACAGGAGAAGATGAACACAATCTACAGTAGCCAATAAATATGTCACGTCCAAGCTATAACACAAGCACTCAACCGATGGTATCAGACAAGTGTAGAAATCTCAGAGTGCGTATCAAAAGAGTGACGAGAATCCATTCTGACATAGTAGCACGAAGTCAATAGGCGCCAAAGTATGGACCATGATCCTCCCAAATGAAATTGCCACAACGACGGGTGCCGTGAAGTTTCTACCGAGTCCAATATCATATGAAGTCCAACAATGGCACTAAACCCAACGGGCTATGCAGGTGAAACTCACTACAACAAACGAAAGTTGTCGGGAGAGGGGACCACGTACTCCAATGTAGGCAAGAAGATCACAACGTAGTGTGAGAGTCCACCCCTAAGATAAGAAAAGACGAACGAGGGATGTGGTCACCACCTATCTCATATGAAACCCAACTGAAGAACCAAAGAAGTCATCATACATAAGTAGATTCAACAAGCGAGGCATCTAGAGAAGCAATCATCTAGTACATAATTCACTCTATGATATGAAAGAAGCAAAATGAGCGATGTAGTCTACCAACTGTCTCTGATATGCTCCAACTGAAGGAACCAGGAAGTCGTCATAACCTGTACGTCAATTCCAAAAAAAGGTGAGGTAAAAACCCCCAACCAACTCCCTATCCATCTAGAATAGGATAGGAGACGCTCCAGAACCGGAGAAGCCAGTCATGACAACATGAAGGAGTACCCAAGTAAATAATCCCTAGATCCTGGGTGATGATCTAGAAATTATTTGTCGATGGCTCCAAATCTGCATAGAAGGTAAGATGGGAATCTATATAAATAAGGTGTGATAAGAATAGGGGAAGAAAGACCTGCTATATACATCATGTCGTTGCATCAATGTCCAAGATCAGTTAAAGGTTAACAGTGGCGCACGGTGAGAGAAGCCAACGACCCTAGTCAAGAGAGTCGATACTTGCTCTATGCTTTATCCATAAGAAACTCGATGTTTGTATGTCTTCAAACGTAGTGACTGGTGATAGACATGTTCTTCTAAAATTCTTGGAATTCTAGGATTCCCATATGGACTACGTTTTCATAAAAATGATGCCATTCAACAGCTTTGTTTCCATCGGAGATTTATTCACATTTTGACCACAGAAAATTAGTTGATCAAGCAAACGTAGTGAGAAGTCGTGAAGGCCGATCCAAGTTTTAACCATCTCTAAGATCTCGATGGCAAAGGGGCACTGAATGAAGTGGTGAAGGCAGTTCTTGAGGGCAGAATCACAACATTAGCAGACGTTTGAGATGATGTTTACCCCTCTATGAAGTAGTGTAGAGGCGGTAGGAATCTTGTCAAGGCTAGATCTCCATGCAAAGGAATTAACCTTGACGGGAACCCAGTTGTTCCATGGGAAAGGATCACTGAAGGAATTGCAGTATTTTGCATCAATGATTTTCCTGAGGGATTGCATAGAGAATATTTTTGACTCATCTCTTTTCCATTCGATTATATATAGGCAGGGGAGAGTTCAAAATCGGTACGGTTGAAAGAAGGTTATTGAACTTCAAACTAAATCACATTCAATGTCTCACAATACACAAATATCATATATACAAATAAACATAAATCATTACATATAAAGTATAGTTTGCCACATACAAAGTAGTGTATATGTATGATGATATTAGTTACAACCTATAAAGTTAAATGGATAAATAATCAAACAAGTCAAACCCTTCATTTTTCTTGTTGGCATCCATTGTAGGCGGTGGTGGTGTAGCGATGATAGGAGATGTTGCAACAACTGGAAGTGGAACAACTATCAGATTTTCTTGATGATTAATGTACACTAGAGGCGGCAATGATTTGGAAGCATACATTGTTGTAGTATCTACATCCCATCAAATGATAATCAACTTTGAAATTTACCCGATTATAGCATTGTACTTTCAATTTTATCTAAATAACAGAAGTTCAATGCTATAACATGAAAAACAAATGGAGAATGCTATAATAAATATTTAAAAAATAAAATAGAATGTTATAAAAATAAGTACTAGTACTTTTCTATTTCTTTCATTAACCTAAAATATATATTGTCGGATCAAGAAATGACAATCAAATTCTGTTGCAACAAGTTCGATATGTTTTGCTCTTTGCAAGCATATATTATTTATTCCTTAGGCATTTTTGCAATTATTTCTAGTTTTTATATATTGAATAGCCTCAATACTATTTATCTTTGAGGATGATTGGACTTTGGTCATCTTCTTACGGTTTGATAATTGGACTTTGACTAACATTAGCTTCATATGACTAGGTAGCAGTGGGTGCTATCACTCATTTGAATCACTGGACTTTGTTCATATGTTATTGTGTAAGAGAAAAATATGGTATTTAATCCTTATTGGTAGTTTCAAGTTTCCATTGCGCAATCTTGTTGGATATATAGTACCTTTAGAAATGGAAGAAGCCAATAAGAAAAGAAGCAGTTGTGTCACCTCCCATACTCCATGAGCTAGGAAGACGTTACTCAAAATCTCATTTATGATCAACTACTTAAAACTTATTCTTGGGTCCACCCATTTGTCCTTTCTATAAAAATAACTTTGTACACATGGTACAAAGAATCATAAAATGAGCTATTCCATTTATAGTGTACCAAATCCATGGTGGTCAAACATATAGAGAATAAGTTTTAAGAAACAAATAAAAACTAGCTCTTGACCTTCCTTGAAACTATGATGTGATGCATGTACTAGGATGTTAAGAGAAAAATACCAAAATGGCTCACAACTCGGAGTATCCCCTTAATGGGTTACACTTCCTTTCTAACACTCACCCATGAAGATTCAAATTATGCTCACTAACAATACATGGGCAAAGTCCTTTACCAATGTGTAATACCGTGTTTTTAAATTATAGAGATTTTGAGTTAATCTTGGTGTGATTAAGATTAATTAGTTTGTTGTATGAGTTTGGGTGATTAGAAACCCAATTGAGTAAAGTTTGGAGTTGAAATATACCAAAGCAGGCTACACGGGTCGTGTATGGTCACACGGGTCGTGTAACATTCCTTAAGAAAGCATGCAGTAAGCCTTTCAGACCTACACGGGGTGTGTGAGGCTACACGGGGCGTGTAGGATTTGTTCAAGAAGCAGTCCGTGGGAAAATCAGACCAACACGGGTCGTGTGACCCTACACGGGTCGTGCACGGGTCGTGTGACCCTACACGGGTCGTGTAGGCCTGACAGCACTATATAAAGTGCAGAAAATGCACATTTCGGGAAAGATAGACCCATTTCGATATCCATAGCTTCGTAAGGCGATTTTCCGCCAAATTGAGACAGGGGATGTGTGGGGAAACGTATGGAGACTTCAATCTAACCCCGTAAACACGCTCATGATTCCTAAATCATCAAGGTGAGTAATTTCTTGATTTTGGGGTTTTGAAACCCTAACTTTCAATTTCATGATTTTGCCATATATTGTTATATATGTTGTTAGTAGATTGTTAGTAGATGCCTTTGGAGTGATTTGTGAGATTATTGTCGAGTTTCTACGGTTGAATTAGTAGAACCGCGAATTTGGGGGTTTCGGTAAATATTGAGTTAATATTACAGATTATACTCTTTTGTTTCCTCTTTTGATTTATATATCTTTGAGTTAGATATAATTGAGATGATTGTGGATATTGGAGAATTGATTTAGACTTTGGTGAAATAACCAAGTCTAGCGAACAGGAGCCCGGTACGCGTAATTCGGGGGTTCCAGACACTAAGTTGTTATCAGGTGAGTACTCTTATGTACTTGAGTAGAATTCTACCTTGTGGTAAACTGAATATATATATATATATATATATATATATATATATATATATATATATATATATATATATATATATATATATATATGTTAGGTTGTTATTGTCGTAATTAAATTGTGGAGTAAATTGTTATCTGTGAATAACCACAACCTAGTTGAACATATATATTGATTGTTTAAACAGAGTAGATGTTAGTGTAGTCACATTAAAGAGTTTTGAGTCAAATTGCATAGCCATGAGGGCTATTGAGCTGGAATAGAGTTGGAGTGATTATGTTATCTGTGGATAACAAGAGATGAGTTGCAATCTATATTGAGTATAAAAGTAGAGTATATGATAAATTGGTTGAGTTAAAGAGTCTTTGAGTTTAATTGTTACAGGCATGAGAATTGCTATGATTGAGTATAAGTTGGTTGTTAAAAATGAATATATGTGAGAATGTGGTCGAGTTACGAGTAGTACTAAGCGTGGTATTTTTATTGAATTGATGTTATTAAATATTAGCTGGTATTATAAAGCTAATATGTTTGCAGATTTCAGAGTTAAGAGAAAGTGGATAATTTCTAATGAGATTAGCAAAAGAGAATGATAAAGATATTTACTGAGAGGGATTACTGGAGTGTAATTGAGATTACTCACTAAGCTTTATAAGCTTACACTTGAGTTGTATGTTGTTTTGCAGGTATCTGTAGCTGTGATAGGGGAAGGCATATGATAAAGAAAGATGGACAACTTAGAGCCTGTCCTTTTAATTGAAGTATATTTATTTGTAATGACTGGTTAAGATTGTAAGGACCTTTTATGTAATTATTGTGATGATAACATCTTGATCCGTGCTTTGATTACAAGTATACCCATTTTGATGTGTAAATTGTTGAAAATTTTTGGGTGTACTTTGTATGAGAAACCGAGCGTTACAAGTTGGTATCAGAGCATGGTTTAAGTGAACTAGGTCTTTGAGTATAGAGTCCTAGACTTGAACCGAGTGGAGAGAGAGCCCCTATCACATGTTTGGAAAAGATACTGCTACAGGTGTCAGTGTATGAGTTGAGTATAACTATTCTGTTATATTATTATTTGTTATATGCTGTGTGTGAATACAGGTATTGAGTCAGATGAAGAATGAGTTGAGAAATTTGTCACAGTCGGTTGGACCTACAGAGGATGATGAGACAAGATTTTGGTTGATATGAGATATCAGCTAACGAGGAGACAAGAACTTCAGTTGATAATGAGATGTCAATTGAATATGAGATGAGATACTAATTGAGGTGAGTTCCAGCTGATGGAGAGATTCCAGCTGATGATGAAACGAGTTTCTGGATGATGGTGAAATTCTAGTTGAAGATGAAATAAGATCCCGGTTGAGGCGAAATTCCAACCAATGATGTGGAAGAGTGTGAGTATAAGCTGAGCATGAGCTATGAGTTGAGGTATGTGAGTATAGTCGAGTACACTAGAGAGTTGAGATCCGAAGTATGCAGGTTTCAGCTAATGAGAAAATAAGATTATGTTGCTATGAGGTATGTAAGTAATTTACTTAAAATGTTAGATGTAACGAGTATATGTGTTTAATTGTTGATAATACATGTGTTAGAGAACTGTCATTATAAGGTGTAGTAACCGATATCGAGATGAGAATCTCGTGTCCACTTGAGGTAAGATTTACATATCACATAACGAGTGTTTTGTGATTATATATAATTGAGAATATATGTGGTTGATTAACGAGTATTTAACAACCATGGAGAAGTGTGTATAATGAGAATATACACGGTGAAAAATATATAAATCTTTTGATATTGTATATATATATATGTATATATATTGCTAGTTGTTTCACAGATATGACGAGACTTCTGTATACGAGTACTTTGTGGTTGAGACCACATATTTTGTGGGACCACATAACTAGTACTTATGATTGATCACAATGAATGGCTGAGATAGCCAAAAGAGTATGAGTTGAGAAAGACGATGAGTGTGTAGTTGATTGCATACCATAACTGATTATGAGTTTGACATGTTTAGTGTTGAATTTTATGATTTGGAGTTGTCACATAATGAGATAATTGTGACAGAGATGTCAGAGGACATTTGAGTAACCACATAAAGAGTACTTTGTGGTATAATTGAGAGAACCTAGAGTGGTTCATATAGGCCTTATTGGCCTAGAGATTGAGTTAATTACCGAGTAAATGTGATCGAGACCACATATTCAGTGGGGTCACATAATGAGTAAATGTGACCGAGACCACATATTCGGTGGGGTCACATATTGAGTAAATGTGATCGAGACCACATATTCGGTGGGGTCACATATTGAGTAAATGTGATCGAGACCACATATTCGGTGGCGTCACATATTGAGTAAGTGTGATCGAGACCACATATTCGGTGGGGTCACATATTGAGTAAGTGTGATCGAGACCACATATTTGGTGGGGTCACATATTGAGTAAAGGTGGTTGAGACCACATATTTTGTGGGGCCACATAATGAGTAAATGTGGTTGAGACCACATATGCTGTGGGACCATATATCGAGTAAAGTGGTTGAGACCACATATTTTGTGGGGACACATAATGAGTAATTGTAATTGAGACCACATGTTATGTGGGGTTACATATTGAGTAATTGAGATTGAGACCACATATTTTTGTGGAACCACATAACGACTACTTTGTGGTTTGAGTAGTGAGGACCTTGGTGATTCAAACTAAAGAAGGAGTGATGGTGAGTCTCTATGGCTCGATACCGAGAGGGAGATCTGCTAGAGTCAAAGGGGAGATGGATTGAAATCAGAAAATAGTACGAGGTACCATGATTTGATCAAAGGACGGTATGAGATACCGTAACACAACGTTGATTGGTGAAACCAGAGGATGGTACGGGGTACCATGAGTTGAGGCATGATGGTGTCGAGTGTTGTGCTTGCATGTAGACCTGCATGTACTTTATGATGATGTGGAGTAATGAGACATGTACTATCCTTACATGTGGATAGATATGAACACAGCGGTAAGCTTACATAGCTTGAAACCTTGTGGGTTGAGAAGAGGACGAATTAGAGGCTAAGTAGCAGTATAGAGGTACTGTGAGATAATACAGTGAGTAATACTGTTAAGAAGTGTTGCTGTTAGTAAGCACGTTTGTCACGTACTCGTGTTAAAATGTGTGAGATTTCTTGTGTGTTGAACGAGATAGAGTTTTATAAATACGTCATGAAAAGATTTGAGTTAAAAGGAGGAGGAAAGTAATTGTGTTTGTGATTGATAGGATTCGTTCCTTAGCAATCAAACCAATTACTGCGAATGAGATAAATGTGTGGGTGTCGAGATGACAAAACTATTTAGTTGTATAAGACGATAGATATTAGATTTTCCTATAAGAAACTTGAGTTATTTTCTTGAGATTAATGAGTTAATCGGATAATGAGATATGATCTCACCGTAGAGATTGCGGTGTCAGATTTTATTATTTTTTTTGGTCATGTGTAGAAATTGCGATGAGTTGTATATATATCACCTATACTGTGTCATTCTGATGAATTGGAGATTGAGATGATAATGATGGATAATTTATTTAATTATAAATTATCGAATTTAATAGAGCTAATGATTTAGTGAGAATGTGATGTGGATTGTCCACATAAGAGAGGATATAATAAGTGATTACATCGAGAGAGACAACATGAGGTATGTTGTTGGACTGGGATGAAGAGGAGCCATTCTTGGTTGAGAAATTGTAAGTTGTATATTGGGTGAAAAACCTAATATGTATGTTGAAGTGGGAGTAGAGATAAACAAGCTTTCGGAGAAGTTGAAATTGGTTGTGGTGATGAGACAACTGCAACGGGTCTTGCGTGACCAAAGTGCCGAGAGTTAAATAACAAATTCAGAGAAGGCGTGAGTGAAACTCGAGATTTGTTTATAATATTTTGTTATTTCTGGATTTTTATCCTGATATTCATGAGTTGTGTTTATGAGGAGTCAGAATTTGACATGTTACAATTAGAAGAGTAAATTGAGAGAGAACGAGTATTGAAATCGGTGGGACCGTTTTCCTTATTGAAGAATGGTATAATAAGAATGTGGCTCGATGTGAGTCATAGATATGAATGTATGTAAATGATGATAGTGGTTGGAATATCACTTGAAAAGTGAGGTGAGATAACTTGGTGTCAACGATGCCATAGCAAAGTGTGTGGCCAGAAAGAGTGAGTATTTTCCTACGTGGCAGTGATGATAGCCAATATGACTATAGAGATCATCTTGTGAGAATGATGGCGGGTGTTATCTATATTATAAGTAAATGAGATGTGACAGTATGTATATGTCATATGAGCTGACGAAAGGATAATATCATTGGCATACGTAATGTTAAATTACGGTGGTGAGGTGGTTGTATAAACCATACCTATTTCAAGAGATTCCGAGGACGGAATCTTTTGAAGGGGGTAATAACTTGTAATGCCGTGTTTTTAAATTATAGAGATTTTGAGTTAATCTTGGTGTGATTAAGATTAATTAGGTTGTTGTATGCGTTTGGGTGATTAGAAACCCAATTGAGTAAAGTTTGGAGTTG
This sequence comes from Cichorium intybus, assembly GCA_023525715.1. Classification (NCBI taxonomy): domain Eukaryota; kingdom Viridiplantae; phylum Streptophyta; class Magnoliopsida; order Asterales; family Asteraceae; genus Cichorium; species Cichorium intybus. The sequence goes on along the minus strand of CM042011.1, from coordinate 40,326,298 downwards.
AAATATACCAAAGCAGGCTACACGGGTCGTGTATGGTCACACGGGTCGTGTAACATTCCTTAAGAAAGCATGTAGTAAGCCTTTCAGACCTACACAGGGCGTGTGAGCCTACACGGGGCGTGTAGGATTTGTTCAAGAAGCAGTCCGTGGGCAAATCAGACCAACACGGGTCGTGTGACCCTACACGGGTCGTGCACGGGTCGTGTGACCCTACACGGGTCGTGTAGGCCTGACAACACTATATAAAGTGTAGAAAATGCACATTTCGGGAAAGATAGACCCATTTCGATATCCAGAGCTTCCTAAGGCAATTTTCCGCCAAATTGAGCCAGGGGATGCGTGGGGAAACGTATGGAGACTTCAATCTAACCCCGTAAACACTTTCATGATTCCTAAATCATCAAGGTGAGTAATTTCTTGATTTTGAGGTTTTGAAACCCTAACTTTCAATTTCATGATTTTGCCATATATTGTTATATATGTTGTTAGTAGATTGTTAGTAGATGCCTTTGGAGTGATTTGTGAGATTATTGTCGAGTTTCTACGGTTGAATTAGTAAAACCGCGAATTTGGGGGTTTCGGTAAATATTGAGTTAATATTACAGTTTATACTCTTTTGTTTCCTCTTTTGATTTATATATCTTTGAGTTAGATATAATTGAGATGATTGTGGATATTGGAGAATTGATTTAGACTATGGTGAAATAACCAAGTCTAGCAAACAGGAGCCCGGTACGCGTAATTCGGGGGTTCCAGACACTAAGTTGTTAGCAGGTGAGTACTCTTATGTACTTGAGTAGAATTCTACCTTGTGGTAAACTGAATATATATATATATATATATATATATATATATATATATATATATATATATATATATATATATATATATATATATATATATATATATATATATATATATATATATATATATATATATATATATATATATATATATATATATATATGTTAGGTTGTTATTGTCGTAATCAAATTGTGGAGTAAATTGTTATCTATGAATAACCACAACCTAGTTGAACATACATATTGATTGTATAAACAGAGTAGATGTTAGTGTAGGCACATTAAAGAGTTTTGAGTCAAATTGCATAGCCATGAGGGCTATTGAGCTGGAATAGAGTTGGAGTGATTATGTTATCTGTGGATAACAAGAGATGAGTTGCAATCTATATTGAGTATAACAGTAGAGGATATGATAAATTGGTTGAGTTAAAGAGTCTTTGAGTTTAATTGTTACAGGCATGAGAATTGCTATGATTGAGTATAAGTTGGTTGTTAAAAATGAATATATGTGAGAATGTGGTCGAGTTACGAGTAGTACTTAGCGTGGTATTTTTATTGAATTGATGTTATTAAATATTAGCTGGTATTGTAAAGCTAATATGTTTGCAGATTTCAGAGTTAAGAGAAAGTGGATAATTGCTAATGAGATTAGCAAAAGAGAATGATAAATATATTTACTGAGAGGGATTACTGGAGTGTAATTGAGATTACTCACTAAGCTTTATAAGCTTACACTTGAGTTGTATGTTGTTTTGCAGGTATCTGTAGCTGTGATAGGGGAAGGCATGTGATAAAGAAAGATGGACAACTTAGAGCCTGTCCTTTTAAATGAAGTAGATTTATTTGTAATGACTGGTTAAGATTGTAAGGACCTTTTATGTAATTATTGTGATGATAACATCTTGATCCGTTCTTTGATTACAAGTATACCCATTTTGATGTGTAAATTGTTGAAAATTTTGGGTGTACTTTGTATGAGAAACCGGACGTTACACAATGTCTTGGGATTCTAGTCCTCCATGAAGGTCATAACCTTTAGAAGGAAAAATTCAGTACTAAGGAAAGGCTCGATGAAAGTACATACATCGTTGCATGTCCATCTATCTGACACCCCTTTTCAAAACAATTTTGGTGAATATTTCAACACACTAACCTTAGCTAAATCATGTTTTCTCAACGAGGTACTCAAGAAACTATATCATACATTAAATAAGAGAATGAAAGGAGTTGTTTCCAACTTTTCATTTAAAAACAAAAAAAGAAAGACGTTTGCCATTAATATAAAAAAGCAAATCAACTAAAACATTCATCCAATTTTAGTGTTTCAATTCTTGTCCTAATTAGTAATTATTTTTCTTAATCAAAATTAAATAGAGAAAAAAATCTTAAACTTAGAGGAAATAAGTACCAAACTTCTTCTTTCTCCTTCTCAAGGTCATAAAGCATCAAAAGTTGCCAATGTAGGTCCTTCGTCCGTCATTAGGGGTTGTGTGGAGCTTCATTACACAAAGATTCAAAGAATAGATTGACATGTTGATCAATATAAGCACTAGAAACGTCTAGAACATAAGTTTGCAATCACGACTAACCAAAACTTAAGCATTATTAAACAATTCTGCCACTAAACATATAAACCATAAAAGGAATTTACTTACGATAATAACTGAAAAACCTAAGTGAGTTCTAATGTTCCAAAACCTAAACTCAATGAAATAATATTAACAAAACTCACCGGTGTTTAGAAATCCAATAACACCAGATACAGATCTCATTTTAGCTTGATTCCTTTACGAATACCTAACTAGACTTTGACTGGATCTCACACCATCCTAATTTTATCTAATGTCAAAACCCACATTGGAAATTATAAATGAATTAATTGTTAGAATGAGTAGGGGAAGAATTGACCTATTACCCTTTACTTGCACCAGTCGTCTAGAGTGGGGGAAGAATTTAAACCCTCGAATCGTATTATGGCAAGGAGAAGACATGACCGTCCTTGAATCACACTTTGTATGTAAGTGAGATTGGGGGTAAGAAAACATCCCTCCAGACCTACTCCTTCCTTTATTTCTTGTTCTTGTTTTTTTCTGTCAGCCATTGCCACCATCGCCGACATCCCTTGGTTGCCAGATTTTCTCATTGCTGCCACCGTGAAACCACCATGTGAAGGTGGTTGCAGTTGTCAAGTATTCCAGCCATGCATGTCCTTATTTTGTACCCAATATAGTGGATGAAACAATGTTCTCGTTGTTATCTCAGCCGACCGATTGAACCATCGTCATCAATCGTTGGCCGTCGGGCGACCACTATTTCACCACCGCTGCACCACCACTTAAGGTGGTAGTGGTTTGGTGTTTTTTCAGATTCCAAGTTTTTGTTTATTTAGATAATGATCGTTGCCGTGTGTTCGTATTTTGCCCCATTTCTAACAAATGGTGTGTGAAGATTTACACAACCACCAAGTCGCTAGGAGCCGCCCAATTAACGTCGTGTCACCTCCATAGTGTGGTGGTCATGGTTGGCTTATAAACATGAGTGCTTTGGATTAAAGCATGGGATACTTCCATTTTTACGTGAAGTTGTGGTAGTGATTTTGGGATCAAGCTTTAAATTCTTTAACCATTCAAGGAAGTAGTAATTTGTATTCAACCCAGGTAATCAGAACGAATTACATTAAGCACTTAATGAAGGTCTTATTAGATGGATGACTAGGAAAACTTCCTTAAAATGACTGGAATTACATCGAAACCCCGTAAGAGCAACCTACACAGAACTTACAGATCATTTTACGAAAAATTGGTGCATAATCTAAGAAAAACCAGTGAGACAAGAAGCATGTGAAATCGAGTCTAGTTTCTAGAAAGGTACAGAACATGTCTTTTGGACTAACAGTTCAGAAGTTATGGTCTAAACAATGGACAAGGGGTCTAAAAGGACTTAATGTGCAAATTTTATACAAATGGAATTTGGAGCTCTTATGCACCAAACCTTTAAAGTACATTGCAAAAAGGTTAATTGGACCTTGTGACATCAGAATCTCATGATTTAATAATTTTGTTTAAGGGCTTAAGAAATTACTTAAAAGGGAAACTAGAAAATATTGTAAATAAAGAACAACAAGTAACGCCTTAAGGAGAATTCTAAAAGGGTGAAATTACTAATGTTTGTAGGTTGGTTCGTTCGAATTCCTCCTAGTACACGCTACGCTGGGTGTTGATATGTGGATATTCCTAGAGGTGAGTCGCACTGACTTGCCTATTGTAGTAACGGTGCATGTGATGTGTTATGTTTATTGTGTGTATATATGCTTACACCTTTTCAACGGAATAACGTGGTATGTATGTCTTATCCATGAAGTATGGGGTGAAGTGGGCAATGCATGCATACATAAGTTGTGTCCACGAAGTTCCTGTAGGAGAAGTAGACAAGGCTGACCATGAAGTACGAGGGTGAAGTGGTTTGGCCGGCTGGTCACGAAGGACAGGTGGGAGAAGTGGCGAGTGCCTATGAGTTGGTATCAATAATATGTGTTTAGTATAATGTGATGACGTTTATGTTATGTTAAGTTATGTTGTGTTGAATATATATGAAAGTATGAATGTAATACTTGAATGCATGTGATTGGTATAATATGTGAGTGCAGTGAAGACTCACTAAGCGCTTTTGGTTACCCGTCTAGTGGATCATTTTGCACGGCCTACTAGGGCAGATAAAGGAAAGGCACCGGCTTGATTGCAACTACGCGTATTCCACAGCTAATGATATTTTAACAAACAATTTTGTTTACTTATGAATGTTTTGGGATTTAGACTTCCGACGATTACTTTGGTTTTGAATATCTTTATTTACACTTATGAGTTATGGTTTTATAATATGATGGTTTTGAAAAAAAATTGGGACGCTACAAGTTTGTAACAGAGCATGGTTTGAAGGATTTAGGTATGCATTTGTGCGTACCTAGACTCAAACCACGACTTAAAAAGGATTTTCAAAGAGAATTTTTATGAAATGAACAAATTTGGGAAAAACGGAATGTGAGGCATGCAATCAACCGGAGCTCAACGACAGTGAGGCTTATTATTGTAGTTATCATTTGCATTGTAAAAGTTGGAAGTATGTGTAATTTTTTATGAATGATACGTAACTTACTTAGATATGAATGTATGCCTTATGTGCCTTACATGCCTAACGTGTGCTAGGAGAAACATTGTGCGGCTTTTAACAGTAACTGTTAGGAACTATGCTGGCAATTTAGAACAAGAATGCCTTAAGCTATACCTGATCAAAATCTTATAGGCTTAGAATTTTTAATTTTTCCTTATTTCATGTTCTTGTTTGATTGTTTCCTTAGGGTAGGATTAATCATATGAATGACTATAGGATTTGGTGTTATACATGGTTTGGCATGCATGTTGTCCTTTGCCATCATTAGTGAGTAACATGTGATAACGTAAACTCGTAAAGTATATTCTTAGGGTAATCAAAAAATGTTATTAAAAAGATATGAATAAGTGGTGTAACCCAACCAGTGGCTATGGAAACTAAGTGCAACTCTCGAAACAAATACATATAGGTGTGGACAGTAGTAAGGGGCCATACTATCAAAAGCACAAGATAAATATTTCAGTCTGGAGGAAACATGGGGGAACCTATGAGAACTGGGGGTGGGTGCACGGGAAGAAAATTGTAGAACCTAGTAATATTAATTAATGGTACCACGGGAAGCAGTAAGGGAAGCGAGTCGAGTGGAACTAAGAACCCTAATCTTAGGGATTTGATTGCATCTGAAGTAAGGGAAGCGGTGCAAGAGCTACTCTCGGGCCTTTTTGCTTAGATTAAGGCTAAGCTGACTGAGACAATGCAAGAGATATATTACCACGACCATTGCAGGAATGGGAGGATCGGGGAAGCCTAGGGGCTTCATATACCGCGACTTTTCAGCATATCAGTCGCCATAAATTCAAAGGGAAGAGGGATCCCATCGTGAGTAGCCAATGGATTACTGCGGTAGACGGTGTTATCCGCACCAGCTTTTTCCCGACAGAAGCGAAGGAGGTTTAAACTTACACAGGGAAAATAATAGAACATGAAGGGATTTTCACCGTGTGATAAGTGAGGGAAGAACCATTCGATAGAGTGTAAGGTGGGGTCGGTGATGTGTTATAAATGTAGGAAGCCGAGTCATGTGTGTAGAGATTGCCAGGAAACAATGAAAATATGCTTTGAGTGTCAGCAGTTTGGTTACATTAAGGCCGACTGTCCCAAGGCAACAGGTGGGACGGTTCATGTCGATGCCCCCGTTACCATGAGGATCATTGGTGGAGGAACGAAGAGCACTAAGGTCCCAAAGGCACAAGGTCAGGTATTCCAGCTTACTGCCGAGGAGGCAAAGGCATCACCAAATTTGGTCACTAATAAACCGTCACTAATTATTTGTGTTAGTAATGCATCATAAATATTTTTTTTTGGGAAAGGCTTTGGAAAACTACAACCCTACTTTTGTTGGAAATGTGTCAGAAAAAGTGTCCTTATGTGTCATTAAGGCCTTGTTTCTTTTTTTTTCCATATTAAGTGCTGAATTGATACATTTTGCTGAATGGGTAACGGTATCTGAATGGATATAGTGTTCCTGATATATATACTGTTTTTTTTTTGTACTGAATAAACTGTCTGAATCTGAATAAATGACTATTTTACCCTTATAAACTTGCCGAATAACAAATGACCAATATATAAGCATGCAATTACTTATAATTTATTATATAAAATATATTTTTCTTTAGGAAATAAGGGTGTGCAGTGTGGGGAAGGACGCATCGGCATCCTGCTGAGGTGGCACCGGAAGACCCCTAGAACGCGGCTAAACACCGCCCCTCCCTCTTCCGCTCCTTTGCGTGCCGGTCCTCACACATTCCTAGAAGGATGCTCTAGAACGTTCATTCCTCTCTTCTCATTGATTCTCCTTCTTCTCTCCCCCCCCCCCCACCTCGCATTATTCGTGTCGTGATACAGCACAGCCTAATAGACTATCACTAATAGTGTCGTTAATGCATCTGAAATTGTAACACCCGACTTTTAAAACAAAAACACCCCTGAAAAATTTTTCATTTTAAACAAAGGTTTCAATACATAAAACCATAACAAAGGGGTATATTTTAATAAAAACGGGTACAAGTGTATCAAGGAGAGTATAAAATACCATGTCTCCTTTAAAGCCGGGCTGCTACTGACAGCATCTATGAGTCCCACTTTAAAGTCACGGACTCTATCTTGTCCCCTATCAGTATCACGCTAACCTGCAGGGACAGTAACAAATATCGTGAGCTATAAAGCTCAGTGAGTAATCAAATCTGCAAATAACATGTATCAAAATACAATCATATAACTGTCTGGATTTCGAATCCAAACTCCTAGCCTTACTGGCTGACCATATATACTCTAGGATTTCACATCCTATTCTGTAGCCCTACAGGCTGAATCATAGTGACATGTAATTAACAAGCCACGTTAGTTATTTGCATCTATAATCATGTCTAACCATTTCTGTCCCATATTTCTTAGTCACAATGGACTGCATCATATATCATGGCTAAATAAGCCGCACCCTGTGTCATAGCCATATAAGCTGCACCAAAACATTATCAGTATATAATTCATAGCCCGCAGGCCGCACCGGCTGTGTTTAATAACCCGATATCATAGCCAAAAGGCCGCACCATGTACCTGTAACAAAATCATAGCCAAAAAGGCCGCACCAAATATCATAGCCCGAAGGCCGCATTGGAGACATAGCCCGAAGGCCGCAGCAAGCATCGGAGACATAGCCCGAAGGCCGCACCGGAGTCATAGCCCGAAGGCCGCACCAGAATCATAGCCCGAAGGCCGCACCCATTGGATATAAAATCCAGAAATTAGTTATGGCTCATAGGAAAATCCCGCTGTTGCCTTGGCTCACGGGTAAGCCCGCTGTTGCCTAGACTCACGGCTGGTTCCGGTCTTGTCTATATAGGTTTTATTGACTCACGGCTGGTTCCGGTCTTGTCATTTCATTTTATTGACTCACGGCTGGTTCCGGTCTTGTCATTTCATATCTCTTCAAGCTTGTCATTTTCGTCCCACAAGTCAGTTTCAACCTGTAACAATTCAATCATCATATATCATATATGATATCAGTGAGATTACTCACCTGGATGCTAGCTGCATTTAATTCCCGGTTGTTTCTTGCCTTTACGTGCACCACAACCATTTTGTCCCATACCTATTTATCCATTTATATACCAAATGATAATAGGTTAATAATCATCTAAATTGACTCTAATACACTAGAGTTCAATACAATATCGTTATAAATAATGCCTAGTTAATAAACTTTCCGTTTACTAACTTTATATGAATTTTACTATTCACCGAGGCATTCGGATCACTCTACAGTGCCCCCGAGGGGTCGAAAACTCAATCTAAAAATTTTCCCAAACTTTTCAGACCATAATAAGCCTACGGTTCAAGTTTGAGCTAAAACGGACAAGCCAAACGAAAAATAGCAGTTCTGACCCCCTGCCTGGGAGGCGCATCGCGCCCAGGCCAAGGGCGCACCGCGCCTGGCTCGTCGGGTCGCGATCCTCCCTGAGGTCGGGTCGCGATTATTGAACAGCAGGCCAGAAACTCTGATTTTTTATGCTATAAAATCCCATTTTTCTCATTTTAAGCCCTTAATACTCGACTTAATGATTAGGGATTGTTCTAGGATCAAAACCTTTGTCTAATAACAAGTTTTTTATCCATTAACAACACCTTAATCACACAAATTCGTGATTTAGGGTTCTTGGCAAAATTCTCAATTTCATCAATAATGGCAACCTACTTCCATATTCTTTGATTAAGTCCTTTTAAGCATGACTTATTGGAAGCATTACCTCAATTTAAACACATAATCATAACTGAAATTCATAAATTTCAGTTTCTATAAAACCCATTTAGAACTTCTTCAAGAACTAGACAAAAAGAGCAATCTACTTACCTTAATTGCTTGGAAATCACCCATTCCAACAATTGTTCCTAGTTCTTGCTTCAATTTCATGATCCCCTACAGAAATCGTATCTCCAAACCCTCTCCTGTTGCTGCACAATGTTCAGTCAAAGAGAGAGTCAACTCTCTTCTATTTATACTTCAAATTTTTACATTTTTGGTCCTTAAGTTCATTTTCTTGAACTTTGGCCACAAAATCAAGTTTTATTACAATAAAACTTTCATTCTTTATACATTTGCCACAACCAACAATATTTTTCATATTTGGTCCTTCACATGGTCAAATGACCAAATTACCCTTTTGTGGTAAAATGACCAAAAATCAGTTTTTATAACATTTTAAGTCCAAAACTCAAAATATTATTTTAAACCAAATACTTTTCTGTCCAAAAGACCAATTTACCCTTCCAAGGTAAAATGACCATTTTGCCCTTTTATTATAATTATATAATAAAACATGTCTTGGCGTTACAAATTCTCCCCTCCTTCAAAAGATTTCGTCCCCGAAATCATACAAGGAGTTGAATGTACGTCTTCCTCGTTTCGCTTTCGGTCTTCCACATCATGTCGGAAACTATATGGTATTGCCTAAGCACTTAACCATACTAGTCTTCTTATCTCGTGATTATATCACCACTCGCATATCACTCCTCCGGTTGTCCCGGGCACCTTAATCACTTATCTTCCTCATTTCAACATGAGGGATTCGTTAGAAGTTATCAATCTATGTTCTCAGAACCATGAGACCCATAGAAAACTTTATAGATATCTTGAAGTTCATCAAGAAACTTTAATCAATACATCACAATTCTTACTTTTTGGGATACCTGGAAAGGTCCAATATACAAGGACTCAACTTTCCTTTTTGTCCCACCTCAATTTCTAGTCTTTCCAATGGATCTTTTGATTACCTCGACGTTCCTCATCTGGAATTGCAACGGTTTTACTCTATGGTTCCTGTACTACCGTTACTGCTTCTTAGCCATTTTTCAATTTTCTCGTATTTATCAAGTCTTCTTTTTACCTTGTATCACCGTCTAGGATCTAGCCAACGGCTGTTCCACATCTTCAATCCTATAATTCGAAGGATAACACGGTATTCTATACTATACATTATACGAGTCATCTAAATACTGGTACTAAAACTATTATTATCTACGGGTTCTACCAAAGATATGCGATCTCCTCATCTTCCACTAAGGTCTGCTGTGCAATTTTCAAGCACATCTTCTAGAGTTTGCATCATTTTCTCGCCTCGTCTATCATTTCTGAAATTCTTATACAGTACTTACTAGTACTTTTGAACTATCAATTCTATGAATTATTACGAAATTCAGCAAATAATTCTAGTGTTTCGATCCGATACAGTCACCACATGTAGTGCACGTCAACAATTTTCTTTTTCTATGTAGTTTTTCACTACTTTTCAATCTTAATTCCTTAATCAGTATAAGTCTACACTGATTTCATCAATCAACCTGCAATTACCCATATGGTGTCATACCCATACGGTACTTGCAAAGACTTCATTACAAAGTCTATAACAATGTTGTCCCATTTCTTTTCCGGGATCAACAACGGATCAATTTCTTTGCACGTTTCTACCGGTTTGACTTAACTTTTCGTACAAGTCAAATACTTTTCACATGTCTTTCCATATCCTTCTTCTGTCCCGGCCACCAACACATAGGTTTTATCGACCTATCCAATCTGGTATTGCTCCGGGTATACTGCATATCTAGTACAAAATACTTCTTTTCAAGATGATTTTCATATTTCACTTGGCTTTGGAACTCACATACACAACCACCAAGGGTTTTCAATCGCCGTGAGTTTCTAACTAGCTTCTTTCTATAGCTAATCATTCATTCATTTTTCACATTTTCAGACTTGCACACTTCTTTCTGTGCTACCCGAATCAACTCAGGTAATCAATTCGCCACACCCATGCATGTGGTTGTATCTTTCAAAAGATACTCTTTCTAATTCAAGGCATCTATAATCACATCCGCCTTTCGGAGATGGTACAAGATTTCATAATCAAAATCTTTAAGTAACCCATCTATCTTTGTTATCTCATGTTTAGCTTCTTTTGATCAACTAAGTACTTCAAACTTATATGATCCATATAAACAGTAAGCTTTATACCACATCAGTAGTGTATCCAAAGCTTCAATGTCAAAGTCATAATTGCTACCGCAATATCATGTATCCAAAGTCAACTCTGTATGCTTTTCTATAACCCAATTTATCTCCTCCGCTTAGCAATAATATTAACACCGAAGCTTCACACAAGGTTTGTTTCAACCTTTGAAAAGATATTTGTGGTCTTTCTACCACTCAAACTTTTCACTTTTCCTGTCAACTTTAGTCAACTAATCAGCAATCGAGGAGCAGTTTTCTACAACTCTCATATAATAAACCGCCAATCCAAGGAACTACAATTTCAGTCAGATTCCTCAGGCGGTTCCAATTTTATCACATCATCATTTCCACTGGATACACTCTATCATCTCTGGCATTATTAACATGCCCAAAGAATATGCAACTTCTTTTAGTCAAAATTTTCATACTTGGAGAATTTTACATATCACTTAACTCAGTGAAGTAACTCCAACATCTGGTACAATGTACCTCATATTCAGTCTGGTTTCGAGAATATCATATTCTCAGTAGTCAATGTACATACACATTAACTTATCTTTCTTCTTTTCAAACAGATAGGGCTCCACACGATGACACATTCGGCCATATGAGACCCCAATTCAAAAACAATTTCTTCCAATTGTTTTACCACTCTGCCATCTCTGCAGAGGCCAATCAACACAGAGCCTAGATAACAGGAACGGCTCCCAAGACCAGCTTAATCATAAGCTCTTCTCGCCAATCTGGCAGGAATCTTGGAAGTTCTTTTCAAAAGAACCATCCGAGAATTTATTCAAAGTAGTGAATAACTATCACTGTTTTATCTAGCTTGGCCAATACCACGTATGCCAACTACAACATCATTCCTTTACTAACCCTTTTCTGAGTTTAAGCAAAGAAAATAACCGGTATTCTCAACAACGGTCATTTATTATGGATTTCCATCCATTTCATTTCTGTTTTATGAACCATACTGTTCATTTTTCTACAATTCATGGTAGCATAATTAATTGCTAACCAAATCATACGCACGATTGCTTCAAATTCACTGGTAGTCATCGGCTTCAGATTTATAGGGAAATGGTCCCGTAAATCCTAGGCAAACTACCTTCTAGGTGTTCAATATCTAGAACATACTTGCTATCTGCTATAGCTACTTCCAGAATTTCATCTAAAATCGTTGATGAAATATTCCAACAAGACGCCAGTGTCACCGTTCCAAAGCATAGCTTCCTGGATCAAATATAACATACACAAGTTATATTCAGAACAATTAGATCGGAGATCATATTGGTCTCCTCATGAGTTTCTTCCATAATCTGCTGGAATGATCAAGGCACCACTGGTCCTTTTTAACCATCCATTTCTTCTTTCTTTCATGGGTTCACCACCCGTTACTCCACATTTAGCATGTGAGTATGTCATAAGGAAGTGATCTATAGTTCCTCGCTGGAACCACTTCCGTCCCATACAACAAGCTCGAGCAATCTGCTCCTATCATCTGCAATTTCAGCACTTCAACGGTAGAGTCTCAACTCTACAATTTTCTGAGTGCTTTTCCTGCACTTCTTATGTCACATCATCTTTTCATTCTGGTCTCTTCCCTTCAAGGTTAGACCTAATTCGTTTAACTTCTTCTGAGAAGTCTACAAATATTTTCTGCTTTTCTTGTAATCTCAACTACTGTTCTTTCACCTTGAATATCAACCAAGGTGAGCAACCGATTTCTTTTTCTGACCACTACAGCTACTACTGCTTGTCATGTGGATTTTTCTGCTTTTTGTCCCCTTTTGCTCCTCGTACAACGGAGTCTTGAGAAAGGGTTGATCCATTTCCTAGAGCTTCGCGTCCTAAATGTCTCCCAAGAAGATTCACAGTTCATACTTCTTATACGTCAGAAGTTAGCAACAGTTAGGTTATATTTGTATAATAACAACTATATACACCTAACTATGCATCATGTCTACTATCTCAGGGTTTAAGTCCAGGAATCTACTCTATAGACACCTAGTTCACTTAAACCTGGGCTCTGATACCAACTTGTAACACCCGGCTTTTAAAACAAAAACACCCCTGAAAAATTTTTCATTTTAAACAAAGGTTTCAATACATAAAACCATAACAAAGGGGTATATTTTAATAAAAACGGGTACAAGTGTATCAAGGAGAGTATAAAATACCATGTCTCCTTTAAAGCCGGGCTGCTACTGACAGCATCTATGAGTCCCACTTTAAAGTCACGGACTCTATCTTGTCCCCTATCAGTATCACGCTAACCTGCAGGGACAGTAACAAATATCGTGAGCTATAAAGCTCAGTGAGTAATCAAATCTGCAAATAACATGTATCAAAATACAATCATATAACTGTCTGGATTTCGAATCCAAACTCCTAGCCTTACTGGCTGACCATATATACACTAGGATTTCACATCCTATTCTGTAGCCCTACAGGCTGAATCATAGTGACATGTAATTAACAAGCCACGTTAGTTATTTGCATCTATAATCATGTCTAACCATTTCTGTCCCATATTTCTTAGTCACAATGGACTGCATCATATATCATGGCTAAATAAGCCGCACCTTGTGTCATAGCCATATAAGCTGCACCAAAACATTATCAGTATATAATTCATAGCCCGCAGGCCGCACCGGCTGGGTTTAATAACCCGATATCATAGCCAAAAGGCCGCACCATGTACCTGTAACAAAATCATAGCCAAAAAGGCCGCACCAAATATCATAGCCCGAAGGCCGCAGCAAGCATCGGAGACATAGCCCGAAGGCCGCACCGGAGTCATAGCCCGAAGGCCGCACCAGAATCATAGCGCGAAGGCCGCACCCATTGGATATAAAATCCAGAAATTAGTTATGGCTCACAGGAAAATCCCGCTGTTGCCTTGGCTCACGGGTAAGCCCGCTGTTGCCTAGACTCACGGCTGGTTCCGGTCTTGTCTATATAGGTTTTATTGACTCACGGCTGGTTCCGGTCTTGTCATTTCATTTTATTGACTCACGGCTGGTTCCGGTCTTGTCATTTCATATCTCTTCAAGCTTGTCATTTTCGTCCCACAAGTCAGTTTCAACCTGTAACAATTCAATCATCATATATCATATATGATATCAGTGAGATTACTCACCTGGATGCTAGCTGCATTTAATTCCCGGTTGTTTCTTGCCTTTACGTGCACCACAACCATTTTGTCCCATACCTATTTATCCATTTATATACCAAATGATAATAGGTTAATAATCATCTAAATTGACTCTAATACACTAGAGTTCAATACAATATCGTTATAAATAATGCCTAGTTAATAAACTTTCCGTTTACTAACTTTATATGAATTTTACTATTCACCGAGGCATTCGGATCAGTCTACACAGTGCCCCCGAGGGGTCGAAAACTCAATCTAAAAATTTTCCGAAACTTTTCAGACCATAATAAGCCTACGGTTCAAGTTTGAGCTAAAACGGACAAGCCAAACGAAAAATAGCAGTTCTGACCCCCTGCCTGGGAGGCGCATCGCGCCCAGGCCAAGGGCGCACCGCGCCTGGCTCGTCGGGTCGCGATCCTCCCTGAGGTCGGGTCGCGATTATTGAACAGCAGGCCAGAAACTCCGATTTTTTATGCTATAAAATCCCATTTTTCTCATTTTAAGCCCTTAATACTCGACTTAATGATTAGGGATTGTTCTAGGATCAAAACCTTTGTCTAATAACAAGTTTTTATCCATTAACAACACCTTAATCACACAAATTCGTGATTTAGGGTTCTTGGCAAAATTCTCAATTTCATCAATAATGGCAACCTACTTCCATATTCTTTGATTAAGTCCTTTTAAGCATGACTTATTGGAAGCATTACCTCAATTTAAACACATAATCATAACTGAAATTCATAAATTTCAGTTTCTATAAAACCCATTTAGAACTTCTTCAAGAACTAGACAAAAAGAGCAATCTACTTACCTTAATTGCTTGGAAATCACCCATTCCAACAATTGTTCCTAGTTCTTGCTTCAATTTCATGATCCCCTGCAGAAATCGTATCTCCAAACCCTCTCCCGTTGCTGCACAATGTTCAGTCAAAGAGAGAGTCAACTCTCTTCTATTTATACTTCAAATTTTTACATTTTTGGTCCTTAAGTTCATTTTCTTGAACTTTGGCCACAAAATCAAGTTTTATTACAATAAAACTTTCATTCTTTATACATTTGCCACAACCAACAATATTTTTCATATTCGGTCCTTCACATGGTCAAATGACCAAATTACCCTTTTGTGGTAAAACGACCAAAAATCAGTTTTTATAACATTTTAAGTCCAAAACTCAAAATATTATTTTAAACCAAATACTTTTCTGTCCAAAAGACCAATTTACCCTTCCAAGGTAAAATGACCATTTTGCCCTTTTATTATAATTATATAATAAAACATGTCTTGGCGTTACAGAAATCCACGAAAATGGAACACGTCTGAAACTTGTATATTTTGTCACAAATTCGTCGTAACTATTTACCCAAACCCATTTGTTCACTGTAAAGAGATTCCGACGCATTCTTAGGGATATTTTCACATCATAAATGCTCCGCTTTGCTAGTAGTGAATGGAGTGGTATTCTTTTTGAAGTCCACACTTACTAAACGAATTCTATGATGCGGCAATGAAACTTACTGAAAATAGAAAAATGCATGTGGTAATATTGGAAGATGATGAACGATGGTGTTTAGAGGAAAAGTAAATAAGGTCCCGATAGTGCTCGATAATTGTGGAACAACATTAACATAAGAGGCAATTCTCGGATGAGGAGCACTTCAACTTTAATGGTCAACAGGCTTGCAAATATTTGAGACCAAAGTTTAGTTGGCTTCTTTAAATTTTCAACATTTACATTTCTGTTTTTATCATTTACGATCTAATATTATTTTTTTCTCGCATAATGTAAATAAACATATGGCCAAAATACCCCTATGTAATATGACCAAAATACCCCTATGTATCAACATCTAGAACACAATCCAATTTCAACAAATACATCTATATAATTTAAAATTTGAAGTTTATCCCCATCTGTTATATCTAAAAGAAAGAGTGCAGTCCACAATCCAATTTCAACATCAGTTATTTTGTGCATTAATTACTCGACCACCATTAATTACTCGACCACCATTCAGGTTACTAAAAACTATCTAATCCGCTTTACTCAGCTTGTGTTACAGAACTTGATTCCTTGAATATGATAACCTTATATCATTTACAATTTATAACGTTTAAATCCTCTCAATCTTGCTGTCCATGTTTTAAATTGCTACATCACAAGATGAATCGTTTTGGCAAGGGGTTGGCATATCGGTGGCTAGTTGTCTTTCATTAGGACCCTTATAGTATACATTGCTGCCATTATCGAATTGTTGAACACTAAAGTCCTTCCATCTATGTTTTTGGGCTTTCATTGACATGTTCTAGTTCTAAGTGAGTGGTATATAATAGAGGTAATTAAGTAAAATTTGGAAATCTTTTTCTACTGTCAAATATCTTTACAATTAGTATTGATGTGAGATTTATTTCATAAGGCTGGATACGTATACTATCTTCATAGATTGATTTATAGACTGCATAATCCATATTTAGGGCCGAAAAATGGAAATAACCAGGCTCGAGATGTACAGAGGGTTTAAGCGATACCTGCAAACGGTGGTGAAGCTATGGGAAGCAGGAGACTACAAACGGTATAAGCGAGAGGCAGGAAGAAGGAGATTAGAGATGTTGTTTCCGTTTTCTAAGTGTGGTAGTAGGTGATCTTATTAATTGCAACTCCTCAGAAAAGGCGTTTGTAATCCTCTTCGTCGTAGTTTCCTCGCAAAACCATTCTTGGAAAGTGCTCGCGAACCTTGGCGTATGGATCTGATTCTTATTCTTAATGTTATGGTTAATATCAATTATTGTTAATTATCATTATTTGAATTAATAAAAAGTAACATTTTTCTTTCAATATACCTTATTTTAAATTACCATTTTATTATTTTAAAAATTAATAATAATAACAATAACAATAATAATAATATCATTCTTATTTAAAATTACATTCTATTATGTTAATGTTATTTACATTACTATTAATATCATCACATAACAACTATGAACTTTTTTTAACTAATGTATTCCGATGGTATAGACATGAAAAAAACGATGTCTGAACCCCGAAAAATAAGTAAGGGGTAATTAAAACATCATTTATAATGATTTAAGTAATTGGTAAGATAGAAGTATCTAATATATAAGGAATTCGTAAAAATTATGGAACAAAAAAAAACAATGTGTGATCCCAAAAAAATGAAAAACAATTTTTGTCCCTAGAAATTCCATCAAAATTCCTACATATTTCCAAGGAATTAGTGAAAGATTTTCAAATGTGTAGGAAATTCCTCGAAACTCCTACACATTTTCAAGGGATTTCTTATAACATGATTTCGTTTTTAGTTTTTTGAGGTTCAACCTTTATTCTTCTATTTCCATATTTTATACAACTTCGTTATACACTATATACTTTATTTCAGCAACTTATACATATTATACGCATACCTAGGTGTGCTTGCACTATCGTAATCTATTACTTAAAACATTACAAATGATGTTTGATTGATGGATTTCGTTGGTGTACATGCACGTATATATCTGTATAGTATGTATAATTTGGTGAGATAAAAGTATGTATTGTTAGGTAAATGTGAATATTTTGAAGTTGTTTTTTTTTTTTCAAAGGGTTGATGAATGTGTTGAAACACAACTCCACATTCACATTGATATATGTATATTATATACATACTCAAATGTATATAAATAGAGGGCTTCATTTGAGTTTTAGATGCACCACAACACACAACACATGCAACAATTGAGTGTGTATCTCTTGTAATCTCCTCAGTCAAAT
Source organism: Cichorium intybus (assembly GCA_023525715.1). NCBI lineage: Eukaryota > Viridiplantae > Streptophyta > Magnoliopsida > Asterales > Asteraceae > Cichorium > Cichorium intybus. The sequence continues at coordinate 40,308,385 of CM042011.1, read as the reverse complement.
AAAATCTAGTTGTAGCCCGTGGATGTAGGATTTACACCAAATCCGAACCACGTAAAATCTTTGTGTTCTTTATTGCTTTATTTTCTACTTTCAAGTGTGAGTGTGATAGTGTTTCCGCTACGTATACCCTGTCTGATTCCTAACAACTGGTATCAGATCCTAGGTTTAGCTCCAGAGGGTGATTTTCAGTTTTTGGTCGAAATTGTTTTTCAACAAAAATGATTTTGGTGTATACCGTTGGAAAGTTCTCATTCCAAGAATTCCAAAAATATATTTTATAATTTTTTCGACCACCAGAAGACCTCCAAATCGCCGGTCAAACGTTCGCCGGAATAGTGACCGGAGAAACCAGATCACCGGAGAAGACGACACTGTAGCGCCGGAGTCGGCCAGAGAAGACGACACTGTAGCAGTACACTGTAGCGAAACTGTAGCAGATTTTGAAAATTTGAAATTTGGCCCCTGAAGTTCCAGAAAATTTCAAGACAGGTCTCTATTCTTTCAAAAAAATTTCAAACTGTCTTGAGTTGTTTCTTGTTTGTCGTAATGGCTGAAGACAAGATTGTAATTGAGAAGTTCGTCGGTTCTGATTTTAGTTGGTGGAAAATGCAAATAGAAGCATTGCTATGTGAGAAAGACTTGGATGTGGTACTTGGGGACAAGCCGGAGAAAATGGAAAAAGCTGATGAAGATGTTTGGAACTCAAAGAATAAGAAAGCTAGGGTGGTTATTACATTGTCGTTGTCAAAGAGCTTTGCTTTCAACATCATGAATCAAACCACGACGCGTGGTATGATAGATGCTCTATCGAATATGTATGAGAAACTGTCGGCATCTAACAAGGTGTTCTTGATGAGGGAGTTGTTCACTACAAGGATGAATGAGGAAAGTTCAGTTAAGGTTCACATTAACAATCTAAATTCAATTCTGTCCAGATTATCATATGTGGGAATTAAATTTGATAATGAAACTCAAGCTGCACTGCTGCTAGCTTCACTACCTAATAGCTGGTCCGGAACAATTACGGTTGTTACCAGCTCCGTGGGAGATAGTGGCATGACTTTTGAAGGGGTTAAAGACTTGATTTTGGGCGAGGATATCAGACGCAAAAATCAAGGTGGATTATCTTCTTCTGCGTTATTGAATATGGACAGAGGTAGAAGGAATAGCAGGAACAATGGGAGCCGAGGAAGAAGTTCGTCTAGAACTTGGAAGAATGTGAAGTGCTGGAACTGTCAAGAGATGGGACATGTTAAGAGTCAATATCCAAAGAAAGAATTGAACATTGCTTGTGCTGAGAATGTTTTTGAAGATGATGCATTGTTGCTCTGTATGGAAAGTAATGTGGACTCTTGGGTTATGGACTCGGGTGCTTCATTTCATGCTACCAACAACAATGAAGCAATGATGAATCTTAAAGAAAGTGACTTTGGGAAGGTAAGATTAAGTAACGGTGAAACGCTTGAAGTAACGGGTATGGGAGACATTGAGTTAAAAACTACTTGGGGAACTACTTGGTGCTTACGTAATGTCAGGGTGATTCCAAAATTGGAAACTAAGTTGATTTCAGTTGGGCAATTGGATGACCAAGGACTGGACGTCAAGTTTGGTGGTGGAAAGTGGAAGGTACTCAATAGGAATATGGTTATTGCTCAAGGCTTCAAACGAGGGTCGTTATACATGATGACGATTCCATCTGGGATGTAACCCCCTGTCAAGATGAATGACAAAGTCGGGTTCGCTGAATCTAGTAGAGCTAAGAGGGTTCAATCTACAGACTTGAAGCCTGGAGCCACGGGGATGTCAGCTGAGCGGGTTCGGAAGTCTAAACCAAATAAAGGTTTTGGCAACAGTGGGAGCATGGGTCGTGTTCTGGGTACTAGGCCGAAAAGGAAATGGGTTTGTAAGACTGAAAAGTCGAATGTTATAATCTCTCCTGAGAATAGTCTGCTGATTTTGAAGAGTGAATATCCACTAAAATTCTCTAGAGCCGATGGTACACGTTTGTGGGAGTCGGTTGAGATTGGGGATGTTTCTATGGCTGGTTCTGCCATGACTGGGTTTGATATGACAGGTGTTCTTTTGGGGCTTGGGGAAGCTTTAACTGGTCCCTCTAGTATTTGATGAGAGGGGCGGCTGCAACTAGGAGAATTTGATTGAGTTTTAGCTTGTTCTTAGGAACTAGAAGCTTGGAAGACTTGTTATGTTTGGAGATTAATGAATGATCTTCAAAAATCTTCAAGTGGGAGATTGTTAGGTAAATGTGAATATTTTGAAGTTGTTTTTTTCAAAGGGTTGGTGAATGTGTTGAAACACAACTCCACATTCACATTGATATATGTATATTATATACATACTCAAATGTATATAAATATGGGGCTTCATTTGAGTTTTATATGCACCACAACACACAACACATGCAATAATTGAGTGTGTATCTCTTGTAATCTCCTCAGTCAAATAAAATCTAGTTGTAGCCCGTGGATGTAGGATTTACACCGAATCCGAACCACATAAAATCTTTGTGTTCTTTATTGCTTTATTTTCTGCTTTCGAGTGTGAGTGTGATAGTGTTTCCGCTGCGTGTACCCTGTCCGATTCCTAACATGTATTATATAAAGTAGTTGTATAAAATATGGAACAAAAAACGATGTTTGAACCCCTAGTATATGAAAAACGAATTTTGTTTCAAGGATTAATTTCATCGAAATTTCTTACACATTTTCAATGAATTAGTGACTGATTTTGTAATGCGTAAGAAATTCTTAGGAAACTTCCTACGCAACTCCAAGGGATTTCCTTGAATATGAGTTTGTTTTTCATTTTTTGATGTTCAAACTTTGTTATTTTCATTTCATATTTTGTAGAACACTCGTTATATATTGGACATTTTGTTTCACCAACTTATAAGTATTATACACGTACGTATATATGTTCATGTGTACTTGTCAGAACCCATTACTCAAAACATTACAAATGATGTCTTGATTGATGTGTTCTGATGGTGCACGCATGCATGTTTATACTATGTATAATTTGGTAGGATAAAAAGTCTATTGTATAATAAAGTACATAGTACAAAATATGAAACGAAAAACGACGTTTGAACTTTGTTAATTGAAAAGCTATTATTAATATTATTATTTTTAGTATGTGTTTTAACAAAAATAATGATAATAAAAATAAAATGATATTAAATAATGATAATCAGTAATAATGATTGTAATGATAATAATGTCCACAGCATTTAGATAACAAAAAGCATAAATTTCCAAGGAAATCCATCGGTGGTTCCAAGGAACTTCCGAGTGTACTTAATAATATTATTAATTGTTTGGTTTGCTCGGAACTACCGGGAGATTTCCTATGAAATTTAGTTTTTGATATATTTTCAGAAAGCCGTCTGAAATACGTTGGAAATACCGATAAATAATAGTTTCTCAGAAATTTTGGTAGGAAACCCCTATTTTCTAGTAGTAATATTTTGAAGATGAATGTATGAAGTATAAATGTTTGGAGATGAAAAAGTTTAGAGGAATATTATTTTCGAAACATATTTAATATTTTTACATTTAAAGATGGTGAAACTAGCTTACACGGATTTTTTTTTTTTTCCTTAGGAAAGTATATTTATATGGTCCATACATTTTGTTTTCAAAAGATGTGGATAAGGGTTATTGTGGACCAATCTTTTTCTTTGTTGCTGGTATCCAGCTTCAGCCTTCAAGGGAAAAGGAGGAAATAGAAAATACAAGATATATAAATGACCAAAATAAAAAACAAAAACAAACAAACAGGACAGTTAGAGTGAATAAAGCTGAAAAAGTGAGATCAAAATGGAAGGTTTTCACCATTGTACTTCATTTGTTTGTTCAATTTGTAATCCATAAAACAAGAAATTTTCTTGATCATCGATGGAACATGGTGGAAATAAAATTCCAAGGTCAAACAATGGCTTCAAGAAATCATCACTTGTGCAACTAATGTTGCCATCGAAATCTTGCAAAAATGGTTCAGTCCAAAAATCATCAACGCTTACTCCAATCACTTGCCTAGAACAAGCATCATCTTCCACACCAAAACTCTTGGAGTTCGTGCTTGAAGATGCGGTATTAGACAATGACGATATGCTGGGTGATATTTGTACTGGGCCGTTAAGGATCGGCGTGCTTTCTAGTATATTATGAGTAGCATGGTCCAACACTGAGTCAATATCATAAGTTTCGTTTCTCATATCTTCCTTACAGCTACTTCCCCTTGTCAAAGCATTTCCAATGGTTGGATTAGATCTAAAAGTAGTTGAACGGTTCTTTAGGGATGAATGCCAGTGGTTTTTAATCTCGTTATCCGTTCTTCCAGGTAGGTGTGTCGCAATGGTAGACCATCTGCATATATAGTATAATTACTTAATTAGAAATTACCACTACAAAGCACTTTAAATTGCTTCGCATTTTTGCAAGTACATACCTATTTCCGAGCGATTGATGCAATTCTAGTATAAGTGAGTCCTCTTCTTGGCTAAAGTTTCCCCTTTTGACATTCGGACGTAAATAGTTTATCCAACGCAGTCTACAACTCTTGCCGCACCTTGATAATCCTAAAACCATTGACATCACATCTTCACATGTTAATATTGAAGTGATCAACGTCGAGTCTTCTAAGTTTATTTAAAATAAAAAGTGTTTGACACCTGCATGCTTGGGAAGTTGTCGCCAATTCGAACAGCCATAATTAGCAACATAGTCTATCAACTTCTGGTCTTCTTCTGCCGTCCACGTTCCCTTCTTTAGACCATTCTTGTCAAAACTTGGAGTTCTCACCATCTCTCTCTTACTCTCTTTAGTTCTCTGGGTCTATCTTTGGAAGATTTTGATTTCAGTGAACCATGGTTAAGTATATATATGGCCTTGAAAGGCAGACAGCCAAAACGTGCAACACGAGAGCAGTAATATTATATAACTGCTCCAGTATTGGGATAACACTAAAGAAGAAAGGGACAGGAACTTGGGGTCCATCCAGGAAAGATCATTGGAGAAAGATTACCCACAGAAAATTTTCTCCATTTTCTAAGCTAGTAGCGAGCAGTAACCGTAATGATTTGAGTGGTGGATCCAACCTACGTCATTAAATTTATTTTGTTGCAAAGTTGCAAAGGTGGTAAAATTAACAAAAAAAATCGTAATAAATAATGATCATTTTCTACTTATTTTTGGGATAATTTCAAAAAATACATAAAATTTTTAGGCTTTTTTTTGTACAAAACAAAAAAAATAACCAAAAACAAACCTCCCAATTTTTTAATTTTGCCTGTTTATTCGGTCAATTTCAAGTCACCCACCGATAATACTTTTTATTTTCCAGGAAAAGACCATCATTTGACAAACTTTTTCCCTGAAAAAGACTCAAAAAATTTCGTTTCCGAAAAAAACCTCACATTTGACAATTTTTTTACGCGTGGAACAACTTTTTCATATTTGCTCATTATTATCGTGTACTTCTTTTTTACGCAGATTATTGTATTCTTGATAGAGAAAGATGGATATTCGATTGTATCTATGTTTTTTATCAACATAAAATAGATGTTACATTTTATCAATGTTGCAAATGTCGCTAGGCGCTGCCAAGTCGGCGGACTAACGAGTAGCGAGTAATCGACTAGACGGTGAGTACTCGGTGAATAACACAATAACCAGCAACAAAAATAGCTACACAGTATGCAAATATGAATAATTTGGTCCATACAAAAAAGTTTGTCAAATGTCATATTGTTTTTCCAAAAAAGAAAATTTTACGGTAATCCGAAAAAATAAAGATATTTAAAAAAAAGTATTATCGGATAATAACCTACGGGGAAATATGGCAAAATTAAAAGGTATTAGGTCTTTTATGGTAAAAAAAAAAACTTCTTCTATAAATCGAAAAAATGTAAAAGTTTTATGTCTCTTTTAAAATTAACCGTTTATTTTTAAATTTAAGCTATTAACTTTTCAAAAATCTTTACTAAAACTATTGCATTCTATAAAATCAATTATTTTGACTAATTATAATAAAGAAATGTCTAAAAGGTTCAATAAATAGTTTTTTTTAGTATAACAAATATTTCGCTTTCATCTATGTGTTATATTGGACATAAACGTATGCAAACCTAACAAGTGCGATTGATGATGTCAATCAATAGACCATGACTAACGTTGCTTCCTATTTTCCATTACATAAATGTGAATAATGTTACTATCATTATATGTGAACACTTTTTGTGGGAAAACTATGACTATTAGACTTTTTTCCTTTCATAATTTTGATAGGAAAAGTCTTGTCAACTTTATAATGTAGAACCATGCCAACACATTATGAATTTAATATGGAAGTTTTGTCATGTTTTACTTAATGCGCTTTATTTTGTTTTATGTTGTTTATTTTTATATGTTTCTTGTCTTTTGTGTTTTTGGTATATTTTTTGTCTTTTATTATTATTATTTAGATTATTATTATTATTAGTTTTATTATTATTGTTATTTTTATTATTTAAAATATATTAATGTAAAAAATTAAAATTAATAATATACAAAAATATAAATGAATATATTAAATAACTATTATATGCAATAACTCTTGAAATATTAAAATTGTTGAATAGCATATTTAGTGGAATGTAGACATTTATACATGATTTTTCATCCAACAGAACATTATGAGAACATTATGATCAGTGGTTACAATTTAATGACAAGATTGGGATGTCTTGTGGACCTAGCATTAGTGAGAAGCACATCAACCAACCTTATTTGCTTAGAAAATGAACGATTACCTTATACTTGTTTGCAATGAGAAAACTGGTGTCCGACATTATAAGTCAATGTTCAGTTCTTGGAAAAGCTTATCTGGAGTAATTCAACGAATGAGTTATGTTATTCAAATAATCTCTGTATATCAAGGTTCATGCTTAAGGGTACGCTAATAACTCATTGTATAAATCAGACTGAATGATACACTAATAATCTTTCTCATAACTAAGAGAAAAGACGCTCCCTAGCATGCACAATTTTCATCATATATGTGTGATGTATGGATGAAATTTTCATATAAAATTTAATTCATAAGTGGATTTAAATAATGCATTAGTTGTTCTTGATGGAAGTATGAGTTATACATCAATTCATCTTGGTTGCAGTGGGAGCTATGAGTAGCTTGTTCCTAGCTGAAGTATGATTCGATCATTGAATATTCCCGAGACGAATATGTTTTGTGCCTTTCTGGAATTTTGACTTAAATCAAATATATTAGACACCATATGATCTAGTATATACGTAGGAAAACTATGCCTAGGGGTATCATCAGTTGATGGATCTTGAGTTGGCGAAACCAGAGGTTTTGCTTGTGACTCTTTTCTGCTACCTTATGGATGTACGTGAGTACTTTTACGAACAACCAGATCAGCAACGATTATTGATGATGGTGCAAAAATGCCCTTTGTTTTTCTATAAAAAAAAACTAGTCTTCCCATTAGTAAACTGGTTAACAAAGCATTTTTAAACAAATCCACTTTATCCTCATAACACATTTCATCATCTTTAGTAGTTGGCAAAACTATAAATCAAGCTGCCTCAAAAGCTTTTCAATTGACTCCAAAGGTATCACTTGGTCTGTGTTGGAATCGATTTCAATTTCTTGGCCACATGGTAAACCACAACTATGACGTTCTCGACAACTACAGTCGTTATTATTTTTTATTTTGGTGTCGGGTCTATCTAATTCTTGGCTTACTTTTTCTAAAGCATTGTGTGAATCAAAACCCAACAACATTTTGAAATGGTTTATACTTTGTCAATGCTTTATAATAATTTTGCGTATGTAATAATCAAGGATAACTCTTTATATGCCGATCACATATGACACATTATATTCATCCAATGTATATTAAGACAATTTAAAATCCGAGTATAATTTGATTCTTTTTTTCATTTAATAATCTCAATAAAAACATGAAATACTTGTTTATCTTATATATATGTTGAATCTATCATCAACACTTGAACGCATGTTATATCTTTAATGATGTCTGATGAACAAAAAACAAATTTTCCAACTCATTGGTCATATCATCTATCCGGAATGCATACGTATATATTAATGATTGCAAAATTTTGAATATAACTTGCATGTGGTTTCGACCTGCACAATTTTATTGATCAGATTTTTTTCGTTTGTTATATATTGTTTTTATTACAGATATGTTATATTAATTTTGACTATTTAACTCCAATAGAATATCATGTGGAGGGGGATTATTATTTTTCATTTATGCCACCATACGAGCATCATCTTTTGTTAACCGATTTACGAATGAATAACCATCCATATGCATTGCATGGTCATGATTATGTTTATCATTTATAACATTCAATTTCTAAAAATCATAACTCTTATAATAAATTGCAACCAATTTCAAGGGACAATTTATTTTGGATACATATCCACTTGCTTTCATTGTTTTACCTCTTTATAACAACCACATGTCTAAGAGATAGTGCCACATTATGGACCCACTCCCTTAAATTTTCACAAGTGTTGAACACCTAACGAATACAAAAACAAATATTACAAATTTTTAATAAGTACAAACATATAACAACCTTTGAGTATATTAAAATTATCCAAAAAAATATATACTTTGTCACAATGAAAACTCGCCATAAGAATATTTGATCAAATCTATTAAGAAAGCCTTTGGCTTGATGAAAGCCTTCTTGTAAAAGTTCACCCTTATGAATTAAGAAAGTTATTGGTTTGTTGGATAGAAAATAGTTTTAATAATAAATGTCTTTGGTTTGTGGCAGTTTACTCGAATGATGAATGCCTACATTTGCATGTAATTTGTTATATAATGTAAACTTATATCTATTATTAAAGTTATGTTTGTTATTAAAGATTCTTTTATTTCTACTTTACAAAAATAGTCCCTAAATTTATAACTGTCTTATACAAATGGTCTTTGTATTTATTCACTAATTTCATAACCTTTCTATTTTATTAAAAATTAAAAAAAATATATTCTTATATTTTTTGATATAAAGGTTATTACTTTTTAAATTTAAAAAATTATGATTAGTCAAATACATTGTTAATACTAGTAACAATAATGATAAAACAAAAATAAAGCAATCGTAAACGTGAGGAATAAAAATCAAACGGCTTAACGTGCAAATTTTTTTAAACCGTATTGACCAATCATGGAATTTTGTCAAATAATAACAATAGTAATTTAATAATAATAACAATAATAATAATAGTAATAATAATAATAAATGATTAAATATGCGACATGTTATAAACCATATTGGTCGATTGTAAATGTGATTGATGAAAAGATCAATGATTAAACGTGTCATTCTTTATAAACTATATTAATCAATTGTGAAATTTTGTCAAACAAACAATAATAATAAAATAATATTTACAACATAAATAATATAATAATAATAAATAATTATAAGAATAGTAATTGATAAAAAATAAGAACATAAATTAAAAGGATAACTAAAATATAAAAAGTCACACAGTGGAGATAAATTAAGTGAAAAGACAACAAAAAGACAAAAATATCATATAAATATGATGTATAAAGTAATTTTAAAAAATACATATAACAACATCCGTTTTATACTTGTGAGCTGAGATGACGAGAATATAATAATTACTCTATTAATTAATTTGCGTAATTTTGCCAAAGATGTGTACGTTTTTTTTTCCGGTTATGTAGATCCAATTTGGATCCGTTTATTCTCCCCAAATCAACGCACCCACCCTCGCCTTCTGCTTTGCTAAATGATGCCACCGATCTCACTCTCTCATCAAAACCCTAGCCGGCATTTGTATCGTCGTCTCCCCATTCTCACCAAATCAAGGGGCTGTGTGAAACCAAATCGCAGTCGCCTCCTACCGCCTCGCCATCGCAGCACCTATCGCCCATCGTCTTTTCTCTGCATGTTGCTATTATCCCATCCACAACTAAACACCCTAAACAATCCTCTCATCTCTCTCTCTCTCGACCGAGCTCACTGGCTGTCAATCAGCAAGTCCGATGATGTCGATGGTACCGAGCCTCCAAAAATCAAACAATCGGAAACTGTAAGCCCTTCGATAAATTTCCCACAGGTGTTCGCTTCTATTGCTCCTTGGTGACGATCGCAGGGTCGACAATCTCGTAAAATTGTAAGCCCTTCCCATTTTTTCGTTTTCTTTCCCTTATTTCGACTTCTTCTGAAAATTTTCAGCAACCGCAGTTAATCAAATTCTTCATCCAGAGACACACAGGACCCAAGACTGATTTGTCGATGCAAGTTTGGGGAAATCACGTGAAACCCCGTTTTTCCCTCTTCTTCTCGATTAATAATATTTATCAGATTAACGGAGACCTCAAATTCCCCTACAGAAAAATCAATGATGTGTGACAATGCAGTTCATCATCACGACTCTGCTACTCAGGTCTAAAACAATTTCATATTTTCATTACCTTTTCATTGTTTCTTTCATGTGTGGAAAGCTTGTATTCTAATTTCTGATAAGCTCATTCTGCTGACATGTTTATCTTTTTTATTGACGATTCTTATTCTAAGGAGATTGGTCATTCCCTTGTTCAGTTATACCAAATCCTCACTAAATACACATTTAAAGCATCCTATGTAAATTTACAAAGTATTGTATGAAACTACCCATTTAAATCATCCATTTGGTAGGAGAACGTGTTAAAATGGTCAGGGCAGGAAAACACCAGGTCAGTAAATCATATAGGAATTAAATTAAGATCCTTTTATTCATTTATCATCACAAAAAAAATAAAAATAAGTAACAATGTGTATGTTTTATAGGTTGTTTTCCTTGTAAAAGGACCAATTTCTGAGCGTTATGAGTCACTAAGAGGGCAACTGGAACTACTTTATGGCCAGGTAATAAGTAGTTTATTTGAAATCTTATTATTTAGTTTTAATTATTTTTATCTAATTTAGATTTATGCAGATGATACTTATTCTCACAAGAGCTGTCGATAAATATTTGCAGAAAACCAAAAATTTGACATGAAACCTTTGCTTGGAGGGACATATGCAGTCTTTTCTTTTCTCATCCACTCTTTCAGCCGGTCTGTTTTCCTATTAACTCAAGGGCATAATGGGTATTCTTGATTATATATTTAACATATTTTTATTAATCAGGAACCTGCAACTTTTCTTCATGCATACACTTGTCTTCAACTTGCTTACACAACAAGGCAACCTGCGGGTGCAATTTTGCAAGATGTTGCTGACAAATTTTGCAAGTGAGAGGTTTCCCAAAATGGGTTTGTTTTTAATTTATTTTTTTGACATAATCCCAGTATTCTTTTTCTAATTGCTTTCCTGTATGAATGACAACTTATTTTCTGATGCACTTAGTCATCTAGATTACCTTTGAGTGCAGGCAGCCTGGGTTTCTGCACCATGGTTCCTTTCAATTTTCATGAATATGCTTCCATGGGAAAGTGGTTAGTTTGTATGTTTTATTAGCCAAATTTCATTTATATTCAGGTTGAAATGCAAGAAATAGCAATTTACTTTCATTAGTTTGTTTATGTATTGGCAGACATGCATTTGGTGACCAGTATCGCGCTACAGATGCAGTCAGTAAAGGTCCAGGAAAACTCAAGATGGTTTTTGGTATGCTAAAAAGTTTAATTTATTTTTAATCTTTTTCTTGAAATATTTATGATAGACTTCTATTTAAGTATTTGTTTTTTGATTTGTTCAGTCCCAGAGAATGGTGAAGCTCCCATGGACCTTGATGTTTTTGACTTCAAAAGTCCTGGCATTGCACTTGCAATGTATAGTGTTGATGAGGTTTGCTTTGCTAATTTTGCTAACTATCGAATTTTATATCATAAAATGATTCAAAATCTTAATTTTATGTTTATTTTGGTAGTCTATTCGTGGGTTTTCTGAATCATCAATGGCAATGGCACTTTCAAAGAGATGGCCTTTATATTTGGGCACCAAAAATACTATTTTGAAGAAATTTGCTGGGAGGTAACCTATCATAAACCGCTCTTTTTTAATATGTAATTTCTTTAAATTTTTAACAATAGTTGACCTTATGTTGACTACTTCAGTTTTAAGGACATATTTCAAGATGTATACGAAGAGAATTGGAAAGAGAAAATTTGAAGAACATTCAATATGGTAATTCCTTTTTATGGGTTTGTACTTTAACATTTTCTTTTATTACGGTAGATATATTTTTGTATATTAATTAGTGATATTTTTACTTAATTAAAGGTATGAGCATCGATTGATTGATGACATGGTGGCTTATGCTGTAAAAAGTGATGGTGGCTATGTTTGGGCATCCAAAAACTATGATGGGGATGTCCAAAGTGAAAGACGAATTTGTAAATGAAACTGTTTTAGTGGCAAAACTTCAACACCGAAATCTTGTGACGCTTTTATGGTTTCGCCATGTTGCAAAAGAAAAGATCCTCATTTACGAATATGTTCCAAAAAAAACTCTAGACTACTTTTTATTTTGTTAGTTCCAAATACACCGCTCATGATTTTCTAAATGCTTATTTGCATGTAAAGGCTGTTGAAAATGTTAAGTCAATTATAGGTTGTGCCCTTATTGGCAAGGTAAGTTCTCTCCTCTCTTTTACCACTTCTTTTTCATTCTTATATCTAATAAATTAAAACTAACTATGAAAAGCTTCTCATTCTATTTTGTATTTACTTACAGAATCCCACATAACAGACCAAAATTGACAACTTCATGGTTCAAGAGCTTAATGAAACTGTAAACGAATGGGGTTGGTGCAAACAAAAGGTAAGTTACTGCAATTATTTGTCACTGAATGGAGTTTTAGTTTGTTGCAGATGAATTGGAACAGTCTGATAAATGGTCTCCATTTCTTAAGTGGGTAAGTCAATAATATGGTGAACTACTTTGCTGTTTTCTGTATCTTTCCAAATGTCTACACTATTTATTGTTTATATTATTTTTCTTGATTCCCTAAAATTCATATTATTTGTATGTGTGTGTGTTTCTAAAAGAAGATTGGTTTAAAGAGGAAATAAAAGAGATTGGGGATGGAAAGTTTAACGAGTTAACTAATTTAGCTCTCATATGCTAATTGACGGTTTCAGGATTTCCTATGGTGCTTTCAGATCCCCGAGCAGAAAAGAACAGAAACTTGGTGTCAAAAGGCTAAAAGTTCAACCGATAATAAAAGAGAAGAAAATTAGATATTGATGTCATGAGGTAGTTTTGTATTTTAATTTTAGTCTAAACCTCAGGTACTACTTTCTCCAATCCAATATCGGAGTATTTATTTATTTATTCTTTTTTTCCCTTCAGTAACCTACTTTCATTTCTTTTTTGGTTTTTTGGTTTTCACAGAGTTGTGTTAATAGCAACGTACTTTCAAATTTTATTGTTTGTTTTCTATTTTGGTGTTTGCAGTAATAACATGAACCAACTTTCAGTTTTTGTTTAGATATATATATATATATATAATAAAATTACGATAATATTTTTTTGTTTTAAATTGAAATTCCATAGTTGCTTCTTTCGTGTTTAAATTTACTTTATTATGTATAAGTAGCATGCACGATTTGGCTTGGTTTTTAAGGTATGGCCATCATAAAGTGTGAGAATATAGCTTTTACATTCCTTATGTTGTCACTATTTTGTAGTTGTTTGAGAGGTAAGAAACATATACATAGGATATGCTTACTGTTATCTCAAGAAACGGCAACGTACTTTTTTCTATTTGTGTATTAAAGCATCTTACCTTCTTTTCTTTATGTTACGACATCATATCGTTCATGTTTTCCATTATAAGATGCTATAATAAACAAACGAATTAAAGTACGTTCCCATTGCTTCCATTTAACACTTTCCTTTAGACTAATTTTATTGGTTATTGTAGATCCATCGGGGGCGGATAAGCAGTCTGTGTATTCTCTTTTTCTTGTAGAAAGTTTTTATCAAAAACTTGGTGTTAAGGTGTGTAGGTTTATGTGTTTTCTTTAGGGTTGAATGCAAGAAATAGCAACGCACTTTTGTGATAATTGTCTTTTCTGATTTAAAAAAATAAATAAATGTGACATCTCCTTGCATGCTGTTTTAACCTTAGTTTCGATTTATATATATAATTACAGGTTAAACAAGGAGCCCCCGATTTTGACATTCAGGAAAAAAGACAAGGCTGGGCTTATTTTCACATCAACAGTTGCTAACACACGGCAGAGTACGCTTATGTCTTTAGCATTTATCCGGACCCGTGCTCCAGCCATTCCGAACCCGTGCGGAGCACGGGGACCCACTAGTTTGTACAAAAATGTGTCACTTTAGCACTTATTAGCGTAAACAACAAATGACGATATTCTAGACTATTCAATTTCATTTTTTACATTATAAGCATGTTATCTAAAAATTGTACATACTTTATGGATGTTTAAATGAATTCAAGGTTGATTAGAGGATTACACACTACTAGAAAATGACATTTAATGATACACGAATAATGACACACCATTTTTATGACAAATAAAAATGTGTGTCATGAAATTTATGTCATATTTTGTAAAATCTTAGAGATTTACGACATACATTAATGTATGTCATTGTTTCTTGTCATAAAACCAGATAGAAAAAAAAACACGCGCTACACTTTTTATATTTGTGTGTCATCTCAACTTCAACTGTGTCGTTTTATATTTCCCTGTTTTTTATTCCCGCTGGTTCGGTTCAAAATGAAGAGGCAACCTAGGGTTCCATAACTTCTCCATTTCCATTCGGAGAAAATACCGATGATAAAAAACATATGAGAGATCTAGGGTTCCATTCTGATTTTTGTTTACTCACAAACCACCAACACCGTTTAGTATTCCCAAACTCTTGTCGCACCGCTACTTACCTATCAATTGAACAACATGTCGATTCAAACACATCGTCAAACAACACGTCGGATTCCAAAATCGATTCAAACGCATCGATTTGTTCTAATTGTTCACGGAATTAAGCAAATGGAATGAAGTCGTGCTTGAATCGGTATACAGGCAGTATGATTTGAGCAATTTATTATTGTGTTGTCTTGTTATTATTGTCTTGTCTTGTCTTTACATTATGTAAAGACAAGACAATAATAACAAGAAAGACAAAAATGATCCCTGGTATGTCCCTTCTGTGATAACAATAATACAAGCTAGAACTATCTTTTTTTTGTGGCTAGTAAAAGATAACCAAAAATTTACTCATAGATCAAGAGCCATAGTATGCACCTTTCTGTGAGCTTCATATGACTATTGTCTATTTTACCCTTGTCTATGTTTCCTTGAAGACTCCCCATAGAAAATAGAACTGGGTTAGCAAAAAGAAGTAATTCATATAAAGTACAGGGACATCACATATATAAATTATAATGCATATTAATTGTAATTTTAATTAGCATAAATAAATTATATCACTTACTTATAAGTGCAGCGACACCACATATAACAATAACATAACAATAACATTGCAAGATTCTCATCACCATAGTATTTGATTTTGCTAAATACAAAGCATGTGTATGTCTGCAACTCTGCATAGTACATATATGTGAATGAAGAGGCTTCAATTTGGTTAGGTATATCATCGAGCAGCTTCAATGCATACTCAAATGTTGAACCAACAACTCAGGATACGAAGTTGATTCACACACATAAGCATTATACAAACACACTCAAACATAATCAATCGGCAATCAGAATGGTGTACCTGTATCTCACTCCCTGGTACTCCGACGAATCCTGCGACCGGTAGAAACTCCAACTAGTACTCCAACGAAGCAACTCCCCTGTGTACCGAAGCATATCTGTCTGTGATGAATTCAACTCCCATGTATATGGATTCAATTTAAACCGATAAATTGCTCAAATTATTCTGCCTGTATACCGTTTCAAGCACGACTTCATTTCATTAGCTTCATTCCGTGAACAATTAGAACAAATTGATGCGTTTGAATGGATTTTGGAATCCGACGTCTTGTTCAACAATGTGTTTGAATCGATTGTTTGGATCGACATGTTGTTCGATTGATAGGTAAGTAGCGGTGCGACAAGAGTTTGGGAGTACTAAACGGTGTTGGTGGTTTGGGAGTAAACAACAATCCGAATGGATCCCTAGATCTCTCATATGTTTTTTCATCATCGGTATTGTCTCCAAATGGAAATGTAGAAGTTATGGAACCCTAGGTTGTCTCTTCATTTTGAACCAAACCAGCGGGAATGAAAAACGGGGAAATGTAAAACGACACAGTTGAAGATGAGATGACACACAAATATAAAAAGTGTAGCGCGTGTTTTTTTTTTATCTGGTTTTATGACAGGAAACAATGATACACATTAATGTATGTCGTAAATCTCTAAGATTTTACAAAATATGACATAATTTTCATGACACACGTTTTTGTTTGTCATAAAAATGGTGTGTCAATGTTCGTGTTTCATTAAATGTCAGTTTTCTAGTAGTGTATGAACTTCGAAAAAAATTTAAGTTATGGGACAAGTTACAACAATGTTTTTTGTAAACGTTTTAGGTGCCTTCGTTGTTATTAGTGGATTTTAATGAACTACAAGAATTTAATAAAACTTTTGAATCTTCTTTTTTTAATAACTTTGAATTTTTTTCAAAAAAATAGAATGTTATTGTTTAATTGCTTTATTCAGGATCTGATTTGGTTGATCTTCGTTTAAGGGGTACATTGTTTACCGAGTCAAATAAATATAGCTCAAAGATGAATAAATTTGAACATTTCTTGGTATCATGTGTTTTGATTTGTTTTATAGATATTTGTCTTGTATCATTTAATATATTTACTTTTTTAAATTAAAAGGGTTTAATGATGTGATATCTTTTGGGTAGGAGTCCCTCAATTTTTGATACACGGTCAGATCTAATAGCTGACTTCGTAATATAATGAAGTAATTGAAAACTTTTATTAAAGATTGTATTTGAAGCCCAAAGTTGTTGATGAAAGTGAGAGACTTCAATTGATCTGCCACATTAGGAAATTTTATAAGAAGGTTGATGACACAGTGGAAACAGATGAGGAAATTAGGGAGATATTTTCAAGTATTAATATATTGGTTTCTAGCTAGTAGAAACTAGCTTCTAATTTTCAACAAAAAATCGAAGTGAAGTAGAATGTAGAAGACTACAAGAATTAGACCAACCGGAGCCGTAAGACTGCACAGGGCGGTGTCCGACGTGGAGCACCAAGCCTGCACAGTAACACCGCCTCACTTGGGGTGTTACGTGCGGTGAAGTTTGAATCCCGGGGTTGGAACGCTGCACGGTATCATTGTCTCTCTCTTCTTTCTCTCTCTATCTCTTCTTTTCTCTCCTCTCTTTTTCATACCTGCAAGTGAATTGAACGAAGGAGATGAACAAGAGATGAACGAAGAAGAAGAAGAAATAAATAAAAAAGAAAGAAAGGGTAGGAGATTAAGAAAATTACAATTCTGGTCTTGTATTTGTTATAAATTTACCAAATTGGTAAAATATTAAATATTAATTTTAATTAAATGTTTTTCTTTTGTTAATTAATTTTTTAATTTAATTTAATATGATTTGTTATTTAGTTTAATTTGTTATATTACTTATTTAATTAAAAAATGAGTGGTTAGTGATGGGATACCATTTCTTAGAATTTAAGGGGTGAGGGGTTAGTGAGAGAAAAGTGATGTGGCGCCTATGTGACACTCAAACCCCTTGGGGTGAATGGTCACGGCTCCCTTTAGTCTTATTGGTATTTTCATCGGATTTGCATAGTAAAGTGTGTAACATATATATTCAGGGGATTACCATGGATGGTGTAGGTGACTAAACCAAATATGATTAAAAATCCAGTTTACCATTTTTGTAGAAGTTTATAGAGGACGTGCATTGCGTACGTACATACACAAGTAATCATTTTTAGAAGGGTAGCATCTAATGATGTAACTTTTTTCGAGATTGTCTTTTTTACAAAGTTTGAATAAAAGAGGTACTGTGAGATTATGGTGCAAATTATTTTCACGTCTATACAATTTTCTTTTGCCTTCTTGAAAAAATAATAGGATGTTGTATGGCTAATTTTATTGAACCATTTACATGGATTCATGGCTTTGGTTTGATATTAGATAGGGTGCAACGCCTCTTTCATTGCTATGATCTGAAGGTTTTAGACAGTTTTTGTTACAACTTTCTTCCTACTAGCCTTATAGGAATTCAATATAAGGCAAATGCAAAACGCTTTGCTAATCAATTATGTTGTGTTATTGGCTCTATTATCAATCCACTATAATATTCCATCATTTAATATAGATAGATTTGATGGCCCGTTAATGGTGAATGAATTTTTAGCTTGGTCAAAATTAGTCATGTCGAAAACCCTGGTTTCAAAAATTGAAATCAAAATAGCATGTGACTTTGGAATTACTTAGATTCAATCAAGTAAGTTATGGCTTTTCCTATGAAGTGGTTATAGT
This sequence comes from Cichorium intybus, assembly GCA_023525715.1. Classification (NCBI taxonomy): domain Eukaryota; kingdom Viridiplantae; phylum Streptophyta; class Magnoliopsida; order Asterales; family Asteraceae; genus Cichorium; species Cichorium intybus. The sequence continues at coordinate 40,289,849 of CM042011.1, read as the reverse complement.
GTTTAAGTTAGTTTTCTCCTATATTCTTATTAATAGTCCTCTTATACAGGAGTTTCAAATTACCAAATGACTTCATCATGGTGGTCCTACGTCTATTTTGAATTTTATTTTTCTTATGAAAATGTTATTCGTATCCGTAACAGAAGCATAACAACATGGATTTTATATAGGAGTTTAAGTAGGGTTTTGATTTTCCTAAACTATTCTTCGTGGATGATGTCATTTTTATGGCAGTAAGATTGGAACGTGAGGGGTCTTGTTAAGCTTCTTTTTTACATAGCTTCTGATTTAAACATCAATTTTTCGAATAGCAAACTATCTTTTGGGGGGGGGGGGGGGGGGGGGTAGCGATCTACTATGGAAAAGCTCAACTTTAATGTACATGCAATATTTTCTTGCAATTATTCAGGGTCCTTGTTGATTGTAACATGGCAAACACAAAAGTTTGGAGTTTGATTTATACAAAATTTGAGGATATAATTTCTTCTTGGAAAGTAAGGACGTCATGTTTTGGTGATCACTACAATTTGGTTAGGTTTTTTTTGAGGTTTTGGGATTTATTTGTGCTCAATGTTCAACCTTTCCCTTTGGGTGCAAAAAGACTTAGACCGACTTAGAAGTACTTTTTCAAGGGATAGAGACAATATATATATATATATATATATATATATATATATATATATATATATATATATATATATATATATATATATATAGGTTTATACTATGTCAAATGGGATAAGGTTCTTGATCCGAAGGAGTTTGACCGCTTAAGGGTTAATATAACTACTAATCAAACACTTTTGGTAAATAGAGATAGCACATTTTCAATGAACATAGGTTATTATAGGAGAGTTGATTATACATAGTCATGGTAAGCATGGATACTTTTGGAACTTGACTTGAGGGAGGGTACAGTCCACTCCTTGGACTCTGATTGTATGTGTTATAGATTTGATTACTAGAAATGTGTGTAATAGTTTTCATAGAGAAATTTGGAAGGATGTGTTGATGAGGTCGTAGTTCTTAGCTAACCAGTTTTTGAGACTTTATGCTTGAGAGACAAAAGAAGCAGGGTGATTGCTTACTTTATAGTGACATGGGATGGTACTTTGGCTGGAAGTATTATGTACGTTTGGATGAAAGTCCACAAACGGGCTCCTCTTGTTAGATGAAAATAGGTAACTACTAGAAGAAAGATCAAGTGTATAGCAAGCGGAGGGCTGTAAATGCAACACCCCATTTTCATAAAGCTTTATATTGTTATGGTTTCAACATAATTCATGTCTAAAAGACATGAATATCAAAATGTAGTCCAACAAAAACATTTGGTTGAAAAGTTTACAACCATGGGCGTTACAAATTCATACCAAAATAAACCATAGCAAACAAGTTAGAATTACAAACCATTGCATCAACAAAAGTTCACTCCATCTAAATTCCCAATTTCTTCGGGTCATCTACTTGCTTCTATCCATCATCACTAGAACATTGGTCCGCTAGGCTTTGCCTCTACTTGTTTCCGCGCATTCCATAATCTCTTTTCAAGTTTCTGTCCCAAAGCTCAAATATCTGAAATTGGTCAAGGGATTAGGCAATATATCAAACAATGGAAGTTTCTTGGATCTCCCCTTGCTACCGTCGGTCATCGGGCATCGGATTTCGATGGAAAACAGCGTCGTACTCGGTGCGGGGGGTTCTTCGTCCTATGCTTGCTACCGCCGACATCTGCTGTGCAGCCATCCTACCCGGAAATCGCTGCTTAGACCTGTCGTTCCTCCTCTCTCGATTTTGAAATCCGCACGCACACATAGTCGATGTGTGTGTGTCTTTATTTTGCTTCACGACCCTCCTTTCCCGACTTCCCTTTTCTGAAATTAGATTTACGTGATTTTGAGAGTAGCGAGCCCACAGGAAGATAAAGAAACTGATGGCTGGTTTTTAGAGCTGAAAAGACAAAACTGCCATTCCTTTCCAGCCTTAGTGAAATTTTCGATTTTTTTCCTTATTTTTCCTGAACTATACACGAGCATAACTTTTTCATACGATATCCAAAATTTACAAACTTTATACCCTTAGAAAGGTGGGAATGAGCTTTGCAACTTTCCCCTACTGACTTAAGTATGAATCTTAATAAATGTTCTAATATCGACCATTGAACATGACCCTTTTGCTATTTTGTCACTTTTGGGCCATTAAACTTCATAATTTCTTCGTTATAACTCCAAATGGCATGAATATTTTTCTTATATTCTTGTTATATAAAATATTACCAAAGTCAACTTGACGACATTTTCTGAATTACTCTTAGATTTTGTGATATAAATGTTTAAAGATAGGTAATTAAGACTTCACTTTTTGTCCTTTATTTCCTAATTTGCCCTAAAATCCTTAAAGTCATGTTTCTGAATGAAGTAACACTTCATGTTAACTTAATAAAATGTCTTAAAATATAAGTTCCAAAATTTTCACATTCTTTGACCTTTTTGCCCTTGCATCATGCACTGAGTTTATTTACGTATCGATTCTTCTACAACGAATACTTGTATCAATCCTTATGTTACTTATGCCAAAAATTTTGGTTGTCACAATAAACTCGGTCGTGTTGCAGTTCAAAAGGGTCTACAACAATGTGAAAAATGCTTAGACCAATAACACAAACGACACCACTATTTTGAAAAAGCACTTCAAGTGTACAGGCTTGAATACAAAAAACCATTTAATTTTGTTGAGTTTTGGAATGTGATGAAAGATTCTAACAAATGGAAGAATATAAAATCTTTCCAAATGTAAAGTGCTGGTTCCAAAATAACCAAAAACTTTCTGATGCTCACATCGGTTTCGATCTCTACAAGGGCCACCGAGTGACATTCCATCACCACAACCAATGGGATGGGACCGGGCTCAAGTGAAGGAAAAGGCATCTCGTCGAGTACGGCCAACCTAGAAGAGTTTAGGGCGGACATCGTAAATCTAAACGAAAACATTAAAAGTTTCTTATCCTTTAAAAAAGGAAGCATAACAAAAGAAATTTTGGACTCGCGAAATGAAGATGCTTCTGAAAGACGTGAATCACTACATCGGCGAACAACATGAAGCGGTTGTGAAACTCCAAACCGAAATTAAGAAAAAAAAATATAATCTCTAGGTTTATCTTTGTTTTATTTTCAGTTAAGTACTTTAGTTTTCTTTAATTAAATAATTTTTAGTTTGTTAACTTCTATGTAATATTTATTTTTGATAGTAAATGTTGTGTTTTTATTCAATTTAAGTGTTTTTTATTTATTTCAAAAATATCATGGTAAAACGCTAAGTCATACCTACCATTTGGTATGAAACCAGGAGAATGTTGCAAAGTTGAGGTGGCGCTAAGATGATGCTGATGTAGCGGGAAAACAAAAGTGATAAAATGTTATCGTTCCTTGATTAAAGGTGAGGCATAGGTGGGGAATTATGCATTTTCCAGTATTATGATCAAAAGTGTGGCATAGGTGGG